>SWCS01000009.1:0-1200000 GCA_007556505.1 Elsinoe australis
TTATTAATAAAAGGATAACAATCTATATAAACTATAGAAGGATTATAGAACTATCTCTAATAGAGAGAAGAGTAGCCTATATTGTTTATAGGAATATTAAAATAAAAAGACTAAGTAAAAAACTTAATTATACTAAATTAGAACTATTTAAAATACTAGAGAAACAATTAGAAAACATTTATAAACTAGCTTTACTAGATATAATAAGGATTTACCTAGTATTCTATATATTATTATTAGAACCTATACTACTAAACACTAGACTAGAACTAATAGAGCTAGAAGATAGCTACTATATCTAGTAGGAATATAAAGTCGAAAGTATACTCTAGTAAAAAAGAATCTATAGTAAACGCTACTATCTAGTCTACTAGAAAGGATATTAGTATAGTAAGGACATATAGGAACTAGAGAAATACTTACTTAACTACTACTAGATGTTATAGGAGTTTTACTAGACACGCTCTAATTGCTACCTATTAAGAAATCCTAGTTAGGATTAGATATAAACAACTAATTATCCTAAGGAAGAATAGAATCTAAAGACTCTACTAACTCCTTCTATTCTAAGACTCTAATATAAGTCTTCTCTAAAGAGATTACCTTCTCTACTTTATTCTTAAGTTTTTATATTTTATTATAAAGTTAGAGCTTAGCTTCTATAGCTCTTTAATAAGCCTCTTCTATCTCTTTCTATACCTTCTTAGTAATAGCTAACTCTTTCTATAACTAAATATACTTAGACTAAAGATACTACTATTCTAACTTAGTTACTTAAATATTATAATCTAAATAGTTACTTATAATATATTAACTATAAATACCTAACTAAATATAGATCTTATAGTCTAAACTCTTTAACTAATAATAGGAATAAGCTTAAGGCATATTAGTATTAAAAAGTTTAATAAATTCTAAAAGGTTCTTTTATATAGATATGCTAGACTCTCTATATCTTTATTAACTTAGAGACATTATTAGTATATAGTAATTAGAATTAAGGATAGATACTTACTTATTAGAATAACTTAAATAAAGAAAGAGAGTAATATTATAAACTAGACTTAGGAGCTTAGAACTAATTAAGGTACTAAGCCTATTATATGATTATTACTCTATATATATTAAATATACTCTATAGACTCTATAGGTACGCCTATAGAGTATATAAAGCCTTAGTATATAAAGTACTCTATTATCTCTAATGTCTCTTCTATAGAGTATATAGAGAAGATAGAGTATAAACATACTACTAGAGTTATATAAACATACTTATTAGTATAGTATAGTAAGTTTATAGTTAATCTTATTAAGAATCTAGCTAGCTAGATCTAACTAAATTAATTATATTTATATCTCTTAAGACTATACTCTAATCTCTATCTCTCTAAAGTAGAATACCTTATTCTTAGCTTACTATTTTATCTTATATATAACCTAGTTTAGACAGTTTATAATAGATATATATAAGAAATATATTAGATTAAGCTCTAGTTAAGAGAAAGAATACTTACTCTATTATTATTATAATAGCTATATCTATAAGAGAGAATATATAAATTCTAAAGACAAGACTAAGAATCTATATTTTATATAGTTAAGATATAATTTAATCTTATATAATAAATATTAAATAGAAGTAGATATAGGTTTTATACTCTAAAATATAGTCTTCTTTAATTATTAAATATAATAGTTATAATACTATTATAGAATATATACTATTCTACTATACTCTCTATTCTAGATTTCTCTAGTTCTAATTAGCTTTAGAATAAATAAATAAGACCTTATAATATAAATTAGATTATCTTAGCTAGTTAAAATAATAATAATTAGTATATTAGCTATAGAGTATAATCTATTAGAAACTAGTAATTTTATACTAGGATAATTAGTCTAGTAGTAATAATAGATAGATATAATAGTTAAGATATTATAGAACTTAACTTATATTTAGCTAAATTAGTAAAGAGACTACTTCTAGATAGATAACATTTTTACTAGATAAGGTAATTATGTTAGTATAAGTACTAACATACTCTAGTTTTAGATAAGCAATTTAATATTCTAGTAATAATTAATACTTAGAGAGTCTAAAGATAAGAGTTAAGATGTTATGAACTATCTAAACCAGGTCACGTGTAAGGTGAAATGGCAAGCCAAGAACAAGGTGTTCTGCTTTAGGGAGATAGGGATTAGAGTATAGTCTTAAGAGATGCGAATACAATTGATTTAGTTAGATCTAGCTAGCTAGATCCTTGACGAGGTTGACTACGAACTTACTATGCTATGCTTAATGAACGTGCTTATATACAACACGATTTGGGGATGCTCAGTATGCTTAGTCGTGCTCAGTAGAACTGAGCAAGCTGAGCGCTACTGAGCACTTAGCGTGCCAAGATCCTGGTCGGCCCGAGGATCCTCCGTGGCCGCGCTTCCCTGCGTACTGTTGTTGATTGGTTGTGACGTCCTGTTCAGACGTCCTGTTCTTAACACGGCGGAGCTTTTGGGAGGGCGAGTCTTTTTGCTAGCCCAAGGGCCGCGTGCCTGCCTCCAAATCATCGAATGCAGTCGGTACCACATTTGGAACATTGTTTATAGCTCTATGAGGTACACATCCGCCAGACATGGATATCACGAGGCTAAGTACAACTGATTCCAGTCCAGTAGCTTAGCCTGGGTGTTTGGATGTTACGTTAATTAATGCACGTACTCTGCAGAGGCTTCTGCAACTGCAAAAGCGGACTGACTGATGACGCCCGCGTCTCTCGCACGAGAGCAAGACATATCGGCACGCCCGACATGGTGTCATTGTCAAATGATCTCGTACGAGTCTACAGTCCTGAGCAAATTAGCCTTGGTAATCTGAAGACTTTCTTCAGTCCGATCACGATTTGGTGTAGCTGTCAGGACTACGACACGACACTGCGCATTCGACATGCGACGCATGTGGTTAAATACCAACCATCTCAGCAGCTGAGATGGCTTCCCGCCACACCGATCGCCTCAGGGCTCCTGAACAACAGCATGACTATCGAAATCGAGGCTGATATCCTCATCGCCGGTGCCGGTCCATCCGGAACAGCTTTGGCATCCTTTTTGGGTCAGAATGGTACACACAGCCACTCCCGTCCCTACAATCTAACGAATTCTTTAACAAATCTGCAGGCCTGAGAGGACTTTTGATAGCCAAGGATGCATCCACTGCGTATACTCCAAGGGCACACGGGTTGAATCCCTTCTCCCTCGGTGAGCTTGCCTTGCGTCGCCCCAGCTGGATCACCCGAGTTGACAAGTGATAAGAGTGCCTCCGGGATATCGATCTTGAAGATGAGGCTCTGAGGCTAGCAATTCGAGGCCCTAGAGCATTGTCTATGCGCTTCTCTAGGTCCATCATCGGAGACGAGTTTGGCAGGATCCAGGCATGGGAAGAGAAGCCTGAGGTAATGGTAATGTCGCATAGGCCGTATGCTGCATGTATGATACTGAATTAGATGTCTGGTGGTAGGCTAAAGTACGAAAGACAACTCCGTCCGAGTACGTCGACTTACCACAGCGTTTTCTCGAACCTCTGCTCGCCCGATTCGCTTCTCATCATGGCTTCAACGTTCGATTCTCAACGGAACTTGACTCGGTCGAAAAGACAGCAGATGAGGAGATACGTTGTACTGTCTATGATCGTATCACCAAGCAATCATTCATCATCATGACAAAATGGTTGATTGGCGCAGACGGGGCGAGAAGTGTCGTCGCTAGGTCTCTTGGTTTCAAATTCATCAGTAAGCCAGGAGGCATCCAAGCCTGTAACGTCCTATTCCGCGCGGATCTGAGCAACCACATGTTGCGGGAAGAAAGACAGGCTGCACTGAGCTGGGTGGTGAATCCAGAACACAAGACTTTCCCAGGTCTTGTTGGTCATCTTCGTGTTGTAAGGCCTTGGAATGAGTGGGTTTTAGCCGCATTTGGCCCTGGTGGAAGCAATCCATTTGATGGTCTGACTTTGGACGACCCTAGAATCATTGCTTGCATTCGTGAGATGGTTGGAGACGAGTCTATCGACGTGAAAGTCTTGGCCATGGATCCGTGGACCGTCCGCGAGGTGATTGCTGAGGACTACAAGAGGCCCGATATCAATGCTTTCATCCTGGGAGACGCAGCCCATCGCCATCCACCTACTTATGGTCTCGGAAGTAATACCTGCGTTCAGGATGCATACAATCTTGCTTGGAAGATCGCATTCGTCTCACGAGGTCTTGCAAGTCCCGACTTGCTCAGGACATACAGCGCAGAGCGTCAGCCTGTCGGAGCAGAGCTCGTCAGAGAGTCCAATAAACAGCTCCGCGCAAACTCCCTGATCTGGAAATCCATGGGAATAGGTATGCCTCCCTATGATGATGGAGTAACGGTGCTTACCGCATTGGCCGAGGGTTCCGAACGTGGTTTGCAACAGAGAGAGCAACTCTATGATGTTCTGGAGATGAAGCGGCAGGAGCTGGAAAGCCTGGGTCTGGCCTACAACCAAGTGTACGCGTCTGCTGCTATCTACATGGACGACGAGGCTAGCCCTCTGCCGCCTCTCCAAGGCGATCCGATCGTCGAGGTGAGAATTAGCACTTATCCCGGGTGCAGGGTCCCTCATGCGTGGCTTGATTTCGCAACTCGTGGCAAACTCAGGTCGACCCAAGATCTTTGTGGAAAGGGTGCATTCTGTTTGCTTCTGGGTGTTGGGGGTAACATGTGGCGGTCCGCGGCTGAGAAGATCCAGGAGACGACGGGGATCCCGATCAACGTCTATGGCATTGGATTCGGCGAGGACTATCAGGACGTCTATCGAGATTGGCAAAAGGTCCGAGGTGTGGACGAAGATGGCTGTGTCCTTGTCAGGCCCGATAGATTCGTGGCCTGGCGTTCTGTTGCTGCATCGCAGAACCCGGAAGCCAAGCTCAAACAGGTGTTCAGCAAAATTCTGTGCCGACCCGAACTAGCTGGGTAATCAAAGAAGGTGAACGTCACGGGCAGAGCAGCACTCAAGATCGGCTTGTCACTCTTCGTGACAACATTCAAGGTCGCATGAACCATGAGCGGGATTGCTCAAGGGACCGCAGTTGTTCCGGATGCGCTGGCTGTTCAATACATCTGATGTTCTGATTTAGGTCAATCAAATCGATATTCGTTCTTGAGCCTCAATTCTGTCGGCCAAATATCTTGATCAATTTTCCAAAGTCACATGCCATGTTTTCATAGAGTCAAATCCATACCAACACGAATCAATTGGCGCTCCGTTCGAGCCGAGCTCAATTTTGATGCAGAGCAGGGTCAGGGTCTCGTGTCTGTGGGTCAGCCTTGCCCCCACCCTTCGCCTGTCAACGCGGACTTTTAATTGATGCGAGCTCCGCGTCTTGTACAGAAACCAGTTCTTCCGACCTTCCTTGGTTCGCTGCCGGCATCTGCAGCACTACAATGAACAGCGGCGGCATGCGACGACAAGCAACAGTATTCAACGTGGACCTGTCCTTGACGGTAAGGCCCGCAACGAAGGATGCAGGTTCCTGCCTCTGGCGCTGGGGAGAGTGAACACCCTGCTTGTTCAGCCTGCCGCAAGCGAAAGCTCCGCTGCTCAAGAGATGTGCCTACATGCGCCAACTGCCGCAAAACTGGCGTCGAATGCGTCTACTTCCTCAAGCGGAAACCAGGCGTACGGGTTGGTGCAATCGAGAGCCTCAGTCGCCGACTATGTTAGTTACCCCTCAAGCACGGCTTGCGGCGATACTGACATGAATAGCCCTGCTCGAGGGACTGTTACTGGATGAGAATGGCACGCCATTCATTGATCCTTCCAGCATCGCAAAGGACGGCCGTGCGTCCGCATCATTGACGCACCAGACGCCCACCTTGGCGACTTCAACAAGCTCCGTCGACTACGCTACTCCAAACCTCACCAGCACTGAAAGTGGTGACGACGAGCCTCAACATGCCAGCACTGTCGCATCTGCCGAGCATGGGTATCAACATGATCAAGCTCGTCAAGTCCGCATCCATCGCACCGATCCGTCACCAATCCGCGGTGTCAAGCGCAAAGCGAGCGATGCAGAGCACGTTGCCACTGATCATTCATCCCATGCAACATACATGCCCTCTGCTCTGCCTGCACGAGAAATCGTCATCGAACTAGTCGACTATTTCTGTCTATCTTTTCATCATTGGATTCCCTTCGTCAACAAGCCGAGACTCCGAGCAAATGTGAGAAAAGACATCTGGTCTCCTGCACTTCATCACCTGTTGCACGCTATCGTTGCTGGGTGCCTGCCTCATGTCGACGCATCTGCTTTTGAACTTCGTGGTAATGTACAAGACGTGATTGAGCAATGCAGGAGCATGGTACTGCAACGTGCCATTGCAGAGCTCAGTGTCGAAAGTCTTCAGAGCTTGGTCATCATCGTCTTGGATTATCTAAACAGTGGACAGCCTCACAAAGCCTGGCCGCTGATTAGTTCGTTGACAAGGGCAGTGGACTACATGCAACTCACGGTTGACCCACCCCTTATACAGTCACCATCGCTCATGGAACCCCTTCATCTCCTGCCTTCGACTGATGATTGGACCGAGAACGAGGAACGACGCCGCCTCTTCTGGATCATCTTCCTATTTGACAGGTTCTGTACTGTCTGCAACGGGTGGAATACGAGTCTTACATCCGAAGATGTACATCAGCGCTTGCCCGCCGACGGTTACTACTTCACGCGGGAAGAGCAAGTCTTGACGCCCTACTTTGGCATCTGGAATAAGTCGGAAGCCCGGATTGGGAGGTCTCTCATCCATGCACCAGCCCAGTATCGTGCCGTCGATCAGGACATGGCACCTGTCAGTCATAGGACCCCTCGAAGTCCTACTCGGACAGCACCCTCCAATACTGTCGATGCTTCACACTTGGGCGCCTTCGCTTATTGCATCGAAGCCACTGAGTCGTTGTGTCAGGTAGTCTCCTACTTCATTCGACAGCGCGTCAATTGGCAATCCAGGAAAGATGTCTTGGACTGGCTTACCAGGTTCAAGGAGCTCGATCTCCGTTTAGTTCACTGGAAGATGTTCCTGCCACCGAAATGGAGAGATTCGAACATTGCAAGGGCAGGCGAACCTATCAACATGGATCCAAATCTGACCTTGGCGCACTTGACCCACAACACATCCATGATACTGCTCCATTATCCTATCGCTTACCCGCCTTCCGCGTGGACAGACATAGTTCCACTCCCGAGCGCATGCAGCGCAGAGACATGCCGGCTTGCGTCTTCCGAGACGCTCCAAATTGTCAGTCAATTCCTCAGCACGACTGACATCGACTTTGTCAACCACCAATTCTCATTCTGTGTCTATATTGCTGCCAAGTCCTTACTTGGAGGAAAATATCAGAAGGAGGTTCTGGACTCATTGCTAGATTGCCTGCGTGAGATCTCATCTCGCTGGTTGCGATATCAACCTCGACGGAGCATTGAATCACTCGACCAAGCTGCAAGGTATGCGGAGCACGTCGAATATCTCAGACAGCGACCCGCATCAGAGCCCACCTTCGACTTTTTCGACCATACTTGCCGCATGAGTCAGCCTACCAGCCGACAGGATGGCGAACATTCGATTGTACCACCAAGTAGGCCTAACACCGGTGACCCAAGAATGAATTTCGGTACGCTATGTAATCCTAGCCCTCAGGCCGGCACGTCGTCTCTGCCTCACACGTCATCGACTACAGTCACCCCGGGGCGTGGCAGTATGCCGGATGGCCGTATGCCTGGACCTCCGCAAGCTCCTTGGACCCAGACCCAGCCTTCGCATCAAGATTACCCTGCTCAAGGCTCTTGGCAGAGTGTAGAGGCTCCTGCTTCGCAATCAGTTCTAAGAGGACCCACGACAGGACCAGCTAAGCAATCCAGCACTACTCCAAGCATGGTGCACGGTGCCGGTCCTCCTGTCGGCTGGCAAATGCCACAACAAGGTACAGAGGCGCAACTGGCAGACCTATCAGCCATGTTTATGGATCCGCAATTCACAGACGTGGACCGGGTCATAACATTCGAAGATGCAAACTTCTTTATGCCTCAGCACGGCTATTCAAATTTCTAGATCTATGGTATCCTCTAGAGTAAACCCATTCGCAGCAGCTTGTTCCCGAACTCCAGCAAGAAGTAATCAGCATACACCAAGCCGTGGTCGATGTAGGGTTGGTGAGCATGTTCGTTGTTGTTCGTGGTCGCATTCCGCAAGATCGCATCGAATCCGCTTTCTTCTACGATCACGCCTCCCCCGGGCGCCAAGCGCGCATGGTTCCTGTCCAATGACATGTCTATTGTCTGGTCAATAATTGCCAATGCGGCATCTAGAAACCTTTCGGCGAGATTCGACTTCCTTGCTGAAGTCGATGCATCCAATGAAAGGAGGCCTTGATGAATCAACAGGAGCCCGTTGGCAGCAATGGCACCTGCCGAGCTGTCTCTAAGTGGCTCTTGCTGATTTTCCTGTGGCGCTTGGAAATCCCAGACTGGCACCATTGGATGATGGCACTTGCTCTCTCGCAATTGATCGAGGAAGTAGTCGGCACACCGGGTAGCAGTATCGAGGAAAATCGTGTCTCTTGTCCAGATGAATGTCTGTGCGAAGCCCATGATAGCCCATGCCTGGCCACGGGACCAGCATGTCTCGTCTTTGAAGCCCTGGTTTGTCATCTTTGCCTTTACATTCCCGGTCTGGGGGTCAAAGTTTACAAGGTGGAAGGAGGAAAAGTCGTCCCTGAGAATGGTCTTACGCACAGTATGGGCATGTGTAGTGGCCATTTCAATAAGCTCATCATCATTCTCCCGATGCCCGACGGTGTACAGGAGATCCAAGTTGCACATGCTATCGATAATGACCAAGAAGTCCGTCTCCGTATCGGTGAATGAGTAGCGGTAGTTGATAGCCTTATCCCAACTTCGAATGGCACCAACTTTCGAACTCCATCTACTGGCTAGAGCATGAGCTGCGTTAGACAGTCCTTGAAGGCTTTGATGATTACCAGTAAGTTCCCAGTCCATCTGCAAAGCAGGCTGAACTATGAAGCCCATGTCGTGTGTATCAGTCCGGCCTGACATCTGCTGAATTGCTACAGACCAATGGCAGCCAAGTGACAGAAGGTGAGCATGCAAGTCTTTGTAGAACTCCAGGCTGCGGGACGGGTACAGATAGTGCGGCCATTTTACCAGACGCTCGAGCAGTGCATAGATGCAACCAGGGAAGAAGCCGCAAGTCCAGAAGTCCGCTTCTCTATATTCATAGCGACCAGTGTCAGGACCTTTTTGCGGCACAGAGTGTGGATAACGTTGAAGAGGAGTCTGGTAAGGTTAATCAAGAGTCTATCCTTTTCCTTCCCAACCCGGATACCATACCTCAAGGTGAAGACTTCTTTGGGCGACTTGTAGAACTTTCGCGAGGACATTTTCGGAGAATACCTCACTCATATCAACATTCCGTATGGACTGCTTTGATTTGTAGCCGCCATTGGCCCTGCTAGTAGTTGTAGAGCATTGAACCATCCTGTCGAGATTCGAGAGGCCCAGAAATGGTAGACCGGTCGGTTACTGCATGCGAAACAGAGCTCTCGATCTCGGTGGTATTCCAAGTGAATCTATGAACATGGAATCTAGTGATATGAAATCTATGCTGTCTTTACATGCTGCAAATTATAGTCAAGCAACAATGGTACTTGACTCCACCACTCACATTCGCTGGACTGGCCTGATCTACGTTTATCTACCGCCCGGAGTGAGACTTGGTCCGGTGACCGAGCTCGAAATGCAACCTCATCGTGTTTTCGCACATGCGCAACGGGTCCTTGGCGGAGCGGGTGGGCTAGAGTACCAGGACTGACTAGACTTAGTGAATCAATGGATAACGATACTTCTGGGACTTGCAGAACTCGAAAGACAAGGCCGAAGTCATCAGTCCAAATTTCGCATCGAGACTGCAGGAGTGATGCTGGTAGTCGAGCCAATAGAATACTAGCCAAGTCGAACCCTGAGCTGGAGCCGTCGATCCCCCGAATTGCTATCCCTGCCACCAGTCACTCACAAAACGCCTCGTCTTCGCACTGCCGGTATCCCATCCGTCATGGCAGCCAAATCCCCCTGCACCATACTGCAGTGAGAACGTCCCTGCATTGTCGATGTCATTGAGTGCAACATCACCTACTCAGTATGGAGAAAAACCATCCAGTACCGCGTGACGAGTCGACGGACGGACAGTCTGACCGCATCGTGCCCGCTGAAGTTTCCAAGAAGAAGCTTTCTGTCTGGACAGCATGGCTATACCTTTTCGACTGGTATCCCAAAGGATATCCGGCAGCGGAGAGAAAGTTGATGAGGAAGATGGACGCCTGCATACTGACATTCTGTTGCTTCATGTGTTAGTACCACCTCGCCAATACTGTGCACGCCCCGGCTTCTGCTTGCGTGTTACCAGAGAAGCATGCTCACAGTAAGACAGTCTTCCTCAAGTGGCTCGACTCTTCGAATATCAACAACGCCTATGTATCTGGCATGAAGGAAGAGCTCAGTCTCAAGGGTAACCAGTACTCCCTCTTCGGCACTTTTTACAATGTCGGCTATCTAGTCTTTCAAGTCCCATCGCTCCTGCTACTATCCCGGCCCAATATGGCGCGGTGGTACTTACCAACAATGGAAGTCCTCTGGTCTATTCTTACTTTCTGTCAATCTAAAGTTCGGAATGAGCATGACATCTACGGCACAAGGTTCCTCCTCGGTCTATTAGAAACGCCAGCAGTCTCCGGTACCACATACGTTCTCAGCTCTTGGTACCGCCCAGAAGAGGTATTCAAGCGGGCAGGTGTCTGGTACCTTTCTAACAACATCGGAGTCATGTTTGGAGGATACTTGCAAGCAGCGGCGTACACTAACTTGAACGGTGTTGGTGGTATGGCCGGATGGCGGTGGTAGGTCACACGTCTGTTCGGATTCGACGCTATTTACGCTGATCTGTAACAGGCTGTTCATCATCGACGGTTGTATCAGCTTACCCATCGCTTTTGCAGGGTTTCTGATATTTCCTGGCTTGCCCTCGAGTTCGAAGCCGTGGTGGCTGACCTCAACTGAGCATGAGCTTGCCCGCAACAGGATGCTGAATGCCGGAGTTGCACCTAGTAGGAAACTGAGCTGGAGGCTTGTGAAGCGAGTGTTCTTGCGCTGGGAATTCTACATTGGCGTCCTCGCCTACACCTTGTACGTCTGCTGTCATCATGCGCTCCTTATGTTGAAGCTGACCTTTCTCAAGCTTCTTATCGTCTTCTTATCCGCATGGGCAAATGGGGCTCTGGCTGAAAGACCAAGCGACCAATTTCGGCACCTATTCGGTCCCGCAAATCAATACCATTCCGACGGGCGCTCAAGGCGTGTCGATCATCGCCGCCTTACTTGCCACGTCGCTCTGCATGGTCTACCCTCTCTGGGCTATTTTCACCATCGTACAGGCCATATACATGATTGCTAACATATCTCTACTGGTCTGGAACATTCCACGAGGCTGGCACTGTGGGTCATAAAGCGCCGTACCTCCGAACATGTATACTGACTGGTTCAACAGTTGCTTCGTACTATCTTCTCGGCGTCTCTGCTGCAGTCACGCCAATCTTGCTTCCATGGGTGAATACAGCCATGAGAGACAGTGCTGAGGAGAGGGCTTTTACGTCTGGTGCAATGGTCGGTACCCGCTAGAAAGGAGGGAGTCATCCGTCACTGACGCCTGCATACAGTTCACACTCGGCTGGGCCATCTTCTCTTTCTACCCGATCGCTGTGTTTCCAGTACTGGAGGCACCTCGGTGGACGAAGGGATACAGTGTCAACGTTGCATTCGTGTTCATGACCTGGTTGCTATTCGTAGTCGGTCAGGTACTTTATCGTCGCCGAGGACTGGGCAGCAAAGCCGACTGCGAGGACTCGCGAGAGAGCATCGACGCCTCTGACGATGCTTCTCGAGAAGCACATCCTGGGAAGGCAGAAGTGATGCCCCAGCCGGAAACCAAATGAATGCATCGACATGCCTTTTCTTATCAGCTTCCCCGCCTCCGCCGCACCGCACCCTCTCTCACAGCTGTCCTACTCATCCTCTCCAGGTGACCTTTTATGTATGGACGATAGAAGGCTGGGCTAGGCATGGTATGCGCTGTCGGATGCAACACTAGCCTTCAACAGCCACGTCTCAATGCAACTCGGTATGACCAGGTCCAGTGTCACACATCCCTGCATCTCATGTTATCTCAACCAACGGCAACTTGCTTTCGCTTTTCGCTGTTGAAGCTTGGAGGGGAACATAACCTTTGTAGTCACTCTCATTGGCCATGAACCGGAGGTCGCATTATGCAGATGCCGAAGCTGCAATGCATTGATGATCAACGTGGAGCCAAAGCTCTTGGCTCTGCTCACTCACAGCCCCCCACCGGCGTAGTCCTCCCTGCGGGGTAATCGCCAAGCATTAATCTACACCGCTAGCGCATCAATCTCCCCTCTTTCTTCTTAACCTTCCGTCCCCTGTCGTACTATAGACTTGACGTAGCGTCGCAAGATCTTGGGCCACGGCACTGCGATGGATGGAATGTGCAGAAACTCCGCGGGAAATGCTGTCTTAGCTGTGCCCCCGCATCACGCCCAGGAACGATGGTCTTCCTCTTCTCGTATCCGGATCGTTGACTGAGATCAATTGCAACGGCGCAGTCGCAGACTTTGCATGAGATGAGGATTGGCAGGTCTTGTTCCTGCTTGTCCCTGCATACCAAGGTATTTTGACCTTCTCTTCCTCTCTACGGCGATATGCTTAGAACGTCCACCCGTCGGACTGGGGTTTTATAAGACTATTCTTCGCTACCGCACATGGCAACTTGGTAGTACTTATCGATCCCCTTCGCAAGAATAGCCAAGATGCTCACCTCGTCTTACCTGACCTCGCTTGCCTCGCTACTGAGCTGTGCCTCTGCTGCAGCTGTGCCAGCAAAGCGTCAAGACGACGCCAAAGTCGGCTATTTTTTTGTCAGCTTTCCCGTCTGGGACGAGCAGATCTATTTCTCACTCTCGAAAGGCAACAATCCACACTCCTATGACAGGCTTTGCTTGGACTGCACAAACGCAACAGAGGCTATCCTACGCAGCAACGTGGGCACCAAGGGCGTTCGGGATGCCCACATTGTTCCGTCTCGAGACGGCAGCAAGTTCTACATGACCGCGACAGATCTTCAGGTGAACTCTTTCACCGGCGACTTCAACGCTGCGACTCGATTTGGCAGCAGAAGCATCGTCATCTGGGAGAGCGACAATCTCGCCGACTGGAGCGAGGGTCGCCTCTCCCCACCCATCGTGAATGCATCTGCCGGAAACGCATGGGCTCCAGAGACTGTATGGGACCCAGAGCAAAACACATTTGTCATGGTCTTCGCTTCTCGTTTTTGGTCCGACTCCGATCCCGAACGTACAGGCAGACAACCTCCCGTCAGTATAAACCCCGATTCAGATCCCGATAATCACTGACAGCAGGCAGAATGTGCTCATGTACGTCACGACTGACGACTTTGTCACCTTCTCGGAGGCGAAGACCTACTTCTGGCCAGGTTATCCCGTCATTGACACAACCTTCTACCACGCCACCGAAGAAGCCCCAAACGTTTGGTACAGGCTGGTCAAGAGTGAGGTAGATTACAAGATCTGGCAACAGAAATCGACTACCGGGCTCTTCGGTACCTGGACCAATGTTGGAGGTGCGCCAGACGGAGAGAGGATCGAATTTGCAAGGGAGTTTTCCAACAACGAGGGCGGCCTAATCTTCAAGGACAATGTCGACGCCGGCCTGTTTCATTTGTGGATCGACCAAAGCTCGACTGAACAATACATACCTGCCCAAGCCCGGACACTGAATGACATGACCGCTTGGGAAAGAGTACCGCTAGAGGGCTTCCCGACTAACGTCAAGCATGGTGTGGTGATACCGGTGAACCAGGCACAATACGACACTATCGAAGCCAAGTACAGGCGAAAGGACTAGACATTTTCATCTTTGGTGGAAAAGAACAAGTCGTTTGTATATAGGTTGTCAATGACTACTTCTGCAGACGATCCAGAAATTTAAGCAAAGCTCGCTGACAGTCCTCTGCACCGTCAGTGAATATCTCATGTCCTTTTCCATTTACGACGACCAGCTCCGAGCCCGGTACTTGAGCTTGTATGGTCTTTTGCTCCTCCACCTTTGTCGCTACACTATTTGCCGGAGCGAGTATCAACATGGGCACTCTGATCTCTTCCAGGTACGGACGAGAGTCCAACTTGGATAACAACTCGGCATAGCCAGCGAGACCTTCGCCCGACGATATGGCGACCTGGTCAATCCACCACTTGATGTACCCTGCATCAGGATAAGAGACTGTGCCTGGCAACTTGCTTAAAGACTCCCCCCAACCTCGAGATCCCAACATTCTACAAGCCGTCGGCCAGTCGGCGTGTCCAAAGGCGAACATGTCAAGGGCTGGCTGCGGTAGGTGCGTAGGAGAGGAGATGATCGTCAACGAGAGCAGTCGATCAGGGTGTTTCGCCGCGAGAACCTCTCCGAGCATGCCGCTTGTGCTCTCGCCTATGAAGTGGACCTTCTTCAGCCCGAATTGATCCAGAGTATCCAGGATCTCTCCACATATGTTCTCGACAGAGTAATCGTATGTTCCATCGTCAAGTGGCGTGCTAGAATACCCATGGCCTCGTAGGTCCCTTCGGATGACTCTGTACCTTCGAGATAGGACTGGGATCCAGTGGTACCAGAACGCTGCATGGCGTGCAAATCCGTGCTGGATTACAATCGTCTCTGATGGCCTCCAAGGATCAGTAAAGTCGTCTACGATACAATGAGTCGTTTGCCCGGATAAGTGCTTGATGAGGACACCAGGAGGTGTCGGGCATGCCATGATGCTGCGGTTGCCAGCCACGAACGCTCGCCGGCATCGAAATTATGTGGTTATTCATGTTCATCATCAATATGCAGTCCATTGATTTCAATGTGGAGAGCATGAAACTGGAAAGCAAGAATGTGGGGACAGCGTGAGGAGGACGCTTGCAGGACCAGATGGGTTGCGGGGTCGTGGGGTTGAAGACAAGTGCGTGCATGATCAATTAGGGCAGAGCTCACTCCACGACAGCAAAATGGGCCAGCGTCGAACACGACATGAAGACTCAGCATTGGTCGGTCATTTAGGCGATTGACACATTGCTTGACCATCTCCTCAGCCCAATGCTTGCGCCTCTGCGTGCCTGCCACTTGCGACCGATTGTAAATCAGCTCAGCTATGCTTCCACCACACTGACGACAGCGACCGATCACGAAAGCATGGAGCGGCCGAAGCTCTTGTCCGGAAGATGAAACGCCTTTTTTACGATGCCTACGACCATCGAGATCAAGTGGAAGGAGAGACCAAAGTCGATTTGTGTCAACTCGCACTAGTCAATACTTTGACTACATGACGGGAACCTACTTCCGGCACTCGATGCAACTGCATTTCTTCATTCATCCATCAGGTGAATAGGCCTCGGCCAGAGGTCTTCCATAGCCTTTCCAAATGTTGGCGATGAATTCAAGTACCTAGAAGTATCTAAGAGACAGTGACGGAGGCGGATCCAGAGCCGGAAAAGGCCTCGACAGCTAGAACCTGGTAGTTGAAGTTGCTGTTGCCGAATCCGTGCTGCTTCCAGAAGTTGAAGTGGTTAGAGGTAGTGACGGTACCGGAGGTGCGCTTGGTGTTGCGGACAGACCAGTACTGCGTGAAGGTCGAGGTACCCGTGATGGAAGGCTGGTTGGTGCGGGTGTCCGTGCAGACGGTGTAGGAGCTGCCGTCCGAGGTGACGGTGCCGAGCTTCTGAGCGCTCGAGCAAGGATTGTAGCCGCCGTAGGACTCGACGATGTAGTACTCGGCCTGTGGGCTGTTGATCCAGCCGTAGACGGCGAGGTAAGAGCCGGAGCTGCCGGGTTGGTAGTTCGATGAGTAGGTGATCTGGCGAGCAGAGCCAGTCTTCCAGCCGAGACCGACGACGACATCAGTATTACCGTTCCACTTGGTGGAGAAGGTGCCAGCGTTTAGGTTGCTCTGGAAGCTGGCAGCAGCACCGTTGTAGTTCTGCACGTAGTCGATGCCACCTGGGGCACGAGTCTCCAGCTCAGCGGCAGGGGCAGCAAGGGCGCCGCCAGCGGCGAGGAAGGGAATTGCTACGGAGAACTTCATGGTTGTCCAAATATGTTCGAGAAATGAATATTTTGTGAAGGAATGTGGAGGGGGGGTGTGACTACAGGGAGAGGAAAGAGGGTATCAGGGATCTACTTGTATGCTCTCAATCTCTCTATACTCAGCCTGTACATCGCGCCGCCAGACGCTGGTGGAACTGATGCCACACTGACCATATTCGCTTCTGGCTAAATGTCCCACCCGACATGCTATAGATGGAGACGTTTCTGGAAGATGAAACTGGTTGCACTTCGGGGAACGGGGATCCACTGGGTCGGAAGCGTGTTGATCGATGAATCAAGCTTTGACTGGGGCAAACAAGCTTTCCCAAGCATCAAGTTCCTGTTACGCCTGGCTAAATGGCTGACCAGACACCATGTACAAGTACACCAGTCAATCAGGTGATAGACTTTCCTGAAGATAAGAGGGGTCGTACTCTGGATCCGTTGACCTCCAGCTTCGAGAACGTGTTAACAATTACTACAAGGTAAGATTACAGTACTGTACATCTGGATGCCCCCACACAGCTCTTGAGACGCGGCACCCCGGGTCGTGCCTCACATCTGTCCCTCAATGCTGCCGGCGGTCATCCTGTACCTCTACGGCTGCGAACGTTTGTCCCTTTGGAGACATTATAATATACCTAGATGCAGTGAGGTAGCCGTCAAGATGCAATGTCGATAAGATCCAGGTTGTAAACATGTACTGTGATGGTCAACAGCAAGTCAACAGCAAACGCAGGCCACGGGCATCCGCAAAGCTTCCAGCACTGGCCTTGCTAGACTTGTTTCATCTGCAAAAGCTTACGTGCACCCCACGACACCACCATATTCAGGAGACACAGACTTGCGCAACTTGCGGGTCTTGACTTTTACCCTTGTATTTAGCCATGTTATACCTGTGAAGCTTCATGGTTTGGACGATGCGGCCATTTCTGGACTTATAAAACAACAAAGGTGATGTCGACCGTACCAGGCTAAATGTGAACCCCATATAATCTGGTCCGTCAAATGCGGAGTGCATAAGTCGAGGCGTCGGAGGATGGATAAGCACGACAAGCTTTCTGCCAGGAGGCAAGGTGGAGATCACTGGTCGGCACAACATCCAGCTCGCCATGAACGGGCCTTGACTCTTTGCACTTCAGCCTACTCCCAGACTATGTTCTTGACTCACGCGGCTACCGTTCTTATCCGGGTTGTTTTTGAATCACGGGGGCCACAACTAGCTAAATGCATTGTGACGAACATCTGCCGATCGAACCTCAGACTCGTTAGTTGGAGTGAAACGTGAAGTCGTTCTCGCTGCCGAACAAGAGACACCGTACGATGCGCAATCTCGGACCCGTAGCAGAGGAGTCTCTTCAACTTGCCACAGACGTGAAGGTCCCAGAGTATGAGCAATGCCACAATCACAACCGTCTACTACTATGAGCGGTGCAGGAGTGCATGCCGACGAAGAAAAGCAGGCCTTCCTGTCCCTGCCAGGCGTGCCCGATCATGCGGCAACGGTGGTCGGACAGCGCCATTCCAAACTATGGTCGTACGGGCGTCTGGCACTGGAGGTCATCATGGCTGCTGCCATCGTGCTGTTCCTAGTCCGATCTCCCTCCACTAGAAAGTCCAAGGAAGAGATGTCATCCCCGGTCCCAACATGTATGTTTTGCCAGTCCTACCAATTTGCGGCCAAGGTTGATCGCTGTATGCTACAGTTCCGAGGAAGAGCTCCTTTTTCATCAGCAATCAGACATTTCTGAATGAGCACATGTTCGCTAGCAATAAGCAAACGAGGCTCACACTTCACAACTGGCTGCCGATCAGTTCAGGTGAGTATAAGCTCTTCTGTATGTTTCGTCCAACGCCGGCTGATATCGATCTTCACGCAGATGCTAGAGGATATATCTCGCTTCCTAACCACACCGAATACGACGACCTGGTGGAGCCTTTAGAGGTGCGACTCGACCGCTACCATAACGGGCCAGGCTACATGGTCTCGGTTTTCCACCAGCTCCACTGCTTGGTATGTCTAGAAGTATGCATCCTTTACAACAGCACTGATATCGTTGATAGTCGTATCTAGTCGAAAAGTTTCAGGTCGGATACTCTGGCGAGAACCTCACGCAAGAAGTCGCCCATCATTCCGCTCACTGCTTCGACTACCTCCGTCAAAGCATCATGTGTGCCGGCGACACGACGCTTGAAGGCAAGACAGAGGCGGGTCCAGGCTGGGGCACTCCCCACGAATGCGTAGACTATGATGCTCTTCTTGACTGGGCAAATAAGAACGCAGCCAGCAAGTGGAGGGGGCCAATGCCGGATGAGCTTGCCATCTTGTAAATGAAAACCCGAAGACTGTGACCGGTATGCAAGATTTAGGATGCTGCTCGGAACAAAATTCGATACACCGAATCAACCCGATGAAGGCCAGCTTCCGAAGTCGTGGCTGTAATGGTTAATTGTTCGAAGACAGCCAGGACCACGCCTCTGCATTGGTGCTAGCTGTCTATGATAGCTCCCAAGGATCGAAAGACGGTCAGAATACCAGGACCTCAACGGGCTTTGCAGGCACGCTTTACAAATAGTAAGCTGATGCCTTGAACGTTGTATTTGAGCTTCATTGACTCCTACTTCTGAAAAACATGCTAGCCTTGGAATCGAGAGTGCGGAGACATTGGGACAAACGCTGGCGTGGTGGCTGCGTGCGATGCGGGGTCATCGGATCCCGTTCAGCATATGGGGGGAGGGGCGGTGGTAGCCAAGTATATCTCAATCCATCGGAACAACTTTGATGCCAACTGCTCAGTCGCCGTCATGTATACGCAATAGACATTTGTACTCCCACTCAAGCAAACCACCACTTTATGGTCGACGTGTGAACCGGACAAGCACTTGTGGCACAGCCTGCGGTGCACCAGATGAATGACAGGTCATCGGGATAGGATTAATGCACTGTGGCTCGTGTGGGACAGGATGAAGGTTACAAATCTGATTCGAAAGATCCACCAGGTATCTAAGAAGTTTTCCCTGATAGCACAAGCCGCCATCCTGGGCGCCTGCTATGTCAAAGCCATATCGGATCTTCCAACGACATTCGTATCCCTAACTTGGTAGTGTACAATAATGAGTATTCGTGAGTAGTTCGTAAGAAGATCGTAAAGCAAGTGTAGGATCACACCCGGGAGCTGCCATCTGTGTACGGCATGCTGTAGGGCATGCTGTGGGTTCTACACAGGCTGTCAGACAAAGGCAGCGAAGGTACGACTTCTGTTTACTTACGTTCCAGGTTTGAGATAAGCCGGTGTCAAGCTATCGAGATTTTGCTGCCGGACTTCCCTCATGTAGGTGTCTTGTTCTGGTGGCCGGACCATTGGGTTACGCTCCACTCTGTTGCTCATGGTGCGGTGGACCGCGGCAGCTATCAACACAACGAAACCGCCGCCCACAAGCGCGAGGACGATGACTGCTCCAGGCGGAAGGGACATTCTGCTGTGCTATGAGTGTCGCCTTCCACAGCTTGCGCGACGAGAATCTATATCAGCTGACGTCGGTATTGCCGGCCAAGCCGCTTGCCCGTCGGTGTTGGAGCGAGTGTATCCTTGGCCTGAACTATGAGTGAGTGACTAGGTCGGTAGGTGTCAAATGTGGCCGTGAGTGAGAGACCAGGCGGTGGAATGTAGACGTTGGTCTTGTCGGTTTTCTAAGAGTCTGGGACAAGCGAAAGCAGGACGATTGCGGCTGCCACGCGGCTCGAGAATAGACATAAGAAATGCAAAAAGTGAGATGTGGATCAAACCATCTAACCTTGTCTGCTGTATTGGGTGGCAGGACAGGGGACATGCATGGATGACTGCCAGCTCTGGGCGGGGCACCAAGCCTCAATTTGTTCAGGAACAGGTCATGCTGGAGGGTGAGGGGCTTGGTATCTCATGCCGATTCCAGCAATCGCGAGGCTCTTGTCGGCCACGACTTGTTGCGTTTTTGGATGCAGCCATGAGCATTTTTTGGACAACGCTTCGCGCCTTCCGCAGAAGCCAATTGGTTCGAAAAGCAAAAGGCATCCGACAGGATGGAATGGCATTCGGGTTGACTACAAGCAATCCATCGATTGGTTCGACAAGACAGTCTTGGGGGCATGTGATGACGCGGCACGACTGCGACGAACCCTGGCACAGCCGCAATCGTTGGAGAACGATTTGTGACAGCCGAAGATGGAGGACTGAACACGAAGATCGAACGTTCGGGAGTCAAGGAACGACCAGGAAAAAGGCTCCACTTGTCACTGAATCGTATTCGAGGAACCGAAGCACGCCAGTCTCTAAACAAAGGCCTCGTCGGTCACTTCGGAACCCTGCACCGGTTCTGCTGGACTTGATGGTAAGTAATGTAACCATCACGGCGGGGCGGTACTATATTGAAGGCAAATCGCTTCTCCATGTGATTTGTAGTTGCTCAACACAGCACCCTCATGCGAAAGAGTGCGCGGTTGAACAAGAGAGAGTCAGCACAATAGCAGTAGCAGACACAACGGCTCTCCTGTATAAGATATGTTGAGCAGGCGTCATGTCACGCACAGCGAAAGTTCGCACGAACGGATATACGTCTTCCGAATACTTTCAATGCTTCGAAGGCCGCTCTGAGAATAATAACATAGCTGGTCTGTACCAAATGAGCTGGGTCACAAGGTCTTGCGTTGTCGAATTGTTGTTGACATTTAATTCGTTGTCGCCAAGGAGAATCATAAACTATTCTATAGTTCAACTACATGCTTGTCAAATTCATACCTCGACCATTGCAACTAGCCATGAACGTGCATAGTTCAAGTTTTCTGCGCCGTGACCTAAGGCTGGCACGCATAGATGGACAGCCCACGAGAGCATGCATGTTCTGTAAATTTCGCCGGTTGCTCTTACGACCACTACAAACGGATGCTATACCAACGCCACCTCGCAAGCGGCTCAAAGACGAGGCCAAGCGTCGCAAACAAGACGCGAGGGCGAGAGCACCCTCACCAAAACTCGAGGATGACATAGAAGGGTGGGAATTGACAGTCGGCATCGAGATTCACGCCCGCCTCAATACCGAAAGAAAGCTCTTCTCTTCGGCTTACTCTACCAACACCTCCGAGCCCAACGAGAACGTGGCGCACTTCGATGCTGCATTACCTGGCGCGCAACCTCAGTTCTCGGTATCTACTTTGATTCCGGCCATCAGAGCCGCTCTAGCACTAGGCTGCAGGGTTCAACGCAAATCAGCTTGGGACCGGAAACACTACTTCTACCAGGATCAACCAAACGGTTATCAAATATCACAATACTATGGTTAGTCTGACTAGTAACACTTCGCATCTGAAGATAAATCTAATGTCGTCTAGACCCATTTGCTTTATCAGGAACTCTCCCTCTCTTACCTGCTGATGGCCTCACCCAGCCTGAGTCCATCGGCATCAAACAAATACAGCTAGAGCAAGACACGGCCAAGACTACCAATCCACCTGGCACTTCTCAGTATCTTATCGACTACTCCCGTGTCGGTGCACCACTGATCGAGATTATATCCTTGCCGCAGATCCATTCGCCGTCTGCGGCCGCCGCCTTCGTCCGTAAAGTCCGCGACATCCTCAAGCATGTTGACGCTTGCGAAGGGAACATGGAGTCCGGCGACCTGCGTGCCGACGTGAACGTCAGCGTTCGGCGGAAGGGAACTTCAGGCACGGGAATGGGTTACGCTGGGGTCAAGGGACTCGGCACGCGCACAGAGATCAAGAATCTAAATTCATTCAAGGCGGTCGAGGACGCAGTCAGGGCAGAGAGAGATCGTCAGGTTCAAGTCTTGGAAGCAGGTGGTGTGATCGAAGGGGAGACGAGGGGTTGGACGGTCGGTGGAACAGAAACGACAAGACTGAGAGGAAAAGAAGGCGAGGTGGACTATAGGTACATGCCGGATCCTGATCTTGGACCGGTGTGGATAGATGAGAAGTTGGTCGAGGACCTCAGGGAGACTTTGCCAGAGCAGTCAGAGGAGACAGTGGGGAGGATCATAGCGGACTTTGGGATAAGTGAAAAGGATGCATGGACACTCTTCTCGCTCGATGATGGAGAGAGATTAGAGTATGTTGCTGAAACGACGGCGAAAGTCTGTCAATCAATAAGCCCGAGAAAAGAGGATGGACTGGACCAACGGAAGGTGGGCAAAACAGTGGCGAACTGGACACTGCATGAGATTGGTGGTTTATTGACTACGGCGAACATGAGCTGGTCTGACCTCCCAGTCGCATCCGACGACCTGGCTGCTATCGTCTCCAATCTGCTTCTTCGGCAGATCACCGGGCGCTCGGCCAAACAGCTACTTCAGACCATTTTTGAAGACAGGTCAAGCGGCAAGACGGTCGAGAACCTCATCGAAGAAGGCAACCTGCGACTTCGGCCTATGGATGACGTGGAATACGAGACTTTGGCTCGGACGATCATGGATGAACATCCCGACGCTGTCGCGGCCATCAAGGACAAGAATCAGAGGGGCAAAGTCATGTTCTTTGTCGGGCAGATGATGCGGCGAGCCGACGAGGGCACTGTGGAGGCAGACAAGGCGAAGATCGTGATTGAAAAGCTACTCCAGCTGCCATGATCTGCATGCAGTGTCCGCTATCTGCCAGCGTTGATCTCGTCAAGTGGGGGCGTTGACGAAGCTGCGAACGAGGCGCTGCTCAGAAGTACTGTTCATCCGGGTAGGCGGGCGGCTGCGTTGGTTTCGAGGCGGTACCCTTTTTCAGGTATAACACAAGACGGAAAGCAGAGTTGCCGTTCAGATAATATCTATGCAACCGCTTTGTCCGCAGGAAACCCAGTCGTTCGTACAGTTTCAGTGATGCTATATTATCGATCTCGGTCTCTAGTGCAATCTGTCAAAGAGTTAGAAGACAGTATGTCAGACTAGACGTGGAATATGGACCTCATCTGCATCTTTAGCCTTCATAGCATCAATAGCCATGCACACCAGCTTGGTAGCTATTCCCTTCCCTCTCTGGTCGTTCCGCACAGCTAGCATGGCAATGTAACCTCGTAAAGGGCCACCACGGTGAATTTCAAGCTTGCATACCACAACGCCGATCAACACCTCGCTGTTGTCGACCGCGAGATAGCAGAGGTGACCCCATTGATAGAGAAAGTAGCGATAAACGTAAATGCTGTATGGCTCCGAGAGATCCTTTGATATGAGGTTCCGAATCGCTGTCAGATACTTGGCTTCAAGCTCCTGGCTGTATTGTATATATCTCAAGCCTGAACTATCCTTCCCGGTCATGATTGCTGTGCCGATCCATCGCCGTTCCGCTGTGTGAAAATGTATCGTGATCGTCAGGACAGAGAGTTGAGGTCCTCGAACTGGTGGGTCTCCCTGCACGAGCTCAAAGCTCGACCAATGACGTCGTTGGCCATTTTAGCCGCAGCTTTCCGTCTCCTGTCCTGTCACATGCCGAATCTTTCCAAAACGCGCGCCTCCGGTCTTGGTCGCGCGCAATCAAGCGCTCTAGCAGCAACATCGCCAGCGTAATGTCCGCTCTTCGACGGCGCTTTCTAGGTGCATTGAAGACCGAGGACTCCCCAAGTTCGACACCGGATCCTTCGCGCGAACCCTCTCCGACTCGAGACAGTGAAGAATACCGCGTTGTTCCGACTAAGCAACTCAAGAAACTCACTGGTCGACCAAAGGGGTCTAAGAGGCGTAATGCCTGGATATTTGGGTTGGGGGGCTTGTTCGGCATCCTGGTCGCGGGTTTCTTCGCCGGAGGGAACGATCTCATGGACATTGCCGCCTTCAGCGATTTGAACCTGGACAGCTTGTTCGATGTGCTACCGGCGGGTCTGGTTAAGGACGCAAAAGATCTGCAAAAGAAGGAACGGGATGCGGTAGACTACGATTCATTCAGCGTTGGACTGCATGCTAGGAGCCAGGGCATCAAGGCTACACATCCAGTCATCATGATTCCTGGTGTCATTTCGACTGGGCTGGAGAGCTGGGGCACAGAAGAGCAGAGCAGACAATATTTCAGGAAACGGTTATGGGGCAGTTGGAGCATGATGAGAGCGCTGGTGTTGGATAAGCCGGTCTGGAAGAAGCATATCATGCTCGACAAGCAGACGGGGCTAGATCCGCCAGGCATCAAGTTGAGGGCGGCGCAGGGCTTTGATGCAGCAGACTTCTTCATCACTGGCTACTGGATATGGAACAAGATCCTGGAAAACCTCGCGACGGTTGGCTACGACCCTACAAATGCTTTCACAGCGGCATACGATTGGCGACTGAGCTATCAGAACATGGAAGTGAGGGACCAGTACTTCACGAGATTAAAATCACATATTGAGGTTGCGAAGAAGGTGTCAGGAAAGAAAGTCAGTCTGCTCAGTCACAGTATGGGCAGCCAAGTCTTGTATTACTTTTTGCATTGGGTAGAAGCAGAAGGTCATGGAAATGGTGGGCCGGAATGGGTGGAAGAGTACGTCGACTCCTGGATCAACATCTCTGGATGCTTGCTCGGTGCGCTCAAGGACCTCCCAGCTGTCCTGTCCGGAGAGATGAAGGACACAGCACAGCTCAACGCATTCGCCGTTTACGGACTGGAGAAGTTCTTGAGCAGAGCGGAACGAGCAGAAATCTTCAGAGCTATGCCAGGCCTCTCAAGCATGCTGCCACTTGGAGGCAATGCCGTATGGGGCGACATGACTGGCGCACCTGATGATCTACCGGGGCAGAACATTACCTTTGGCAACTTCGTCAGCTTCCGCAGTCCTAACAGTTCTGATACCAAGGCAAACCTGACGGTTGACGACGCGTTGCCTTGGTTGTTCAAGCACAGCGAAGACTGGTACAGGGACATGGTGTTCCAAGCATACTCGCACGGCGTGGCGCACACTAAGGAAGAGGTCGAGCAAAATCAGCTCATAATGCAGAAATGGATCAATCCCTTGGAGACCCGGTTGCCAAAGGCGCCCAGCATGCGGATATATTGCTTTTATGGCGTCGGCAAGCCCACCGAGCGTGGGTATTACTACAGGCACGAGACCGGACCTGGCGCTGGCGTCAACGTCAGCATTGATACCACGCTCACGATGCCCGAGAATAACATTGACCACGGCGTCATTATGGGTGAAGGCGACGGGACTGTCAATCTACTTAGCAGCGCATACATGTGTAACAAGGGCTGGAAGATGAAGCGTTACAATCCAAGTGGGATCAAGGTTACGTCTTATGAGATGCCGCATGAGCCAGATCGATTCAGTCCCCGAGGAGGACCAAACACAGGTAAGATTAGCTGAAGCCAGCACTACCTTGAAGTTGACACCAATCTCAGGCGATCATGTTGATATTCTTGGAAGATCGTCTTTAAATGATCTGATTCTAAAAGTTGCGGGTGGGCAAGGCGAATCGATACCGGACCATGTCGTTTCCAACATCAAGGAGTATGCGGAGAAGGTGAAGATTTATGATGACTACTAAGAAAACCGTCCAAGGGAATGCCAGTAATTGAGAGGGATTGGCTTTTAGGACCTTGGACCAAATCGCGGGCCTCGTCTTGTCCCCGGCGTAGGGAAATATGTATCAGCTACAGGAAGATACCTTATAGATGGCGGTTCAATTCACGAAGATAGATAGCACCGGGAGTTGCGACCCAGAAACAACGCAACTCACTCCAACGATTCCTGCACAGATGACTTCCCCAGCTTTAGCACTCAGCCCTGGCGGTGCCCGGCACTCAGCCCTGGCGGTGCCCGTTCGTGATCCTCCAAGAGACCGGCGAGCGAGGAACCTTTTAAAGACGTGCCCTGGTATTCGCCGGCTGTAGGACTTGGCGATACGTCTGGATGAAGTCTTCCATCACAGTCACGAAGGCGGAGAGCTCATCATCACTCAACGCGAGGCTTAGCGCAATGAAGCCCCGTCGTGCGATGTAGAAGCCTTTTGAGAGTAGAAAGAGGTGCAGGACATCCCCGAGCACCTTGTGAATGTCGCCAACATCCGATGGCCGCCTGATCTCCTCTACTGGGGTTTCTGTGAAGTGTATGGTCATGATCGAGCCATATCCCGTAGCCTTGAGAAGAGTGCCGCCGGCCAAGTCATTGACCGTCTTGCGTAGGTCCTCACCTTTTCTGTGAAGGTTGGCCGCCCGATCAGATGTAAAGACTTGTTCGAGGCCGACACGGCCCGCAGCCATGGTCAGCGTGTTGTTGTTGAAAGTTCCCGCATGAGCAAGAGCCCCAGTCCGACGTGGATCGAACTGCTCCATGATGGAGCGCTTGCCGCCAAAGGCACCAAATGACAGGCCCCCTCCGATGTATTTTCCCAAGGTCGTCATGTCGGGTCGCAGCTCGCTCGGCAACTGAGACTGTATTCCGCCACCTTGATGCATACGGCTTGTCATGACCTCGTCAAAGATGAGGACGGCGCCAGTCTGAGTAGCGAGATGTCGTAGACTTCTTAGAAAACCATGAGTCGCAGGGATTGCGCCGCCTGAGCCTAGCATTGGCTCAACAAGAACGGCAGCAATGTCCTTGACATTCTTCGGATCCGTGACAAGCAGTTTTGCGGAGTCGGCATTGTTGTACTCGCCAATGAGGAACTCAAAAGGTGCATTCACAGGCCCGTTTCGGCCACCGCCGAATGAAAATGCTCCACCGTGATATGCTCCTCCAAACACAAGGATCTTGTTCCTCTGGGTGTAAGCTCTGGCAGCAGCCAGGGCCATCAAAGTCGCTTCTGTGCCGGAGTTGGTAAATCGAAGCAATTCTATGCTAGAGAAGCGTTGTTTGACCAAGTCTGCCAATTTCGATTCATCCTCATGATGACCACCATAGTTGAGACCGCGATTAGCAGCTTCCGTTATTGCTCTGAGAATGTACGGCTCGGAGTGACCGTATAGACCTGCAGTGTACTCCCCAAGCATGTCAACATACTCATGACCATCGGCATCGAATAGCCGCGAGCCGCTGGCTTTCCTTATGGCCACAGGGAAGGGACTGTAGAAGAGCACTGATCGTGTGTTGCCACCAGGGAGGGAGCAGACGGCCTTTTTATATATAGCTTCGCTTCGAGGATTGTTCTCAATAAAATATCGCTGCAGATCACTATATGCCATGCTTGAAGATGCCATGGTGTATGAGGGGCTTGTCGTCCTGCAACCTCAAAAGACTGGGTGTTCCCAAGACTAGATAAATAGACTGGTTGCGGAACCGATTGCGGAGTTCGGAGTTGGAGCTGACCACGTTGTCCGGTTCTGCTCTTATCTTCTTGCGCTTGGTCAATCAAACCACTATACAACTATCTGGATTGTTACACGATCCGTGCGACTAGTCTCCATGTCCGCGAGCTATTTCAATGTGGAGCGGAAACCATCTTCCAGTGGCGCGTCCCCATTGTTCTCACCCACAGCGCCAGGTACACCTTCTTCACCGGCTCCAAGCAGAGCAAATGCTCTCCAAGCACGCATAGCCACTATCTTATCCGCCTCGTACGCCGATCTTGAGATCAGTGATGCTCTTCATACGCTTGATACACGTGGTGTCTCTAATTCAGCCGAGACAAGAAGAAATCTTCGTCTAGACCTGCAGCAGGAGCTTATTGCCTGCAATGGAGAAGTGGTCAAGGACTTTGGACAAGTCGCCGAGGTGAGATCTCAAGTACTGATTCACAGGCCTCGACTAAAGTAACGTAGCAATTGAAGCGTGTTGGGGCTGCCTTGGACAGCTTGAACAAGACATGCTCTGCTATCCGGACTCACGTCAATGCCGCCCGCAAGGAGACAGGACCAATGCTCGATGAGAACCGGACTCTCACATCCCAGAAACAGGAAGCAGAGACCAAGATGAAGCTTTTGACAGCTTTCAATGCACATTTTGTGCTTACAGATGTCGAGCTGAATGCTCTCACTTCTACCGCCGAGCCCGTCAACGACGCCTTCTACGCCGCTCTCGCACGTGCAAAGCAGATTCACTCCGACAGTCAAGTTCTGCTCGGTACTGAAGATCAAACAATCGGCCTCGAAATCCTGGAATCATCATCTCGTCACCTCAACGCTGCCTACCAAAAACTCTTCCGCTGGACCCAACGATCGCTCAAAACTCTAGACCTAGAAAACCCGCGGCTAAGTACTCCCATACGACAAGCCTTCCGTGTCCTCGCCGAACGACCTCAGCTCTTCCAAAATTGTCTCGACTACTTTGCCGAGTCCCGCGAACGTACTCTGAGCGACGCCTTTCACTCAGCCCTCACAGGCGTCACGGAGTCCACCCTGTCCAGCGTCCCTAGTAACGCTATTGAACTGTCCGCTCATGAGCCTCTTCGATACGTCTCCGATATGCTAGCCTGGACACACTCCGCCACTGTCGGTGAGCGAGAAGCTCTTGCCAATCTCTTCATCTCCGACGCCGATGCTATCAGTGCCTCCCTCAGGGCCGGCCGCGAGGCACAACCGTGGCTACATTCCTCTGATACCAAGGACGGGAACGAAGAAACCGCATTTATCTTCGATGGAAAACGCGCCCTTTCTTCGCTTATTGCTCGCGACCTTGCGGGTGTCACTCGCCAATTGCGTCAACGTATCGAACAGACGGTCCGAAGTCACGACGACTCCCTCCTGGCGTACCAAGTGGCCAACTTATGCAGCTTCTACGCGAGTATTTTCGTCCCGTTGCTGGGTGAGGAGAGCAGCGTTGCGAGTGTACTTGGGCCCATGACTGAAATGGCTATTGAGCAATTCCGATTGGTCACGAGAGACAGGATTGCGGGGCTGCACAATGAAATTGAGGCGGTGAGTGATGACTTGGGGCCGCCTGACTGGTTGGAGGAGGCGCTGGAACTTTTGAAGAAGCTGATGTCGAGCTATGAGGGTAGCTTTGCGGCAAGTGTCGGCAGAGAGGAGAAGGAGAAAGGCTTCGAGGGAGTATTGAGGGAGGCATTGGATCCTTATTTGGAAGGCGTGGAGAATGTTGGGAGACGACTGGGGGGTCTAGACAGGACTGTGTTTGGTTTGAATTGCTTCGGTCGGGTGGGAGAGGTATTGAGAGGTACAACATATGTGAGGGGGAGGACCGAAAAGGTTGAGAAACTCAGCGAGGCCTTGAAAGAGAGAGCGGTGGAGGATGTCAAGCAGTGGATGATTCACGAATCAGACATGAGGGCCTTATTTCATGCTCTGGGACCTTACTTGGATGGTGCGGGGAGCCTGGACGTGGAAGAGGTGAAGCAGTTACCTGCATTGCAGTCTGAGTCGCTGAGTGCTGTGGCGCAACAGCTTGATGCTTTCTTGCCAACCTCCATGGAAGACGCTCGGTCTTTTATCGGGAAATTGAGGGATCGAGCTCTGGCTCGGGAAATATGCGAGGAGTCTGCGGACGAGTTCGTCGAAATGTTCGAACAGTTGGAGAGGATCTTTCAGAGATTGGATGAGGAGACACTCAAGAATCAAGAAGGCAAGGATAAGGATGAGGTGGCTCTACTTCGGGACGTCTTCCCCAGGACAGGAGATGAGATCAAAGTACTGCTCAGCTAGAAGATTATTGTCATTTGTTGTACATGATGTGGTACGTGATTGGGTATCTACAATGCGTCTTTACTGGGCCTGTCTGGTTTGACTTTCACCGAGACCTTCCGCGGTGTTTGACTTCAAGTTTGTCCCACCCAGTTTCTCCCGCGCCTCGACCCCTGGAGTCTTGCTCTGGAGCTGCACTGCCAATTCTTGAGTCTTGGTATTGATCTCTCTGATGGTGGCAAAATTGCGCTCCGTGGCCATGACCGTCCGCACAGCATGTCCATAGGCACCTTGTCTGACACGCTTGATAAAGGTCTTGAGGGTAGAAATAATATGGAGCGTCCGATGATTGGGCTCAATGACTTCTCGGTCCATCTCATTGAGTAGTTCGACCGTTCCGGCTAAGTCCTGGTTCTGCATCGCAAGCTGTTCCAGGACATCGTTGTACAGCTCCGTCGAGGCACCCAAAGCAAAGGCGGTAGGTCCGAGCCTGTGCAATTCAGGAATGATGTTGAGAAGCACTGGCGAGGTAGGAAACTCTGATCTCAACACGGTTGCGGCTTTTCGTAGTTGACCACTAAATGTGTTTCCGACAGAGCGCATGGTGGATCGTCGCGCAAGATGGGAAACACCAGAACCGACTTCGCGCTGGCTTTTGTTCATCATAACGGGATCGTCCAGGTGCATGTCTGCCACGGGTTTGAAGACGTCTTCCTGCAGAACATTCCAAACAGCAAGGTCGGACCCAGCACTATTGAGTTTTCGGAGGGTGCTTTTGAGCTTCTCGAATTGTCGATCTCGGGCCTCCTCGCGCTGAGTCTTGACTTTTTCCACCAGTGACTCCCATTCAGACTGGTTCGAAGGCTTTTGCAGCCTGCTGGGCGGTAATGGAGCCTGAATCGATCTCTGATCTTTGGCCTTGGCTTTGTCAAGTAGTCGGTCGAGTATCGACGTTGGTCTGGACGAGAGCAGTCGTTGAGATTGGGTGTTTGGTTCTGGTATTGATCCTGTCTGTGTAGGATTGATGCCCTCCTCCAATTCCCTGAGGGTACCTCTCTCACGTCGAGTCATTGTTGACCCCGCAGACTGCAAAGACTGTGATCGGACAAGGTTGTCAAAAGGGATATTTCCCCCGGGGCGAAATTCGTATTCGGAGGGGCTATCGCGATCCTTAATGTCTCGATGGCCTTCTTCAGGCTGATCAAGTGCATCCACATATCTGACTACTGTGGAGTCCTTGCCGTCATGCTTTTGGACCTCTGCTTGTCGTTTGAACGATTCTGCTTTATCAGAGTCTCTTTGAGCATTGCGCTCAGGGGCTCGCTTGTGCCTATAGAACGCTGGGGTAGCCTGGTGGCGACAGCCGCCATCCCGACCGAGACGGGTTGGAAGCAGCCATATCGCGGGTGGCTTCCTCGAGGATAGAAGCATTCGCAGTTGCAACACACGAAGCCGAATCTTCACCTCATTCCATTGGTATTACCGATGCGGTCCAAATGATGCTACGCAAAGAGTGCCATAGATGGAGGAAAAGTGGCCAGTGCTTTTCGCGATCAGATCGCGTCGAGAGCTCGCGTTCCAATTTTGCAAATCTGGGGATTGACATCACCACCTCACATCTCACCTTCCACCCGCACATTCGAGGGAAGAGGTCGTTGCCCTACACTGTTCTCCCAATTGCTCAGAGGTCTAAGTGTCGCAGCCATGGCTAGAGGAAATGTCGAGCCCAGCGAATACGAACGACAGCGACAAGAGAATATTGCCAAAAACAAAGCTCTTCTCCAGCAACTACAGCTCGATGCTGCTGCCTCGGGTATCGGTCCTAAGAAGGCCAGCAAGCCCTCGCAGAGTGCTGGACAGAAGCGCAAAAGGCCGCAGGAGAAGGTGAAGAAGGAAATCGTACCAACCAGGACTTCTTCGCGCCTGCGAGGCATTGTCGCCGACAGCGAGACCGCACAGAAAAAGGCAGAAGAGGAGCGACAGGTCTATGTGGAACAAGAGAGGGCGAAGCGTCAGCGCGTTAGTGGGGATCTGAATCTCGGAGATGTTGTCGTCAAGGGTGATGGCAATTGGAACATGAGTGGGAATTTCCTTAGAAGATTCGGACCCGCCAACCCAGGCGAGCGCACTTTCGACCAACAGGATGTCAAAGAGACGACAAACAAGGAGCTAAAGGAGCTGAGGCAGCGCATGAGTGGACTGGAGCTCTGGGAGGGCGTGGAACCCGCGCGCATTAAGATCACACCTGAGCGCATCTACTCTATGGGCTTTCATCCTACCTCCGACAAACCTCTGGTCTTCGCGGGTGACAAGTTGGGCAACCTTGGGCTCTTTGATGGTTCACAATCTATCGCAGACGTCAAAGCAGAAGATGATGACGAAGATGCTGAACCGGCACAGATCCAAGTCTCGTCTTTCAAGATTCACACCCGTACTATATCAGCCTTCCAATTCCATCCTACAGATCCGACTGCTCTTTTCTCCGCATCATATGACTCGTCCATCCGCAAGCTCGACCTCAACAAAGGTGTAGCAGTCGAGGTTTGGGCCCCGCCAAATTTGGAGATGGATGAGCCCCTTTCCGGCGTCGAAATCTCCAGGTCAGATCCCAACATGATGTACTTTACCTCTCTCGAAGGACGCTTTGGAATGCACGATATGCGAGTCCCGGCTTCAGAGTCACAAGCACTCATGCAATTGTCCGAGAAGAAGATTGGTGGCTTCACACTGCACCCTGCACAGAGTCACATCATTGCCACAGCTTCGCTTGACCGCTGTTTGAAACTATGGGACCTCCGCAAGATCAGTGGCAGAGGCGACAATCGGCTGCCAGCACTGATAGGGGAGCACGAGAGCAAGCTGAGCGTCTCACATGCGGCGTTCAATTCTGCCGGACAGGTTGCGACAGCCAGCTATGATGACACAGTCAAGATCTACGACTTCAGCGACGCGGGGGCCTGGAAGCCTGGATATGAGTTGAGTGAGGAGGAGATGAAACCCAAAACGATTGTACCGCACAACAATCAGACCGGCAGATGGGTCACAATGTAAGTCTTTTCACAAACCCGATTTCGTGCCCGATACTAACCCGCACAGTCTCCGAGCTCAATGGCAGATGCGGCCACAAGATGGAGTGCAAAGGTTCTGCATTGGCAACATGAACCGCTTCGTTGACGTTTACACAAGCAAAGGCGAGCAGCTTGCCCAGCTAGGAGGCGAAGGCATTAGTGCTGTCCCCGCCGTGGCACAGTTCCATCCGACACAAGATTGGATCGCAGCTGGTACAGCCAGTGGTAAGCTTTGCCTGTGGGTTTGACTGAGTTTAGAAGACTTGTATTAAAATGGGATTGGATGCTGCAAGCGCGGAGTTCACGCTGGATGGTCTTCTCAATCATGCCTAGAGGATCATACTCTCAAGCCGGAATAATACTATATTATACAATCGTTGCAAGGCGTTCATCAGTATCCACTCTGCTCCCTTCTGTTCCCGCCGTCTGTGCCCCCGCCGTCTGTGCCTGCAGCTGCCTGTGCTAAGCCTGCCTCATCACCCCGGAGCTTCGCGAAATAGGCCTTGATGTCTTCGGCGCCGACGGCCTGTCCACTCTCGGCAAATGGCTGCAAGAAGCCTTTGAGATTTTCCTTGAGATGGTTGTACGCCATTACGCCCTCGAGCGCTCTTGCACGATCCATGGTACTCAGCGCCGCTTCGCCTCGATCCAACAAGCTTCTCGAGCCTACACTGCCCTGGCCGTCGCCCTGGTCACTCTCCGAAACAGGTGGCTCGTACGTGTCCTCTTCTTCTAGCAACACAGGGTTCTTGGCAAGGCGTGGGAAGCAGTCCCGGCAATGGCATAAGTTTTCGCGGAAATCTTCCTTCAGGAACAGCGAAAAACGTCCTGATTTTACTGGAGCGAGACTCGCGTGTCGAGGCTGATCGTCGGAGTGCTCTAGCTGTTCAGTCTGCGTGGGTTGATTCATCGTTGAGGTAACATCCGCGTCTGACTTTGTTCGCTTTGCGTCTGATTGTTCTTCGGTGTCCGTGTCGTCCATCTTGCGCTTATTAGTTGGGGCTGACGCTGGAGCAACGGCGTCTGCGGTCTGCCCTGGTGCAACAGGGGCCCTGATCTGGACAGGTTCTCGACCGAAGAAGTGAACCGGAGGGAGAAATCCTGGTGTGCCTGCATACGGCTTAATCCATGGATGGGCCTCGACACATTTGTAGCATATCAAATGATCAAAGTCGTCCTCTGCAGGAAAACCGAAAGGAAGCGGGGGCTCGTCCTGGATCTCTACGTCCACCGCCTCTGATGACTCTTGTCCTTGCACCTGGCTAGAGACTTCTTGCGCAACCGAGGAAAGGGATGGCGCTTTCACCTTCATCGAGCTGAGACCTCCAGATTCATGCCTTGAGAGACCCATGAGGCACTCAGGATGCCACCAGTCCTCCCCACAGCCTCCGTCTTCGAGATGACTCAAGCCGACACATTGGAACATGGTTCCCTTCTCCTTGTGTGGATCGTACTCCTGGCCACAGCCGCAGAATCGCCCGGCAAAGTTATGGTTGTACTTGTTAGCCACTCTTGCGAGCTCTCCAGTGACGTTCCCTTTCAGTCCGGTGGTAGCATTGCTACGAAGTGTACAGGGTGCCGACTCGGGAGCCCTAGTGGTGCCGCAGTCGCATTCGAAGTCGCGTTTCGAGAAGAGCTCCACAAGCTCATGCTCCCCATGGCATGATATACTGCAGGAGTAGCAGATACCAGCGGCTGTATATGGATCGTTGATCGACTGTGGAGGAGGATTACAAGTGAGGCATGAGAAGAGGGATTGTCTGAGAGGCCCGAGTGGCTTTGTGCAAGTGTCGAATTGCTATGATCGTCAGTAAGTGTTCAGTAGGCTAGGAAATGGGACATACATATGGGAGGGCTTCTTTTGCTTCTGCCTCAAGCCGGAGTTGCTGGGTGAGGTATCTTGAGCGTGTCAGAAATAGCTCTGCCGGATTGCAGATATACGCACTCTTGCGCAGTCTGAGAATCAGCTGCAGATATTTGCGATCGCGTGTCGCTGGACTTCGAAATTTCTTGCTCAGCCATGTCGCTGTCAGTAGAGCGCGCCAGGCATAGAAGTGAGAAAAGGGAATAGATGTCGTGTGATAAAGTACCTTGCCATGTACTGTAACCAAGAGCTTAAGCTGGGCTTATATTACTTCCCAATCGGGCCAAATTGATTTTCTGAAGCGCGTGCTCTTGGCGCGTTGACGCGTCTCTGTCAAACGGAGAAAGGACCCCTCTACTCCTTCTGCGTCCACAGCAACCCGTCACATCTCCCATACTTCATCGAGCCTCCGATTACACTCACAAACACACATATGAGGTAAGTAAAATTTGCAACCACCTCTGACTTTGCGGCTGACCATATAGTTCACCGCTTCGCTCAAACATGTCCTCCGCCAATCGAGGTCGTCTAGTGCCAGGAGGCGCGCGCAAGCGCGGACGTGATGTCGACGAGGAGATGGTAGATTCTTCACCAGCACCTCCTTCAAGTCGTGTGTACAATAACATCGCTCATCTCAATCGCCGCTGACCCGAGTAGCACCTGCCTCATCGCCGCCAGTGATGCCCAGAGACGAGGATGAGGACGAGATCGACCCAGAGGACATGATTCAGGATCTTGACGATGCCGAAGAGATGATGGAGGAGGACGCAGGCATTGATCTTTTCGGCGACAACTTCGACCGCGATTATCGACAAAGGGAGCGAAATATCAACGACTTTTACGAGGCCGCCGACCTCGACGATGAGGAATACGATGACATGGATTTGGCAGCCAGGAGGCAGCTCGACGCTAGATTGAACAGACGTGATCGAGAGCTTGCGCGTCAGAAGGCTCGACCAAATGCTTTCCTTCCGGATGAAGAGGACGACGTAGCAGACTTGACCAGACAGCCGAGGCGCAGGCGTCACCGGTACGACGAAGAACAGGACGATATGGACATGGTCGAGGATATTATGACTGAAGAGCTGTCGGCTGAAGCACTTGCAGACGTCAAGGCGGCGAGTTTGACGGACTGGGTCGTTCAGCCAGCTGTTCACCGCACGATCGCACGGGAATTCAAGTCATTCCTGACCGAGTTCGTTGATGCACAAGGTGTCTCGGTATACGGCGTTCGCATTCGAACACTCGGTGAGGTCAACGCAGAATCACTCGAGGTCGATTGGGACGATCTGAGCAACATGAAGCCCACCATCGCATACTTTGTTGCAAACGCTCCTTCGGAAGTCCTCAAAATCTTCGATCAGGTCGCAATGGAGGTCACCCTTTACCATTACCCAGACTATGAGCGCATTCACTCAGAGATCCACGTTCGGATTAATGGTCTTCCTGTCAGCTACACCCTTCGTCAACTGCGTCAAAGCCATCTGAACTGTCTGATTCGAGTCAGTGGTGTTGTCACACGGCGAACCGGCGTCTTCCCTCAGCTCAAGTATGTCAAATTCGATTGTACGAAGTGCGGTGTTACCCTTGGTCCTTTTCCACAAGACTCCAATGCAGAGGTCAAGCTCTCCTTCTGCCAGAACTGTCAATCACGGGGTCCTTTCACTCTCAACTCGGAGAAGACAGTCTACCGGAATTACCAGAAGATCACTCTTCAGGAATCTCCCGGTACCGTCCCCGCCGGCCGTTTGCCAAGGCATCGAGAAGTCATCCTGCTCTGGGATCTGATCGATTCAGCAAAGCCAGGTGAAGAGGTTGAGATTACTGGCGTCTACCGCAACAATTACGATGCACAACTAAATAGCAAGAATGGTTTTCCAGTATTTGCGACCATCCTCGAGGCAAATCACGTAGTCAAATCTCATGACCAGCTTGCTGGCTTCCGTCTGACAGAGGAAGACGAGAGAGAAATTCGAGCTCTTTCGAGGAACCCTCGCATCATCGAGATGATCATCTCAAGCATCGCACCTAGCATCTACGGACACACGGATATCAAGACTGCCATCGCACTTAGTCTCTTCGGGGGTGTCAGCAAGATGGCGCAAGGCAAGCATTCAATAAGGGGTGATATCAATCTCTTACTGCTTGGAGATCCGGGAACGGCCAAATCACAGGTCTTGAAGTACGTTGAGAGCACAGCACACCGCGCCGTCTTTGCGACTGGTCAAGGTGCATCAGCTGTCGGTCTTACAGCATCAGTCCGCCGCGACCCGATGACGTCCGAATGGACGCTGGAGGGTGGTGCTCTGGTACTTGCTGATAAGGGTACTTGCCTGATCGATGAGTTTGACAAGATGAATGACCAGGATCGAACATCCATTCACGAAGCTATGGAACAACAGACGATCTCCATCTCCAAGGCTGGTATCGTTACGACTCTCCAGGCTCGCTGTGCAGTCGTGGCCGCAGCCAATCCAATCGGTGGACGTTACAACGGAACGATTCCCTTCAGCCAGAATGTCGAGTTGACGGAGCCTATCTTGTCGCGTTTCGACATTCTCTGCGTCGTCCGTGACACCGTTGACCCGGCTGAAGACGAGCGCCTTGCGTCGTTCGTAGTGAACAGCCACGGCCGTGCCCGCGGAGGTGCAGCTGAAGCGTCTGCAAACGCCGCAGAGGACGACGAGATGCAAGTCGATCCAGGTCAGAAGCAGAAGGGTGAAATCAGCCAGGAGCTGTTGCGAAAATATATTCTCTATGCCCGCGAGAAGTGCCGACCGAAGCTGTATCAGATTGATCAGGACAAGATTGCCAGGCTGTTTGCAGACATGAGGAGGGAGAGTCTAGCCACTGGAGCATACCCAATCACTGTAAGTCTTCCCTCATAATCATGCATGAACTATTCAAGAGATGCTAATATACGTGCAGGTTCGTCATTTGGAGTCTATCCTCCGCATCTCTGAGTCATTTGCGAAAATGCGCTTATCCGACTACTGCAGCGGTGCCGACATTGATCGCGCCATTGCTGTTGCTGTCGATAGCTTTGTGGGTAGCCAGAAGGTGAGCTGCAAGAAAGCACTTGCCAGAGCTTTCGCGAAGTACACTCTTGCAAGGCCCGGGGCGGTGAAGCAGTCGCGAGGTGCAAGACCAGGCGCACAACAAGGCGTCAGCGTGAATGCATGAAGCCTTGGGGGATTGACGACTGTATTTTGATTACGAGGATGGCACATAGCATCACCTGGCGTTGATGGACATACCCCTTGCGAAATACAGTTTTGAGTCATTTCTAGCGCGCTTTTGGGACGGACTCTGCCCCACGAGTCCTGGTATATTGAGCTCATGTATGACGGTGCGGGGTGGTGTTCATGGAAGCTCACGGGATAGACCCTTGGCGATGTGCCATCAACATCATGCCGCAGATGTGGCAAGCTCGAAGTTGTATATCAGCCCTGCGAGCTCGAGCCCCAAAGTCCATGTCACCCCTGGCCTCTGAAATTCACAGCTCTCCAACTAATCGTATAGACAATCACCGAGTAATCTGCAAAAATGTCTTCGTAAGTTATTGATCAGGTCACAGTAATACATCGGGCACTAATAGGAACCAGAGGAGCATCCGGCAGTGACGAAAAGATCTCTGCGGCAAAGATCCAACCACTTGACTCGGAGACAAAGTACAATCAGGCGCACGATCAATCTTCACGTGGGTCCGCCGGGTCCGATCGCAACCTCGACCAGACCCGCACGGAGCCTCTTGGGGTACGGGGCGTAGGTCAGCACACTAGCTCTCACGCCAACGACCAGGGCAGCATTGGTAGAGACAAGACATTGCAGGGTGCGAAGATCGATCCGCTCGACGCTAAACGTGGAGACATCAGCACCAGGAAGGCGCCAGGATTGGATGATGAGGAGGTAGATTCGTCGAGGATCCACCCTCTTGGAGGCGTGAGGGAGGATATGCCGCCATCTGCTCCGAAATACTAGGGGTACTGTTGAAGAAAAGTGCCCGATCGGGACATTATGACATAGTACTAGTCCAGTAACTATTACTTTGTCATTGTCTTGGGCGCAGATTGATATCTGGTAGTCATGCAAGAATGGATTAGGCCCAGTGAGAGATCGTGGCCAATGTAAGACTGTAAAAAGTCCTCTCGGTGCGGCTATCTTGGTATCTATGTGTCCATGTAAGCAAGTAACAACACAACCGAGTCTTGTAAACGTTCTGATTACTCCCTTCAAGCTCCGTGCGCAAAGTACCGAGACCCTCTCAGAGATCCTCCTTGTTGATCACAATGCCGTAAGGATCCCTATCAACCTCACTGACATGAATCTCCACACTCTCATCCCCAAGCATCTCCTCAAAGTCTTCTCCATCCGACCCATTCTCCTTCTCCTCCTGCCTCAGCTTGTCCCACTCCTCTTTGACTGACTTCTCCAGCTGAGGCTTCAACACGCTGCTCAAGAAGCCCCGCTCGGTGTTACTGTGGAACAGGGTGATGACACACTTGCCCTGCTCGATGGCTGCCAAGGCCTCGTGGTGGCTCAATTCGCCGGTGAAGAGTAAGTCAACGTCGTCCTGCCCGCTCTTACCCAATCCAGAGAAGAGGCTTCCGCCGCTGCCTGCGCAAATGGCAACGGAAGATATGCGCATCTCTTCGATGGACTTGCCCTGAGGGATGGCGATTGGAAAGCCTTTTGGATTGCCAAGACCGAGACCAATTCGATCAATGATGCTGACGAGTGTCTGAGGGGAAGAGAAGCGCACGATACGGCCCATGCCAGCACCGCTGTTCTCGTAGCCAGACACAGACGTGGGCACGATGGGTTTGCGGGTGTGTCTAGCTGCGCTAAGTTGCAGGGCACGTTCGCGATCGTTGACAGACAGCTGTGAGGGGTGATGCTGTAGCATGTATGTGGGCCTCTTCGGCTTGTCGTCCAGGAATGGGTCGTCTTCGTCGGCAGCTGGAGGAGTAGAAGGCTTCTTCTCCTTGCTCGACGTGGATTTGGCATCGGCGGACACGGCTTCTGAACCGATCTCGGAAACGGAGGTGGGAGTACCGCTTACTATGTCGGCGAGCCAATCGCCCAATCCTCCAGGAGCGCAATCGACAGCTGTATGTGGGCTATAGACGCTGATACCTTCGGCGGCAAGGCGCAAAAGCGTCTTCTGCTGGCTGTCTCCAAGAGTAATAGATTTTAATCCACGAAATATGATGGGATCTTTGCTTGAGCTCAGTCAGGGACGGACACATTAGAGATAAGGATCAGTAGATACGGTAAGCGATGATGATCGAATCATTGCGCTCAATGGCCTCGTCCGCCACAGCTTTTGTGAGGTCGATTGTGAGCAGGGCAGAGTTCATTTGTCTCCTGATAGGATCAAAAGGAGCTTCAAGGAGGACTATGCTGGTCAGATGCATGTTATCAAAGATCGCCAAAGCTAGACTTACGGCCAGTGTTGTCGAAGCTCTTGTCTGCTAGTGACTCTGGATACCTAGCGCATCATCAGCCCTGGTCTTGCAATTCGTAGTGGGTATACGCACAGCTTCCGCATGGAATTGACAACAGCCCTGGAGAAGGGCGAGGATGCGGTTGAATGCGCCATGTTGTACGACCTTCGAAAAGCAGTCCGCAGCATCAGGCAAGTAGTGATCAAGAAACGAAGGACATGTTTTGTTTTGATGGTTTGTGTACGTGAAAGTGGAAGTGGCTGCAGCTAGTCGACGTCACAAGCTCCCCACCACCGAGATTTGCTCCGCTGCCGCTCCGCCCTCCGCTCATGCGCCAACTCACTGCACAACCTCAACAAGACCATTCTCCGTGCTCTCGCCCTTTATCTCTCTTTACAATAGTTTGCACCCAATCGCAATATGAGCGCAAGAACAGATGCCGAGGCCACAAACGTTCAGGCGACGTCCGGCGTAACGCCAGACACTCTTCGAACCACTCTCATAGAAAAGCTCGGCGCCGTACATGTAGAGATTGAGGATCTTTCCGGTCAGTCAAGCCAGGTTGCGTGGGCAACGCGAAGTGACTAATTTGTGATAGGTGGTTGCGGACAAATGTATGAGGCACTCATAATATCACCTCAGTTCGCGAAGAAGACAACACTGGCCCGACATCGGCTCGTTAATGGCACTCTTAAGGAAGAGATTGCGGCAATTCACGCGTGGACGCCAAAGTGCTACACGCCAGAAGAGTGGGAGAAGAAGAAGGCCCAGGCATGAAGAACTGCGTCTACATGAATCTATGAAAGGGCTTGTTGAGATCAAGGTGGAATGTCAGGGCTTAGGATACGGCCAGAGTCGTTGGGCCGCGCACATACGCGACTCGACATCTCGGATCTTTTGAGGATCACTGCCGTGCTGCCACCAACGACATGTATATACCCCAGAGGAAGCCGACAAAGCTGAGAAACACAATCCTCTTCTCCACCGGGATGAAGGTGAAGCTGATGACGGAAGCTACAGGCCAGATCTTGTAGCCAGCTACAATGATCGGAACGGTATCTTTCCGTATCGCTTCACCAATATCCGGTAGACTTTTGCTCTTCATAAGCCCCATGATGATCAGAAACGCGACTGTATTCATGATGGCGCCCATGGAGATACAGTCAATGAACCATTTCTTGAATGTGTTGACCCAATTGAACTCCTCTTTCTGCTCCGTCTCTATATCTGTTTCCTTCTCTAGAAAACCTTGTGATTCTCCAAGCTCAATCTCTTCTGGACTCGGTTTGTGCGAAGCACCTACGACCTTGCGCGCCGGGAATGTCTTCTCGAGCCATCCTTGCCATACAAAGTTGGGGGGCGCAACAATGATATTGAGAAACATGAATCGAAGAAAGTCTCCAATGGAGAACGCAAACGGTTCCTGAGCAGCATCAGCAGCTACTAGCGCAGCGACCTCGTCGGAGTTCCACGTACGCCCTTGTTCCAATGGTCCAGGACCTGGGCCATCACATTGGAGGCGCATGCTATGCAAGTCGACTGGACTGTCGCGGTCACAATCGGGGCAGGCATTCTGACTTTGGCCCAAACAGCATCGATAAAGTTACTGGACCTACATGTTGATGGCCGGCAGAGGGTATGAGCACCGCTCCCTGCAATCCCTTGCTCAAGTGGGGCGAAGAGGCCGGCCAAGCTTCGGAAGTCCCACAATCTTTCAAGTTCATGTTTCTCAGTGAATGATTCATCGCACTACAATGATGATTATGATCTGTCAAACGACGAAGCTGTTTTGTTTCAGACGCCGACCAGCATTTGCAGTGCCACTGCTCAGCGTCCTACTGAGACAGGAATGACAATGCCAGGCGCTGATGGTTTTGTGTCGAGGATCCGAATGTTCAGCGAGAAACCTACGAGACAGCAGCCCTCGCTCACAACGCACCACAGATCATGTCGAGAACCCTCTACCGGGTGCCACATGGAATTCGCGCTCGAAATAGACATGGGTCCCAGCTCGGAATACTGTTGTACTGCCCCTCGGTACCCACAGTCCGAGAAGCCACTGTGTCTACCACAGCGAAGTTGGCCAACGCGGGAAATTGGCTACCGTCAAACGATGATATCCTCATGGACCCTGCACCAGGGCAATATCTGCTCGTCGGTCGGTACATTAGGTGCCAGCCATTTGCTCCCACACGATAAAAAAAAGCCATGCCATTCATGTACATTCTGCCCGATGGACACGCCGCAACATTGCCTCAGCCTCGCAAAGGTTTTGTATCTGTACAAGGGCTTAGCAATAGACGCAGGGCTCGTATTTGCTGTATGCGTTCTAGAAACCTTCCATCTGTCCACCTGCCAGGAACTGAAGTATAGGATTGGTTACCCATCAGAATGACTTCTCATCCGACACAGGTCTAATATCAGAAGGGTTTTGAAATGGCACAAACATAAGGCAACAAGGGAATGCACATGGGTCCGACCACGGCGCTCTCGGATGCTACGAGGATGACCTTCGAGTGCACATAGGGTCAACGCCACCGTCCTTGGATGCTATGAGGATAACACTCTAGAGTACACAGGGTCATCAATAGGGCCGCGAAATGGTGAGAATCATATTCTCGTGCAATCAGGGTTGACTATCAGACTTCTGGATCTCACAGAAACAACACCACAATGCACATAGGTTCAGTGGCAGAGCTTTGAAGGCTATTGAGACTCTTGAGACCAGCCGAGGCATTCAACGAGATTCTTTGACTATAAAGACGTCCTCGTCTACTCTCGATGAAGAGCCAAAGCAATTCGATTTCAATCCATTAAATAACAGCGATACACCGACCCCATCCAACCTTCCCTACTGTAAGCGTGACGCCTCAGCCCATAAATCTGTCTGCTAACAATTCGTAGCAAAAATGAAAGTCGCTGTCCTCTTGTTCGCACTTTTGCGAATCACTTCGGCTCTGGCTATCGCTGAAAACGCCGACAATGCCATCTCAGCTGCAGATGACCACGAGGACTTGCCAGAGATCCAACTGGAAATTGGCAAGACGTACCAGCCAGGAGAGATTCGCGAGTTGCAGCGCCAGGCCAAGAAAGCTGGTGAAACCAGCAATGTCGTGGCTAGAGATCTCGAGAAACGTGAGACTGTCGTCAAGACGCTGAACGCCAAGTGGTCTTTCCATTGCCCAATCCAAACCACGACCGTCACTCGCGAGTTCGAGTGGGCGGCATACTGGTTCAGTACGACCAGAGGTTTTCGTCTTACAGGACTCAAGAATGTCGATGGCTTCAAGAATCTTCAGAACGATCGTCTTTCCTTCAACGCAATCTGGTACCACACCTATTGCATCACGTCTGGTTCTAGGATTTGCACATACCATTTCGAAGCCAGAGTTGACGGCTTGCACGACGCAAACCACTTGTCTATGGAGATGGTCACCGCTGGTAACTTCCCTGGGATCGTACTACCCAAAGTGGTTGAAAGCTGTGTCAACGTTCGCGCCGGTACTTGTGCCGCTCCTGGTAGTAGCGTTGGTGGCGGCGTCTGTACTAACCAGAATATCGCCATTACTGTCCCTGGCAGATAGAAGGCTGGTGGTCACGCCCTGAGCACCTCCAAGCCACTTGTCAATACTCGATGGATTCGGTTGGCTTCATAACTTCCAAACTTATCTTGGGAGGACCGGAGCAAGGCGTAGCCATTGAAAAAGCTTGAGGAGGTACTTGTGTAGGGCGATCTTATCGGTGAGGAGAGGGATGGTGGGCGGGGATGATGACTGTCAGAAAGGTGGCTGCCTTATGTAAGACAGCCGAGTGGGCATCCGGATGTCGTGGTCGGTGACAACTCCTCCTTCAACAGCAGGGTGCGATCACGGAGCTGAGAATACACGCAATTTTCAATTCGAGAAGCCGTTCATGATGTGCGGCTTCACTTGGCGTTTATTTTATCTGTAGTTAGTTTGCACCAATGCTGATGCGAAAGTCGTGCACTTTGTGACTGAGCAACCACATGTGACCACCAGACTATGACTGTGATACCGCCCTAGATAATGACATACCCTCCGAGACGATCTCGTCGTGCTTTGAATCAAAAACGTGGGTTTGGTGGTATTAGATCTAGAAGCTTGCGCAGAGGACTGAGGGACAACGCACGACTCGTGCACGCACAGGACCGATGGTACCCGCTTCGACATGGGAGGAGGAACGCCATTGATCAATTGATTAATCAATCAATTTTTTTGGCCATTCCAACACGCACGTTAAGCCCGCTTCACGACCCGTGACTACCTCGAGACCATCTCATTGAAGGAAGACTTTAGTTTGACCTCGAGCAGAATGCAGTACAGCTGCTAGGCCAACAAACAGCCCAGCTCGCGTGTCAAGACTCCTCTGGCTGATTGAATTGGCAGCACGATCAAGACTCTGTATGAGCTACCGCATGCTCAACGCCACATATTTGGAAGCGTCCTCTTCCCTGTTTCATCATCTGGCCGACTCTAGAGATGTCCCACGCCACCTTTTACCATCATCTAGCTACTTAAGATCTGCTTCAACAGCTTCCATGGAGAAAAGTGACATAAAGAAAGCTCAAAAACATGTGTCATCGCTTGCGGTCGAGTTCCAAGAATCGTTTCCCGAGCCGCATGCCGCGAACCTGGCTAGTGGGACAAACCCTAGAATGGTTCATCCCGTTCCAGGACTCTAGTCGGGTCCGTTTCGAATGGTTCTTCCTTAGTCTCGCTTCTGCATATGAGATTTAGATGAAAATGCTCCTCGCGGGCCAACCGACTCGATTGGAGAAGCAGGCCAAGCTTTTAGATGCATACAATGAGGTAGAGCCAGTGCTAGGCAATCAAGGATGGTCAAATTATTTGATGATGATGCTCGAGCTATTTTACCAGCTCACGTATTTGCGCCTCACTAGACATGACCACGTCAGCGGTGAGGTAGATCCCTTCCCCTAGCAACTCATCTTCATATCCTCTTCAGGCTCTATTGGAATCTTGCAGAACCGGTAGTCTGGCTTGGAGTCGCGATCCTGCATACATCCCTCTCTGTTCAGAGTCATAGGCGATAATGTCGTCTTCTCACCGATGGAAAAATTGCCCCGGTCGCTCCACAACTCTTCTTTTGGACGACAATCTCTACATCAATATCGAGGCATGGAAGACGTGGTGCATCGAGACACGATGAACTGCGTCGTCCTGCTTCTGTGGATGTAAGATGCCTCGGCCGCAGAGAAGACAAGAGCATTGTAGACATAATCAAAGGTTCACATATAAAAGCTCCTCGTTATCCCAGGTGTGTGAGAGGCAGAAACAAACCCCAGCAAAGGAACCTAATAGCTACTCAGAACTCAACGTCCACTCAGACATACTCAGACAAGATGCACGGCACTTGGTTCTACTCCCTTCTGTTCACTCCCCTCTACCTCCAAAGCGTCCTGGCCGCTCCTCCGGGACCCTTGGGCAGCTGTTTTGCCTCCCTTCTCCTAATCCCCGACTGCGCTCGTCAGGCCGAAGCCGTCGGACCTGACGTGAACGCTCAGAACGAGGAAGCCATCCAGTGCATCCTCGACAACGTTGTTGCCGAGACTCGCGCTCAGAGAGTTGGCAAGACATACCCCATCGACTTCATCCGCATCAACCCATCTCAGCCAGACAATGGAGCCATTGTGCTTTTCAACAAGCCCGCGAGTGGTTCTCCAGTTCCATTCGTGACTGCTACCGTTACCGAGACCGGTGCCCCAGGTGGTACCATTGTGTCCAGTCTGAAGTTTTGGAGACGCCAGGGCTACAGTGCTGTCGTCGCAGGTATCTTTACCAGGCCGTACGATGACATCGTTGCCGACATCTTCGAGTTTGGTTGGTATTTGTCACCCTTCTATACAGGGCCCTACTAACAATGAACGCAGTCCCAACACTGCCAGAGATCAATGGCCAGACTGTTCGCACCGAGATCCGCCGTAGGATCCCATTCTGGGGCTTTACTACCACAGGCTTGACCTGCAAGCCTTGAAAGCATGTGGTCTTCCGCTTTCGATGACATGGTAACATGAAACTCGGTTTGGATATGGGCAGTGACAGGAATCCCTTAGTAATGTCGTGTAGTAATAATTGAATGATTTTTCTGGTCCAATCCATGAGCAGAGCGAGTATTTGAGCCGACTTACACGCAGTGAGATTGTCGCTATTGCATTTACTCTTACACCTACGTGGCCGGGCATTGGCTAGATGGGCCATGTACCACCGCCGGCGAGCAGTTCTGCGACGCAGACCACTGCTACAATCAGCACTATCACACAATCACCGCAACAACCATTGATCTTCTTAACAGAATGTGTTTAAATTGCATTTTGCTTGAAAAAATAATACATTGGTCTCTGAATAGGTTATTCAAGATTGGTTGGTCTACCATGGAGAATCAAGCAACCTTGAAGTTTGTCGTTCGGGACACGCGCTTGAAATGACATCACAGCCCCGACGACCCTTGCTGACGCCTTTCGGTGCAGCGACATGCAGCTGTGGTAGTATGTATAGTGCATAATCTGAGTATCTTCTCTTACGTTCTCGATCGTATCACTCCAACACGATATTACCGGCAGAGATGATCAGGCTGCCCCTCATCCTCCGTCCCCGCCTGACATGGCAATGCATCCTCCTCAGTCTCATCATACTCTACATAACCTACTGCTTCCTCTTCTCCCTACCCCTCCTCTCTACCAACCTCCCACCCTACAGCGGGCCCCACGGGGTCGGCACAATCGATCTCGAGATCCCCGTCCAACATCGCCAGATTAGCCCGGTCGTCTTCAAATCGACATCCGAGCCAGCCTTTGAGCTCAAGACTGTGCTCTTCTCCCTATACTATCCTGCTGAGAAAGGCGCGAAGTCGAGTCTGCCGAAACACTACTGGATCCCGCCACCTATCGCTTTGACGGCACAGGGGTACGCCAAGTTCGCGCACATCAGCAACTTCTTCACTAATGCGCTGTTCACGGTGGCGTTGTGGGCGATCGCCGGAGGAAACAGGATCCCTGCGGAAGTCGAAGTCAAATTGTTGCGTGGTGGCAAATATCCTGTAGTCGTATTCAGTCATGGTATGGCGAGTACCAGGACGGACTATACGCAGTGGTGTGGCGAGTTGGCCAGTCGGGGTTATGTAGTGGCCGCTATTGAGCATAGGGATGGTAGTGCGCCAGGAAGTGTGGTCATGACTGGTGGGAAGGATGAATGGAGGTTCCATATGAAGGCTGAGGAACTCCGCGTGGGGGAAAAGGAGATCGATACCGATGGACTGAAGAAGGTGCAACTAGATATGAGACAGGCGGAGGTCGAGGAGACGGTGAAAGTGTTGGAGGCCATCAACGAGGGAAGGAAGATCGATATCAAAGCCAGGAGAGAAGGAAGTGATCTTGCCAGGTGGCAAGGACACCTTGAGACCAGGGACATGTCCATCGCTGGTCACTCGTACGGTGCGACTCTGGCTCTGCAAACCCTCAAAGGTGGTCCCACAGAGGACTTACCGTTTAAAGGAGCCATCGTGCTTGATCCTGGAAAGCAAAGCGGGAGACTCAACGATGACGTGCGAGTACCTACCCTCATTGTCCACTCTCAGTCCTGGTCAAAGACACATTCCATGTTCTACGGCAGGCCTCACTTTGAGGTAGTCAAGGAACTCACCGAAGGCATACTAAATCGTGGCAAGGACGCTTGGTTCGTGACTTCGCTTGGGACATCGCATCCGTCGGTCACAGATGCGCCGCTGATCGAGCCTCTGCTGCTAAGTTGGACGACCGGAGCGACCATCGATGTCCGCGAAGGCGTCCATCAGTATGTAGACGTATCAGCGTCGTTTCTGAAATACCAGCACGAGGGAACTGTGTCTGGATTGTTGACGAAACCCGTTGATGCGCCTGCGTTTGGGGAGCCTCTGGATGGCGCAAAGACCGGGAAGCATGCCTATGAGAAGTACTGGCAGATTCATGTAGCACCCAGTCGATGAGAATGGGGTATTTCTGCTTGTCATGCACCCATCATACATATAGTGTAGCGAAAGCATTATGAATTCGACACGACAGCATGTCAGAAACCGGCCGTGGATATCCACTAGCAATTCAGCTGAGTCCAGTCCGTATGCAACGAGGATATCATTGTCATGAACACATGAGTAGCACTAGCATCCCCCTCTGATGCAGGTCCTCATCTTGGGCTTTTAAGAGTGGCTGGTCCTGGTTCTAGCGTTTGTAGCTTGGTCTTGCTCAGCACGAAGCCGCAACGATAAGAACAGGAGGTGTGCTCCTCATGCAGATCGCTTTGCTTTTCATGGTTCATCATGCACCCCGCAGTTTCAGGCAGGAGTCGTTTCACAAGGGCTCGCTGCTTGCAGAGAACCACGACCAATGGCAGGCACCATAATTGTGAGTGATCAAGCCGATCGCAATCTTGCCCGGAGTGGCTTGCAAAAGACATGAGCCCGCGTTTACCAGACGCGCAGTCCCCAAGGGATCTTGGATCAGCCAAAGTCTGTTGGCCTGAAGAAGATTTGTTGACCTGGAGCAGAGTTGTTGACCCCGTGGGTCACTATCGATGCTCTGTAAGTTGATTCATCTCCGACATCGCGTGATGTTGGGGTCCTCGACATGGGTTGAGAAGGCTGAGCTGCAGATGATTTGCCGCCAGAAGCCTCACAGAAAGCGGATAGAATGGTTCAAAGTGGAGACGAGTCGATGACGGCTGCAGCAGACAGACATGGATGTACGTCTCTGGTAGGTACGACAGCGGAAACAAAGTTGGAGGTGATGAGTGCCAAGTTGGCCAAGGAGGAAGAAAGGCCGTGAAAAAGACCGATGCCCTGCCTGCCCTCGCCCACGACTCGGTCTGTGACGTCGTTCCTCCAGCTTCAAAACCTCCGCCATACCACTTGGCCAACAAGCGAACCAATCTTCTCTCGCATTTACTCGCCGAGAGTGCGGCATTTGTGGATGGTGGAGTCTTTCCATGAGCTTGATCCTCGCCTGGGCCCCGGATCTGGCGGGCTTCACGTCTTGATCGATGTCACCCTCGACCTCACCTGTTTCTCGAGATGCCAAGTAGTGTACGAGGATCATGTTCGGCAATAGATTTTGCAGGACTTGCACACGATAGGATAAGGTACTGCTAAATTGTAGTGTTAAGATCTCCATGTCCCAACTCCATCACCCTGATCGCTTTCACCACCAGCTCTTTCATCCCCTCCTTATCACCTCTTGCACTACTAGCTCCTTTGTCATATACTAGCCTGTTTGCTAAGGCTCTCGTTTATTTCTTGCCTCTGGATCCCAATCATGAAGCTCAGTATCAAAAGGCCTGAGGGCGAAGTGGGCGCTGCATGGCCCGCCATCTGTATAGGACTCTTCGTAGCCTTTGGAGGAGTGCTTTTCGGCTATGACACGGGGACAATTAGTGGGATACAGGAAATGGAGTATTGGATCACTGAGTTCGAGGATCCTGCTGCACGCGGCCGTATCTCGCTGATCGTCTCTGTGCTGTCTATCGGGACCTTTGTTGGAGCTCTTTCCGCAGGATATGTGGCCGACATTATCGGTCGACGATGGGGACTGATCTTTGCGTGCATGGCTCCTTTCAATCTGGGCGTTGCTCTCCAGACGGCGGCTACCGAAGACAACATGTTCATCGTCGGCCGCTTTTTCGCCGGATATGGTGTCGGTCTTGTATCCGCCCAGAGTGAGTGAGACCTCATGGACCGCAGATTGTAACTACTAACGAGGTACAGTCCCCATGTATCAGTCAGAGACCTTGCCCAAGTGGATCCGTGGCCCTGTCGTGGGTGCCTACCAGCTTGCAATCACCATCGGTCTCTTCTTGGCCGCTCTCGTCAACTATGCGACCAGGCTCCGAAATGATTCTGGCTCCTACCGCATTCCACTCGCTGTCCAATTCGCTTGGTCATTGATTCTGACTGGAGGTCTCTTGTTTCTGCCCGAAACGCCCAGGTACCTGATCAAAACCGACAAGCACGAAGCTGCAGCCAAATCGCTGTCCAGGCTGCGAAGACTTCCTGTTGACCATGAGACGATCCAGGAAGAGTTGGCTGAGTTTGAGGCCGCACACCGTTACGAGATGTCTATCGGTCAGTCTGGTTGGATCGAGCTTATAACCGGTCCTGTCAAGAAGAGGCTCTTTACCGGTGTTGCACTTCAAGCTCTCCAACAGCTTGCCGGTATTAACTTCATTATCTATTTTGTAAGTTGTGATGATCACTATCGCTGCGCCAATTGACTGATCCACCACAAGGGTACTACCTTCTTCCGTAGAGCTGGTTTCGGAGAGGAGCCTGGCCAGGTCAACCCCTTCATTATCCAGGTCATTGTCAACACGGTCAACGTTGTCAGCACTCTACCCGGTCTTTGGGCCGTAGAGGCTCTTGGCCGACGCACTCTGCTCTTGATTGGTGCTATTGGAATGGGCGTGACGCAGTACATTGTCGCCATTCTAGGTGTTACTGTAGATGAGACAAACAGGTCTGGCCAAAATGCCCTCATCGCATTCGTCTGCTTCTTTATCTTCTTCTTTGCCGCTAGTTGGGTAAGTCAAAGTCTTTTCGATTCCGCATGATCAAGCTAATAATCAATAGGGACCTGTGGCATGGGTTGTAACAGGAGAGATCTTCCCTCTGAGGTACCGGGCCAAGGGTCTCTCTATCACGACAGCCACCAACTGGTTCTTCAACTGGCTGCTGGCCTTCATCACTCCCTACCTTGTTCAAGAACAGTACGCCAATATCGGCACAAACGTCTTCTGGATCTGGGGTGGCTTCTGCTGGCTCGCTGTCGCCTTTGTCTACTTCTTCATCTACGAGACCAAGGGTCTATCGCTCGAGGAGGTCGACGCTCTTTACCAGACTGTGAACAAAGCCTGGAAGAGCAGGGCTTATAGGCCTGCTGTCAAGTTTTCAGAGGTCGAGCGTTCCGGAAGCCTTACTGGTGGACAGAGCTTCGCTCAAGCTGCTGAGCAATACAAGAGGAAGCAGAGCCTTGTGGAAAGTGAGAAGGATGCTGCCACTGTCGAGCGCACAGAGAACTCTGTTTAGATAACGATGAGGACATGTCCGTTCCGGTTGCCATCAGTGATAGGCATGCCTAGTATGAGTATGGTATTGTCTTGCAATCGTATCACTGTATTTTTAACATGAAATGGTCAAGAGTCCCGCAACTTGAAAGTCGAAACATGGTCACCGTTGATTGCGGGATTGACCAATGTCTGTTAGTTTTTGTGAACGTCGACCCTCACAAATGACATGCAACTCGTAACGCCGCGTTGTGCCGAAACAACTAGGTACTTCTTTGTCATGATAGCACTTATCCCTTTTTCGGGTCCTTGCTGGCGTAGTATCCGCTACGCTCTTGGCACATCCAACGCCGAGCTTTTGCCTGCGCCTCATCGACTCTCCGCCCCATTTTCCCGGAGCCGAGCTTCCTGATTCAACATGGCCATCCTGCTTCTGGTCGCTCTCTGCTCTGTCAAGGGCAGGTGACAAGCATTCCTACCCGTCTTCTATCTCCTCTCTCAACGCAGGTCATGCAGATCTCAACATTGTAAGCGGAGACAATGGCGCTTTCAAAAGCTAGTCTCTCGCGAAGTCGGCTCTCATGCTGGTATTTGAGAAGGGCGGGCCCATCACCTACAATGATGTGGTTCAGCAAGGGAAAGTCTTGCACGAGTTTCAAAGACTTTGCAGGGTGAGATGTGGTCCAAACAACTACTTGCGGGGCTTCTTGTCCTGACCTCTGTTGAGGCTGTCCAATATGGAAACAACTGGGTATCCGTCCGTAAAGATCCTCCTCAGGTCGAGGCAAACTTTCCACGGCCGAACGTAACTCTGCTTTCGCCTGCTTTCACGAACCCTGGCTCTGTGCCTCCTGAGTTCTCAAACGGCACCGAGGGACCTACTAGCGATGCAATCTTGAGTGGGCAGACTTATCGATAGATATCTCTAGTGCTCGTGCTAATGTCGAGCAGATGCATACCTCGAACCCCTCGCTGAGAAGAATCAATGGCTTACCTACCAGCCTGCCGATTACCTTTCCGAAGAGGGCAAGACATTCCCATATGTCTTCCTTTCGTTGTCTTCGGTCGCTCCGGAATTCGGCAATATGGCAGCATACCGAGAGAGCGCACCTGAAGGCAAGGTCCGAGTGTGGATTCAAGGAGCCGTTCACGGTAACGAGCCAGCCGGTGATCAGGCTGTCATGGCACTGCTTGGAAAGCTCGATGCAGACCAGACTTGGGCTAGATCGCTGCTTGAAAAGCTAGATATTCTTATCCTGCCTAGATATAACCCTGACGGCGTTGCGTACTTTCAGAGAACGCTTGCCACCAACTTCGATCCTAATCGCGACCATATCAAGCTTGCCAGACAACAGACCCGGGATATCAAGGAGACGTTCACTGGCTTCGCTCCTCATGTGGCGGCCGACATGCATGAGTACGGTGCTGCTACGAGATACGGTGGCTTGTACGTCCAGGCTTCAGACGGCCTCTTTTCCGCGGCAAAGAATCTAAACATCGATCCTGCAATCCGCAACCTGTCCGAGACGCTCTTCGCACCCCGTATTGGTGAAAACCTTGTCCGTGGTGGTTTCAGGTGGGAGCCGTATGTTACTGGCAGTAGCAGCACCGTGCCCAATTCAACCATCACATTCGCCGAAGCTGGCAGTGATGCAAAAATTGGCAGGAATGCTATGGGATTGACTCAATGCGTCACCTTCTTGTTCGAAATGCGAGGCATCGGTATCGCTGACCAGGAGTTCTATCGCCGTACGGCAGCCGGTCTCAGCATGCTCGAGAGCACCGTACAGATTGCCGCCGACAATGCTGAGCTCGTCTATGACACTGTCGAGGGCGGCATCCAGAACTTTGTGGACAGCCAAGAGCCCCTAGTTGTCACCGACCGCACCGAACTCTCGACTCGCAACTGGCAATTCGTCGAATACGCCACTGGCAATCTTGTCAGTGTACCTGTTCAATTTCGCAGTACGACACCTACCATTGCCAACCTCACCCGCGCCAGGCCCGAAGCATATATCATTCCCCGATCGTGGTCCGACTTGGCAGCTCGTCTCGAAGTTGCTGGTCTGGAGGTCGAAACAATACCAAATACGTTCCGAGGCAACGTGGAAGTCTTGACTGCTCAGTCTCTAGAATTTGACAGCACATATTACGAAGGCGTTGTTCTAGCCACCGTCACTACAACTGCGAGTCAAAAGACTGTTGAGCTCCCACCGGGCAGCTTCAGGGTCAACACCAGACAGAAGAACGCTGCTCTCGCCATCAATGCACTTGAGCCAGAGAACATTGACTCATATGTTAGCTTCAACATTATCCCGCTGGAGCCGAGCGATGAGTACCCGGTGTACAGACAGCTATAGACACGACGCATTACTCTGCTAGAGAGAGATGAACAACCAACACGCTACATGAAGGGTCCACGATAAGTGCTTCATACTGTCTTGTCCCTCCGTAGGTACCAGAGGAAAACAGGGTCTTCATTTTGTGTCTCGGATTCAAGTTCAGAGACCAGTATTCCTAGTAATACGCTGGTTCCTGTCGGGGATGGGCCAGGTGCAGACGTGGAGTGACACCTCCTGACAGTGTTTCAACCAATACACACCTTTTCAGTTTTAGCTAGTTCGCGGTAACGTTGTTCATCAGCCCTGAACCCAGGGTGAATAAGCCATCAAGTAGAAGTCCGATACTCTCTGAACATTCACGTAAAGGCAGAAATTCGTGCAGCGCTGCCATAATTCGACAGTGCGAATCACAAGTCAAGAGCGCAGATACTTCCAGGCCGAAGATGGTAGTGCAGAAGAACAACGAGATAGATCTAAGACCACACCAGCTTGCACGCTAGAGACATCAGTCGTGATCTAGTAGTTCGGTTTGTGTCTTCGGGCCCGTTGCACGAATTCTTCCACTTACGTGATTGTCGACCTACGGCCTTCGCAAGAGGCCTGCGCATGGTTAGACCCAGCTCTATTGCCAGGGCATGTAGCGAGAGGGGAAGGCAAGCAAGCGCGCTCAATACGCCGTAGTGCTCAGCATTAACGGCCATGCGCCGCGTACACTCCAGAGGGATCATTAGATAATCGTGCGCGATCGTTGAGCGACTATCATACGATCGCAGTGCGTATACTGCGTGTTGCGAATTTTGTCTGAGAATCCTCGCTGCACTGCCTTCATCTTCTTGAATAGATTATTGTCCTAGTGATTGCAGACTCTCTGGAAATTCAACCCTTGACATAATTTTCACAAATTTCATGACCGAGCGGTACGCCAGTAAACTTAAATCATGCCCCTTTCACAGCCTCCTCCAAGGGACTGGTTTCCATCATACGAGAGATCTAAGCGAATCTCCCTGGTCTTGTATCATTTTCATACTAGCAGTACAGCCAATTCATATATACAGAGCCGTGGAAGCGCAGTGTCCAACCAGAAGAGCCGCGACCATGGCTTCTCAATCTTCTCTATCTGATGAGCGGGCACTCACATCATTCGAAGCATCAATCCACGTGCAGCCAGACACACAGCCGAACGAATATCGTGCACTCACGAAGCACGCTCGCATGAGCAGGAATTGGCCCGTAGCTTATGGCGGCTATGTGCAAGCCTGGACCATCAACGCAGCTGCAGCTACTGTGCCTGCTGGATATGGGCTCTTCAACTTCTCGGGCATATTTCTTAGTCCAGTATCTACTACCGAGCATCTCTCCTTGAGCGTCAGCGATGTTCGCCGTACCCGTACATTCCATACCCGAAGCGTTGTTGCCCGTCAGCTTGCTCCCACAGGTGGTAAAAAGACTGTTTTCACAGCTCTGGTGGACTTTATGAATGACAAGGAAACGGAGAGCATGAACTATTGCGTCCCGCCAAAGCTACAATATACTTCAGCAGAAGCGTGTCCGAAGTATCGCGAGCATTTGCTAGACCGTGTTAGCAAAGGAACTCTCTCAAAGGAACTATACGACGGCTTTATGGTCGCCCTCGGCAATTTTTATCAAATCATTGATCAACGCTATTGTCCAGAAGGTATCTTGTTCCAGAACGTCTTCGGGATCGATACCTCCGCTAGAACAACACAAGATGACAAGCCGATTACTGAAAAAACGAGTGCGTATTGGGTGCGCAGTCTCGAGTCCTTTTCGCAGCACGCAGACGGCAACGCCATGCACAAGGCGGCATTGACCTTTCTCCTGGACGGTTCGACGAGCACCATCCCCCTTCAACACAGTCATCGGTCTTTCCTGAGCACTCAAGCTTGCAGCAGCTTAGACGTTAGTGTACGATTCCGAAGCTCCAAGTTCCGAATGGATAAGTGGATTTTGATTGAGCTTTACACAGAAGCCGCAGGCGAAGGTCGTACGATACCGAACGTAAAAGCGTGGACTGAGCAAGGCGAACTTATCGCCACAGCATCGCAGAACTGTATCCTCCGTTTTGCACCAGGCGAGCCGCAGGTCAAACTGTAGTACCGTATCTGTGGGATGATCAATGGATAGATCCTGATTAATGATGCAGTCTCCATTCTTGCTCCGGTGTACGTATTTGTACGCATGTGACGACACGGTGTCACGGGTGTTTCTACACAATCAAAAAATGTCAAAAATAATTGCATTGTCGATCGGATGGTTTCATGCAGAACCACATTCTTCCAAATCGTTGAGTCTCTATATCCAGGGCACTAGCATCTACTTTTTACTTATGCATAGTTATATGTGTAAGAGTGGCGTTTGTAATGGTAAGAAATGGAGGCCTTCTCCTCTGCAGGCTGAGCAAAGTCCGCGTTTCACCGGAATGCGAAAACCGGCTCGACAACGCCATCACAATCATCAGCTTCTGGCTTTCGAGTCCATCGATCTCCAAAGAAAACCCAAGCAAACATCGCCTCCAGACTTCGTGCTTTAGACGTGTGTACCGAGGCACCTCGCTATGGACGCTGTTCGAGCCTGTCTCCAGAAGTGATAAAGTCTGGGAACTTCATGGCATTCCATTGAACAGAGCTACGACGAACTCTTGGACTGCGTCATGAAACTCTGCACAGCTGTACCTACTTGTACCTGCCACGACTCCGCAGTCTCCGCCTTTGCTTGGAACTTTACCCACTGTCGTGCCTATCTAGTCTGTTCGATCTTCGACACTCTTGTCCTCTCGGCTTATGTACCGATACAAGACTTGATATGCTGTCACCCGGAGGCCGCCGCGGGGTATTACCCTGCGAACAACTGGGGTGCTCGTGATCGTTCAAAACAAGAGTCGAGCAATCTTACTGCGCCTTTCTTGGTCTCTGGTTGATTCCTCGGTTCACTACAAGCAGGTTTGTGGTAATTATGCCCGTCGTCTTGCCAGCTTAAATGAAAACATCCGCAATCAAGTAGGATATCTCCAATTCTTACAACGAAATTTATCCTTGAAAAGGACGGCTGTCAGAGCAATCTTAGCATCATGAGCGATACAGAAAAGTCAGAGATCCTGGATACGATCCACAATGACGAGGCACTCAAAGTCCTCGCCAACTATGCCGGTGATATCGAATGGACGAAGGAAGAAGAGGATCGCCTTCGGCACCGCATTGACTGGAAGTTGATGCCTGTACTTTGCTTCACATATGGCCTCCAGTACTACGACAAGGCCATGCTGTCTCAGGCTGCTCTGTTCGGCTTACGGACCGACCTTGAACTCACAACTGGCAACAGATACTCTTTCTCATCGGCCATCTTCTATCTTGGCTTCATTGTTGGAGCCTACCCTGCTATGATGCTTGCGCAGAGATATCCTATCGAGCGAGTCACATCTGGCATCGTCACCATATGGGGTGTCTGTGTGATTCTGACCACCGCCTGCCGGTCTTACCAGGACATCTACGCTCAGCGCTTCTTCCTCGGTCTCCTTGAAGCTGGTGTCAGCCCTCTCTTCATGGTAGTTGTTGGTACATGGTACAAGAAGAATGAGCAAGCATTTCGTATGGGGATCTGGTACAGCTGCACTGGATATGCCGCCATCTTCTCACCCATTGTGAATTACGGTCTGGGTCAGATTGGTGGTCCTCTTAATGCTTGGTACTACATGTACTTCTTCGCCGGCAGCATCACCATCCTATGGGGCGTCTCACTCTGGTGGCTTCTCCCACCCGACCCAATCCGGACGAAGATCCTGGACCCTCGTCAAAAGTATATCGCCGTCGCCCGTCTGCGATCGAACAACTCCGGTGTTCGCAACAAGCATCTCAAGGTCGAACAGATCTATGAGCTATTGCTGGACGTCAAGTTCTGGCTCTTGTTCGCCTTTGCTTTTCTCTGCATGGTAGCCAACGGGCCTGTCTCGACCTTCATTCCCATCATCATCAACGGCCTTGGGTTTAGTACTCTGAACTCACTGCTCCTGAGCATGCCTGCCGGCTTCATCACTGGCACTCTTCAACTGCTCGGACCATGGCTGGCCTATAAATACCCCGGCGTGCGAGCGTATCTCATGTTCGGTTTCCAGATGTTGACAACCTTGGGCGCTCTCCTGCTTTGGCTTTTGCCATTGTCGGCCACCGGAGGTCTGCTCTTCGGCTGCTTCATTCTGGCAGGCTTCGGAGCTGCATATGCCGTCTGTATGGGTCTGCAAATCGCCAATATTGCTGGGTACACAAAGCGTACGGTGGCCTCGTCTGGACTCTACATCGGATACTGCCTTGGTAAGTGTCTTGAGTGTTTGCCGAAATACCAGATGCTGACCTTCACCAGGCAACTTCGTCGGACCACTTGTCTTCGAACCACAAGATGCACCAAGATACGTGCCTGGCTTCGTCATCACTACCAGCACCGCTATAGCTGCGGGCGTTATTGCCATCCTTTACCGTCTTGTCTGCATGTGGGACAATAAACGGCGGGACAAGACCGGTGTCATGGAAGGCTTTGATCATGCTTACGAGGACGACTTGACGGATAGAAAGGTGGGTTTGCCAGCCATTTTCCACGCTAATGAAGGCTTACCACTGACCCAATCAAAGAATCCGCAGTTCCGATACGTCCTTTAGTGACAGCCGCCTCGACCAGCGAACCCGTCTGTCCAGCAGTCTATTGGGGCATATGATGGACAGCTTGAGGTTGTTGGAGACTGCAGTGATGAAAACGATCTCAAGTTATCATGTATCCTGAACATTCGCCCTTGCGTGACTGCGCCAAATATACACGGTAACGAGTGTAGCCGTGACGAACCCGTTGAATTGAATGAGTCTATTCTTCGATCTGCATCTATCTCTACCTCTCATGACCAGAGTCGTACTTGCTATCCCTGTATTCCTCAATAACACTGCGCGGCTCCACAAAAGTCCCGAGCGGCATATAATCGACATCAAACCCAAAGATCCTCGGCGCGCTGATATCCAATCCAATCGGCGCCTCCGTCCACCTCGGCGAGCACGTGATACCAACAATCACGACCGGAACCCCGTACTTGAACTCGGGCACACCAAGCGCCTGTCCCGTACCTGCATCCAGCACAGCAATCAAATCAGGCACAGTAGCGATGATTTTCTTCTCCCCACCCTCACCCGTGTGCTCAGCCAGAATATTCTCATTCTTGAACGGAATCTCCAGCGTACCGCCCCACGCCAGCGCCTCGGCCTCGCCTCCCAACGCGTCCTTCGCTTCCGCCTCGGTGACGCCGGAGACGACAATCTTGCCCAGCGAATGACCCTTGTACAGCCTTCGTTCGACAGCGGTGATTTTACCACGGTATAAGATCTTCGCCGAATCCCGACCGCCAGCTTCCTCGACGATGGCCTCGGCAACGCGGGAAATGGTGTTGGTGGCGCGGGCGACGGCCACACAGCGACCGATGCGCCACGCAAGGGAGACGGTGTTCATGACGCCGTATCTCTGGACGTATTCTGTCTTTGTCGGCTTCGCTGCCATGCCGACGCGGGAGCCCATCTCGCTGCATGAGGCTCGGAGGGCGCGGTCCACGATCTCGTCGTCTGGCGCGCGGGTCATGATCATGGTCTTGCCGTCGCCGGAGTCGATGGCGCATGGAACGAGTTCGCCTGGCTTGTGCGCTGCGAGGGTCGTTTGCCAGTACGTGGGGTATGCGCGGCCCATCCAGTCGGCGTCGATCACGGGCCGGTCGAAGTACTTTGATGATCCGAGGAGGAAGGGCTCCAGACCGTTGGCGCCGCCGATTTCGAGACCCATGACGGCGTCGAAGCTGTCGTGGCGCATGTACTCCATGAGTGCTTTGACGGCCTGGATGGTCTCGGTGCTGGCGAGTCGCTCGACGCTGACGGCGGGACTGCCCATGTGGCCTCCCCAGTAGATGTTTGCGTCTTCGGTCAGTGATGAGGAATCGATGACTTTCATCGTGTGACCTTTGCGGAGATGATCGCGGAGCAAGATGCGAGATGAATCAGGGTTGCCACCCCCAGCACAGCCTAGAATGTACATTCCCCATGTGAGCCACTGAAGATCTGTTTCGGTGATGTGCCACTCTGCGATGCCTTGCTCGTTCTCGATGATCTTGGGTCTGTATGCAGTAGGGTTGACGGTTTTGACAGTATGAAGTTCTTTTGTTTTGGGGGCCTGGTAGTCTTCTAGAGTGTCGTCATCCGGGGAGGCCTCGTCTCCTAATCCGTCATCCGGTCGTGTCGTGGTCGAGTCTAGCTCTCCAATGGCCTTCACAATGGTCCTGACCTGGTTCGTTACGTACTGAAGAGGTATTGACTCTATCTCGGCAATTATGACAGAGTCCTTCTTGGCACCGGCGGCAACTGCACTGTCCAAAGCCAGAGTTTTTGCGTACTCGAGAGCTTCTGCAGCGGACTTAACGGAGGTGTTCTGCACCATGTCGACTACGCCTCCTACACTGGCGATAGCAGCGCCAACGGCATTCGCCACATCGTGGTGAGGGGGCAGAACAAGCTCCGATGCTCCCTTCAGTGATTTGGGGGCTACTATAGATCCGCCTCCAACAAGCAGTACTTTCAATGGCTCTGGAGATGTCTTCACGCGGTCAATGGCGGCTTCAAGCTGGGCCTTGATATTGGCTTGAGCTTTCGAGATCAGATCCTTGTCTAGGTGTGTGACTGCTTCTGATTCGCCGACATCTGCTTCACCTGATGCCACCATGATGTCCGTTGCAGTCAAAGATGATCCTCCGAACACCAGAGCGTCTTTCGTTAGCCTGTGTCCGACTGAATCCGGACCGACAATGACCTTGTCACCATAAGTCCTAACGAGTGAGCCACCACCAATGCCGATGGAATGCAGCTGAGGCATGGAGTAGTTGACCATAACGTCGGCGACTGAGACATATGCGGACGCCTGACGAGGGAAGCCACTCTTCTCTAGCACGCCCAGATCTGAAGTTGTGCCTCCCAAATCGATGACAATGGTAGTGCTGTCCTGAATACCTCGAATGCCAGCCAGGAACCTTGCTCCTCTCATACTGTTGGTCGGGCCAGATGAGAATGTTCGGATTGGAATGTCGCTGGCAGTCTTGCAATCGACGACCGTCCCATCATTCTGTGTTAAATAGAGTGGACAAGTGAGGTTGAGGGCTTTCATTGAGGCCTTGAATTCGCGGAGTGTTCGTCGAGCATATCGCAAGATCGCGGCGTTCAGTATCGAGGCGTTCTCCCGCTCTTTGAAGCCGATATTCGAGACGGTGTGTGATCTGACAATGTCGACGCCTGGGAGTTCCCTCGCCACAATCTCCGCAACCTTGTCCTCTTGCTGGAACACTTCATCGATCGGGGAGTAGACACCAGCAACGACAACCGCTGTCAGTCCACGTTTCTTGATCTCCTTGCACTGGTCAATGACTTGTGCTTCTTTGATGGGCGCTTCTTGGCTGCCGTCGATGGCCAAGCCTCCGTCGATGTGTCCGACATAGCCATCGCAGACCGCAGCAAGACCTTCTGGCCAGTCGCTGAATGGAGGAATTTCTCGGAGAAATGATCTCGATAATCGAATGATACCGACTTTGCTGAGGCGTCGCGGATCTTGCTCTACAACGGCATTAAGGAAGGCGGTTGTGCCGATGACAACACAGTCAATACTGTCAACTGGAACCTTTGACACATCCAAAACATGCTTCAGCGCAGTCGTGATGCCTTCAGTCGCATTGGGCGTGGTTGGAGTTTTGAAAGCTGAGACTACATCCTGTACCTCGCCGCTTGCTGAAATACTGAGAATAACTCCATCTGTGTTGGTGCCTCCTACGTCAACGCCGACGCGGTATCTTTGAGACATTATGAGACGTGAGAAAGATTCTAGTATTGATCGAGGTACAGGGTCTAGGGAAGGCTCCAGATATGATGTTACCTTTGCAGAAGGCTGTTGCAATGCGGCCGAGGGCTTCCTCTTGTATGTATCACTTACGGCACTGTTTCGACCATGATTCTCCCGAGCAGCGTGCCTGCACTTGGATCCGTGGTAACATCGGCAGCTTGAACGTCCTTTCCGACGGCGAAAAGGGCAGGAGATTATTTCATATCTCGTAAGACGAAAGGCGCAATTGACTCCAACACGTGGAGTTGGAGCGGAGGATGTTATCTGCGAGCCCGCGGGCATTTCCCAAGTGGGCCTCCCGGTGTGATTACCCATTCAACAGCCCCCTCCCCCACAGCTCCAACCCAAGCCCTAACCACCTCGGACCCGATATTGACTGTTTCCTCACCAGTTAGACTGCACCTTATCAAAGTTTCTGGTTGTTCCAAGGCACGACATGTTATCTGATAGGGACTGCCCCGCAATTGATATGCATTAGGGGCGCGTGGCACTGCCGAGATCAGCAACATGGCATATTACCTTTGCCCACCCACGTTGTGGCCACATGGCATCCACTCTCACTTCTATTCATCATGTCGAAGGTCTTAGAGTTCCTCAGAGTTCCTACCTCGGAGTACAACGACTGTGGTAGTCTTATCAACGATGACATTCGACCACTACCTCCGCATAGGAGGACATGGAACACCATGGCGTATATCTCCTTCTGGGCAATCAATCAGATCGCCTTGAGTAATTGGCAGCTAGGTGCGTCTCTGGTCGCCTATGGTCTGTCGGTTTGGCAAGCCATCATTGCCATTATCGTCGGAAAGGTCTTGATCGCCTTAGTCGCTGTCTACAACGGCAAAGTAGGCGCTGTCTGGCATGTAGGCTTCGTCGTTATCAGCAGGTATATCTGGGGAATGCGTGCGTCCTACTTTGCTCTCGTCCAGAGAATCATGCTGTCCTTAGTCTGGTTTTCGGTAAGTCTAGGTCTACAGCCCAACACCGCATCTTTGCTAATTCGCTCAGGTGCAATCGTGGACAGGCGGTCTCTGTGTACAAGTCATCCTCTCAGCAATCTTTCCATCGTTTCAGAACATGAGAGACGTCTTTCCCGATTCGGCTGCTCTGAATACAAAGCAGTTTGTAGGGTGGATCTTGTTCAATGTACTCATGGTTCCCGTCATCTACATCCCGCCAGAACGGATAAAGAAAACCATATACTGGATGAATGCCGTCTCTTTCACGACTCTAGTGTGTATGATGATATGGTCTATGAACGCGGCCCGTGGCGGTGGTCCACTGTTATCACAACCAGCAAAACCGCAGTCGAGCACAGAGCATGGATGGAACATCGTCAGCGGGGTGACGACAACGATTGGTAGCATCGCCGTTGGCTTGACCAATCAGCCTGACTACTCTCGCTTCGCTCGCAAACCTGGTGACCAGGTATTTGGACAATGGTTTTCTATTATCACCCTGGGAACTATCCTTCCCCTGTTTGGCTGTCTCACTTCCTCTGCCACTCAGGGCATCTACGGCCAAGCCATTTGGAATCCCCCAGACCTTGGTATGTGTTTCTATAGGTTGTAGATTCGCACATGACTGACTGCCGACAGCTCAAAAGTGGTTAGACGAGGACTACAACGCCCGCTCCAGAGCAGGAGCCTTGTTTGCCGGCTTGGGTCTTGTCACGTGCCAGCTTGCCATCAACAGCATTGACAATGCCTTCTCCGCTGGGATGGACTTGGCGGGTATCCTGCCACAGTACATCAACATCAGGCGTGGCGCGTACATTGGTCTCGTCCTGTCTATTGCCCTCTGTCCTTGGGAGTTGCTCTCGTCGGCCGCCACTTTCATCAATGTTTTGTCAGCGTATTCCGTGTTTCTTGGACCAATGGTCGGTATCCAGGTGTGCGACTACTTCATCATCCGAAAACAGACACTCAAGTTGAGCGACCTGTACAATGCTAAGCCTACCGGGATCTATTACTTTTGGAACGGCGTCAACTGGCGTACCTTCATCAGCTGGTCCATTGGATTTGCGCCTCAGATTCCTGGATTCATCAACGCTGTTAACCCTGCGATTGAAGTGCCAGTCGCGTGCAAGCGCTTGTACTATCTAGCCTACCCCTTGGGTTTCTCGATCAGCTTCCTCTTACATTGGCTGCTGAATTTCGTTGCACCTCCAGCTGGGCTTGGGGAGAGAGACGAGTACGATCTTTTCAATACCTTTGCGGAAGATGAGGCTGCCGACCTTGACATTCTGTCTAGTGTTCAGGTTGCGAAAGCGGATATATGATGGATATAACAGATGAGATGAATGATGTGTGTATATATATATGATCCTGTGCATGTTGTCGTGGAGAGAAGCTGTCATGAATTACTGCTTTTTATTATACGAGCACGCGCAATGACTGTGTAGGGTGAAATTGGCACAGGTGGTGCGGTAAAGGAAAGACGAGAGGTCGCATCGGGGATACCCCACCCACGAAATGCGAAAACCCCGAAGCTGGAGGAGAACTGCTAACCATCAAGATTAAAAAGATACTTGTATTCAAACCACTGCTATCCACGCTGATCTGGATCTCCAAATCATGGCTCTGCGTGTCGCGTGCCTCCTACGCCCGGTGAAGACGAATACGGAAAGAGGAATCCGGAGTTCATAGGCCTGGCAGGACTCGGAGCCGATGTCTTTGCATCGCCTTATTTCCCCATGTCAAGCCAAATTAACCAACGCCGATCACGCAGGATGTATGCGAGATATCTGCGAGGGCTGTCACCTCATCCCGGGTCCTCACTTGCTGCGGCTCCCCATCCCGGACCTTTGGCGAACTGCTACCGGGTCCGCCTCCCGACCGCCATATCCTCGAGGGGAGGCTCTTATAGCCAGGACGACCCTTTGGTCGTGCCGAGTGAGTCAACAACGAGTCTGACCATCGGCAATTGACCCTGGAAGCTCTCGTGTCGGGATCTGCAGCGGGAGCTATGACCCTGTCGACTTGACGGAATCCGACCAAAAATTATTCGCTGAGCAAACCGACTACCGCAGTAGAGGATCTGCTCGCTGCAGAAACACTCAACAAACACCCTGTTTCTTCTCCACGCTTGTCCCGGTTGCTATAGATCCTCTCAGATCTCCGCCGCCCAAAGTGCTTTCTACGCATTGTCACCCGACTCTGCCCGACTCGCGTCCTTCTTCAACGCCTTCCTCGGCCTGTATCAGAGTCATTGACTTTTTTTGAAGAGCTCCAATTGGCTTTTGCCGACTCCGGCGTCCTCTCCGTCACTTTCTGCAATGCAACTTCGTCTACCTAGGCCAAATAGTATTATTACTTTCACACCCAAAGGCTCTACCTCGCTCTTTACACAATCAAGCAGGTCCTATACCCGACCTACTTCGCTGCCGTCTTTCCCCAGTTCTTCTCGCAAGTCTTCCACAATGCCTAACAGCAAGAACAGTCCAGCACCTAATGTGCGGCAAGCTCAACCACACACCTTTAGCCGAGGAGCAGCCCCGTCGTACGTCTAAATGAGAGCTGCTGCAGCACCCAATGCTAACATTAGCACAGTAGTGGAGAGTTTGACACCTCTCACAGCATCGAAGCCCGCAAGCTCCTCCGTACCTATGGCCTCACACCACCTACAGTCGAGTCGTTCTCAACGCAAGAGCTCAGATGCATGAACCAGCTGCACACAAAGCAGACCCCTATCGGCAAATACCTTTACCTCTCTCAGCTCCGCTCCACTAATGTCAACCTCTTCTACCGTCTGCTAGCGCACAATATCAAAGAGTTGACACCTCTGATATACACACCCACAGTAGGAGAAGCTTGTCAGCGGTGGTCAGAAATCTACGCACAGCCCGAGGGCATGTACCTGTCTTTCTCGGACAAGGGACATCTTTTCCAGATCTTGCAGAACTGGCCGAACGATGTGGAGATTACTGTGGTGACAGACGGATCCAGAATTCTCGGACTCGGTGACCTCGGTATCAACGGCATGGGCATCCCAGTCGGCAAGCTTTCCCTCTACACTGCATGCGCTGGTATTCGTCCGGACAAGACCTTGCCTCTCACACTCGATCTCGGCACCAGCAATGAGACTCTGCGCAACCACCCGTTGTACATGGGCAGCAGGCGACCCAAGGTGTCGGATGAAGAGGAGAAGGAGTTCCTGGATGAGCTGATGGCTGCTCTGACCGAGAGGTGGCCAGGCATTGTGATTCAATACGAAGACTTCAAGAACCCCTTCCCATCCCTCGAGCGATACCAGAACACGTATTCCATGTTCAATGACGACATTCAAGGAACTGGTAGGTTGCTAAATGGGTGATATTGGAGCGCGACTGACATGAAGTAGGTGCTGTCATTCTTGGAGGCTTTATCAACGCCGTCAAGCAGTCCGGTGTGCCACCTGCCAACCAACGTGCCGTCTTCCTCGGAGCAGGTTCAGCCGGCGTGGGTGTCGCAAAGCAGATCGTTGAATACTTTGTCAAACAGGGCCTCACCGAAGACCAAGCCCGTCGCTGCTTCTGGCTTGTCGACTCAAAGGGTCTTGTGACTGACGACCGTGGCGATAAGCTCGCTGAGCACAAGATCTACTTCTCCCGCCCCGACAATGAGGGCAAGCAATATCGCTCCTTGGAAGATGTCATTGAGTACGTCAAGCCAACTATCCTCATGGGTCTCAGCACCATTGGCGGCGCCTTCACCCCGTCGATCATCAAGCGCATGGGCCAACTGAACGACCGACCCATCATCTTCCCTCTGTCCAACCCTAGCAGCAAGTCCGAATGTACATTTGAAGAGGCCGTCAAGTATACAGGCGGTCGCTGTCTCTTCGCCTCCGGCTCACCTTTCCCAACTCTCGACTATGGTGGCAAGAGCCTCACTCCCGGCCAGGGCAACAACGTCTACGTCTTCCCAGGAATCGGTCTCGGCGCCATTCTTTCCAAGGCCGTCAACGTGACGCAGGAGATGATCTACGCTTCTGCCGAGGCGCTGTCGACTTCTCTGACCCAGCAGGAGCGGGATGACGACTGGCTATATCCCGGTATCGAGAGGATTAGAGACGTGTCAGTCATCGTGACGTGTGGTGTGATCAGGGCGGCGCAAAAGGAGAAGGTCGACCGGGAACTGGCGTTGAGGAATCTCAGCGATGCCGAACTGGAGGATTACGTGCGGCAGAGGATGTACGACCCCTTCAACGAAGGCCAGAAGGTCGAGAATGCGGTCAAGGAGCTGGCCGGCCACGTATCCAACTCCAAGTTGTAAGAGTTGCAGTCTTGAAGACGTCCGATTTAGTGAGAGGGATATGTGACAAGAAAAGAAGTCGATTGTGGGGTATCGTAACGACCGATGTAATTAGCAGTCTTGTGCTTCCAATCTAGATACCCTTCTGTATCCACACCCTTCCGCATCTCCACCTCTTGCCCTCCCCGTGCCCATCTTAGCAACTTATATCCTAACCCCCAGACTCCTCGCCAAATTCACAGCCGCGACCCCCTGAAACCCAGCCCACTCCCCCAAATTCCTCACCGCCCCACCTACAGTCTTCACCTCCTCCAACCTCCTCCCCACAAACTCCCTCGTATCCTTATAATCCGTACTCTGGTCCTGACTCTGAAACACCTCTGCCGCAGCGTAGACCGCCCCCAGACTCGCACGCTTACTATACCAGCTCCCATCCACCGCCGTGTCGCCAGCCAGATACCACATCTCGTCCGCCAGCAGGCCCAGCTCCTTGAGCGAGGCCGGGATGTTCTCGGCTAGACTCATCGTGCCTAGCGCTTCGGTCCATTTGGGCACTACCCCGGCGTCGACGTTGGCTTGGAGGCGGGACAGGAGGAGGGTGTGGATGCGGCTGGCGACTGAGGGGCTGGTGGGGGAGGGGAATTGCACGCGCGTAGAGAGCGAGAGGCGTTGGGTGCGGAGGTGGTAGAGGATGAGGTCCATTACTGGGGAAGGAAAGAGGGAGAGGGACGACGCTGGGTGCGAGGTGTCGGCTAGGCCGGCGCGCAGGGAGGTGAGTGTGAAGCCTGTTTGGGGGGCATGGGACAGGGCGGAAGAGAGGATGGCGGATTGCGTTGCGCCGTAGGGATGGGGGTCGGGCGTCTCTTCGCTGTGGTATGGTCGACGAAGCAGGGATGAGGTTGGGTTGGAGGCGTTGAGGAGGACAGGGCGGAGGGAGGTCGGGAAACGGAGAAGAGTGCTCATAGCAGGCCGGGATTGCTTTGCGAGAGCCATTGCCGCAGTCGCTTGAATGAAGCAAAGGTGAGACTCAAGGTAAGGTCGACAAAGATCGAGCTTCACATGTCGGGCATTTCGTCACAGATTTTGGTCCGGTCGGCTAGATCTACATGTGTGCAGCCTCATGCTCAGCCTGCTCTCAAACACGACTATCATACCTGAAATGTTAGCAACATCTGAATGGTGAAGGGCATGTGGTCAATGACACAATCCGAATCCTGAGCTTTTCAACTTTGGTCGGGTAGTCGTTGATCAAAGTTCCGGTAAGCACTGCCACTCGGATATTGCATGAATTATCTCATCCATATGCTCCCAGGTGCTAGGCTGATCTTCAAGTTGATGCATCCGTATGATATCCTTTTTATCCGAATGTAACTGGAAGAGACGAGCAGTCTTCCAGCAACAGGTTTGAATGTCAGATTAGAAGGCAGATGCAGCAGAGCCTCCTACTACTAGGCACGATTGGCCTCGTCCTTGCGACCACAACTCGCTTAGCCGTGGCGTTAGCATCTAGGCTTTAGCACAAGCGTATTAGCTCATTGATTATGATGCTTTAGGGTATACGCAAAGGTCTCGTGATGAGTAGCCACTAGGTCATGGCATCAATCTTGCCCTGCAGAGGGCAGCAAACAAGACCACGAATAAGCAATACTGATGCTATAGCTTGCGGCTATGGCCGGGCCTGTGCCTTGACAACTTCCGAATAGAGACAAGCAAATTGTGGGGGATGGACGGGTGGCTTGAGGAACAGGTGGAGAAGAACAAGAGCCGAATCGACCATTGGCTGTAACGAAACTCACGCAATGGTGTGCTTGCGGGTCGCGTTATCTCTGAAGCTATCGCTTGCGTGAAGCCAAAGCTCTAAAAGTATGCTTAATCAGACGGTCAGTGCATGGGGTGAGGTGATCTGACGGCATGACTTTGATAATGACGAGTTTGCAGACTTTGTGAAGCTGACATCTGGGCACCAGCGCTCTTGATTTCAGATATTCAGGTTCATGTTGGTTAGTTGAGCTTACTACAGTAGTCTGATGATGCTCAGGTACAGTCTACGGACGCTGTGCAGATCTTCGGAATTGCCTAGATGTAGATCAGACAGGCCCGAACGCTGATGTTGCATCAGGGCCGGACTGGTGAGAACCCACAAGCGAGCACGAGTGATCATCCTTCGAGATGTACTTGTAAAGCCACACTCGCTTGAAAGTTCCGCTGAAGGCGGCCGGCTAGAAGTAGATTAGAAGTTTCGAAGTGTCAGGGAAGTTTCCATAACTTGTGTCTGGGTGGAGTTGGGGATTCTTGTCTGCGACTCGCTCCAGCCCGTCGGTCCTCCCCGCCCCAGACTACATCTCCCTGTCGCCGCTCTATCATTCTGGTTTCCATGCCTCATTATTTCAAGACGTGAAGAGCTTGCAGGCTGGTACGTTGGGCTCATGTGATATCAATGAAGAGTGTCCAGACTTTAAGCTAGGTCAAGATACAAGCAATGATCTTCCACACGTCGCATCTCATGCATCTCCCATTTCTGAAACTAGACGCCGTCGCCCTTGGCAAGTCTTGGTATGTCCTGCTCATTTGACCACAACCTCCAATCGTCTACACTCCCTCCCTCTAGCACGTCGCGGGATTTGCTTGGTTTAGGAAGGTCCCCTGTCTCCAGGAACCCGCCAGGACCGGCGCGCTGCCCGAACCATGTCGCATCACCGAGCACCTCCAGCTCCAGAACCACCACCCTCGGGCAACCGAACTTGCAGAAGATTAGTCTTCAAAGTCTATCTGTCAGAGGTGCCAGCGCGTAGATTCCACCTGCCATATCCGAAACACACGCCTGACCGCAGGCAAGCATGCACGCTACATATATAACTGCTCCTCCCACTTCTACGACCCAAGTCAGAAAAGTCCACAGCACTTCCATAACATTTTCATTCATCATGAAGGCCTTCCTTGTGTCTTCGCTTGCCGCTCTGGCCACCGCTTCGGTCTTGCCACGTGCCGAAAAGGTCGACTACTCCGGTTTCAAGGCCTTTCGTGTCGCGGGTGATGCCAAAGCCGTCCACGAACAGACTCGCCAGTTCCACTTGTCCCAGATCAGCGCCGCTAACGAGGTCGACGTTGTCGTATCACCCGCGAAGCTTGCTGCTTTCGAGGCCCTTGGCTTGAATAGCACCCTTGTGGATGAGGACTTGGGTGCTTCTATCGCCTCCGAGACTCAGGCTGAGGAATACGTCAGCATTGCTGCTGTCCCGTCCACCACCTGGTGGGATGCTTACCACCCATACGCCGACCACTTGACCTTCTTGCGGGATCTTCAGGGAGCCTTTCCTGCCAACTCCGAGATTGTCACAGCCGGCACTTCAGCTCAGGGCCGCGTTATTACTGGTATCCATATCTGGGGCAATGGTGGCAAGAACTCCAAGCCAAACGTCCTCTTCCACGGGAACGTCCACGCCCGTGAATGGATCACCTCAATGAACGTAGAGTACTTCGCCTACCAGCTCCTGACTGGATACAACAATGTTGCGGAGGTGACTACTGCTGTCAACAAGTTCGACTACTACATCTTCCCCGTCGTCAACCCTGACGGCTTCGTTTACTCCCAGACCACCGACCGCTTGTGGCGCAAGAACCGTCAGACGGTCAGCAGCAACAGCTGTGTGGGTCGCGACATCAACCGCAATTGGCCTTACCAGTGGTCCGTTCCTGGTGGATCCTCCACGGATCCCTGCTCTGAGACTTACCGTGGCGTCGCTCAGGGCGATGCCCCTGAGAACAAAGGTCTTGTGGCCAATGTCCAAGCCCTTAAGAGCGGCCGTGGCCTCAGACTTTACATCGACTTCCACTCTTACGGCCAGTACATACTCGATCCCTACGGTTACGATTGCTCGAAGAAGGCTGCGAATCAAGCTGCTCAGGATGCGCTGGCTGCTGGCGCCGGAGCGGCTATTCGTGCGGTCTCTGGCACAGTTTACACAACGGGACCCTCTTGCTCCACTCTTTATGCAACGTCAGGTTCATCTACTGACTACGTCGGTGATGTTGGCGGCGCTACATACACTTTTACTTACGAGCTCCGTGATACAGGTCGCACCGGGTTCGTTCTACCAGCAAACCAGATCCGCCCAACCGCTGTAGAAACTTGGGCAGGCGTGCGATACATGCTCGCTCGTGTCTAGAGAGTTTATGATAGGCTCAATCAGGATCGGACGGCCATAGAAAAGGAGAATGGGCAAGCATTAGCAGGGAGATGCTGCTTCTCAGCATTGTACATATCAAGCATTGCCAAACAGAGCTTCAATCCAGCCTTTGCAGGTATGGAACTTTCGTACACGTTGACCTCTCTTGTTTGCCAATTCGCTTGGTAGTTAACTTGATCATTGATGTATTCTGTCGCCGAACAGCTTTGTGCAATCCATTTGTCAAGATTCTGCTTACAGAAGTCATGCCGAAGCAGCTAATATACGCTGTATGAACATTCACAGCAGAGACCCAAGGCCTAGAAGTGCGTGAAGACCGAAAATTACATTCTGGATGAGAATATCATAGCTATCTACACTGGATAACGACAACTAGAGGAGCGTCCGGAACCTCTCCCACTGATATGTTGGACCTCCGGCGAAATCAGGACTGTAAGGGGCAGTATGAGCGGCACCACAAGTGTTTATGCCATATCAAGCTGTTCCAGCCGTCAGGACAACACCATGATGTTGTCGGGGTCAGGAATGCGGAAGGGTAGACAGGGCTGTGGTCGGAGAAACATCAAAGCATCACGACGCTTCGTGTTTTCACCTTCGTCTTCGAGCATATCCTCAGTTGGGGTCCAGGTACAAACCAATCCCATGCGGCGGCAATTCGTGCAAGTGCGACCTTCGGTCCCCTCTCTCGAGCATCCACCCTCTCCAGTCCGACTGGCAAGGCCCGAAGCAACTCGCGATCCACGACGGGCTGTGCCACCTGCTGTTGATGACTCACAAGACATCCAACAGCGATCGCAGAGTTTGCGTGGTTGTCCCATTCTGGCGGTACGGCTGTTGCGATTCGGAAGCGTTCCCCATGGGCAATCGATGTTCTCATTATCGAAGCCGTTGTCGCGAAGCGCTTGACGAATCTCTCTGTCCTTGTAACGTTCTTCTGTAACGTTGTGTGCATCGTCTTCCCCTCTGAGACGTAGGGGATCTGGGGGCGTCCGAAGTGTGTGTTGGACTTCAGCTGCGAGATGGTTGTAGACCGTATCAAAGACGCGTGCGATACCCAGTCTTCGGGCCCAAGGTGGTGGATTCGCCACCAGTTGTTGCTCCAAGTGACGTCGCACGGCCAGAGTCTTGACGTAGGCGTTGAGTGAGCCGGGGTAGTTGCCTTTGGTGCCGTCGGCCCTATCTTCGATCATGAATGTGTAGCCTGTCTCGTCCTGCAGATACATCTTCCACCATTGCTCGTTCTTGTCCTTCCACTCGATCGCCACACCGACCTCGTTACAGGACTGCCAGTTGCGGAACGGACCAACTCGAGGCAAACGTGCAAATGGCGTCTGATGCTCTTGTCCGCTTGGCATAATTTCGACGACAGGGTAGACTCTGTCACCATGCTTGGGCCCACCGGAAACAGCATTGCGTTCAACCATGAAGGTTCCTTGCTCTCTGGAAGTCCAGTAGCTGAGGATGGCGTAGGCGATCTTGGTCTTGCCGCGACTCCAATGAACAGTCTGAGAAGGGCGGCGATATGTCACCATGCCGGTCATATCAACAGTCCTTGACCAGGCGATGAGTGGAACATCCAGACTTTCGAGTGCGAGTGGACTAGCAACATTGCAGCCAGAAGGCTCTGGCTCAAGAGTCCAGTTGGTGTATCCATGAACCTCCTCAAGGACCTGCGAACTCATTAGCCTATGATCTCAACTGACGAGGAGATAGCTCACATTGATTAGTAGTGCTGCAGTGGCTTGATAGCTCGCCATCTCCTCGGTGTCCTTGCTGGGCTCATCAGTTCCATCAGAAGCGGTAGCATCTGCTGTACTGGATCCTCTGCGGGTACTCGCAGTGGTGCTGCCGGCTTTCGGGGTATACTGCTGCTTGAGTGAATGACGTTGTACTGTCACTGGCTGATTCTGAGCTCGTTGGGCAAGATTTTTGAGAAATCTTCCATAAGCCATGAATAGCAGCATGAAGATTTGCTCGGCGATTGTTCTCAGCCAAGTATCCTTGTAGTAGCCGATGATGTACATCCTCTGGCGTGAGGCTGCGGCAGCACGGCGGTAATGGTGTGGCGCTTGGCCTGGGTCCTTTTTAGCGCTTTGCCAGCTGCGACGATGACCACCAAGGCGAAATTTCCAATCTGCGGTCTGACCGACGTAGAGCCCCGGTGATCGATTGCTGAAGTCGTAGCGGAGAATATAGATACCTGCGTTCTGGTCATCGAGGTTGTCGTCGACGGAAGTAGCAGTCGCAAAAATGTCATTGAGTTGAAGCCGATTGGTATTGAGCCTACGGAGCAAAGGCTGATTGGCTTCACCAACACCACGGAGGATATTGGTAGCAAGGGTTGCAGCTGAGGACTGTTGGACGGTAGCGAAGAAAACTGGATTGATGAGGTCGGTCGAATGAACTTGTTGAGTGATGCGAGTAATCAGACCAGTGATGATGGTGTGTAAGGGTCCCTGCGCAGTGGAAAGCTCTGATGGATTCAAGGTGAGGAAGTTGGAAAGTTGGCGACGTCGATTGACGACCGTGTCTTGAATCTGACCTGCGTCCCTGCCTGTGCCAATTCGGAGTACGTCTGAATGGATGTAACCTGTCGCTCTTTGACGATTGAAGCGTTCTCCCGGCCGAAGAATGTACACTGCTAGAAGTGGCAGTGGGCCGGAAAGATCTGCCTTTGTGATGACACCGAGGGCACCCCCAGCATTCCGCATGTAACCTTGAGCTGGATTCAGGACTCTACGTGTCGTAATACATGGTTTATTGACAGGGTTAAAGTTCCTTGGCCATGTATTGGGACGATGACCTTCCACCCAGCCAGGATCGGTAGAGGTCGAGGAGGAGGACATTTGGCCGAGCTGAGGACTGATTAACTACCAGGAAGTAGTAGTCGACGAGGGGGAGTGGCCGAGCTGAAGACCAGACGACTACCAGGAGGTAGCCGTCAATGAGAAAAATGTATTCGAGGAAGGACTTCCAGGAGCCTCTCGTCTTTGGCCGATGTGACGGACAGTCCTGGAAGCTGACTGTGCAGGGGGAAGTATATGAAGCGCAGGATCAAAGAGAACAGTAGAATGGATCTTGTGTCTGTTACGAGAGTGGGGTGACCTACCAGGATATTATATGCCCAGAGGATCACAAAGGGTTATCTCGCAAGCTGAATATCATGGCGCATTCTCTGGGCTAGACACAGCTGTGCTACAGCTGTATACCTCACACCGCCATCTCAATCTCTTACCTAGCTGCAAGATTCTCGTCTTTTCGAGACGGAAACGTCTTGCATCCTGCTGCAGTCCCACAGTATCATGCGACGATGGATCAGCGTTTGACCGGGTCGACTGAGTCCGCATGCAGAAGTGGCCGTCTTTGGACCAACATTGCAGATCAGCTGAATGAGAACCCGCGTTCTCGCAGTGTCGCCAACACTACGCTGTACGTATAGAGCTCCAGCATTGACGGTTTCGTGCCGTGTCGCGCGCAGAGTGTGCCAATTCATCCCATAGCCATGGAGCGTCAAATGTATCCTGCATGTTGAGTAGTGGAGCTGATCGAGCTTGAGCTGTCCATCGAGAGGAAAAGAGGCTGCGTTGCTGCTGCAGGCGCCGTCAGGTCGTACAGAGCAGGGGTTGAGTTACACAAGATATTTGATGTTTCGCGGAGTTTTGTGAAGGAGGTTGCGACAAACGAACAGAAATCCAGCCTGATTGGTCCACGACATGAACTTGCTGCTCAAGCGAAAACGTGCGGGCCACATGCAGCGTTCCGAGATCTTCCCGCGGCAGGACCACCGCATGTATATGCATGGTCTATCGTAAATGCAAGAGCACTGCGCGTGATGAATGACGATGGGTCCTGTTCCGTGCCACTGGACTAGGATCAGAAGCATTCGCCCAGGATTGATCAGACCGCCACATTTGCATGATGTTCGCTTCTTGGACAACGAGAGTCCTGCAACAACGGAAAACTGACGTGAATATACGAACGCTTGATGAATGGCATTCAATCATATAGTACTGTAGCAGCGGGTCTTTACTTAGGCTCCGATCACTATCACGCTTGTCCAGACCGCTTCGTCCTATCTTGTGTATCCTGATCTGACGTCCCTCCCAATGTGCATCCGCATGCATTCAGCACCTATTCAGATCAGCTTGTTGGGGCGGAACCTGCTTGAGCTAGTTCTGTTGAGAGCTCTACTCTGACCAGCTCCTGCATGATGGAGGTGTACCTCTGGAGCATTCCGGGCCGTCGTTGCCACTGAGCGATAGGCGTGCCGCCTTGATCATGTCGAACTTCCATCATGAACAAGCAACTAGAGAAGCCAAGGAATCTGTGGCTAGAAGTTTGTATGAGGCGCAGATTTACACGCTTGGTCGGCGGTAGTGAAAAATCGAATTGGTAGTCTATTTGGGGTCGGGACCGTCTGAAAGCAGACGAGCCCGCTGTAGTATGGCCGATTTCAACGGAGAAGTTTGGCAAGTGCCGCGAGAGTGAGATGCTTCTGTTCTTGGGCAACATCGATTGAGTCTATCCCCTTTTCGTATTGTGTTCCAGTGATCTTCAATTGGTGCCTTAGTGCGGCAATGCGTATCCACCGAATGCCGGTGCGTCTTGCTGAGGCTTGATGCCAGGCGGTGTGTTGGCTTTTTCTTCGTACCCTAGACTACCATCGTCGGAGGGGATGAATGAATGGTTACGGCCTGATACCAGGGATGCTTCAACCCTGACAGAGGTCAGAGCATCTTCATGGTGACGATGATTGTCGTGAGATGAGATGTGATATCGCAAAACCGCTGAGGTTTCCGGCGTCTTATGTTGCAAGACCGCTAAGGTTTCCGGTATCGTATGCTGGGGACTCCATTGTTGTTCTCGATTGTCATTTCGTTACTATCGTAGCCTCGACTCAGGGACCCTCGACCCCATGGCAAAAACGACTTGTCAGCCATGAGAAGCAGCTTATGCTAGACTGCAAACCGTGGGCCCCCGAAGGGCATAAAGATAGAGCATAAACATGAAAAATAACACACAGCAAGGCCAACAATCTGTGTAAGGGTTAGCTGCGGAGATTTCTGAATCGGAAAATTCCAAGGGATTACTTCTCAAGCAGCAGGATCACCAACTACATTCTCCTTGTCCTCCCCCTCCCCCTCTCCTCCCCCATCACCAGCAAGCTCCGCTCCCTTCCCCTTCCCCTCCCCCTTCCCCTTGTCCTTCTTCTTCCCCTTCTTCCCCCCCTTCTCCTTCTCCTCTCCCTTCCCCTCCTCTTTCTCCTCCCCCTCTTCCTCCCCCTCCCCATCCTCTCTCTTCCTCTTCTTGCCTCCACGAGGCCGCTGGGGCTTCTGCCCCACGCTGACAAAAGGGTCGCGCCCGGGCAGACCCTCGCCGTCAGACGACTCATCCAGCGGCAGAGTCGTCGACGCAGGGAAGTCCCAAGGGACAGCAGGGGGAGCGAGGCAGAGCACAGGCGGGCGCTCCACGCGAGGTTCCGGAAAAGATTCAGGCATGACAAACCCGAGCAGCGCTACGCGCGAGTAGGGGATTCTGCATCTCGTCAGTACGCTCTTCTTCTGCCAGACCTCATACCAATAGGTCTCACTGGTGTGTCATGGCTGGTCTGGCAGAAGAAGAGCAAAGCAGAGAGGAGAACTGACCATGGATACTACTGCTACCGCACGAGAGAATTTGCTCAATAGCTGCCTGACGCTCTTGCCCCGACATGGTGGAGTCCGCGCCGTTGAGGCCACTATGACAGACAGCAGTGGGACTTCCTCCAAACTTTGTCCCTAGTCAGCAGGTACGGTGGGATCGGTGACCTATCCTGTCGCCAGGATACCCGCATCACAAACACTCAGAGATACACAGCCATGCATTACGAACAGCAACGTACGAAGCGTAGCGTTTCTCTACTAATGTTCTGAAGAAATACCACTCGGGTTGGACTTTGAGCGATTCTCGAGGGTTGTGAAGCTGAGGTTGGCGGACAGCGGTGTAAAAACCTCACATCTGTGAAAAGTCAGTACTTGCATTAGTGCCAATCGGATGAACAAGTTCGCCGGCACTTGAAGATAAAGTTCAGCCCTGTGCGACTGTCGATCTGCTGGAGCCTCGCACATAGGGGGGCACAGAAGGGGGCATATCAGTCAGTGTGACATCACACCAGATCGCGACGCGTATTATTGCCTCCCACAACGACTCTACAGGCCGGGCAGGTCGGGTTAGGGAAGATCAATGGCAAGCAATTGGCAACAATGCGTTGATAGCGGTGATACATAGTGTAGGAGGACTGGAGAGAGAAATGAAGCAGTCGAGGTAAGGTACAGCTTGTCTGACCTCGAAGCGAGGGGGACTGAGCTTGGTCGCTACAGAGAAACTTATGAGATGAGCAAAAGAGAACAACATTCATACTTCCTGTACGCATGGCAAAGCAAGGACGATTTGTGAGAAGATTCACGGCGTAACCGTTCGGTGCGAGTGTGATTTTAATCGACACGAAATTCGCCAACGAAAACTGCCGCGGGGAAGGACCAGTATATGGAAATGTCGAAGCAGGGTACGCTGGACGACCGGGGCCGAGACGAAGGTCCAACCATTGAAGGCGTGAAGTTGACCCAGATCTGCGTTCAGATTTATATTAACTTTTAGAAATGCGGCAGAACAGCCGAAGCATGAAATTGCACATATGTAGATATGGCTAAATGTGCATCTGCGATAAATTGCCCCGCATCTTGACACACGGCGGAGGGAAATCGCGTACATCACATAGCCTCGTCCTAGTAAATCTCTCCGTAACTGTTCCTGCAACACCAAGTTTGGCTAATGATTGCTCTAAGGTGGCCACTAACCAGGCCGCTCAAAACTCTCTCGCCTCTGGGGCTGGAGCGGCCATCCGGGCCGTCTCTGGGACCACTTACACCACAGGTCCATCTTGCAGCACGCTCTACGCCACCTCTGGTTCCTCTACTGACTATGTTGGAGACGTTGGTGGCGCGACCTACACTTTTACATACGAGCTCCGTGACACTGGCCGTACCGGCTTCGTTTTGCCCGCCAACCAAATCAGGCCGACTGCGGTCGAGACCTGGGCCGGCGTCCGTTACATGCTTGCACGCGTCTAAGAGCAGGGTCACTAGTGATCTACGACCGTGGTTTCGGAAGAAGCAAGGGCGAGTCATATGGCATTCCCTGTACATAGCCATGAGAATATAAAAGGAAACGCAGCACCACCGGTCTTTCCTTGTAAAGGTGCCTTCGGAGGTCAACCATATGATCTCTCGCTTTTTAAACCCCTTTTGATGATAAGAGTCACTATTACTGCAATCATAACATTTGGGCGTGACATGCCAACTTGACTGCAGAAAGCAAGATCGAAGTAGATTCAGCGACGACGGCCTTGCTTGGCAAACCAGTTTTCAACGGAAGAACAATTGCGCGGCAATGCTAGATGGTTCTAATAGTGTCAATGGAAAATGAAAGATTGTAAAACTGATACCAAGAATCCATAGACGTCCTGCATGGGTCCGCCTCCGCTCGTAGAGATGGACATTCTGAAACAGACGACAACTACATCATAATTCCCAGGCTCTTGAGGAACGTTGGCGCACCGGGTATGGAGATCCTGGAGATCATCATGACGATCATCACATGTTCTCTCCATCCATCGTAAGATAGCACACGAAACGATATAGATACGTTGCAACTCCTCCTCAGCGGGACGAGGTGAAGTGAAGACGGCAGGATGGGACTTCCTCCTCAAATGACGACACAACGACGCCGCAACCAAGAGTTCACTTCAAGTTTTCGACTTGAACACGAAACACTTTCGGCTCTTATAAACGCCTTCCTCCTCAAGACGATGCAATCATAAGACCGAATCAACATATTCGTCTCCATCAACACCAACCATGAGTTCGTGCTTCGGAAGTCGCAAGAAGGCTGGGGACCGCGAGCCGCTGCTCCCACAGTACAAGGATGATACGACCTTGCAGATGGAGCTTCATCAGAAGCTTCATACATATCAAATGTTCCGAGCGATAGGCCAGGGATATATGCCATCGACCGAACAGACTATAATCCACCTCCGTACACTCCTCGCCGCCGACATATTGAACCCCGACATGTCTACCTTGAGCGATTCTGGTAGACTTCTGGTCAAGCATACCAAGCGATGGCTCCAACAATTTATGGATCTTCTTCAACACAAGGCCAGCGACGATCAGATCCAGGACTTCCTCTGGTCCTTGTCCAAATCCCGCGTCCAAATCGACACCGGCAAAATCGCCCGCCGTACAGCTCAATCACAAACAAAGGCCAGTGCAAGAGCCGCTTATGATAGCTTCAACACTGTTTCTTCTCTCCTTCTCACCAACACTGACTTCCGCATCTTCCTCTCAGACCTCAACACTATTGCCAGAGAAGTGTTTCAGGACACTGCTCATTCCGTTTCCAAGGTGGCCAACCAAGCGGCCGATCAAGTTGGATCTAGCGGTCCGGAGAGCAACGATCTATCAAAGGCCACAAATGGCGAAGTAGCTCCACCGACGAATAAGGATCTTCAGAACGACACCACTGATGTAGCCAAGGTCGTTGCTTCCGGTACCGCCACTGTGTTCCAGGATGCAGAACAGAGCGCCGAGGAAAAGCTGAAAGGCAAAGAAGGCGATGCTATGCTTGGCAGGCTCAAGTCAGCAGTCTCCAAGTTGAGACAGCGACCTGACTACAATGAATCCGTCTCAATTTTGTCCAAGATCTTCAAGCGCGTCATCTTGCACTACTCGAGAGTCGCAGAAGACGCTGCAGCCGCAGTAGAAGACTCTGTCCAAGAGAACGAGGAGCTAGACCAAGCCGCGAAGAACTTGTGGCAACTCGTCAAGTCCTTCGGCGATGCGAAGGCCTGGGACGAACTCGAATCCCGCTTCAAACAGCTTTCGAGCCACATGGAAAAGGATCCAGAGTTTGAGAAGTCAATGATAGAAGTTGGCAATGCTATCCAGACCATGCTTACCGATCCGTCCTTCTTCGACAACGCACAGGACAGGATTGATGAGCTCAAACAGAAATCCCGCAAGTCGGACGCCTCTCAGAACTTGCGCGATGATATCGAGGCTTTCCTTCACCAGCTCGGAATCACTCTCAAGTCAGTGCTGGCAGACGAGGACATCGCCCGTTTGATTCAGTCGAGCACTCAACTCTTCAGCATCCTCTCGCCTCAGCACAGTCTGACGAATCAGGACCTGATCCAAGATACTGTCAACTTCTTCATCCCCGCCCTCATCTCCGGCGTACAACACATCCCAATTCCTCGTGTCGAGGTCTCCAATCCCGATATCGATCTGCTCCTTGAACCCCTCATCATTGACCCCGGTCACACTATCAACCACACTTCTTTCTTGCCTCACAAGCTCCGCATCGAGACCTACAACGATCTCGAGATCCGCGCTGCTCGCTACCGTACCGTCTCAACATCCTCTCATTTGGTCACTTTGAAGCTGGACGGTCTTTGCGTCCGAGCACAGGACGTCGGTTTCTGGCTACGTACTCGTCTCGGTCTTTTCCGCATGCAGGACGAAGGTATCGCATCATTCGCCCTCGACGAGCGTGGTATGGACGTGCACATCGATGTGGAAATTGCCAAGGAACGCATGGAGCAGATTGTTACGCTCAAGGCTGTGAGGGTGCACATTCACAAGCTGAATTACACTCTGCGCAAGAGCAAGTTTGCTTGGATCAGCTGGATCATCAAACCGTTGCTTCGGCCTGTGCTCCGCAAAGTTATGGAGAAGCAAATCGCGGACGGTCTGGCCGAGTTCTTCCACTCTGCGAACAGGGAACTACTCTACGCAAGGGAGAGGCTGAGAGCGACCAGGATCGCCGACCCACAAGACCTGATGACATTCTTCAGAGCTATCGCTGCAAGACTTCAGCCGGAGGAGGATCCAGACACCTACACTAGGATCGGTATCGATGAGCCAGGTAAGGGTGTGTTCAGAGGCGTATATGCGCCAGGTAGCGTGGTCAAGGTCTGGCATGAAGAAGCCAGAGAGGCAGAAGAGAGAATTGAAGAGGGTGGACAGGTCAGAGGGTGGAGGAATGAGGTGTTTGATCTGCACGTCAGGTCAATGTCTTAGAAACAGCAAACAGAATTACTGCGAGATTGCATTGAAGGACAGGGAAACGAGCACAGTAAGGCGTCAAAGGGACAGCACAGACTCCAGCTTCAAGTATTATGTAGAACTACGTTTTGAACAAAATATTGCCTGCCAATTTAGCACCTTGATCAGACGTGAACGCGTACACCCCCGACGAACGAAATATTTTGATGCTCCGGCTGGTGGCGTTGTGAAAGTCTCAACACTCCCAATCTATGTCCTGCCAAAACCACAAGAAAGTGTTTTCACACGCTCAGATCATCGACAAATGGCGATCATGCCTGACCCTCGGTATATACGAGGGATAGTGGATATGGGAAGGTAAGTCTTCAAAATTTTATTATCGGATGAAGGATACCGTAAGAGCAAAATTTAAGAACGAGACGGGGATGGCTCGAGAGCGCATTCCGTGAGCAAAGCGGACAAGAAAGAGCAAGAATCAAGAGTCATTAGACCGCCGGAATCAGGGATATCTGTCAATACCTAAAGTGGCGCTGCGGCCTACCACATGCCCAGCACCTCCATCATCAACACAGCTCACAGCCCCGCCAACAAGCCCACGAGCCCACGAGCACTCCCGCCACCGAAAACAAGATACCCGATGCACCAGACCAGCAGATACTCTCATCGCCACCCTTCACACTCTAGAAGCTAACAACCACCAGCAACGGCATCCGCCTCTCCATCACCTCCCTCGCTCCACCCCAAACCCGCACCCTCCCAACCCTGCACCAATCCCGCATCCCCATCTCCCTCTACGATGCCCAATTCCCCTCCGGCAGCTCAACCCGCCAGCCCATCACCACTTCCACCATCAAACTGATCACGACGCACCTCCTCCGCTTCCGCTCCCTCTGCAACTCCTACTCCGTTCCCGCGGCGAACATCACCGTCCTCGCGACAGAAGCGACGCGCACGGCGCCCAACGCCGCTGAGCTTATCGGGCAGATCAAGGAGGCGACGGGATGGGATGTCCTCCTTTTGCCAAAGGAAGAAGAGGGCAGGGTGGGCGCGTTCGGGGTCGTAAGTTCGCTTGGGGCCGTGGAGGGGGTGGTCATGGATCTTGGTGGCGGGAGCACGCAGTTGAGTTTGGTGGGGAGGGGGGACGGGGGTCAGGTGGTACTTGGGAGCAAGGGGGCGGTGAGTTTGCCTTTTGGGGCGGCGGCGTTGATGAGGAGGTTGGGGGAGGAGGGGGAGGAGGTGCTGGGTCGCGAGGTGAGGGGGAGGGTGGGAGACGCGGTGAAGCAGTTGGGATTGCTGGAAGGGCTCGGAAGGAAGGAGGGGGGAATGACGCTTTATTTGAGCGGGGGTGGGTTTAGGGGATGGGGGTACTTGTTGATGAATGCGCATGAGGTGCAGCCTTATCCTGTGCCGATTATTAATGGTTTCAGGGTGGGGAGGGAGAAGTTTGTTGATACGGTTGGAGTGGAGAGATTGGTGCAGGAGGCGACGGAAGAGACGGAGAATGAGGAGGGAACGGAGAAGAAGAAGGCTCCTGGATTGTTTAGGATCTCGCAAAGGAGGGCATCGCAGGTCCATGCTGTTGCTTTCTTGATCAAGGCGCTGGCTCATTCGATCCCGGAAATCAAAGAAGTGCGGTTCTGTCAGGGTGGAGTGAGGGAAGGGTATCTCTTCTCTTCACTACCGCCGAGTGTTCAGTCTCAGAGCCCGCTCGTTGTCGCCACTCAACCATTTGCAAGAGGAGATGCCCAAGGTCTTGCAAGGATGTTGAATGATAGCATGCCGGAGGGCGTCGTAGACCGCTTCTTGACGAAAGATATCATCCAGGCATTTGCAAATGTGCTATATTCCCACGGCAATCAGGTCAAAGACTCGCGCACATCTTCGGCATTGCGTTTCACAACAACGGGAGAGCTTGCAAGCACACACGGCTTGAGCCACGAAGAAAGAGCCACATTGAGTCTGCTCTTGTGCGAGCGCTGGGGCGGCAAGAAGGATTTACCAGGCACAGACGAGGACTTTTACGAAAGACTAAGCAAGTTGGCAGACGAGGGTACTCGCTGGTGGTGCAGATATCTAGGCAAAGTGGCAGCTCTGTATGGAGCAGTTTGGCCTGCTGGGTATACTTACACAAAGGAGTCCGATTTGCGATTGACAAGTCACTTCGATGAAGCAGGGAAGAAGCGAACCAAGATATTGGTGTCTGTCAAAGTCAGCAGTGCTTCTGGAGAACCCATCAAAGACTGCCGGATCATGTACGAAGACGAACTAGAAGGCCTGGAGAAGGTCGGCAAGAAGAAGCACTGGATTGGAGGGAAAGAGGGCTTTGGTCACAAGATTGACGTCGAGTTGGGAGAATTGCATGCGGAATAGACTGCGAGATGGACCAGGAGGTCACAGTATCAGGGAGCAATACCCAATATATATCATGCATCCTCTATGAAAGCTCGAACCTCACTTCTTCTTGCTCCCTTTGCCACCCCTGCCACCCTTGCCCTTGCCACCCTTCACACCCTTTTGCCCCTCACTACCACCAGCCATCATGACCCTCACGGTCTTGACCGGTAGGACGCCAAAGACTTCCGCCTCCTTCCAGCCCTTGATCAAATCCGCCTCTCTAGGCCAGATTTTCTCCGAGTCCGCACTCTGCTGATCCAGGTTCCTCGGCTCGCTCGCAGCCTTGTTCCATCTCCCCAAGACCTCCCTGACCGCTTTGCCCTTCTTGACCGTGCCCGGTTGGAGCTTAGCCTTGTATTTGTACCGACCCAAAGCAGCCCAAGGTGCGCAGACCGGGATAGCTTCGACGATCTCGTCTCCTGTCAATGGCGTACCGACAAGCCCATCAAGCATGCCTGCCAGACTACCACTCTGCTCATCCTCCTCGCCAGCGTCAGGGACGCCCTCGTCAAGATTCAGACGGCGAATCTCTTCCGCTTCTAGACCGGCCTTCTGCTTTTTCAAGTGTTGCTCGCGTCGGCGGGCGCGTGCTTCTTCGGCTGTCTCTTTCGAGCCTGTCTCGGTGGTAGCCTCGGGAGCGGCCTCAGGTTTGCGAGAACCAAGAAGAGACATGGCTAGCTCGCGGTCTTCCTCGTCTTGATCTGCATACTTGGTGGCGAGCTTCTTGGCTTTACCACGCTTACCGCGGGTAGGCTGGTTGGGTTGAGCGGATCCTTGCTGCTTAGTCGCTTTCGCACCTGAAAGAGTTTCGAGACGATTCTCGTGGGTGTCGTGGTTGTCGTTGGCGTCCAGAGTGCCCTTTTTGAGCTTGCGACGAGCAGCAGCTGATAGATGCTTCACACCGGACGCTTGCGTCTGGTCAATTGTGGCAGACTGACCGGCTTCTTGTGTCTGATCATCATCAGGATTATCGTCCTCGCTACTGGTATGGGCTTCGTCTTCTTCATCATGAGCAGAGCCATTGGTTTGGAGAGGGTTTGATCGAGGCTTCCTGTCTGCGTCCTCTTCGTCACCGGAGTCATGATTGTTTTCATCGTTGTGCTGCGCCTCGTTGTCAGTGGGTTGACTTTGCTCAGCATCTGGGAAGTCGTCATCCTCAGATGGTTGATCCTTTGCATCTGGAAAGTCATCGTCTTCATCGGTTGCCCCCTGATCTGCCTTGTTTGCAGCATTTTGATCATCTTCCATAGCGTCTGGGAAGTCATCATCCATGTCCTCGTCTTCGCGAGCAGCTTGTGCTGACTGCTTGTTCGTGTCCTGCAATGGCTGCTCGACACGATGCTTTTTGTGCCTCGCTTTGCTCTCCTCGCTGATTTGGAACAAGACCGCAAAGCCAAGCAGGAGCTGAGCTGGAGGCAGAAAGTTCTTCTTGCCTCGTACCATGAATCCTCCAGTTGTCAGATATTCACCTGTTGGTGCTGTTTTCGAGACCTGATCGGCGTTGACCCACCAAGCTGACATGACGGCCTTGGAGTCCCATGCACTTGAAGTACAGACTGACAAGTTTCCAGCCTGTGACAATGTCGAGGGCGGGATAGGGGCGTCAGGAGTCGCTGGGTCATTCTTGATGATAACAGAGGCGGCGCCGTGAAGATCAGCATGCACATAAATATCGCCTTTCTTGAGATGGCGTCGGTACAACATCTCGTTCTGTTGAGCATCCTTACCAGCAAGGACCAGATAGCCATCGGAAGAGATGAACCAGTTGAACTTCTCGAACCACATTGCTTTTCTGACAGGACGCAAGACAGCCTTCTCCTGCTTCAGACCCTTCTTGAGATCGGCGTTGATCTTCTGCTCCGTACTCTTCAACGCTTTTGCCGATGACTGCAGAGTACGGTCTTGCTTCGATGCCGCAATCTTGCGGTTCTCGTAGTACCCTCGGGAATTGGCCCATGCTGACTGAGCAAGGTCGATATCCACCGCGAGTCTTTTATCAGCCGGCGCGGGCTTCTTCGATTGCGCTTTCTCGTCTTCGCTGTCGGAGGCCTCGGATGCACTTTCGTCGGCCATCTCTTCGTCATCCTCATCCTCTGCGCCGTAGCCAGCCAGCAGTAGAGTCGCTGTGTTCTCGGCAAGCTTCAGCGGTAACTTGATCGTAAGTGCCACAGTATTCTGTCTGCTCTGCTCCATCTCGATTAGCTTGCCAATATCCTCCCAGTCCATGCCTTGCGCAATGAGTCCATTCACAGCCGCACGTGCCTCTTCGACTCTATCCAGATTGGCTTCGATTGCCTGAGCTTTCTGAATGTTGAGCTCCTGTACCTGCTGCAGTCCACCAATGCGCTTCTCATGTTCTTGCCGGGCATTTTCGAGTTTCCGCTTAGCGGCATCTTCCCTTTCTTGTAGCTTTGACTCTAACTTCTGCCCCTCTATCGAAGAGAAGAACTCGTCGACGGTTTTATTGAAACCCTCATATTCTAACACGGTAACATCGCTGCGACCTTCAAACTGAACTGGCTTGAAAGGGTGAAAATCGTCGTACATGAGTTTCGTGTTCTCGCGCTCCTGCGTAGCTTCTTCCGCAGAAGCACTCTTCTTTTCCGACTTGGCAAGAATAAAGCCTCTTGCCGTGTTGTGGCTAGTGATCTCCTCAACGGTCTTCCGCGCTTCGTACAGCGCTTCCATCAAGCTGTCCAGCAGACTCTCGTTCGCAAGGACATCTGCCACCGGCGTCTCCTTGTTGAAGCCAACACGCTGCAAGCCATGCTCGAGCAGGACAGGAGGATACTCGGTGATGGAAGTTGCGAGCGCCCGGCGCAGCTCGTCTCCTGCCTTCCTCTTGAACTTCTTCTTTTGGCCTTCCTGCTCTTGAGCTTTCTCTACAGACCTTTGTATACCAGTCCTAACCCTCTCCTTGGTCAATGCCGGAACACCGTCATAGTTCTGACGCAATGACAGGTTATACTTGACTCCGACCCGGAATTGCTCATGTTCTGTTCCTTCACTGACCGTCCTCAGTATCCCAATTATCGTGTACTCATTATCTGTGAGAATGATGTTGCCACCGGCATAGAATTCCAGGAAGAGGTGGTACAAGCCGTCGGAGAAAGTGATGTCGATAACTCGATCAGTGCCAACCTGGCTGATGGCGGTGACTCGCCTTGTCCGTAGTGATTTGCGCAAACGGGTCACGAAAGCTGACGGGGCCGCAGCAGTTGAGCGAGCGAAGCTGGAAAGGTGGCATCGGTATCCCGAGTCGACTATAAGCTGCTCTCGATGCTCTGGCTTTGCGAATTTGAAGAGAAAGATGCGCTGTCCGAAGTGTCAGCCATTAGCTGTACTGAAGGACAATAGCTGAAGCGTACCGAGGACAGATCATAGATGTTTGCAACTCGCAACGAGACCAAGCTCGCGGCAAGCTCGTGTGCTATGATCTGGTGTTATAGTCAGCTCATTGCGCAGTCGCACAGAGGCGCCATGATTTACCTTGACATCGAGGGAAGAGAATCTTTGCTTCATGACTGCAGAAGGACCCAGGGACTCTGTAGTGACCGACGAAAGACGCGCAAGGGGAACAGTGAAGGAACGAGAAGGAAGAGGTAAGGAGTGCCACCAAACAGAAACGAGATGGGCGCTTCGCGGGGCAGAAAATGTTGATGATGACGTCGGAACGCGAAACGTGAAATAGATTGGAACGCTCAATGCTTTGAATACCTAGCGGGTACACTATGTCGCTCTGCTATTGCCGTGCAATTGATTATCAAAGAGACTTGATCTTCTGGGAGAATATGGTCATCAAGGAATTGGTCATTGTCGATATGGCATTAATGTGAAGGTTTCTCTGCCTCCCGAGGCATTGCTGTCGACCCGCGCAGACAACATTTCAGCTCGCTGAACCGCTGCATCTCTGGCGTTCGTATACGAGCGCATAGCATTCTTCCTGCCATGTGCGAAAGTTTTGCCTTACACCCCTCTTCTCCAAGATTGCCTCTCCAGACTCATCGCGTCCCGGAAAATCAGCCCCGACGCCTCCTCTTTCTTAGCCCCAAAGTCCTACACCAATTCGAATGGAGACTATAGCTTGCTCCATACCAAAGGTGACGCTCTCCGGAGTCCAATTCCATTATGCGAGGGCTTTTGCGTGCCAAAGATCTCACGCGCGACACAGCGTCTGCCAACCCCACCTGCTCACAGACCTTGTCTTATACGCTCTCCCAGTTTCATCTTGCCAAACTCCCACGCCCGTTGCAAGCCCTCTTCTGATAGGTCGAAGCCCTTGACGGCGGTCATATCTTGAACTGGCGGCCGGCTGACTCTTGATGCAATGACCACCGGATCCGTCTCGAGGATAATGCCATCGTCAATGATCTCGTCGATCGCTAGCGACACTAGGTCGTAGTTTTCGATAATTGTGCGCTTGTCGACAGAGTTCCTGGAAACAACGATTAGCCTAGTGCGCCAAGGCGGACATCTGAGAAAGTACGTACTTGAGGAGGATGTTTAACGAATCCCTCAAGGCCAAAATGACAGTGTAGAGAAAGAGCTCATTCTCATCTGCACCTCCCACTACATATAGCATGACATCGCTCTCCATCTTGAACACCACCACCCGGTTGTCGTAGAGGATAATATCACTGGTCTGCTTTGCCGTCTTCTCGAGAAGACCTTTCTCAAAAGCTTTCTGATCCTTGACATTGACGTAAGGATTGGCTCCTGGGTAATTGTTGCCATGCGCATTCGCAGGCGGGTGTGGTGGTGAGTAGTACTTGGCCAATATGCGGGATGAATCGTCTGCGGTCAAGATGAGAATGGCATTGACGCTGAACAGCGTCATGTTGGGAGACATGATGGGTAGCTCAGACGAGAGAGCACTAGTCGTAAGGTTTCCGATTGAGGGCAGAGTGAAATGGTGAGTAGAGCGTTGATCAGAGTAGATGCCAGACAACAGTCGCGAAAGGGTTCAAGGAGCTGAAGTGTGGGTCGAGGATGCTTGGCAAACCTGCGGCTCTGCGCCTGTAGGTGAGAGCAGCAAATCTCCAGTCTCTGATCGACTCTTGCAATATTGACCCGCGACACACATAAGCGTTGATCCTGAATGACATCGCGAGGAGCATTGCTTCTACTCTCGCGACCTGCGAGAGCCTCGCCACTTGCGTACAATCATGTGACCCCGTCACGCGTTCTGCCTGGGCACATAGCTCGGAAAGTGTCTGTCTATTCTCAAAGGGCCGGTATATCGCACGAGACAAATGTCCGGAGCAGGTCTCGTGATCGAAGAAGACTATCAAAGTCTCCAAATCCTGTCAAGGTACAAGGCTTTGTCGACGAAAATGCGGCAACCACACTGCAATCGCTGAGGGACAGCATCGAGACGAACGACATCTCTGCTGTCATCCAGAACTATGGTCGTTTACGGACCAGGATACCTTTTGGACCGCGAGACGCTCAGGACATTGTCAAATGCCTAGAGCATGTGATCATGGCCACTAGAGCCCACAGGAATCCTGCTCATGCCACTCATTTCATCATGTTTATGAGATCACTGGTTCTTGATGTCCAGAACGGTCACCTGCCGGCATCACCAGCAGCCAATGCGTCTTTGCTATCGCTCTTCAAGGAGTTCAAGTTGCTGGAAGAAGGCTGGACGTTGTGGTTATGGCTGCGCAAACAGGGTCTAGAGCATCTCGATGAGGCGGTCTATGCTGAGGCAATCGAGTTGGCGGCCGAGATGCAAAGGCCAGCGCAGGAGACCGAGACGATGTTTAAGGACTTCTTGGAGCATTTCCCGGGCATGTTTCTGGAATATCATCTCTCTTACAATGCCGTTCTTACCAATCCCCGACAGACGTTCCCTGTGGATCAAGTTCCTCGTCGGTTGCTCAAAGCAATGGCTAAAGCTCGACTACTTTCTGGCAACACCAGGCACGCTTATCTTACATTAGACTCGTCACTACGATTGATACCCGCTGCACTCGATCTGAGGGACTTTGAAGACTTTATCATCTACCGCCCATTGCCAGAGAGCTTTCGTCTTTTCCACGTGGCCTGTCGCTATACCAAGTTGAGTCGGCAAGATCTCTGCAATACCATCTTCGACAAGATCAGACCACTCGTCCAGAAGGATACACACCTCTACTCGATTGCAGCAAGAGCGTCAATCAGGCTGATGTACGTCTATCTGGCCAGCTTACAGGCCCCGTCTCAACGTAATTTTGCCAACCTGTTGTACACCATACTCAGGATATTCAGTCTACCGGAGTTCAATAGTCTACCAGCTGCCGACAAAGATGCCATAAGCGATATCCTCTTCCCATCTATCAAAGATCTTGTAGGAGTGTTCGAGAAGTATGGTTCTGTCCAATCCATCATGGCTGTCAACTACCTGCTGGGCGCATTCGGTCAGCGGACGCACAACAGAGCAGGCATTCAGTACACTTTGCAACTCAAATCAAAGCACCAAATTCCAAGTGGTTCGAGCGGCAGCACTTCCAGCGTTCTGATCCAAGCTGCTGGTAATATAGGAGACAGAAACTTGATGGAGGTTGCATGGCAACAGCTGCGTGAGGAGCAAGGCGGTGCTAGAAACGACGGCGAATGGATTACACTGGCCGAATCTGCCACCAAGTGTGACGCTGTGAACTTCTTAGAGACCGAATTGGAGCGATTCGGTCTGAGTGGACAGAAAGAGGACTTCCTTTCGAAAGCACGTCACAAGATCGACAGGAACACTATGTCAGAGACTGATTCACCAGAAAGCTCTGCGCGACTGCGGGAGATAGCGCAATCGATCCGCGATGACATCGGAATTTTTGTGGATCTGCTGAACACCAATGGAAAGCCACCACTCCCACCGCACGACGTGCCTGCAAGGCTAGGGGTACCTCTGGGCTTCCAAGGCCGCGGATGCTCATACGAAGACGTGAAGCAGTTCTACAACCAGGTCGCCACTGGCGAAGCTACCGGTCCTCTGCTGGATCTCCCAGCAAGCAGTGATGGTCAACTTTATGGATCAGTTGGCAAGGTAAACGGCAGGGCTGTCGACGAAATGCGATGCCAAGATTGGGTGTTAATCAACGAGCTGCTGATTCTTGCTGAGGACTACGACAAGTACTACGACTCTCGCGAGAAGGGCTTTCAAGTCCGGGGTCAGGCTAGTAAGCGAGACGTGCTGTGGACCGGGCATGCTTCAGCTAGATTGAGAAGAAGCAGGTCATTCGGTTTGAGTGATCTATGGCCTGTTGAGAAAGAGAAGCTAGGGGATATTGAGTATCTGGTCGAGAGTAGACCCACTGTGGACATTGAGACGGTCAAGCATGTTCGAGGGTTGTCGGACTAGCGCGTATAATTCTTGTATATATGTACGATAACATATGTCTCTGCTCGTAAATCCACTCCTGGTCGATGGTGCCAAGCCCCGATTTCAAAAGCGTCACGTTCAACGAGGATATTTTCCTGACTCATTATTGACAGTTTAGACAATTGCTGTCGCATGCAAAATTATTTACACTCCGGTCCTCCATAAGAATAGAGGCCATGTCTCTTACGAATGCATCGCCCGAAGAGGCAGCTCGAGCAGCACGCGTCTCGTCCCGCAAGCTCGCTATTCTTCCTGTGGCTGCACGAAACGCTGCGCTGGACGCAGTGCATGATGCGCTTGCGGCGGCACGAGGCGACGTATTAGCATCAAATGCCCGAGATCTAGAAGCAGCTTCGAAATCAGCAGCAGACGGTACTTTGAGCCAAAGTATTCTCAAACGCCTAGATCTTTCGAGACCAGGCAAATATGATGATATGCTGAAGGGTATTCAAGACGTGAAGGACTTGGAAGATCCATGTAAGTCTCTAAGCTGTGAATATGACCTAATAGCTACAGTCTAATATATCTTTAGTGGGCAAGATTGATATGAGGACGGAATTGGATGATGGACTAATCCTCCACCGTCAAAGCTGTCCTATCGGTGTACTTCTAATCATCTTCGAGGCACGGCCAGAAGTCATTGCCAATATTGCTTCGCTGGCGATCAAATCGGGTAATGCAGCAATTCTCAAGGGCGGCAAGGAGTCGACAGAGTCCTTCAAGACCATTTCGACGGTCATCTCCAAAGCCCTTGCAAACACAGAAGTTCCCAACGATTCGATACAACTGGTTACCACTCGAGATGCGGTTGACCCGCTCCTTCGACTAAGCGAGTATATTGATCTTGTGATCCCTCGAGGTTCCAACGAATTGGTCCGCCACTGCCAGCAGGAAGCACACATGCCGGTATTGGGCCATGCGGATGGCTTGTGTAATATGTACATCCACTCAGATGCAGACCCGAAGATGGCCGTCAAGGTAGTGGTGGATTCCAAGACCGACTATCCGGCTGCATGCAATTCATTGGAGGTACTTCTTGTCAATGAACAAGCCCTGGCTACCGTGCTACCGGATGTGGCTGCTGCACTTCTCCAGAAAGGTGTGTCATTGCGGTGCGACAAGACCTCGAAACAGGCACTGGCAGAAAAGCTCGAAAAAAGCCAAGCGACATTATTGCAGGATGCAGGCGACAAGGATTACGACACCGAGTTCCTGGATCTCACACTTGCCATCAAGACGATCCCTGCGTCGTCGAACCCGACCGGTGCGGTGGATGCAGCCATTGATCATGTCAACACTCACGGGTCTCATCATACGGACGCAATCTTGACGGGATCTAAAGACATCGCGAACAGATTTCTGAGCGGTATTGACTCGGCCTGTAAATTCTGGAATTGCAGTACCCGCATGTCCGACGGCATGAGATTTGGCTTTGGTACAGAAGTAGGCATCAGCACCAACAAGATACATGCCAGGGGCCCGGTTGGTTTGGAGGGGCTGACTATCTACGAGTACAGGATCCAGGGTGATGGGCAATGTGCAGCAAGCTACGGTGCGGGCGGAAAGCAGTGGAAGCACAAGCGGCTGCCAGTCTAATTAGCCAGAGCAAGGGCAAAGAGACAAGTCATTGTGCTCCCTCGATGTGTTCGCAGCTGTCAGTGGTACAAGGAACCGTCAACGGCCGGATGCATTCCGTGAGATCCGTGACCAGGGTGCATTTGTTAAGCACGACACATTGTCAACATGTCAAAGGTGACTGTTGTTTATTCAGCATCAGGTAGTATCGGACAGCGCTGTCATTCAAAGTACTCGACAGACAGTCTTTCCCGATCTATAATATATGAGCCCTGTCAAGATGTTTTAATATTGCAGGATAGTGTGCCAACACTAGCAGATCCCAAGAGACTACCATTGAGCGAGGAAGATCGACCGAATTACCCAACAGGGTTTAGACTAGTTTTGGAAATCTTTACTCGCTGCCCTGTTCTTGAACATCACTTCCCATCCCGTATCTGTGCCCGGTCGTTCGAGGTGTCTTTCCCTGCACGCGCGCGTCCGCGACCCAACCTTTTCTCATCTTAGCTGCAGGAACCTTGCAGCTCAGCCCTCGTCATTCGGAATTCTCTTTTGGAGCTCTCTCCACCGGACCCTGGGACAAAACATCTGCCATTGTGCCCTCTCGTATCGAGCTGTGATAGCGAGTCACTCGGCTCTACAAAATCACCAACCACAAGTCGGTCCTATCTACGCATACGCGGCTGCCGACCACCAACCTTGCCTGTAATTTCCTCGCTCTCTGTCCACCTCTCTTTAGCTACCTGTACCCGGCTGCTTGTCGATCCTGTGGGCTTGGATCCCCTCTTTCCGCTAGCTAAGCTATCCGCCCGTGCACAAAGTCTTGTCTGCGTTTGGCCTGTACTCTTGACGTCCTGCCGCAGTAGTGTAGACTGAAGATCATCTATATCACCCGTCTGCATCCCTCTCATTGACCACTTTTCTTCTTGCACAGTTCCTCTCCACTTTGCCCGTGGCCTGCTTCTTCATTGTACACCAGGTTCCTTCACATCTTCGCACCATGTCTTGGTTGCATACCTTGCTCGCTTCTTTCTTCATAACCCATGTGACAGCCATATGGCCTCTGCCTACTAGTCAGAGTCTTGGAACTTCTGTACTATTCATTGACCGAAATGTTCAGTTCAACTATGCTGCCAGTGGCAATCAGGTACATATTGCATCCTTGCGTGATACAGACTTTGTGCAGTGGCTGAGATTCCAATTCCCACAGACCGGCGGTGGCTACGGCAGACAGGCAGAGAGACCAGATATTGTATCCACTGCTATTGACGACACCATCGAGACCATCTTTGAACAAGGCTTCTATCCCTGGAGACTACGGCCGAGGAACACCGATTTTGACCCCTCCCCCAACGGGACAGCAGCCACCATTAGGATCATCAACCTTGTTCAGAATGCCAGCGATCCTGCAGAGATCGGGCGGGCAAAGCTGGGCGATGTCGACGAGTCCTACAGTCTAACAGTGACCGAGTCCGGCCAAGTCACCATTTCCGCCGCCAGCTCCATTGGCATCAGCTACGGCCTCAACACCTTCACCCAACTCTTCTACCTCACCGCCTCCTCCCGCCCTTACACCCCTCTCGCACCCGTCTCCATCTCCGACCGTCCCAAGTTCGCCCACCGCGGCCTCAACCTCGACGTCGCCCGCAGCTACTACACCCCAGCAGACATCACCCGCCAGATCAACGCCCTGGCCTATAACAAAATGAACCGTCTGCACCTGCACATCACCGACTCCCAATCCTGGCCCCTCGAAGTGCCCTCCCTCCCCCTCCTCTCCGAACGCGGCCGCTACAGCCCCGGCCTAACCTACTCGCCCTCCACCCTCCGCGACCTCCAAACCTACGGCTCCCTCCGCGGCGTCCAAGTCTACCTCGAAATCGACATGCCAGGCCACACGGGCATCGTCGAGCTCGCCTACCCGGGCCTGACCGTCGCCTGGAACGTGCAGCCCAACTGGGCCGACTACGCCCTTCAGCCACCGAGCGGGAGTCTGAAGCTGGCCAGTCCAGAAGTCGACGCCTTCCTCGACGACCTCTTCGCCGATGTCCTGCCGCGCGTCAGCGAGTTCTCGGGCTACTGGCATTTCGGCGGGGACGAGGTTTTGCCGAGCCAGTACGCGCTCGAGGCGGCGGTGAACGCGACGGACAGGGTGACGATCCGGCCATTCATGCAAAGATTCGTGGACGCGCAGTTGGAGCGTATCAGGGCCAGGGGTCTGACGCCCGTGGTGTGGCAGGAGATGTTGCTGGAGTGGAACCTGACCCTCGCGGAGGACGTGCTGGTGCAGTGCTGGCAGAGCAGCGAGGCGATCTTGGAGACGGTGCAGTCCGGCCACCGGGCCATCGCGGGGGATTCCAACAACTGGGTACGTATCTCCCCCTTTTCCCCCACTCTATCCCTTCGCGAACCCACCAACTGATTCTGTGATAAAAACAGTACCTCGACTGCGGCCACGGCCAATTCCTCGACTTCTACCCGGGCACCTCGTCCCAGACCTACTACCCCTACGCAGACTACTGTTCCCCGCGCAAAAACTGGCGCCAGATCTACGCTTTCGATCCGCTCGCCGGCATCCCGGCCAACTTGACTTCGCTCGTCGTCGGCGGCGAGGTGCACATGTGGAGCGAGCAGACGGACGGCGTGGACGTGGACAAGAAGGTGTGGCCCCGTGCGGCGGCCGCGGCCGAGGTGCTGTGGAGCGGGCCCAAGGATGCGGAGGGGAGGAATAGGAGCCAGATCACGGCTAGTCCGAGACTGGCGGAGATGAGGGAACGGTTGGTGGCTAGGGGCGTGTTTGCTGAGCCTGTGCAGCTTCCGTACTGTACGCAGAATGGAACACAGTGCGCTTTGTGAGTACAGGGTGTGTTGTGGGACGTGTCGGTGGGCTTGGAAACAGGATTCGAGTTGGGAGAATGATGTTGGGTGAGATGTGACGCTTTGGGTAGTAGCGTCTAGACACACTTGTTTAGGGCAAGCAGCTTGCATCTGGATGCGAATGTACCTTGGTATCAAACACTCTACGAATTCAGGTGCTAGATTGTCCAACAAGCTCATTGTGGCCATGTCCCGCAATCACACCATGCAGAGCGGATTTGTTACCAGCATGACTGCAGGACGCTAGGTCCAAGCTGGTAGTATCCCGTCCTCAGATGCTGGTAGTACTCAGCCCTCAAGGCATCATCTTTACAAAGACAGCTTGCAGTACCAAGCACTACCAGCTCATCGATTTCATAGTCATGTACCTCCTCAACTTGCTCCGAAGCCCCAGTCGGGACTTTGGCTGGTAGTATACGCCCTATCTTGAAGACGTCACTGGAGAATCTAAACACCTTGTGTATTGTCACGCATAGACAGGATACTCCGAAATCGATCATGCCTATCTCGATATGGCTTACGGTGGTGTACTTCGAAGAAGATAAAGAGGAACAGCAAGTGTCACGAATATCACATGGAGGACGGATGGACGGAATGCAGAGTTCGGAAAGTTGATGATTCAGCTAGATAAGCCCTCATAGCCCCAGCTCTGAGTCAATTTCAGCCCTGCGACCCAATGACGTGTCTTGCCCTTCTGACCGGAAACCACATCATGACAATCTACCAGCAGTCCTACCTGCCCTGTACGTGGTAGTTGTTGTCATAAACCATGGTCGATCAGAGCCAAGCGGTCGCAAAGTTTGTCGACAGGTCTGTAGGGTATAGGCTAGGGCAAAGCATCGATCTCAAGGGTGTGCCGAGAATGTCGAACGATGAGGTAAACGATGAGGTAAACGTGGTGGTATTGTTGTGAAAGACAAGTGCAGAAGTTGAAAATCATCGTATCATCATGTGGTCGCCGCCACGATATGCCGAAGAGAAAGCGGTATGGAAGAGGAAACCCAAGCAGTTCCTGCCGCTGATTGTTCACCAATGTTGCGCCGTCCGAAAGCAAGACCCAGAACCCCAGCGCCAGACAGGTGCCGTCCCAAAACGATCAAACAAGAGAAGTGATGACAGTGTTGTCGGAGTCGATCATCTCCCGTTGACTTTGCCGGTGGCCATGTTCAACGAGGACGAAGAACTACCAGCGGACATCAGATTGGGGTCGATGGGAGACGGGGGAGGAGCGCAGGGGACCCAGTCGTTCTTCTTCGGAGTGCGAATGTTGATGTCAGGAACACGCGGCTGGGTGTTTGACTGACGGAAGGCAGAAGCAAGGTCCTCGTTGAAGGAGTCGGTCGAGAGAGAAGGGATCAAGCGAGGGCGGGTTGGGATGGGCGAGTGAATCGAGGACGACATTGTGAGATATGTGTGAGTAGTGGTGGTAGCTGTTGGCGAAAGGTGATTGATGACGGTTTTGGAAGATGATAGCTCAGATATTATGTCGCAAAATCGGGCCGAGGTGAATATTTTTCCTGGTAGTGGCGTGGTAGTATTTGGGCACTTTTTGTACAAGTTTGGTAGAGAAAAGGGTTGGACCGACGGGGAACCAAGGGCAGAATTTGTAGGTGCTTGGTTCGCGAGGCTGGGTGATGACGACCGGCTGTGGCAGAGCGTCGATTGAGAGTGTGAAACAGAGAACAAGTCCGGCTGAAGAGGTAGAGGATGATCAAGTAGGAGAGGCTGACAGCGGAGCGAACGAGAGCAGAAGCTGATGTCAGGGGCTGAGGAAGGAATTTATTTTTCGAACGTCCGGGGCGACCGGGACAGCACGGCTGTTTTTAGACCAAGGTGGACACGCGCTCAGACGGGAGATCAGGTAGCAAGACGTGCGGAAGGGAAGCCACGTCGTAGGTGGTGTGTTGCACAAGAGGAAGTGAGGGTGCGAGTGATTTCGGGGGAGATGATCCGAGATAGATGCAGCGAGATTCGACGGTCGGCAAGGGACAAGGGTGGATGTGGATTCCACGTGTTGCAATGCGGAGAGATTGACAAGGAGCCTGCGAGAGTCTGGGGTAGCGCGATGAACCGGCGATGAGTTTGAAAGCAGGCAAGAGCAGGTCAGCGCAGGTCAGAGCAGGTTTGAGGCGTGTCAGTGCTCGCTGCTGCCCTGGCGGAAGCGTGTCTGAGCTCTCGCGAGGCCGAGGTGATTTGAGGCAAGGAGGGCTGTTGCTTTGCTGCTCGCTTGTAGGAGTGCTGCGTTGGCCGAATGATCACAGCGATCTGTGCGACTGTGATGAAGCTGTAGATCTGTGTTCAGTCACTATCAGGTCAAAGACGGAGAACACACCAGCACCAGCGTCTGCGGTCTACGGACATTTTATCATTCGGCAACGAGCACTCTCGAGGACCAACACACTCCAAGCAGGGAACAGAAGCTAATAAGCGGCTTGCCGACCATGCACGTTTCGAAACCAATCGCCGGGACCTTCTGCACGACGAGCGCCTCATCTGCGGCAGAGCGAGTCCTGCCATCCTTGACCAAACTCTCTGCACACATCCCTGGCGAACCATACCGTGCCGTATCCTTCAGCCCGTCCAGTCTTCTCTCGGCGCCTCGTGGCTCTTCTCTTCTTCTCTCGGGCGGCGGAAGGACTTGGACGAGATTATCGGCCTTGACACATCACATCTCGATTCCCTCCATCTCTCCAACAACAAGCATGACTCCTGTCCAAATCATCCCCAGTCAGGGCAGAGTCTGGTTCGGAATTGTAATCCGGTGTCAAGCGCACCGCGTCGCCCCGGATGCTGGACCTGCAGTACTCTGACTCCTCACTCTGCCTGCATCGCGCCGCCCAACACTATTCCTCACTGCAGGATCCTCCTGGGCCTGTAGCTGTCACCACACTGGACGCCAACACACTCACCGCTACCCTGACGTGCTTGATCCTTATATACCTTCTGCTAAGTACCTGCCTTGCTCCCACACTGGGCCTGTCAACGCCGAACCTATGCCGCTCATCTCGCCGCGCATTGCGTCCGCAGCATCCTTATCTGACTGTCGGGACTAGCACACAAGGCCTAGAAATGGGCGATCGAGTATTCTAGACCGTCACCCGCATGTCACTCATTTATTGACAATGTTCGCCTTCTCAATCAAACACACCGTCGGACTGCTTTCAAAGGCCGTCATTCCTCCCCCACGACGCAACGAGTCGTTGAGATGCAGACTATGGCTTGAAGCCTGTACCGCCACTTGCCGCCCCGGTCGTACGCATCTCGCGACAGTATGACACGAGCCGGCGCCGCTGGCCGAATTCGCTCTGTTGTCCAGTCATTGGCTTGCAGTACTTCTCCCAAATTGTCCAGCCAAGGTATTGCATTCCGGTCCCAAAGAGGCTATCCGGGTAAATTACCAATAGGCGCCCAGCTCGTCTACAGCGATCATGACTCGGCCAATGGTAAAGACATCTCAACGGTGCAACATGCTTACTGTACACGCACCTACAATACTGAGCAGCACGACCATAGAAAGTAATCTATTGTCTAAAATGAAAGTATATAAGTAGGGAAAGGGAAGATGCTCAGAGACGTTGGGCCCGCCCAAACTCACTCAATCTCTCCGGCACCTTCGAAGACGGCAACACCGAACGACCGAGACCACTTGCTCCCGTCCGCGTCCTCAATTGCAACACTGAGTTGCTCAACACCAGCACCCTTCGATGTGTACGTAGCAGTCGAACCAGACACCTGCACGGAGCCGAGCGTCGCACCCTCAACCGTAAAGGTAGGCTCCACAAACCCTCTAGCCAAAGCACCAAGATCAATCTCCACCGACGACTCCGGTGCAACAAATCCATGAGGGTCAGCCATGAAGTTGAGATAGCCCTCGATGACATCGTACCCCTCACCACCCGTCGACCCATCCCACCAGTCTGCAATCCCGTCTCCGTCCGCATCCCACTCCGCGCTCCTCTTCACCGTCGGAAACTCTTCTAGACCACCGACATCCTTAGGGTTGTCAATGATGCCCTTCCTCCCGCCAACACTACCAGTGTACGTCGCAGTCCCAGTCAGCGTCTCATTGATGATGCGCTTATCATGCTCGTCCTGCACAGGCTGCGACACACCACTATCGCTAAGCACCCGCTTGTACGCCTCAGTCGCAGACTGCGTCTCGACGAACGGTTCGAAGAACGGCTGCTCGACAAACTTCTGGTAGGTGACATTCCCAATCGTCACGTCAGCCCAGCACGCAATGTCCGTCTTCTTCCCCGTCCCATCACCCACGAACTGCTCGCTGGCCGCGTCAAATAAGCCAGGCATGGCGTTGCCAGCGCAATAGTACGACTGCGAACCAGGCATGTCGTCCTCATACTGAGCGCGCAGAGTATACGTGAGATTCGACGCCGGGCCTTGCTTGTACAAGTTCCCAACGAACTGGCCCTGGTGCGCTCCGCCATCCGTCACGCGTTTGCCAAAATTATACACGACGTTGTTCCGAATGTCGAGCTTGCCGGCAAAAGCAGCGTTGTCGTCTACGCCGCCCGCCATGCTCCAGCTGCGACCCTCGGCGTGGGCGATCAGGTTATGATGGAAAGACCCGACTTCGCCGCCAATGGAACCGGCAAAGCCATGCGCTGTTCCGGCGGGATAGTTCTTATGGCCCGCGATATTGAGGGGCTCGCTGATCATGTTGCGCTGGAAGGTAATGTTATTGGCGTCGCGCGAGGAAAAGGCCTCGTCGATGGTCCAGCCCATGCTGCACCTGTCCAGGATGGCGTGGTTCGAGCCTTGCATGCCCATGCCATCGATCGTCTGGTTGGAGACGGTGCCGGGACGCACGCGGATGTGCCGGAAGATAATGTCCGTCGCGCCGGTGAGGCCGAGCGGGTATCCTTGAATAACGACGCCCTTGCCTGGCGCGGTTTGCCCGGCGAGAGTGACGTACTGGCCGCTGACTGAGATCCGGGATGTGGTGGTGATGACGCCGCCGACGTCGAAAACGATGATTCGCGGGCCTTTGGCGACGGTCAAGGCGTGTCGGAGTGTACCTTCGTTCAGGCCGTCTTCGAGTGTAGTGACGTGGATGACCTTGCCACCTCGTCCGCCGCGAGCGAAGCGACCGTATCCCTCTGCATCGGGAAAGGCAAGTTGAGCTGCGCGGAAGGTGAAGACACGCCCGGCGTAGGCTTCATTGCCCGAGACGACATCCACGCGCCAGTAGTAAGTTGCCTGAGTATTGACGTCGTCGAACAGCGTGCTTGGCTCCGAGAGACCCGTCGCGACGCTCTTGAGCTCGCTAGGCGAAGTTCCAAGGTACACGTTGTAAGTCGCGCCTGCGACCCCAGCAGCTCTCCAAGACACAGGAATATCAGTCGTGTTCTCAATCGGCACGACCCTCTCATCGCGGTGCGGCGGACTCGGAAAGCTGATCTGATTCTCCAGCGCAGGGCCATCAATCTCAAACCCATTCAAGAACGCCCGTCCATCGCCCGCAGTGTCAGGCGTATACAAAATCTCCACCGCCTCGCCCTGCCTCGCTGCAAACTTCACAAACGACGATCCAGACTCCCAGATGTTATCGATCCTAACAGACTGCTTCACTCCCTTCGCAACCTCCGCCCCGTTCGCCGTAACCGTCAAGCTCGCCGCTGCGCCCTTCAACGCATCCCACGCATTATGCCACGCCAAAATAGAGTGCTCCCCCGCAGCCAGACCAGAGATACTCAGCCTCAGCGCGACGCCGCCCGCGTTGTCCCCCCCGTCCGTCACGGTCGAGATACCCTGCCCCACGACCCGCTCGCCAAGGGAGGTGATGATGCGCGAGTAAACCGCCTTGTTCCAGTTCCCGTTCAGGTTGCCGCTAGCCGCGGAGAGGGTGAAGGAGAGCCCAGTGGTGTTAGTGCTGAAGCTGGACGAGGGCCCCTCCGCCACGGTCCAGGTCACGTAGTCCGTGTCGCCTGTGTCTCGGACCTTGGACGGGTTGAGGCGGACGCGCACATTGGAACTGGGGAGCGCAGGTGCGGTGGCGTTGGTCTGGCGGCTGAGAAGGGTCGAGGGGAGAGCGGAGGCGGCGGCTGCCAGCAGGGTGGTGAAGAGGAGGTATTTCATGCTTTACCCGTAGGAGAGACTGGCGATGGTAAGGAACGTATGTCTTGAACCGTGATTTACAAGAAGAGAAGAATATACAGTGGCGTTCCAGCGCCAAAACAGTAACGAAGGAACACACGAAGGGGTAGTGAATGTAGTGTATGAAGATACGGAGGATTGGGGTTGGCGGAAGATGTTTGACCGAGCGTAAATTGTGAGTATACATGGTGATCCACTCTGTGCTGGCCCGCTGTGCTTGGCCAGCTCGCTTGCGGGCGTGTTTGATCGACGGTGTATAGGGCAGCCGGCGCGGAGTTTCACAGTTGAGCCGAGATTTAATCTCCAAGTAGGTGATTAGGCCGGTGATCACTATCAAGCATTATTTTCTGCATGTAACAAGGGAGAAGTCACAGTTGTAATAGTGGTTCCTTGATGTATTTTGCTTGCAGATGCTGGAGTGGCTCACCGAGATCTGGACAGAAGATGCACACCTACTCGCGCTGTTCCCCTCAGGTGGGTTGCCTTTAGGTCGATCTAAAGAGTCGGTCGTATATGGTACATAGAGCAGTGGCAGGTAAAATACGATCATAAACATAAGTCTGTACATCCCTATACGATATCTACAGCCTCCCCCGTTCACATTTCCCATACTCTCATCCTGATCGCTCAATCCTCAAAAAACACCACCCGAACCGGCACGCTCGGCTGCATGACAATCTCCGCCTTCTCTCCCGGAATCTCACTCATCCTGTTCTCAATCCTAGCATACCGCTGCAAGATCCTGACAGCCGTGTACGCCATCTCTGTGAGCGCGAATTGCTGGCCCACACAGATCCTCGGCCCGCCATTGAACGGGATATACGTCCAGCTCTTGGGGGTCCAGTGCTGCCACCTCTCCGGCGCGAACAGCGCAGGGTCAGGGAACTTCTCGGACGTAGGCGGGTAGATGTCGTTTCTGCGCTGGAGGACGGCCGTGGAGTAGCCTACTGGTGTGCCCTTGAGGATGCCAAGTGGCGAGAGGCCGTCGGGCCCGCCGCCGTGGGGAAGGGTGGTGTCTTTCAGGGCCAGGCGGACGTTGTAGGGCACGGCGGGGTAGACGCGGAGGATCTCGTTGAGGGTGTGCTGGACGTATTTCATCGATTTGAGGTCGTCGTAGGTCGGGGGACGCTCGCGGCCGAGGCGGGAGAGGATCTCGGTGCGGAGCTTGCTTACTTCTTCCGGGTGCTTGGAGAGGGTGTAAAAGAGCCAGGAGAGCGTCACGGCTGTGGTGTCGCGGGCGGCGAGCAGGACGGAGACAAGCTGGTCGCGGAGGACGGTGCGGTCGCGGGTGAAGGCTGCGAGGGCGTGGAGGAAGGTGAAGCCTTCGTCTGTCTTGGTCTTTTCTTCGAGCTCTTGTGGGGAGAAGCGCAGGGTCTGCTCGATGAAGGGGTGGATGAAGTCGTCGAGGACGCGGAGGCTCTGGCGGAAAGACTTGCGGGGAACAAAGCGGTTGGCGGGTCCGGCGCGGGCAATCAGGGATTGAACTCGTTGGACTTCAGCGAAGGCATCGGCGAAGAGCGACTTGGGAGTTACAAGCGATTCGACGGACTCGCCTAGCAGGAAATGTGTCGCACTGTCGAGGGTGTATCGGAAGAGAAGCTCTGTGAGGTTGATAGGCGCTCCTGGCGTCTTGCTCTTCATCTGAGGAAGCAAGACTTGTATGTGCTCTTCGAACACACGGAGGTCAGAAACACGATCCTTGATGAATTGGGGGCGGATGAGTGCGCGAGAGTCGTGCCATTGGTGCCCATCAGTGGTAAATATGCCTGTTGGTATGTTAAAAGTAGTTCTGGTCTCAAGTATCCATGCTTCTTACTCTCTCCCAAGAACTCATGCCAGTCCTTCCTGAACCTCTCGCCCTTGCCATAATCCGAAAACTGCGTCGCCAGTATGGCCTTGATATTCTCCTCATCCGCCGTCAAGACACTCCTCTGTCCCAATACCCGCAATTCGGCTGTGTACGGTCTGTTCGGGTTCGCATTCTTGAATACATCGGAAAGCCAGAACTCGTAGTTGCGATTCGTGAGATTTGCCCTGATCGCCCTGTATGTGAACCCTAACCCCAGCGGACTCCAGTCTGGTACAAAAGGCGCATGTCCGCCCAATCTCCGTATCTTTCTTTCCTCATTCAGCCAAGTGAGGAAGAACCGTCCAAGGAGGAAAGCCGCTGCTAGCCCCGCGACAGTGAGGAACGGCGATTGGCCAGAGAGCTGTGAGAGAACGCCCGACGACATTTTGTGAAGGAGGTTGTACGTCAATGCTCGGTGAAAGGAAGACTACATGGCAGCTTCGGCGCAAACGGGTAGCTGGTCGTATATATCAGCTGAATTAACGGGCTGAGTGCGGCGTACGTCCAGAGGCTTGCGGCGTGCCAATCGAGGTCGCCTTATTGTCAAAGACATGTGAAACGGGGCCAGAGCTCCACCGTCCAAGGCCGCTGGTTGGATACGGCCCCGCAGCTGGATATTTCGGACATTTCGGCCTTGACCAGCAACGTTATCCATCTCACATCAGCTCGCTTAGACATGGATTCTTTCTTATATGCTACTAGGGCACCCTCAGCTCGTGGCTCGTTGTCGATCTAAAACCCAACAAATCTCGTTAAGCAAGGGTGTTGTTGGAGTGGACACAGCTCCAGACGATACATCTGTCAAACAAAGCTAATCGGCTTCGCTACCGAACCGAGAACTATGTGAAGACTGTTAATACTGTTCATAATTTCATTGCTGCCATCCAGTAGAACAGCTAGTAGTCGTCCATCTCCTCGTCCGAGACAATTCCCATCTGTGCCCGTCCTACTCCCCCCGTCTCTGAATCGGATTCTATAACCAGATCCTCATCCACGTCCTCGCCATGACGGAGTGCTGTGCGAGAGTCATGCCGAGGGAGACGCTTGCTCTGTGGTCGCAGATAGCTGCTCTCAGGTATGTCGTCATCGTGGTAATGCCTGGCCTCGTGGTAGTTAGGCTCAAGCAACTCCTCCTCGTCGTACTGAGTAAAGGCCGGTTGTGTCAAAAGATTGAGCGGTCTGACCTCCTTGTGAGTACGCTGGCGCTCCGAGCTCATGCCGCTCCGACGCTTGTCGGCTCGAGAGTATGTCATGTTGCGCTTCTTGCCCGATGACCCACGAGGCGTCTTTGCGAGGATCATGAAGTCTTGCGGAAGTGAGCTTTGCCACGTATCGTGCGCTTCTTCACCGAGCTCGGGGGAGCCCAGCTCAGGAGATCCTGGAACGGGGCTTGCCACATCGTCATAATCTGACTGTAGGGGAGCGTTGTCTGCGGATTCGGGATCGCCATTGACGCTGTCTGACATGTCTTCATTGTTGTCTTCACTGCCTCCTTCGCCCACAACTTCTCCGTCCTGTATGACCTCAAGCTGATCATCCGGAGGAGTTCCAGCCTCCTGGATATCCATCAGCCACAGACCGATCGGATTTCTGGGAGCGCGTGGAGGGGTAGATGCCACCTTTGACTCGATGTCCTGTGCAGTAGGAGACCGGGCAGCTACGGATGATGGATTTCGAGGTGCAGTCCTTTGTGCTGCTCGTTGAACCTCTTCTCTCGCCAATCGGTAGATTTCGTCATCACCGTTGAAATCGTCCAGGCAGTCCGCGTCCTTGGCCGTCCATTTGATGCTGTGGAAGTGCCTCTCGGCAGGGCTCATAGCCTCTAACTCTTCAAGAGGCTCAGGGTGCTGGTAGTCAAGGCCAAAAGACTCGATTTTCCTCTTCCACCGCTTGCGCGCCACAGCTTCGATCTGCCAGGGCTCCCAACCGTCTCCGAGCCAATAATCTAGGAGAAGGTCATCCGCACCCAGCTCTGAGGTCGTTCTCCTCTCCGCTCGCGCTGGGGACACGAGTCGAAGTCGCCTCTCTATACGCTGATTCCGCTGCTCCTGAGCTCGTTCGAGCATCATTCCTCTCGTTAGCTTGCGAGGTCCTTGGTTCTTCTCGCACTCGCTATCGATGGCAAAGTCCCTCACGCTAAGAGGATCGTCCTCCGCGAAGACCGAACTAGAGGCCCGGGCTTGACGGATGTGGAGTCGTTGTTGGTTCCAATTCTGCTCCAGCGCTTCTCGATTGATTCTGTCGTCAGTCGCTGGTGGAGTGTAGACTTCTCTAGGGATCTCGTCCAACGTGAGGCCATATGTGACATTTCCATGACTCGTCTGGGCGAGCACTCGTGGTAGGTGACGATCAGAAAGCCACTCGATGCAGGAGAAGATGTTGCGTCGTAGACCTTCTCGGAAGCCGCCTTCTTTGACAATCTTCCAGTATTGGGTGATACGGTCCTCTGCAGTGTAGTGTCTCTCACCGCATACTCGGCGAACACGCCGCATGAACGAATCAAGATCATTGAACTCGCCTGAACCATAGGCGTCCATGAGCTCGTGAAGCATAAGATATATATCACCAGGCAGCCAGTGTTTCTCATCCGGTGGAGTGCGAGGTCTTGGGGGCGCAGCATTACTAGAGGTTGACGGAGACGGGCCCTGTTCCTGACGAATTGTGGGTTCTTCGATATCCATCTCCTCATCCGCTTCTTCGCCGTGTCGCTTCGAAGACGACGCCGGACTAGCCACAGAAGGTGTCAGAGAGTCCCTCTCAGCAGCGCCCCGTCGTGGCTCAAGCCGCTCAGGCTGGGCCTCGGGCGAACGTGAGGATCGACCGGCAAAAGATCCCTCAAGAATGGAGTCGTCTGGATGCACGAGCCCGTCGTCCAGATTGTCAAATACATCTCCATCGTCCTGAAAATCGTTCTCATCGTGGATTGAAGCAGCAGCAGCGGATTCTCTAGCATTAGAATCCCCAGGATCCGCTTCAATGTCTTCCAGATCATCGACAGGCTTATCCATCACAGCTCCGTACTTCTCGCCGCCGGCCCCGTGTCGTATCGATGCATGTTGCTGCCCCATAGGCGAAGACGGAGGAATGTCGTATATCTAGGATCTCCTCAGCCGCTGGACTTTGTAGGCGTAATATATTGCCCGATGCCAGAGAGAGTTTGGCTTACCTCCATGGAGTCTGCGTGTTGCTGATCTTGCTGGAAATCATCGACAATCTCATCATCATCGTCGTCCGCTGCGACACGCTCGGTACTTTTGTACTTCTTGCTGGAGTGAATGCCGGAGCTTTTGCGAGGCTTCTTCAACTTGGAGGACGATGGTTCGGCTTCATCTGTTGATCGCCGAGATGCTTTCTTTGCCTTCGTGCCTGTAGCTGGTGTAGATGAGTTGATGGCTGTCCATAGACTGCCGTTTCCGGGCAAATCGTCAATGTGAGCAGCGTTACTCTTCCTCTTTCCGCCTTTCCTAGGACGAGGCGTGCCCGTCTGTTCGATCCTGACTTGTCGATTCCGGAGCTTGGCCCATTTATATCTGCATTGAAGTCGGCTGCGAGTCTTTCCTAGCATATCACTAACGACGCTCCAGTTCACCAACGCCTCCAGCTCCCCGTCTTCGACATCGATAGCTGCGTCATCTCGTTCTTGTCGCATTCTCGACACACATTCGGCGATGGCGATCTCCAACTCCTTCTCTTCGTCCTCCGACCACACGCCTTCTTGCCTGTTGGGGTTGCCGACAAAGTCTCTCCATCGATCGCGACAGTCCTCTGCAAGACGCCCCAACATGGACGCAATGTACACCCAATTTCCGGGCTTCTCTTCGTATGCTTCTTTCAGCTCATCGTCTTCATCCGGCGTCCAAGGACCCCGGTGTGCGCTCGTGTACTTGCGCTGGCAGAACTGGCGCACCGACTTGCGAGATCGATCAGGGACGTAATCGTTAATCCATGAAAGAACTTCACCGAGCAGTGTTCTGGTGGTAGTGTTGGATTGCATCATCTCTCGGAAGCCCTTCTCCGTGAGGTCGTTTTCCTTGCAATATGACTTGACAGCTCGGTCGACTTCTGCGACCTCGTCCGCAGTGAATGGTCCACTCGCGGTCGGTGCTTGTGACTTCTTCTTCGATGGTGAAGCCTTGCTACTCGCCATACTTTCTCGAACACCTGCTTTAGACTTCCGTTTGCTTGGTCGCGCAAATTCATTGACGCCTTCAGGTGGATGGGTGGTCAAGGTTTTGAGTGATTCCGGAGATGTTTCGGCTGCTGAGCCTTCTGGGTTAGTTCGGCGGTGCCTTGCTTCGAACTCACTCGTCCCATTGCTGGTAGGCTCCTGGGCCTCCTCGGCGTCTTCAGCGTCCGACTGCTGTCGCTCCTTGGTCCTCTTGCTTGTCTTGGCCTTCTTCTTCCGTGGCTGTTCCTCTTCATTGACAGCTCCCTGTTCCAGCTCGCTGTGGTCTGGCGCTCGCTTCTTCGACTTCCTTGGTTTCGATTGTGGTGTCTCGACCGGGGCCTCAACCGGCGCATCCTCGTCCTCGGGAAACTCCAACCGACGCTTCTTGGACTTGCTCTTTTTGGGCTTCTCCCTTTGCTGTAAGGGACTCGATTTCTCTTCTGGCGCAGTGCTTCGCAACATCTGTGCCCGTTCCGCCTCCATCCTGAGCTGTGTACCTGGATCATCCATGTCGTACGAGTCCTCTTGCGCGTACGTTTCCTCTGGCGTCTTCTCTCGCATGTCGGGCTGTGTCTCCGGTACCTCCACATCGTCTACTGGAAGTGCCGACTCCAGCGTGGGTTGGGGCGCGCTCGAAGATTGACCTAGTTCAAGCTTCGACGGGGGCGTGGACTGAACTTGTGAATCGTCCCCTCGCATTGCGCGCACCAGTCTCCTCGTTTCCTTCCTGGCTCGCTTCTCGTCTCGGAGACGCTTGCGCTCTGCTTTCGCTCTCCGTTCCTCAGGCGTCAGCTGTGACCCCTCGTAAGCGGTCGAAAATTGGGTCGCCATGGCTGCTGCGCCGTCCAGCTGAGGAATAGCTCCGCTCTCGAATTCCAAGGTTGATGAAATCGAATCCTTGTAAGCTACACTTTTTCCTTCCGTGGATTGAGTTATTGCTTCGTGAGTCTGGAGTCGCAAATCTTCTTCTTCTTCGTGCACGTCGCCGTCGACACTGGGATGCGGTTGGCCTGAATCAGAATCTTCTTCCTGCACTTGTCCTGTCGGAGGTGGTGTTAGAGCACTCGCGGTCACAGGTCCGATCTTCACAAGATGCTCGAGCTCGGTCGGCGCCGCAGAACCCGTTGTGTCCTCAGTCGGCAAGTCCTGCGATTGTGATTGTTCAGCACCGACGAGTTGCGAGGACGAATTGCCCATTGGGCAAAATGTGGAGTGCAGTGCGCGTGAAAAGCGACGACATGAATTCGCGTGAGTTCGCGTGGGTTGCGAAGCATAGAAAGTGCACATCGAGGGCGTCACAAATTGATTAGAGTGCCAAGGCCGTGGTTCCTGCCACGCCAAGCTATAGTTCTTCCCCACCATTACAAGGACCCATAGAACGATTCGAAAAGTCTCCTTTGGGAAAGATGCACCAGAAACATGGTAATCATCATAACGGTCAAGGCTTGTCAAGTCTTACGAGATTTACATGAACAAGGGTATCGCAGTCCCAGCAACTCGCTTCGCCATAACCCCTGATTGATTGCACGATCAATGACTGATATACTGGAAGACAGCGCTGACTGCATCGTCAGAGCATTCCTGCCTCAGCAACAAGTCCTGGATTTTGCTCATCGGCCCGTTCTCGCCATCATTGGTAAAGTGATTCCAAGTACTCGTGTCGCCGTATAACATGGCCGGTGCCTTGATGAATTGCCTTCCTTCCTTACACCTCTTACACTTGAACGTGTTGTGGGTATCGCTGGTCGTATTCGGATTATACATGAACAGCTCTCGAAGGCTGTCGAGTGAGAAGTGACGCTCGACGTCCTCCGCCGAGTCGACCACGCAGGATGACAATGACTGTTTGTGGGACTGTCGCTGGAAGATCTTCTCTTCGATGCTGCCGGTCGCGATGAAGCGGTAGACAAAGCAATCCTTCTTCTGGCCGTCTCGCCAGACACGCGCGAGTGCTTGCTGATCGGCTGCGGGGTTCCAGTCAGGGTCAAAGAGGACAAGGCGGTTCGCGCCAATCAAGTTGAGACCACAACCACCAGCCTTCGACGAGAGAAGGAAGACGAATTCGTTACCATCAGGATCATTGAACTTGTCGACCAGCTTTTGGCGCTTGTTGACGGTCATTGTACCATCCAGCCGCAGGGACCCATACGAACGCGAGCGACAGAGCTTCTCAAAGACGTCCAATGTTTGTGTGTAGTTGGAAATGAGCACGATCTTGTCGTTCGTTTCGGCACGAATTCGAGCAAGCATTCTGGAGAAGGTCAGCGTGAGTCTGGAAGGGTCGAGCAAGCAAACTTACCTGTCAAGTACCATCATCTTCCCCGAGTACCATGACTTTACGTCACGATCTCTCCCTCTCGCGTCCTTGGGAACATAGTCCTCGGGATAGAACTGCTCGCAGCCTGGCAAGTCGTCGGGAAGATTTAATAGATCAGGATGATTGCAGAGCTTCTTCAACATGCCGATGGCCTTGAGAGGTTGACTCCCCTTGCCCTTGAGAAGAGCCTTGATGTCAGGCGATTGCAGGAAGTAGGTGTACAGGTCTTTTTGGAATGGCGCCATGTTGCAGAACACAACGTGCTCGTACTTGACGGGCAGGTACTTGGAGAGAATGTCGTTCGTACGTCGGATGATGAATTTGTTCACCATGCTCAAAAGTTCCGAGATTGCTTCATCACTCTTCTTCTTATCCTCATCTGTACCATCGGCATCGCGTCCTCGAAGAATAGGCAGCTCGAATTTCTTGCGAAACTCCGCTCTTGTGCCGAGATAGTTCGGGTTGGCGAAATTGAGAAGAGCAAAGTATTCAGAAAGATCGTTCTGGATAGGTGTTCCGGAAAGGATCACTCGCTTCTGCACGTTCAGACTGTTGAGCGCTGTGAAAGTCTGAGACTCGCCGTTCTTCAATCTGTGCCCTTCATCGCAGAGCAAAAGTCCAATCGGAGTGCCTCTGAGCTCGTCCACGTACATCCTTAGAGTCTCGTAAGATACAATGATGACCGGTCTTGACACCGAACGGCCTGTAGCAATTGACCACTGGTGAAGTTGCTGGATGAGTTCCTCCTTGGTCGCTTTTCCATCGATAGCAAACGGACTGATTGCATCTTTGCCCAGCCACTTGACCAGCTCGTTCGCCCAATTCCTGACCAAACTACTTGGACATGCAATGACCGCCTTCTGAATCGTCGACTTGCCAGCGTCGGGGCTCTGCTTCAGCAAGGTCCACAGGAGGGCGATGCATTGAAGCGTCTTTCCCAGCCCCATCTCATCTGCCATGATACACCCGTGTGCATTCTCGTCAATCAGTCCAGTCGTGCATCGATATAAGAACTTGACACCCTCGACTTGATGTGGACGCAAGACCTTAGCCAGACGAGGGTCGATCACAACTGGCACTTTCGGTCGCTCCTCCACCGTATTCTTCTTCAAGCCCAATATCTCAGCCAGACTCTTGTGCACGATCGGGCGGTCTATCTTCTCCTGGTCCGCTTTAGCATCCTCCTCCTTCTTCTTTTTCTCCTCTGTGATCTCCTCGGGCGTCTTGTCCGGCTTCGCATCGATGGTCGGATCATACAATACGATAGCGAACTCCCCAGATGGATCGTGTAGAGGTTTCGCGACGAATGCAGCACCCTGCCTCAACCCAAGTAATGGCGGCGGACGACCTTGACTGTATCCACCAACATTCTTGTTGATAAGTGGCACGTTGAAGCGCTGTCTGAAAGTGGTGTCCTTGTCCTTTGCTTTGAAGACGGGGAATTGCTTGGAGATCGGGGGTCGTTCTATGATGGTATAGCCGGTGTCGTCTCCTCCTTCTGTACTGTTGTCTGCCCCTCCATAGTCGACTTTGCGGCGTTTGCGGGCTGGCTTTTCTGAGACGCGGACGATTGCTGAGCCAGGACACTTGAATGGCTTGACTAGGCGATCGATGGATTGACCGAGGCCTGCGTAGACACGCGTGCGTTTGATGCCTGATGCTAGGGTAGTCGGGATATTCTCTTTACCGACGGCGACGGTCATGTCTACTGAAAGAGAGAGACTCGAATTGGTGAGAGTGGAAGAACGGGTGCTGAGGCGATTATGGATAAGTTTCGAGATGCAGGCAATCATGCGGGGAGACGCGTTGAATCGCCACTGCAAAACCCCGACCAATTCCGAAACACGAAATCACGTGATTATCATAGAGCAGAAAACAATCATTAACGCAAGCCACATACAACCAATTTATCTCGATCGAGCGTCACGCAAGCCACATTATCGTTTTCAAGACTGTTGGAAGAGTGAGGCCTGCATTCATATAGGAAGAACAGCCAAATAGTACTTCTCATCCATTTATTCTAATCTTACAATTCATCTCTAGGCTTGTTCCCCTTCTCCTTCTCTAGACGGGCCTTCTCCTCTTCTTCCTCTTTCTTCCTCTGATATTCCTCAGCTTGCAACCTCTCTTGTTCACCTTTGCCTAGGCCTGGCACGACAGCCTCTTCGCCCTGCTTCCTCTTCGCCAATGACGCAATCTCTCCATCGTACACAGTCCATTCAGGTACCTGTCTCTTCGCCCGCTCCAGCTTCGGCTCCTTAGTTTCAGGATTATTGCAGAGATCAATTGTCTTTGCGACGCCTTGACTTTCATCGCTGCACCAGGTCTCACACCAGAGCCATTCTTGTGGCAGACTGTGTATAGGTAGTACATGCTGAAGATGGTTGGGCAAGTCCTGGTCCAGGTTGCTAAGAGATTGTGGGTCCGCCGAAAGCTGATGATACTGCTGTCTCAGCCGATCCCCGGCGGCCATTTGCCTGAATTTGACGAGATCAACCACATACAGAGCGGAGATATGGTACGGAAGGCCCCGCAGGAAGGACTTCCAGTAACCCTGCTTCCAGAACCTATAACCCTCCATCTCAGTCCTCGAGTCGCACATGGGTGTAAAGCCATATGGCGCCCCCTTCAGATCATACTGGACGAGCTCGTACATATCAGTACGAACAATCTGATCGGCGTCAACAAAGATGACCTTGTCAAGGTCCAGTGGGAACAAAACGTCCAGGAAGAGAATTTTGTAGCCCCAAATCTCACGTTGCTTCTCCTTTTGCGAACGGAGCCAGTGAGGCCACTTGTACGTGACCATCTCGTATCGGAAGCCGTACTCTTCAGCCAAGATCGGCAGGAACGCTTTGAAAGACGGGGAAAGAAACTGCTCAATGAACCAGAACTTTACAGTGTGAGAGGTGTGCTTCATGACAGACATCATCATGATGTTGAGCATGCGCTCGTAGAGGTGTCCAGAAGCCACCGAGAAGATGTTGATGTCGGCATGTGGCAATGTCGAGACGGCTTTGCTTCCTGCACCGCCGTTGGACAGCGATGCAACCTTCTGAGTCGCCTTGGAAAGCCAGTCGCCGGCACCCTTTTTGTCCATGCCAATAGCATTCAAGACGTTCCCCGCTGCACCTGCAAGTGAATCGACCGTCTTCTCCAGTGTTGACTTGCTAGGCTCCAGTACATCTTCCTCCTCCATGCCAGCCTTTCGAGACAGACGTGGGAACAGCGTCGTACCTCTAAAGCTGGTTAAGGCAATCTCAGTAGCGCTGTCTCCAGCCTGTGCATTGTAGCCTCCAAGACCAGCGCTGTCGATATGGAAGATCTCCTGACTACGCCCCTGTTGAAGTGACAAGTTATAGAAGCCAGGGTTGGCCTTGAATTGGAAGTAGCCAAGATTGGCCATTATGATGGTATCCGCAAAGTGCTCGTCCTTGCCAGTGCCCAGGATTAGCTGCGCACCACGAGGTGCGGATCCTGCTGTGGCGTCTCGTGAGTGGCCTTCTATCAGGATGTGGTCGAGTTGATAAATGGCCTTGACTTGGTCGGACTTGAGCGAGCTCAGTCTCAAGTTGTCCAAATCGTGGACACTATCCTTCGGAGACACAAGCCAGGCGGATGGCAAGTCCATGCCGATGTTCAAAAGTGCGTCTGCTGGAAGACCAGTGAAGTGAGCGCTCTGGTCAGCAAGCGATCCGGAGGCGTCGAAAGATGGGGCTGACTGCAAAACGTGGCGGTAGAATCGCTTTACAGGTAACTCTTCCAGTCGTTCTTTCGGGTTGAGGAAAAGCTGCACATAGACGCCTGTAAGCTCGGAAAGAACTTTTATGACAGGAAGCCAGTGTTGAGCGACTTCAGACGCAGGATCAAGGGCCAAGACCACTTGCACACTTGATGTCACACTGTCGCCTAGTGTTATACCGGTAAACTCTCCCTTCAGCTGCTCAAATATCGACATGCGAGTAGAAGGGGGCCCCTCAAATATACCTTCAGGTACATCGGAAATCTGCGACAGTGCTACCAAGTTTGACAAACGAGCGAACAAGTACGGTTTGGATGCCTTGGGTAAGAGGTCAAGTGCTTTTAGTGCCTTCCCGACGCCCGACAATCGCTTCTTTCGTTCGTAAGCAAGCAGCATATCCATATCATCTGCGTCCACAGATGCTCCTTGCGGTACCGGCCCGACCACTCGACCGTTGAGAACGAGTGCTGAGGTACCAGAGGGCAGATCGACCGCGTTCAGAAAAGAACTCGCAGAACCCCAGAAGTCCTGCACGGAGATGCTGGATTGCTCTTGTCCATCGGCAGGGGTTGCATTCCACTCAAGCCCTTGGAGAACCTGCAAGGTCGGGGCAGTGCTGGTGAGTGAGCCATGCAGCCTCTCGGAGAACCCACCTTTCTTTGCCGATCCCGATGCTGCGAAGAATAATTCGACACTGTCATGTTCGCCACGGAATTTGACAGCCTCTTGGAATAGCTTGTTTCCCTCTTCAGTGTCAAAATCAGCGACCACGACAAGCTGAACCAACTCAGCCTCAACAGTTTCCTCACTTGCCGGAACACTCGGGATGGACCCGAGCAATCCGTCCTTGAGCTCAGGAATATTCGAAAGGGTGAGGAGCTTAATGTCCTTTTCGTCTTCTGGGATGATGAAAGGGTTCCGACGAGGGGTTGCGTTCTCCAGAAACATGCTTGGCAGATAGCTTGAGTCGTCCAACTTGCCCATGTAGATGGCTTGCTGAACAATGCGAGTATCCATGCTTACTTGGTTACTCATGAGCGCCATCCATGCCTCGCCACGGGGAATAGGTACACCATTGGCCATGTAAGGAGGAGACGGGCCGGCAGCTCCCAGTCGCTTCAAGTAGCTACGTGTGAGTTCTATGCGTGAGACTGTGATGTCACTGTCTCGTGCGTCGTGGAACGATACTGGTTGACGTTCCTTGCGAAGCGTCTTCTCCTTGATTGCGGCTTCATAGTGTGACTGGACTGGAGCTTTGGCCTTCTTGCCCATGTCCGGAAAGCTGAGCTCAAGGAAATGAAGAGCAGCTGCAAGTCCATATGTATCAGTAAGGGAGAGAATCACCTTCGCATACTGCTCGGCCTCTGTACCGATCGTGATGGGTATCAAGCCAAATCGAATAGGCACTTTCCTTTTGACATAATTCTGCAGGTTTTCCAGGATAAGTTCCACGTCGGTTTTGTTCGAGAAATCCACCGGTAGAACCACGTTGTTGAGATCTTTCCTCACTGCAGGAAGCTGACCGGGGAACATCCTCTGCAAGAACTAAAACTCATCAGTTTGACAATCGCCAGGACACCTGAAAAAATACTCACGGCTTGTACGTTATCAGGCCACTCAAGATATCGCTTGTCCTTCTCGATATTGTTCATCCATATGATCACGTTGTTCTCTTCAATATCATCTCGCCAGTCGTATCTCTGCACGTCTGGCATACCACCGTCAGCCCCAGAAGATCCAGAGACGTCTGCGTGAGTAATAAGCTTGATCGTTTCGTCACCAGTCAAGTCGAGGCTCTTCGCCGAGTTGACGAGTTTGCGCTCGCTACGCAGCTGCTCAAGAAGGGAAAAGGCATCCAGATCACGGTCCAAAGTTTGCCTTCCATTGATCCACATAGCATTATAGCCAGGAGGTAAGAAGGATTGAGAATTGTCGGAGAGCTCATTTTTGATCTGCTCCGATATCTCAGTGGTAGACAATGCTTTGGAATGCTTAGGGAAGTCCTGGGCTAGCTTCAGAAGGGTGCCAAACTTGTCCTCGCTGGCCATGACGAAGCTCGCAGCCTTCAGACCGAGATCGACCAGCTCGGAGGAGGATAGCGGCTTCAGATCCGCGACCTCATCATCCGCTAGGACTGCCTGGCCTTTCTCAGCTGTGTCCTTCTTCGCACCTTCCGCTGCTTGCCGGTCATCTATGACGATATAGTCCGTTCTCTTCAATGCAAGCTCAACACCATATCCGCTGACCGATAACGGCTTCCTTGCACCCGACACAGACGGCTTGTGCCTGACACGGTACGACGTCTTCCCGCTCTTTGCTGTCAAGCTGATCGTCTTGTGAAACTTGCGGAATTTAGGCGAAGTGATATCTGCATACAGTATGGACGATGTGGCCTTGTCATCGCCGAGTACTCTGTCGAAAGGTAATGAGTGTGATACAGAGCTGTAACGTGTCAGAAAGCCATACTGCTCCTTCCTACGGTGTGAACAGACCTGCTTGATACCGATTCTGTAGCTTCCGAGGCGAGATCAGGCGTGCAGTATTTCTTCGAATCGAACACGACCCAAGTGTCGCATTCTTTACTCCCTAGATATCTCGCAGTCGTATTATAGTATTGGTAGTGTGCTTCCACTCGGGGGGCTGCCGAATGAACTGACAGAGCAAGCTTGAAAGACGACAAGCTCTCGCTATCGGTGATGTGTCCATCATTTTGTAACGTGCTCAAAAACAGCTCATATAGCTCTTTGTCTGTCTTCGCCGTGTCGAAGTGACCCTCCGCAACTCGATCCAGCAGGGGGTGATAGGATGTCGCATTCTCTCCAGCCGCGGTCTCTCTAACGGAAGGTCAGCATAGAGCGTCTAGGACGAAGAGACTTCACATACAAGAGCTCTACAAGGAATGGCGGAGCATCGAACGCAGCTTGTAGTGAGACGTCGACAGTAGGGGCTGAGTGAACTGGCACCAAGAGCAGTGCTACTGCTAGCGCTAGCACATGGCCGATCTGGCCAATGTTTGCCGGCTTCATCTGTTAGGCATTGGACAAAATAAAGAGATGCAGGATAAGGCCCTTGGGTTCCTGGTTGTGGTGAACAAGCGCAGGAATGGACGAATCAAGCAACGTGTTTCGAGCTGAAGTTCGGAGCTGGAAACTTTATATGCTTGTTACTTGCATCACTACCCCCACCTCACCACCCATTGACAACACAAACCATGGATCGCATGGGTCGCAAAAGATGGCTTATCGATCATCAATCCAGAATGGAAATACTTGAGACCTCTTAGAGATTGAAAGTGCTGCTGTACATGTTCGGTCTCTGCATATACCGACGAAATCCGCAGACATGCCAGCGTAGAGCTAGCTTTGGCTTTATGACAAGTTGTATCCGATCCGTCTACCAATGACCTCTCAAGCTTCTAAAGAGTAACCCAGTCCTCTCGTATGCTAGCACCCTGCAACTCCCACTTCGCCTTGTTCTCCAACTTATTCTCGTCAAAAGAATGCACAAACGCCTCGACTCCTTCCTCTCTCCCTTCTCTCTTCAACGCCACACTCAAGACCTCGAAGAAGCTTGGAAGTACGGCCCGAACCCTGTCCTCCAAACCATCTCGATACACGTCTCCTCGTCGACCCACGCACACCTCCTCCCTGACCTCCGCAGCGAATGCAGCTAGTGCATCAGAGTCGCCATCTGCCAAGCTCTTACGTTTCTCCAATTCCCATCGACACCAGACTCGTACGATGCTGATATGCAAATTCACATGAGTACTCGCCGGTGGAGTGGTGCCTTCTGCTGGAATAGGCATACCTGTCTGGGCTTCCTTTGCGAATCGAGCGTCAGTGCCGAAAGCTCTGATCAGATGCGCTGCTCGGGCTTGCCGAATTTCATCCAGCTGTCGGAGCGTCCATGTTTCCGCCACATCTGGTAGCTGCTTTGGGTCAACGAACCAATCTCCACATGCAGGGAAGCAGCACCGCAGAACGCTGTTGCCGAAGGGAGTTACGAAGGGAGCGAAACCAGAGTGGTGAGCGTGGAAAGCATGGTCTGCAGGGTTGTTGGTGCGGTAGATGGATAGGAGGACTGGGCTGGCGACAGCGTTTGCGACAGTGGCATCGGACACGGATAGGACGAAGCGCGCAAGTGGCTCGTTGTTACGGAGGTTGGCGAAGAACGTCTTTGCTCGCGTATGAGCTGACTGATGATAGATGAGCCAGAATGCCAGAAGCTGGGTCCGGCGCATCAGTGCGAGGCGGTCTTCCGGGTCGCATAGATCAAGAAGCTCAGTGTCTGCGGTCAAGAAAGCAGAGAGACGTTGCCAGAAGTCGAAGGGATTGTTGACCAGTGAACCTTCGCCACGCTGATCTACAGGTATACCGACGGCATTGAAACGCTCGTATATGATCGCCAATAGGGGCTGCCTCCAGGACTGGTCTCGGGAGTTGGCGTTCTCAAAGAGACGAGCAAGGTAAGCGGAAGCAATGCCGTGAAGGACTTTTGCCCGTCGCATTTCTTGTAGGTTCGCCTCATTCAGCGCGCCAGTCTTCAGCCCGAATTTGAGTAGCTGGTTGAAGCCGGGCAGGGGATATCCAGCGACCCAACTGTCAACGCCATTTGCTGCAAAGTCTTGAGCTGTCCAACGAAGCGCTTCAGGATAGGTGACCCACTGACCCTGCTCGTTGAATGTCTCCCTGCATCCTGTTTTTGACAACATGTTGTCAAGCATCCACTGCAGCATTGCTCTCCGCTGTATAACCTCTGGTTCATTCAAATCTTGCCCATGTGCGCCAGCCCACGGCTTCTTACTCAAGACGCCGTCGATGATCGTCATGAAAAGCTGTGAGACGCCCGAAGCCCCAGTCCGTAGTCCGCCCGTCAGACCAAGGAACATCTGCTCCTGGATGTACCTTTTGTTGATATGAGTGTAGTCCAAAGTGGGGATGATGGCAGCAAGCTTTTCTCGCCAGAGTGATTGTTTTCCCAGGGACAGAGCACACTGGAAACAGATATGCTGACTGGAGATGACCTCCTGGTTCGATTCGGATCGTCCCGCCGCAAGTGGAAAGTCCAGAGCAAAGTTGTCAGTATTGGCTGCACTATCTGCTCCTTGTTTCACGACGATAGACATGACTTCGTTGTCCCCGCAGCAGAGATGACACTTCCCTCGAAAAGCGATAGGAGTCTCTAGATCCAGACTGCTAATGAGCATCTCCTTTCCAGGCTCGATTGCAGTGGCTCGCTTGGCACGATTGCTGCTTCGACCAAGAATGTCTGCAGTATATGTCGAACGTTCCAGATCGGCGAGATGGAACAGAGCATCATTGATCAGACGGTTTTGCTTGCGCATCTGGTGAGTTTTTGGTGACTGCTCGACATCCCTAAGAGCAGCTTGGTAGTAACACCGATTTGTTGCATGCGCCTCCCGAAGCTGTTGCTGATGGTGAGCACGAGCAGTGCCTTGGACGGCGGGATCAGCCAGGCACGCAACAATTTCGGCTGCTCCTGCGATATCCTCAAGTTTGACATTCAATTCTTCTACCTTTTTGGATTGGAGCAGGCGTCGAAGATCGTGGATCCGGTTCCTAGTCTTGCAGGCTACAGCGAGATTATTGAAAGCCTCCTCTGCCAGGAGCGCTTGAATATCATGCCATTCGAGCTCTAGTTCTGGCTCAAGAAGAAGCGCAATGTCAACACTTGCGCCAGCGTTTTGCATTCGCCACTGCTCGCCGAGATCGACCAGGCTACCAGGACCATCTGGGCGGCTCTCTGCTGTCGGGAGTTTGAGATTATTAATTTCGCAGAAGTCCATAAAGTCTTGCTCAGAGTCAAGCTTCTTCACCAGATCCCAGCTTGACAGATCGGGTTCGCTTCCGTTGCCATTGACTGCCAGAGGGGCAAAGAGACCCTTGGCAGCGAGTACATAGATGTGACTAGTAGTCTCATCCTTGAACAAGACCAAGACATCGGAAGCATTGGCGAAGAATGAAATACCAACAGAAACATCGAGGCTCGTGGGACGATGTGCCTTGACTCCAGTGATAACGAAAACGACCGGGACATTGACAGCGCCGCTCTCAGCAGCTTCTCGTACCAGTACAGGGACGTCGCTTTCATATATCCGTCCGTCGGTGAGCAGATACCACACGTCTGCGCCTAGGATGGTGGAGAGGGCGCCAGGATGCTTGAGGATGGCAGAAGGTGAAGTGCCGCCCATGTCGGCCCGCCAGGTGATCTTGTCAAGGTCAGACTTTGGCGTGTTGCAATAGCTTCCCCATGTCGAAGCCATGTCTTTGCTACCGTTGGCGAGACGCTTGACGAATTCGTGCTCGCGCTCAATAATCGTTCCATATGTCGATCCAGAAGCGTCAACAGCAAAGAATTGTCGAGCATGCGCGAATGGAGTGTATTCAATATGTACGTCGGTGCTTCGACGAACCTTCCAGCTGGTGCCGGAGGTTGCCTCTTCCTCTGCTATTTCCATGTTGATGATTGTGCTTTGAGGTCAGCAGGACCTCGCGTGGAATCTTATACCCATTGCAAGCATATCAGTCACAGGACACTCTGATGAATCAAAGCGCAATCATGGCGCTGTTCTAGGTCTCATAATTGCCATGGGTGGCCCTACCTCATTTCCATATCCCAAAACAGACGCCGGCGAACTGCGCGGCTGACTCACTGGCTAGACTCATCGTGACTGGATCGCGGTGTACGAAACGTCTCCAAGCTTGACATAGCCTAATAGACGTATTGCTATCCGTGCTCAATTATTGCAGTCATCCTCGACAAGGGACCCGATCTCCTGGGAGCAATGTGCGAAATGGAGATGAGGCTGGAGATGCTTTGGGAATATTGGAAACCTGAACCCAAAAAAAATGGAGGCCGATTTCTGTCGCTTTGGCAAGACCATTCACCGCCCTTGGGCCGCTCATCAGAAGCGAGCGCCTCTCGCGTGACTCACTGTGTACGCTCCTCCAATATGGGATCAGCAGATATATCAGGGTCATCTTTGAACATGCAACATGGTCAAAGACCAGGTTTTTGGAGACATGGGCCGGACTTCAGCTCTCGATGCACACCTTGACATCTTCGGCAACCAGCCGCCACTACACAAGCTCTATACACAGGTCACATTGTGTTATGGACTACGAGACACGTCAAGAGACTCCGACATTGTTCAACGACTCTCTCAGAGTCTAGAGCGTTTGACGATCAGCTTTCCTTGGATAGCAGGTCAGGTCATCAAAGTTGACAACGGCGTCCCAAAAATCAGGCCGCTCGACAGAAGCCCGCACTTCTTTGTCAAGGACTACCGCAGTAGTGCCTCTATCCCTTCTTTCGACAAGTTGAAAGAGGCCAGTTTTCCTTTTAGTATGCTGAACGAGTCGGTGATTGCTCCATGTCCAACCTTGTCACACACTGTGGATGGTCCTGTTGCAGTGTTTCTGGTGCAAGCCAACTTCATTGAAGGTGGTCTTCTGCTCACTTTCAATGCCGCTCACGACGTGATGGACTTGGTAGGCCAAGGCTTCTTGCTGTCTATGCTTGACAAGATCTGCAATGGAGCTAGCATATCAGAAGAAGAAGAATTTATCGGTAATCCTCAACGAGAGACGATGCTATCTCTCCTCGACGAGTCTTACCAGCCCGGCCCTGAGATTGATCCCCAACGCATCACTCCTGTAGATATACAAGTCACTCCAGAGGGTGTAGCTTCAGAAAACTTCCAATCGCCTGAGCGCTCAGACTGGGAGTACTTCATATTCTCACCATCTTCGCTCTTGGATCTCAAGGCTCATGTTTCCTCAACACTGCCGTCCGGCTCTTTCATCTCCACTGACGATGCTCTTACAGCACTTGTCTATGCTCGTCTCACTGCCGCACGCCTGTATCGCCTACCTCCAACGTCAAATATAGCCATTGCTCGCGCTGTAGACGCTAGGCGTTACCTCGGTCTCCATGCCAACTACCCAGGTCTTATGCATCATATGACCTACCACACCTTTACTGCAAAAGAATTACCATCGCTTCCACTTGGCGATATTGCTCTTGACTTCCGCCGTGCGGTCGATCCCGCGACTTCCGATGTTGCCTTTCGCACACGTGCCCTCGCCACTGCCTTAAACAGAGCGGAAGACAAAAGCAAATTTTCCTTTACAGCCTGCATTGATGGATCAAGAGACATGATGCTGTCATCCTGGTCGAAGGTAGACTGGTATGACCTATCCTTCGGACTCTGTCTAGGCAAACCGGAAGCAGTGCGGCGACCGTACTTCAAATGTAACGAAGGCATTATCTACTTCATGCCGAGGAGGAAAGACGGAGAGATTGCGGTGGGTATCTGTGCAAGAAAAGAGGATCTGGATACTTTGAGGACGGACAAGGAGTGGGCAAGGTACGGGAGGTGGGTAGGATAGGCATTGAAATGGATCGAAGCTGCAATTTGGTCATGTCCGCTCCTGAGTTGTATTTTAGGAGTGTAAGTGCATGATCTGCTCTATTCACTGGTACCCAGATCGATATATCAATGCTTTACAGGTATCTGTTCACATGCTGCATGTGATTGGCGGAAAATGTCATCTGGTTGTCCCGCTGTCACCCCGCAAAACCCCATTTCCACATCCCCGGATCCAAACCTTCTCGACGTCTACACGATTGGATCTAGCTTCAAGCATGTCTAGCGTCGGAATATATCCAGGCACATGGGCTACATTGTCTGAACTGTGGCGAAAGTTGCAAATGCATATCTATACAGGACCTGCCGTCCCGGGCGTGCAAAATTGGTGTCCAGCTTTCTCTCCATAATGCTTGCTCGGTTTGCCATCCTCCTGACCTGCGCGCTTCAGGGCGTCGTCGCTGGCGACAAGAAGCATGAAAGAATCACTCCAGGCAGAGGTGCAATAGTCGTTGACACTTCAGGCTCTCATCCGGACAGCGTCACTACCATCGGTGCCGCTGTATCGAAGCTGCAGAACAGCACGGCGGCCCAGACAATCTTTATCCTCCCAGGAACGTATACGGAGCAAGTATACGTCCCTTCCCTGGCAGGTCCCTTGACCATCCAAGGCTATACCAGCGACTCGAGATCGTACCAAGACAACGTAGTTACCATCACTGGCAATCTCTCCCGTCAGACCCCTGGTCTGACCAGCAACGACGCTACTTCCACAGTCCGTCTATGGACCTCTAATGTCAAGTTGTACAACCTCAACATTGCCAACACTTTCGGTCAAGCCAACACCAATGGCCAGGCGCTCGCCCTCAGTGCCCAGAAGACCAATCAAGGCTTCTACGGCTGCTCTTTCACCGGCTATCAGGACACAATTTACGCCAATGAAGGTCGTCAAATCTATGCTCGCTCATTCATCGAGGGTGCCACCGATTTCATCTTCGGTCTTCGTGCCTCGGCATGGTTCGAGCGGGTGGATATCAATGTCATTGGTCCCGGCTTCATCACCGCCAACGGCAGGGACGCGGCCAACAACACTAGTTTCTACGTCTTGAACAAGGCGAAGGTGACTGGCACCAGCGGATCCAACTCCACTTACCTTGGGCGACCGTGGAGGCAATTCAGTAGGGTCGTCTTTCAAAGAAGCTATCTGAGCGATGTGGTGAAGCCGGAAGGGTGGTCCGTCTGGGATGCAGTGCAGAGTCTTGCGAACGTCTTTTACAAGGAGTACAAGAACTATGGACCTGGTGCTGCTACGGGGGCGAGGGCCAACTTTAGCTCGCAGCTGACGGCTCCGATCAAGATCAACGACATCCTTGGTAGTCGATTCGAGAGGGAATACTGGGTAGATAGCTCGTATCTGTAAAAGATCTGCCGATGTAATGTGTAGCCCTTTTTAGAATGCGATGCCATGGATGAAAAAGACCGTAGTTTCAGCGCTCCGTAGCACCTTCGCTTTTGCCGTTGTAGCCCGACGTAATTTCGGGAACGGCCACTCATTTTGTTCAGCTGTGCAAATTCACTTCGCGAAGCGCGTTTGCACTGCATTCGTGTGCTTTAACGGACAGTTGCGATACATGATTTTTTTTTTGCAAGCGTGACACAATTGTTGCCATTGCCTCGATCCCGCGAACGTACCGATCAAATACAGTGGCAGCTCATCATGGTGCCCCATCTCAGTCAGCTTCCTATAGAACTGCTGCACTCTGTCCTCAGCTATGTGCGTAATAGTCTGCGTCATGCCTTTTCGATGCTGACTGATCTTGACAGATTCATAGACCTAGAGATCTGATTGCCTTGGCTCTGACCTGTACGACGCTTTCCCCAGCACCACTAGCTCGCTTATGGAATAGACTTGTGCTGAACGTCGACGCCGCTGAGGATGCTGTTGATAGACTCGGATTTCTTCATCAGAACTCGAATCTGATCCATGTACGCAAAGTCCATCTCAATTTTCCTTTGGACCCCGACTTCGCAACCATTGGGAGCGATTGGCGGGTTAATGAGGTTGTACATTGGATCGTAAAACAACTTCCCGAGAACATCATAGAAGAGTTCACCTGGACTGCCTGTCTGACACAGGTGGAATCGGAAAACGTGGAAGCCCTCGTACTCCGACAGCGAAATCTCAAGACTCTCCAGGTCTCCGGTAACGAGACAATAAATTTTTCGAGCAGTGATGGTAGACAGGTACTTGCGGGCTGTCGGCACCTCCATATACTGAGCGGACTCCCCGAGGAATCCTTAGACGAGTCCTTAGATGCAGGTCTATCAGTGTTACCACAATTGCGGCATATAGAAGGGCTCTGTCTGGAGTACTGTAATGAGAGAGACTACTTGCAGCCTCCAATTCATTGTGCGGCTGATGCCAGAGAATTTTTTGACGCAGCCTTCCATAGCTTGCGAAGTCTTCCCGCATTTGAAGAGGCATTCGTCCTTCCAAATTTGACATCATTACAGCTTATCGACATACCGCTCTTCGGACAGAGCAAGGGATGGCTGAACACGATCGACATGAGAAAGCTCAAGACATTGGTCTTGAGGAGGTGTTCGGGAATCCCTGCAATGGTCAACGGACTAGCAAAAATTGCAAATGCTTTGCGACTGAAAAGCCTAGAGATCACGCACAGACACAGGGAAATGGACGGCGACGACTGTGTGTCGTCGTTGGACGAGCTCTTCAGGCACGACCTGGAACTAGATCACTTATCGATACAGTTGCTGTGCGTTACTGCCAGCATCAAATTCGAGGGCTTAATTCGCAACGTCAGCTCACTCAAAACACTTCGCGTGCATTCGATGTCTGACAGCGAATTGTACCCTGATGAGGTTACGGCCATGTGGTCAAATTCTCAGTTCAGTCAACTCTGTTCATGCGCAACAAATCTGGTCCAGCTATCGTGCTGTTTTCCCAGGACAAATATTCTCGGGGATGCCTCATCAGGTTGGGCTGAATACTCGGTACGTAACTTTCTCGTTTTCATCACCAGTATCCCGACAAAACGATCACGGCTCGCATCCACGACATTCTGGTAGTCGTTACAGCTCGTTAATGACACCCCATGGTATCTACGGTCTCATGAGGATGGAGCTGCTTATGGCAACGTATCATGACAGTTGGGCTATGGTACGACCGGATCCCGGACCGTGCGTTGTTAGCTTGGTAGTTTTGCCACTGACTGAGATCAAAAACAAGTCATCATAGCGTCAAATATGTCTATGCGTCCGCGAACAGGCTCCATCTCTCATCGTCACGTGACTCATTCCAAGTCTTGTTCAAAGCTCGATACTGACCACAAGCACAGAGGTCTGCAGTGTCGATCCCAAACCTAGTCACGCTTCACATCGCCAATTTCCCGGCCTCGTACACCCTTGAAGAACTCACAGAGCAAAGATACTGGACATTAGTCAAAGAACACGCCAACGACATCTTCCAAACGACACGAGTCAGATATGACCCCGACACAGTGGCGCTAGTCGAGGTGCTGAAACCTCGACCACTGCGGTACCTTGGCTTCGGCAGCGCTCCCAACCGGACTTTCTACCAGTGGCCTACGCAGATGATGTATACCCAAGGAGAGGTGAGGATTAGCGACGAGATCCGCGAGATGGTTACCGTGGAAGTGGATAGAACCTATCGTGAGAGAGAGGGTAGACCGAATAGTTGGTTATTGGACGAGCCGCTTTCTTTCATGTCGTGGTCGAGTATGGATCTGGATTGAGGAGAGTGTTCGACCTTCGCGTCGTGATTGGAGTCAACATAGCAGCACCTGCAAGAACGGAACACCAGGTATTGGACCTGGTCTGCTGCATTGCTGCTCTTGTCTTTCACTTCTGGTCTCATGACACGCGTTACGCTTTCCCATTCTCCATCTCCCTCGCCACTCTATCATGGAAGCTTCCATTATCCCAGATATATCCGCACCAGACCAGCACGCTATTTCGACTCCCCGATCATGGAGTCTTATTCAGTAACCATGATTGTGAACGGGTCATCCTCAGTGCCATTCTCGTCCCCTAATGAAACCCATCCGGAGGAACGATACGGCTTCTTCTGTCCCCGATTGAAAGCTGAACATCGACGGTGGAGAAGATAAGGTCGCGTTGAGTGCACATGTTATCAACCAGACCATCCGGCATTGCTGGGCACCTCTGCAATTCACATTTGAGGGCACATTTGAGCATGATGTACAAGCAGAGACTGAAGGAGTAGACGATCAAGATTCGATATTGCTTACAATGCTACAGTATCTATAATTCCCAAACTAGCATTTGCTAAAGTTAACATCGACCTCCAACTCGAAAGTCCAAGACTGCTTGCAGCTGTACGAGTCCCTGCCCAACCACCCACCAGTGTACGTCTCGTAGCTGCTGTCAACGGCGACATTGTACAAGTTGCAGTAAGTACCAAAGGGGGTTCCGTTCTTGTGGTAGTACACCGCGTTGACGTACTGGCAAGGAGTCCAATTCCTGAGACCCTTCTTGATGGCAGCGGCTTTGTTGGCGGCGTTCTGGGCAAGGAGGTAGTCGCCGCAGACTTGGGGGTTGTAGGGGCCTGGGAAGACTTTGCTGCCCATCCAGCCCTTGGGATTGTTGACGGCTTTGCCGCCGCAGTTGCGGCCGGGCTTCCACTTGGGGGCGGTGGACGTGGTGGCAGGCTTGGTGGAGGTTGTGGTGGTCTTGGTGGTGGTGGTCATGCTGGAAGATTTGGCGGTGGTGGTGGTCATTGTGGTAGTAGTGGTGACTGGAGCGGCTGTAGTAGCGGGCGTTGTGGAAGTGGCTGCAGAAGAGGCGGAGCTTATCGCAGTGGACACTGGGGTCGAGGCGGGAATGTTGGAGGTGATTTGGCACGAGGGAGTGGTGTTGTTGGTCTTGTCGTAACCGTCACTTCCGGTAATGACCACCTGGAAATCCTTGCGCCACTCTCCCTGGTTGGTAGCCATGCTGGCATCAAGGTTGGAACCCCAGAGAGTGCACTTGTAGTTGGTAATGGCACTTGGGTTGGGGCACCAGTATCCCCAGACAGTGGGTGCGGTAGAGTCGTTCTTGGTAGGGTTGAGGGAGGGGTCACGCTCAATGTAGATGTTGAAAGAAGTGCAAAGGGCAATGTCGTCGCAGAAAGCGGCGCACTTGTTGACATCATATGAGTCGAGAGTGTGGAGGCCAAGGTAAGAGTTGGCGGAAGCTGCGGCTTGCAAGTTGCTGAAGACCTGGGCGTAAGTGGCACCACTCTTGCCAGTAACCTGTACTGGCGCAGAGGTAGCAGCCTGCCTGAAATCCGAGTTGCTCAAAAATTGGTCGACGCTCAATCCAGCAGGGCCGTTTCCATCGGGCTGAGGAGCGCAAGGGTCTTCAGGGTTGATGAAGCCGCAGTAGGTACCTTCTTCGGGTTGAGTAGCGCATGCGTACTCTGAAGAGGTGGTCGATGTACTGGCTGTAGACACACTGGAGGTGGTCAAAGGTGGAGTGTCGTCATGAGCACAGGTCAGATCGTAAAAGGCGTAAGGGCTGTCGTCGACAGCGTTGAGGTTACCAGTAACCGGTGCTTGGTAGCAAAGACAGCTGTCCGAGCCATATGCAAAACTTTGTGTGCCAGTCTGTGCAACGCAGAGGGCTCTGCAGGTAGAGAGAGTGCTGTATTGACCGGAGCTGTCAACGTAAAAGGATGGTGGGCTCTGCAGATCGTACCCGCGAAGGCCACAAGATCCACTCGAAATTGAGCTGGACGTAGTGGCAGCTGCAGAGGTGGTGGTTGTTGTCATAATGGTCGATGGAGTAGTGGTAGTCATAATCGTGCTTGGCGTAGTCGTGGTCGTAGTAGACTTGGTCGTAGTCGAGGTTACATAAATCGAAGTCGATGCTTGGGTGGACTTGGAAGTAGTGGTCGTCGTAGGCGTCATGGTTGAGAGCTTGGAAGTTGTCGTGGGGTTGGCAGTGGTCGTGCTGACTTTTGTGCTCGTAGTGGTCGTCTTTGGCGCTGCCGTCGTAGTCGTACAAGGCGTGGTGGATGCTTTCGCAGCGTCGCACTTGCGGAGTAAAAGGCACTCCCAGGTGCTGATCACAGCCGCGAGATTGATGGTTCGCTTCTGGATACCGGTCCCAGCTGGTACTGCCACCGTGGTGACAGAGACATCGTTGACGATGGAGATGTTCTCGTCAGTAACGAGACCCGAAGGACCGGTAGCAGCGGCCGGCGCTGCAGCGATTTGGTCCATGTCCAGCATCTGAGGGGCAGGTGCTGGGGAGCTTGCGGCGAGACCAGCTAGAGCCGCGGCGATGACGATGTTGCGAACCATTTTCGTTTCGATATGGAAGATAGTGATTATTGAGAATTAGCAATTGTGTGTTAGAGAATATTAGTATAGTATATTAGTATGCAAGGAGTAAATGAGAAGGGACCAGCCCAGAAAGTAGAGTATGGAAAGCAGAGAGAAGATTTTGTTGTTGATGATGAGTATCCATGGTGAGATCTCTTCCTGTTCTTATATTCAACGACAGCACGTGAGGACGCATATCACGGCACAACTCCCAGCTTCACAGTAAGACGAAAGCATGGCTTCTTCGTTGCAACGGTCGTAAGAATAGCAATGGTTCCAGCTTGCGGCGTGACATCTCAAGTCATATCAGGGGTGACAGCGGCTGACTCCAGAAGTCAGAGACACGATGACGATCTTCAGAGGTTTGGAAAGCTGCCTCGCTCGAAAATACCGTTTGAGACTTCAACGGTATGTTTGAAGTGGTGACGCCCAGGCTGAGACTTCAGCAACATGACCGTTGCTATGAGCTCGTATAGCATGGTGAAGTCAGCATCTTGATGCATCCATGGAAGTAGAGGAGCGATCACAGACCGCGTGTGTCATTGTCGCATGCGGCGGAGGCTCATGTGGTAGGCATGCGAAAGTCATGGGTTATAAGGCAAATTCAAACGGTTGTCATGTCATCAAGAGACGTGGTTTTGAACCTTCGGTATACGGTTGCCCAGTACTGCACTGCGCTGAAGGCTGCGGTGAACCTTTTCTTCTCTGCCGCTTTCATCCCCCTCCCTTCTCAACAACCGCATCCCTTGACGTATTGCAACTCCATCGAACTCCTTCATGCTAGCAGCCTGTTCCTTGAATCGCCTTCATTCCCTGTTGCAATCTTTCTTGTCAAACGTCCTCGCCTAGGTCACTGATCTCCTAGATGTGAAAATTGATGAATCATTCCAGTACCTCGCTCTCCGGTTCTTCTGCCATCCAGGTGTGACGGCTGACACGTTCGATGGGGACTGCGTCGGCGCCTGGAGCCTTCTGAGTCCATCTGATAAACGTCATCTGGAAATCGCAATCCCAACTCTGATCTGGAACGTCGCAGGAGCCAAAGCCAACAAGGCGAAGAAGGGCGTGGGTGTTCGACCTAGACAAGGCGCTCGACTCTGCTTCTTGAAAGATACGCCTCGCCAGAGCCTCGACACACGATCTATTCTCTTCACCCCAATGCCTCTGTGGACCATCCGGCCACGTCGTTATTTGCAGTGTGACAAGATGCGGCAACATTGCGATGGTACGCTGGTCAAGGATCAGTCAAAGTATTACACGATCTACGGAGCGTAACTTACTGCAAATTCACACCAATCCGGTGAGATCGCTCCCACAGCCAGTGGCGTCGGTGGGAAACTGCAAGAAAATTGCCTCAAGGCTTGACAGGTTCTGCAGATCTGCTGGAGATCATGAATAGATGGTATGATTTCTTCGGGATCAAGTCCCTGAAGGAGATAGATGCTCAGTGTGCGTAGTGTGGAGGCATGCTTAAGAACACCAGCAACATTTGGCATCCTGGTAGCACTCTCTAGCTCGATCATAAGGCTTCTGAGTCCCGAGCACCGATCTATGATCTTGTCGATCGCCTTGAGGTATGTTTGTCCATCGGTTTCCTCCCTATGCACTCGGAGTTTCTGGAGACTGAGCTTCTCCGATGTGTTACTTGTCATCGCAGCGAGAAATTCGTCGCTACCCTCACAGTCGAATAAGCGAAGCTCCTCGAGACGTACAATGTGTATAGCACTGATCCAGTATGCATGCCTTCCCTTCATAGGAATTCTGCAAAGATCCAGCACTCTGACTCCGTCGAAAAGTTTTTGCGTGATATGTACTGGAATACTCCGACTCAAGGTTGCCGCCCATGCCGCCACTGGGTCACCGGAACCAGGATTCGTATTGATCCGCATACTTTGAAAGCGATCGACCTCGACACGAAGTCTTCGAATTATCGGTATGCTCTGCAAAGCCATTTCGACGTGTTCGACTTGACCGGCTTCAATGCAAATGTCCAAGTCGGTGCAGCGCTGAAGAGAGGGGACATGATCTTGCAGAGGTTGGACAGTATAATTGCTTGATGGGCCTGGGCCATACAGTCTAACCACCTGGAGTCGCTTCAGTCTCTTTTGCCTCTTCAACAACATCTCGTATGTTCCAGCGATGAAGGTTGGATCGTCGCTTTTCACATGAGTGCCGGTACCGTAATTGAATGGTCCCCACCCAAACCATTTGAACTCCTCGAGGACATGGCAAGGGACATTGGCCACGATCATGCGACAGACAAGGTGAGCCTGTGGAAACATCACATTGGTACCGACGCAACCTGAATGCAGGTAAATGTTTCGGAGGTGACGAAGCGCCTTGTTCTCAGGGCTAAACAAGCCAACCAGCTTCAGATCTCCCCGCTCAGACAGTTCCAGAGTGATCGTGTGGTATAATTGCACTGTGGCAGCGTCGTACCACTCGTGAGATACTTGAGCTAAGTTGATCAAGTGAGAAGGGCGTCGAACCTGTCATTAGTCAGTGACAGTCCTAGCGGCTAAGCAGGACGTGACAGCACTAACAAATGCTGCAATTGCATGCTTGGTCTCCAGCGGCAGTCCAGACATATGCGAGTCCCCCATGCTGAGGGAAGGAGTGAGCGATCAGTGAACGATAGACTTTCTGAAAATCAAGTTCTTGACTAGAAAGTGATCAGCAGGATCAAATATGATGTGATCAGATAGTGAGAATCTCATTTTTTATCTCATGAGAATAAGTGAGCAGTTGACGATGTGTGGAAGAGCGAGGAAAGCAGGGACTGCTGAGATATCGAGATGGGTCTGAGTGAGTGGGCGAAAGGGCTTCGTAGAAAGACAAAACAAATGAATGTCCATTGACGAGAAGTGAAAACGCAATGGCGCGTGTTTGCTGAGGAGAAAGGATCTCGAATGACTGTCTCTCTTTGCATGTGACGCTGATAGTCTTGCCCCGACAGCCTTCACTTGATGGGATTTCTGAGACCAGCTGTGATTGCCCATACTCCATAGCTTAGGTTGACAGGCATTTAAGGAATTTTGAAGGAGAAGAATACCCTTTCTATCATCAAAGCAACCGTATTTTCTCTCTTTTATCGTCAAGTACTAATACAGCAGCTGCTGCAAGGGGTTTGAATCGAAGACAGGCTTCTGGTCCAGCTCTAGCATCACACGTCATGCAAAATATCATGTGCACAATTATGACAATGCTGACGTTTGAGTATAGCAATGCTTCCAGCCGCAACAAAGGTTCTGGATTATGCACTGTCGTCCATTCAAGTGACCACCGCTGCCCGATAGCTAAGATACAACTTTCGACCCCCAGGAATCCGTCTGGCGTGTCAACCCAGCGAGTGTGCCTCTCCGTCCTCACCCCAGCTAATCCGCACTGCTCTTGCTCCTCAAATAGCTACTTCGCACTAGCTGTGATGTTCGCGCGACATAAACGGATATTCTTTTAACGTTCCATACTTTCTCCTCTTTTCTATACCTCTGGAGTACCTACCAGGCTGCTTATTCGTTGTAGGCTACAAGTCCCTTCGGAGGTCCTGGAGCGAAACAAACCCATTCGTGTAACACCGTGCTCTCTGGAAGCTCGTACTTACGCTCCTTTGGAGTGATGCGTTCCGCCTGTATCGATTGCATGCATATATGCCGCGTTGCAATAATACGCATGTAGAGCATATCCTTCTGTGAGTACCCAAGGCAATATTCTTCCTGATCGGAGCAGCCGAAGGCTACTGAACGTAGTTCGGAAGGCACAATCTCGGTGTCGCCGGCCTCGTCATCGATATATCTGTAGTCGCTCTCAAAATGACGCTCGAAGATTGTCTGCGCGAGGTGCTGCAGTTGAGTCGAGTACACCGAGCTGGCCAGGGTAATTACGTCAGGTACCAGAGGCCATGTGCTTATGCGAAGCGTTTGGAGCTGTGACAATCGCTCTATGCAATCCTAGCAGCATTAGTACGGCTTGAGTGGAGCTCTGATTGCAGGCTTACCATCCATTCGTCCCAGTCCTTATTTGTACTTCGGACTACTGTCGTCTGCGGTAAAGCGCATGAGAGCTGACGAATATTGGGACATCTCCACACGATCTCGTTCATCTCGTCGTAGTGCCAAACGTGTTCCTTGAACGGTGTCTGGTCGTCGGATACATGAACGGAAAGCAGGTCTAACGACTTGGCCTGTCGAACAATAACATGTGTACAAAGCATGCTGTTAGACTTTTCCACACTCACGACAAGCTGCTGAAGGTGGTCGATGGTGAGTAACAATCGCTTCAAGGCATCCAGGCAGGTATGTCCATGGCGACCCCCTTTCTGTACTTCTAAACGTCTCAAAGAGGTCATCGGAAGCGTGGAAAGTCCGTCCAAGAAGTGAGCCGAGCCTGTACAATTTCGCAACTGGAGGGTTCGAAGCTGTCTGAGGGGAACTAGTCGAGACCAGATCTCGAAAGCAGAAGTGAGGTCAACGTTGAACAGCGTCAGACTCGTCAGTGTCGCCAAGCTCGATACGATTTGCACTTGATCGTTGTCATTCTCGCTCCATCCGAGCAGTTCCTGAATGAACAGCCTTGGGAAATCTCGCGTCACAGCATCCGGAGTGTCTGTACTCATTAACCAAGATTTCGCATACCACGGATGACTCGTACAGTGAGAGATCTCAGAGCCAAGGGTTGCCTTAGCAGCCACCCGCCAAGCTCAAGTAATGCCTTCGAGTCAAAAAGAAGCATAAGATTCTGGACGCGAGACAATGCTTTGTCGATTCTGTCCAGCCTCAAAGGCATTCCTAAATGCTGCCATGACCAAGTTACCTGCAAGGGCATGACTTGTGCTGTAATCAAATTTCTTTGCAGACTGAGTAGACGGCTAACATTTGCGAGGGAAGTGTTTTTCCAGCTGTCCCAACGGATGGAACTCAATCCATCGCGCGGAATGGTCTCGATGATCAGACAGAGAGTCATGTCCAGCTGTGCTTGACGTGCGGCTGTGGCGGGTACCAAGTCCAGATGCTTGAGGTGGTATAGGCCCTTGTTGCGACTATTGAAGGTGAGTACCAATCTAACATCCGCGTCACTGCCTATTCTCAACCGCATTCGGCAGTATAAGAACTTGATAGCAGCTTCATGCCAGGCCTTCGAGGTACGAGCGAGTTCTTGAGGGTGTGTTGGACGGCATATCTGAGGATATCAACGTTCCACACTTTCCACCACGACTGAGATTAAGCCTACCAAGCTTGCGATCATGAATTTGATTTCCATTGGCGGATCAAATGCCTTGATATCCATGACCGCGCCGACACCGAAGTGAGTGAATGGCAAGATGTGTATGTGGGAGCAATGTCCGGTCGATTGTGAGCTTGTGCATCGGGTACCGTCGCGTTTTCTAGCTCAAATGAAGTATACACTAGGATTTCCACGATTGTGAGAACTGAGGCGGCTAAGGTGATGTCTGATCAAATGAGTGAAAACGAAAGCTATGTTTACAATTAGATCGGGACGAAAAAGGTTTGCGGAGGAAATGGTACCAGTGATCTAGTAGGATTATGACCGACGAGTGAATCGTGATAAGGATGTCGATGCTCCGGTGAAGCATTCATTGGTGAAGCGAAGAGGACTGACTGAAAGAAGCCGTGAGTAAATATTTGCTCCGCTGCAGATTCAGTTCTGTCGATGATACCTTAGGAAAGACCCAGCGTGCATAGAATGTGCGGCAAAGCTTCCATGCGGTAGTCTTCTCGAGGCATCACATGCAAATTGCGCCAACTCCTACCACCGCAGCAGCTTGGGCTCCTCGAGTCAGCCTGAATCTTGTCTGTTTCTTTGATATTCACGAATTTCTCTTTCTCTTCGTATTGCTAACCTGAGCAAGGTTGCCATCACGATATCGCTCGACCTAGTGATAATACAGCTCTCAGCTCCCCCGCCAGGAAAATATGAACAGAGTAAGGCCAAGTAAATGCAAAGTCTCAATTCGGTTTGATTTCAAATGCCTTATTCAGCCAAATCTACCTTTGGTATCCAGTTGACTGCCTTGTTCAACATACCTGATCCTTCTTAACAATCATAGCAAATCTGGATATAGGCATGACAATCGCGAGACGGATGAGCCGACACCACAGCAAACCAGAGTCGACCACTGCTAAGTAATACTCGAAGGCAATTTGCATACCATATGACTAGGAGCAAGTTTTCATGAGACCCGTCAATAGACGTCGATAGCGGAACACTGCGAAGTACAATACACAGTACAGGATTGTAGGAAAGGAGGGAGGTTGGATGGACGGATGGGTCGGAATGGCAATCCAACAGCACGCATTTGCCGGTGGAATGTCCGGCCCATGTTTCCGCTCGCAATCATGGTCTTCTCTGAAGCTCTCCCCATCTAATCTCATCCAACAAATGCATCTATTCCAGAACGACTCGTATCCACTTACTTGAATACCCCGAGACAAGCTTCAACATGCTTCAAGTGCCTCTCGAGTCGAGCCACAAGACTTCTCTTTCTTAGATAATCCACTGGCAATTGTACAAGTTTCTTGCTCAAGTCTTGTCACACCAGCAATGTTTGCGTCTAGACTACTAGCACCGCTTGCTCCGGGCAAGCATCGTTCAGTACTCTGACAAGATCAATTACCATCAAATATACAAGCTTCGAACAATTGATGTGCGAGGTAGGTCTAAGATAGATATATATCCGTGATCGTCATCGATATCACTCTTGACTATGTTTCTCGAATCGGAACATCTGACCCTTCCGCGAATCTGGACATTCGCCTTGCTATTTCGTTCACAAAAATCTTCATCCAAACCTTGACGACTTACCGCACAAGCTTCATACGATCACAAATGCTTGGTCGGGGACTAGATATGATAGTCAAGTCGGAGGGACTCCAACTGCAAGATCTTCCGCCAGAGCTCTTGAATGTGGTGACCGAGCGTGTATCTTACTTCGTTTTAGCTATCATAAGTGTTCTTGCTGATCTTTCCAGGTACGAGCCAGATCTGACCGTGCCGCCTTGAGTGGTCTCAGCAAGCAGTTCTCAGACATTGCCCGGCCTGCATTATACCGGAGCATGGTTGTTCAGATTGACTCCACAAGCCAGAGCATGGGAATTCTGTGGCAGTCAGATGCGGATTCCCAAGCACGATATGTACGGCTTGTAAAGCTTGCTGGCAGCGAGAGATCAACGATGGTTGGTCGGGGTCCCGCTCTTCAAAGGGCCATTCACCGTTTTCCTTGAGTCTCTTGACCAAGCCAGGTTGGAGACCGTTCTCTGGGACGCCGAGTTGGACACTGACGCTCCGAATACCATGTTGATGACTACCAGACTCAATCTAGGTATACTCAGGCTGAAGCCATCAGGGCAGTCGCTCGACAGTCTCCGACAAGCCATATTCACAGGCATCCCAATCTGCATGCAAGAGCACTACGAGGTTGTAACTTGATGTGCGAGGCAACGACCCTTTACTGAACCGGATCTTTCTACAACAGGCTTCCCAGATCAGCGATCTCCGACTCACGGCTGAAACAAATGCCCAAAGCTCGATCAATCACATCCTGGCTCGACGAGAATCTACCAGGGTGACTTCTCTGCTCATCTCAGCGGCAGATCTGGAGAGATTCGACCGATCGGGGCTCAGATTTCTCGGCTTCGACAACCTCGATAGCCTCACCCTGCATGCTTGCGCGCGCACTGAGCTTCTTCTGCATCGACTACGCAGTACCCAGTATTATCCCAGCAATCTTACAAGTTCACTTTGCAAGAACCTTCCAATGGACTTCCCCCGGTCTCGTTCGACATGAGGTATTTGGAGTTATTCATCTCGAAAGTCCGAACTCTGCAAAAAGCTGTCCTACTCATCTCGAACTGTGACACGCTGCCACGCATCAGATGCTTTTGCCGTTCCGCTGCTACGCTCCAGACGCTAATCATGCATGTCATCGGGCCTCGTATGGGGAACTGTGGACCGCCTGGTGAGCATAATTGGTCGATCAAGGACCTGTTACGCCTTTGTAAGCGTGCTCCAAACCTTTCCCAGATCTCCTGCGCGCTCTAGCCTGTCCCTCTCGACGACCCAACAGCATGGCTGGGCTTCGTGGTGAGTTCTCTCCCTACCCTGGGCCCATAGCAATGAACCTCTTCCTAACCACGCCCACCAGGCTACCCTGAAGAGACACACCAAGATCCGCACGATCGGCATCTCGACTCTGTTATATTCTAGCCCGATCCCTCCTCCAGACCTCCCATCCCAATTCCACGACCTAGCAACAAAGATGTACAACGTCCGTCTGCTCGACACGACTCCCATCCCTTCACCGCAGTCTAACATCATGCTCGCCTCACCAAGCGACAGTCCTTCCTCGACAGCCGCACAGATCTGCATCACCGACACGTTCGGCCTGTCCACCGACCCCGACACCGAAGGCACAGACGTGCAAGATCTTCTACACGACACGATCATGTGGGAGAACCAGCTTCTTCGCCTGGATGAGGACGCGAGTGTTGATCCGCCTCAGTCGTCGCTGCGGTATATCAGTTTCGGTAGACGGCCCGGGGGGACAAGGCCCAAGTATCTGCTGTACAGACGGGCTTTGCCGGAGGCTGGGGATGAATGGGTAGCGGAGAGCGTGCGCTTTGAGGACGCGGTAGGGCAGCAGGGGATGGAGGTGCTTTATGGCAGGGGGACGGGGATCTGGGAGGTTGACGAGAGATAGCGCAGGGTGAGAGGATGCGGGCGCTGCAGCGTGAGGGGGCGCCCAGCAGCTGGTGATGTGTGGGTGGAATTAGAAGGTGGGAGACTCGCTTGAGTAGAGAATGAAGATCAGATTTCTAGCTACTTTCGAGTGATTATATGATTTAGAAATCAAGTATGATGCCTAAAGTTATTTACAGAATTGAAGTCCTCCAGATCCCTCTCATTATGTACACTTGGCATCCCCCCTCCGTTTTCCTGCCTTCCTGCCTCCTCTAGATCCCCACCGTCTTCGGGATCGAATAAGCACTAGCCAACCAAGCGATATCCACACCCGCGTTAACGTTCGGGCTATTAGTAACGCCCACCAGCTTCTTAAAGTAGCAGATCTTAGCCGCCGGCACGTACGCGAACCCACTGCAGCCGACGATAGTGTCGCACTTGGTGAAGCAGTCGCTGTATGCGTTGACGGCGAGGTTGCTCACGTCGCCAACGTTCAACAGGTCGTAGCCGCACTTGGTCTGGTAGACCATGCCGTTCAGGTCGGTGTAGGTGCCACCGCCTAGGGAGGTGCAGGAGACGGAGACTGGGGTTGCGGCGGAGATGGCGCGGGTTGTTGTTGTTGTCGTCGTGGTAGTTGTTGTGGTAGTTGTGGTCGTGGTCGTTGTAGTGGTTGTTGTGGTGGTGGGGGCAGCGGTGGTGGTGGTAGTGGTTGAGACTGCAATGGCAAGAGTGGAGACGACGTTACCGACGGCGCCAGAGATGATGCCGCTGTCAAGTTGCTTGGCGACGTAGCCGTAGGACTGGAGGAGGTCGTAGCTCACGCCGCTGAGAGTGGAGCTGTACAGGCCGGCGTAAGAAGAGACGTCGGAGGAGTAAGCTTGACAGTAGGTACCCTGAGCGACGCCGTTCAGGCTGAGGGACAGAGCGTTGAAGAAGTTGCAGGCAGTGTAGCTTGACAGACCGGCTGCCTTTGCGACAGCCTTGTTGCTGGCGGTGGTGTTGGTACAGAAGTCAGCGCATAGCTGAGGGGAGAAAGACTGTGTGTAGAATTGAGCACCAGCGAAGGGGCTCTTGCCAGCAGCAATACTGGACACGTCCACAGCACCACCGAGAGCGACGGGGGCGTTGAAGCCGCTGATCGCCGCTGGCGTGGGATTCTTGTTGTAACCATTAGACCCCTGAATGACAACCATGAAATCGGTTCTCCACTCGCCGATGTTCTGGGCTTGCGAAAGACTGACTTGTGAGCCCCAAAGAGCGCAGCGCACCTCGGTGGACGACACCGGGTTGGAACAGCCCGAGCCAGGATCTTGAACAGGATCACGCTCGAAATAGATGTTGAAAGCCTGGCAGCCTGATGTACCGTCACACAGGGACGCACATTGCGAGACATTGTAGCTTGGCAGCTGTTGGTATCCGATATAGTTGTTGGCGAATAGCGAACCGTATTGGTTTGTAAAGGCTGTGGAGTAGCCGGCCGGATAGACAGTAGCATCTTTGGACATCTTTGCCAGCTTCGAATCCGTGAGGAAGCCGCTAGGATTGTTCGGTGATGGCACGTAATTGAAGTAGATGTCCTGAGCAGGGCAGGCTGCAGCGGCCACGTTGGGGTTGACAGCAGCAAAAGCTGCCACTGCACCTCCACGACCACCGGCAGCATTGGCCTTTGCAGTCGCCTTTGCGTGGGCAGAAGTCTTGCCCTTGGTAGTCTTGCCCTTGGCGGTTGTCTTTGCAGCTGCGGCCTTGGTTGTCGTGGCAGCGGCTGTAGTTTTGGGTTTTTTGTCGTTCATAGCAGAAATGATCGAGGTAGCAACGGCTTGAGTGTTGGTACCTTTGGTAGGCTTGTTGGTCGACTTGGAAAGACCTGGCTTCTTCTTGAGAACTTGGCCGAATTGAACGCCCTGCGCCTCCACCAGAGTGGAGAGCGCGAGGACTGGTAGTGCAGAGTCCCAGAAATGCATTGTCGGTAGTGAAGATTAGATATTAGGTGACGAGAAGTATCAAAGTCTCTGACGAAGTGAAGTTCAATGGTAAGGAGACGGTGCTCTGATTTATACAGCTTACCATCTGAAGAATCACCAGGTCGAGGCCTCCATAGTCGTGGGCTTCAACAGCTCCACCTCCCGCTCATATTAACGGGCGAGCATGAAGACGTTGATACATCTGGGTGTCTCACCTTATCAGCGGCGTCGCATTGGGCGCACGAGGCGTAAGCATGATCTCTCTGGATGGTATTCGATTTCGATATTTTGGCGCCGAATCAACAAACTATGCATTCAAATCACCGGCGAACTGGTGGAGATAGAGCTTGAACAGGTGGATAGAAACGGCATCAAGGAAACGGCCCGGGGGATACCTGCCGCAATTGCCATTTTGATATCGATATCCTCTCAACCGTCCATCATCTGATAGGCCGAGTTGCACACCTCTTGGCTCTTAAAGGCCTGGACCAGCGGATGGCCTTAGAGGTTTCCCGGAGTTGGTGAACTGCCTCCAGATACACTCCGGGTCCGGTTGAGCTTGAGCAAGAAATGAATGGAACGGCTGTAACGCTCGTTCAGGACTCTGCGATCTCGCAGCCATCTTGCACCTTGGCCTGTAATGGGCTTCTTTTACTGTCCACTTCCACGCTCCGTAGGGCTACACCAGCGTTGATAATATTGTCCCATGTGTAATTCTACATGCATTACACTTTGGAATGTGACAAATCGCCATGGACCGAATTCCAGCAAATGATTGCAATCGTTGCTTGCAAAACTTGGCCAAGGTGATCATAGGCATCGAAGTGACATTGTGATTATCTGGTGACGGTTTGGTGATGGTTTGGAGATGGTTCGGAAGAAGAACAAGATGTGGTCCAAGCGAAAGGGTGCTCCCATGGTGGGCTTCCGTCGTTCACGCACGCATTCCCGTTGCGGACCGTTGGACAGGGAAAGTCAAAGAGGACTTCATATTCCATAAACTGCATCTCTGCCGCTTCTTCCTAAGCGAGCTGTCTATATTGAACGGTCACCTTACACATTTGTCGTCTTCGGTGTCCCCGATACGGAACGCACTCACGTGTCGAAAGGTCCACCAGCGAACGTCGCACGGATCCGGTCTGGATCTGCCGTAGGGCGGAAGAAGCAGAGCAAGTACGGCTCGGTGAATTCACGGCGGTATCGGACAGGTTCGATCGTCTTCAATCAATTGTGGCTCATATACTGTACATATAATGTCTTAGATCTGGCCTCGTCAGGCCGACTCAGCTAGCTCAACCAATCCCAAGGGTTGACCCGATGCCTCATGATTATTCTACCGAAAGCATGCCATCAATTCAATATTGACACTGCAAGAAACCAGCTTGTGGTGGCTTAGTCTCTCTTGTGACCCACTTTCCCGATCTTTCTGAGACCGAATAGACCAAGCGCCAGTGTTAGAGCGCAGACGCCAAAGTTGAACCAGAAGGCGCCCTTGTATCCTTCCATAAGTGCATCGGGAGAGTGCTTATCCGGATAGAGTGATCTGGCTGTAACACTGCTTGCGACTACCTGGGTGAGGGCGATGCCAACTGACTTTCCGATCTGGCCGACAGTATTGAAGACTCCGCCCGCAAGTGCTTGTGTCTTGGCCGGGAAGACCGATGTGATCAGAAGATTGGCAACGGTGAAAAGGGCATCCACACCGACTGGACTGAAGACGTTCGCAATAAAGCCGGATGTCCAAAAGCTGGATGAAGGCGTTGCGAAAGTCATGGCCAGAGGCGCGACACATGTAATGAAGAGGCCGACATTGACCATGAGGTTAGCAGACACTCGAGCAACGAGAGCGCCGGCGATGATGTTCATGCTGAATCCGACCACAGCAGAGGGCAAGAAACGGACAGATGTCTCAAGAGGACTAAGTTCCTGGACCTCCTGAAAGTAGAAGGTGAGTATGGTCTCAACGCTGTTGAAAGTACCCCAGGCAAAGAACACCGCTAGACAGATGGTGGTAAAATACCTGTTCTTCCACACGGAGTTTGGAATGATGGCAGGTCGACCGAGCTTCTCCTGCCTCCCTACCCACAATACAAATGCAGGAACAAGCGCCATGCCTACCGCTAGCAGAGCGATGGATGAAGGCTGTCTGATGTTCCGAGTGCTTCCAGTAATGGTAGCGAAGACGTATGAGGTCATGGCGAGCGAAGCGCATGCCAGGCCGGCTCCTACCCAGTCGATATCGCTGATGATCTGCTTGCGCTTTTCCTTCCAGGTCAGAGTTCCAGAGCCGATGTTGGGAACAGCCCAGAGAATCAGAATGATGTTGGCCGCGATGATACCGGAGCCGATATAGAAGCCCAGTCTCCAGGTCACAAATTGGGTCAAAACACCGCCAAGTACCAGTCCAACGACAAATCCTAGTGGCTGACCGGATCCGAGTACCGCAAAAGCCATATTACGCTGCTTCCCGACAAAAGAAGAAGTGATGATACTTACTGCACTGGGGAGACAGAAAGATATGGCTATGCCTGCCAGGCCTCGAAAGAGGACCATTTGAAACCCATTCTGTGACAGGCCGGAGCCGAGCACAAAGACCGTCTGCAGGATAGTACCGCCAAGATACATGATCTTTGAACCGACTGCATCGCAGACAGACCCGGCAAGGAGAAGTGTGCAACCACAAGTCAGTGGTGTGATGGCGATAGGCCTAGCACTGGTTAGCTTCGAGGCCGCGAACATAGGTTGGCCATACTCACCAGATGAGAAGCTCAGGGCCTAGCATCAATTCGCGATCCACTGTAGGCAGAATGACGGTGACAAGGCCGTTCAGCATGGATCCTACGCCGGTGACCATAGCGATGGAGACGATGATGGCCGCAGATCTGCCCTTAGTCGTAACGGATTGGACGTTGGCGGCGGCGAGTTCCTCATCGCTATCGTTTTCTTGAATTATCGTAGGGTATGTGTGACTTTCACCAGCGATATGAGCAGCTTCTGGTCGGTCGAGGCGTGTTTGCGATGTGGTGAATGTAGAGAGCTCGATAGTCGAGGTTGAACGCATCGATGGACCCGGCTGAGGAGCCATGCTTTCTGAGTCTGACTTGCGTCTTTGAGGAATATCTGTCAATTGTGGATGTGAACATATCAAGTATGGTGAAGTAGAGTGAAGTGCATGCTCTTGTGCGGTCGCCCAAAGAGGAATGGCTTCGCCATCGGAGCGGAAAGTCTAATTACTCATCGCATGTCTTGGCCTGTTTGCTTTCTCCCTCTTGCCTCTTTTCTGGGATCAATAAGGGTGTAGGCGGACGCTGTCATGCCTTCACATGGCATTCTTTGTTCACGCTTCCTGAGTTGCGGGAAGAATTCGATGTGACTGCGGTCAGTAGGCGCATTTCCATCAGCGGCTTGCGTCGGCCATGTCAGCCGGAGCTCGGAATAACATTAGTTATGCTGCCCTTTGCAAAGCAACCCACCACTCGAGCCATTGTGTTATGTAGTCCAAGATGAGCATAGTCAAAATCTATCAAACATAATAAACCCTTGGCTTTGCTATAACCGGTGATGCCTGGGACCTCGGGTGAGTCTCGCTTCCAGGTAGCGATAGATGGTGACATGTCTCCGATTCCAGATTGACATGGTTCCCTCATCATCACCGGACACGCCGCGAAATATGGCTCCTGCATCAAATCCCCCTCATGCCATACCCTCGTACCGTATGCCGATCTCGTGGTATGTAGATGTAGCTCACTACTCTGGGCAGTGGTCTGATTCATGCTACGGCCGCATGCTGACCAAGTGTCACCTTGAATCCTGCTGATCTGTGCTTACATATCTATATATTGCTTACAATGCTCTTCTTTCGTACCGCTTTCTTAACCATTCTTGCTCCGAATATACCTTCCGCAATGTCTCACAAACCGGTCTGGATTTTAGTCCCTGGTGCCCTCCACCCAGGACCACTGTACCAACCACTACTGGACGAGATTGCAAAGCATGGCTATGAGACTTCAGCTCTGACCAACCCGAGCCTCGGAGGTCCTGATCAAAAGAAGCTCACTTGTTCCGACGACGCGCACCATGCCCGAGGCAAAATCCTGCAATACCTAGATCAAGACCGCGACGTTGTGGTAGTCTGCCATTCTTATGGCGGAATGGTTTCGGGAGCCGCAGTATACGGCTTGAGCAAGAAGGAACGTCTAATTCAAGGAAAACAGGCCGGCGTGGTCGGTCACATCTATCTATCTGCAGTGCTCGACGTGAAAAGTATCGGGAACGAAGTGGAGATGCATCCGCCCTCATTTCTGGAGTTGAACCATGTCAGTAGATTTCTGGGATGGGGGCTATCAGCCTGTACTGATCCTTTCTCAGCCGCACGAAGGTCTTTTCACGGCTAATGATGAGGAGACGGCAATCAAGGCCTTTTACATGCCCGAGGTTGAGCCAGGGCATGCCAAAGAGCTCGCCAGCCGTATCAGACCGCAGAGCATATTGTCCGTCATGTCTCCGCCAGACGGCGAACCATCCTGGATTGATCCAAACTTCAAAGGCAAGATAGGGTATATCCGCTGTCTGCGGGACCAAACGCTAGATCTGGACTTGCAAGACAAATTTATCTCGGCGAGCGGACAGGACTGGCACATTGCTGATATAGACACCGGCCACAGTCCTTTCGCGAGCCGACCCGCAGAGACAGCTGAGATCTGCTTGACTTTACTAAGGAAGTTTGAGGCTTCGGGCTAGATCGTGTGACATTCGTGACATTGTGACAAATAGAATTGGGTATCTTAAGCATGACCATTCGCCTCAACTTTTAGCTCCTCTCCGTCCTTCAATTTCCATATCTTGACCTTCCCATCCAGTCCACAAGTCGCAATCGAGTGCCCATCTGGACTAGTATCAACGCCCAGCACCGGCCCCTCATGCGCCTCAATCGTCTGCAGGACCTCCTTTGAGTTCACATCCCAGAGCACCACTCTCCCCCCCTCATCACCCATAGCGATGTACCCCCACTCTTCCCTCGTAGCATCCTGACCCACTGCGGCATACGTCCCAAAACAGACCGCAGCGCTATACTTCTCATTCCTCCCCCCAAAATACGTCTTGACCACTCTGCCCTCCACATACCTCCACAACCTGACGGTACTATCCAACGTCGCAGCCACCACAAACTTGCCATTGGGACTAAATCTCACCGCCCCAACAGGCTTGTGATCCTCATGCACCAGCGTCTTCAAGCACTGTCCCGTCCCACTATCCCAAATCCTGATCAACCCATCACTACTACAACTCGCGACCAACGTCCCGTCCCTGACAAAATCCACCCCACTGACCGGATCACTATGCGCCGGCAGACTCCGCATGACCCTCGCGGTCCGCACATCCCAAAGGAAAACCGCCTCGTCATAACTGCCGCTCGCCAGCATGTTCCCCTTGGGACTAAACGCCACGCTGTACACGTAATTGCTGTGCCCCACCAGCGGTGTAGGGAAGCACTTCCCCGTCTTGACATCCCATAACCGGATCGACTTGTCGTCGCTGCCGGATGCCAGCACCGTACTGTCCGGGTTCCACGCAATGGTTGAGATGCCCGCGAGGTGCCCCTCGAGAGTGTGCAGGAGAGCCCCGCTGGGGAGGGTCCAGATCTTGATCGTGCTGTCTGCGGAGCAGGAGGCGAGGTAGGCGCCGTTGGGGGAGAATTTCACGCAGGCCACGCCGCGGCGATGGCCGTGGAGGGTGAGGTGGGGGGTGTAGGACAGGGAGGTGGGGCGTTGGGGTGGGAGCGGTGCGGCGGGGGTCGAAGGGGAGGAGGGCGTGGAGGCGAGAGGGGAGTCTTCGTAGGCGTAGCCATTTGTGCCGGCTTCGTCGTAGGTGGTGGTGGGTGGGGACATGTTGCGGCTTTTGCTTCGGGGGAGGTGCGGAGGGTCGGAGTCTTCGTAGTCGGAGCGCTTGCGCTTGGGAGAACGGGGACGATGGGAGGTAGGGTGAGTGTCGGCGATGCTCATGGAGGGCAATTGGGTGGCAGATGCCCTCAGAGAGGTGAGGATGTGAATTGCCGCAATCAATGTCCAAAAGTTCAATTGGCGACGTCGAGAGCGCACTCGAAGGTTTGGACCACCGTTCTGCGCGATCGCTCACGCGTTGACGTCAGGGGCAGGAGCTGTCATGCGAAAGTTATTGAAACACTTCATACATTCACGTTCCTCCATCATCCAAGTCTACGGACGGCATTGATTTCGCCAGGTCCTCGTATTCCTCACACCCTCCCCAATCCTTCACCGTTCCAACCCCAACCATGGCCGACCCCACCCCTACCAGCATCCGCATCATCTCCCTCAACTGCTGGGGTCTGAAATTCATCTCCAAACACCGCACCGCGCGCCTCTCCCACATCGGCACGCTGCTGGCCTCCGCCACGCCCGCCCCTGAAATCGTCGGCCTCCAAGAATGCTGGACGCAAGAGGACTACCTCGCCATCCGGCGAGCGACCTCGCACATCCTGCCCTACGGTAAGTTCTACTTCTCCGGCATCTTCGGCGGCGGCCTCGCGATCCTATCCCGCTGGCCCATCGTCGAGTCAAATATGCTGCGGTACCCACTCAACGGGCGGCCCGCCGCTTTCTACCGAGGGGACTGGTACGTGGGCAAGGGGGTCGCGAGTGCGCGCATCCGGTTCGGGGAAGGGAAGAAGGATATTGTGGAAGTGTTCTGCACGCATCTGCATGCGCCGTATGAGGCCGAGCCGAACGATAGCTATATTTGTCATCGGACGGCGCAGGCGTGGGAGATTGCCAAGATGATGAGACATGCGGCGGAGAGGGGGCATTTGGTGGTTGGACTGGGGGACTTCAATATGATTCCGTCGAGTATGGCGCATAGGTTGATTGAGAGCCAGGCACCGGTGAGGGATGTGTGGAGGGTGGTGCATCCGGATAGCGCGGTGGGGAGCTCGCATAGCTTTGCGGAGAAGGCGAGGGGGAGAAAGGTGCCGAGCGCGGAGGAGGCGGTGAGGGAACATGGCGCGACGTGTGATAGTAGGTTCAACACGTGGAGGTGGAGCAAGGCTTTGCAGAAGCAGTTGGAGAAGGGAGTGGATACGCATGTGGATGGGGAGGAGCCGGATCCGAATAGTCAGAGGTTGGATTATGTCTTCTTTGGCGGGGACAGAGAAGGGCAGGCCGGGGGTTGGGAGGTCAAGGATGTCAATGTGGGCATGATGGAGAGGCACCCGACTCTTAAGTGCAGTCTGAGTGATCATTTTTCGGTGGAGGCTACGGTCGCTAGAGGTGTAGGTTCAAGAGAGGCGGGTTTGGAGAATGGATCACTGGAGAAGGCCAGAGACGGAGTGAAGCTGCCACTGGAGACGTACGATGAGATTCTGACAATGATCAAGAGCTATGAGATGAGGGAGAGGAAGCAGCGAAAACAGAGGCTGGCACATTTTGGGGCAGAGTTGGTGGTTGCCATTGGTTGTTTGACAGCAGTGTGGTTCAGCCCGAGGAACTTTGTCAGCTTCCTACTGATGTTGTTGAGCACATTGGGGTTGAGTGCGGGTGTGATAGATGGATTGATGGGAGGCTTGTTCGTGGGCAGCGAATTACGAGCATTGAAAGAGTTCGAGTGGGAGGTAAGCAATGCGAGAAGGCTGGCTGAGGAGGAAGAACGGTGATGTTTGGCGATGCTGAGCATCGAGATGCGTACGACCATAGCTGTCTGTCACGCTCGCATCGAAAACGAAGCTCGCGAATTATCCTAAATGACCATACGAAGCGCCGGAAGTTGACAGTAAGCCGGCTCAGAGGGATTGCATTGAGTCGGCCATAACCGTTCACAGCTCCTACTAGGAACAAGCTCTTCTCGAACGGGCACTTGCAGCAGGAATGGCACAATAGTATGCATTCAGAGTGGCAGTACGGGCTGCAAACTTCTCGTGGCGGGAAGTAAGCAGACGTGTAATACCTTGCAGACGCCCCAACGAGGACGCGTAAAGGACGTGGGATCCGCTGCAGGTACTCGAAGGACCTGCATAAGGTGTCGATAGGCTGAATGTACCGGGGATAGGGAAGGGCCTTTTGTGGGCAGTGTCAAGAATAGCCGCCTTTTGCACGGACTTGTCCCCCTCTTCAGGGTGTACCTGTTGTTAGATACTCCGACGGCAATACTGAAGCAAGCCAAAGACTACACGTATGAAGTATAGGATCATGTGAAGGTCCAGAGGGACCGAATTCCGGTTGTGAACTTCGGTACCTCCGCTCCCTCAGGTAACTTACCGACCCAAGCATTCCATGGTGTGACGCGACAGGAACGGACTATTCATGGTTCAGAGGACCCTGGGTATGGGGAAGGAGGGGACAGACAGTAGTTCCGTGTCACAGAAATAATCCTGTTCCTGGATGCGGAGAATTTTTCTGCACTCGTGCCGATCCCAGTTTGCGGAAGACTGAACAGTGTCAGAACCTCAGATGCTCAGGAGGAACGATCATCGCGAACCCTGCCGTCGATGTTGTAAGGTGGAGGTTAAGCGACCTCGGTCTCGATGGATATCCCAAAGCCAAGGCGGCACGACTTTGCTGGGGTCGCTCGAGCAGAGGCGGCACGATTTTATGACATGCGGCAGAGAAAAAGCCACAGGCGCAAGCCATGAGGTCCGCAGGTGTGTTTATTAGCCGCGCGTGTCGGGGAGAAACATTTGTGGGATGACATGGTCGTGTTGCAGCAGTAAAATGTACCATCTTGACCAATATCCATTCAGCTTCAGACGCGCTCGACGTGATTTACCGTGCGTGAATGGAGGAACAGGCACACAGAGCGGGCGGCATCGAATGTTCAATCATCGGATTATGCCGTCCAGACTCTGGTCTCATCGACGCCTTTGATCGCGCGAAGAGGCAATGTGGAGGAGCGTCTCCACCTGTCCGAGCCGAAAAGAGTTGTGATGACAAGCTCGAAGCTTGTCAGGTTGGGAGCTCTGGGAGCCTTGGGCCGCGATTGGAGGATGTTCGCTTGGTTTATGATCTGCAATAGTTTTGTGGATCAAGAGCACATCGAGAACCGCGAGCATCGCTTGGGAATTTTGTGATCTTCCAATTTACCACAGCATTGGGCTCTGTGGTACTTTTGTTGGGAGTATCTATTTCTCCACCAGCGACCAACGTCGAGGGATGGCCAGAGTGACGGCACGGCTGATTGCAGCAGGATGTCACATTATCCTTGACAGCTGCAGACGAGGTCAAGCACTGCGCACCGACTCTCTGGCATCATGCAGGCGCTCAAAGGCTTGCGCTAACCAGCATGGGGTTTTGCTCCTCCTTGCACATTTTCCTGGTGGGGCTGATAATTCTTGATGGACTTTGAAGCTGACTGGGTGGGCCGTGGCTGATTTTCCCTACGCTGGTGAGGCATTTTGGGGTCGCGCGGAGCGTTGTCCCATATTGCTCGGCTGACTCGACGAACACATGGGCGACATGGATTGACAGGCCATGGTTGAGAACCGTCCATCGCCCGAGGCATCCAAAGGTGTGGCACCACCGATCGAGCGAGTCAGCCATCACATGCCCAGCTGTCGTTCGTTGTGTATTGTTGCAGAATTTTGTTCGCGGCACCCATCCAATAGCTCGATAAGACGCAGGTCCACGACTTGCAGGAACTCTATCAATCCTTCAAGCAACATGTGGAGTCTGCCGCGGGTGCAGAAACACAGGTGCTCAAGCGAATGGACCCGTGTCATGGCGGGTCTGCGTTCTCGTCGGGACACCAGGATCTAGAGGCACGATGAGGATTAGCGCAAGTGGAGGCCGGATGCCGAGGACGAGGGCAAAACGGTTGGAAAACAACCGTGCCGCATTTTTAGACACTGGCACTCTCTCGGGACCTTGGCCACGTAGAGTCCACGCGACAATTGATGGATATCGAGTCAGCGGGCCACTGTTATCGTAGCCATGGGGCGGGTCCCAAGTATTGGAGTCCAGATGCACTCCTGTTACTCTAGGGCTCTATCCTCTAGTTTTGCGAGGTCACTGTGCCGCTACAAGTGACTCTGTGTGGTCAAGTCGTACTCGAGGCTGCCGCAATGGGCGTCTGTGGCAGGTGTATGGCTATCTCGAGCTTCACCAGAGGATGCACTTGAGCAGCTGAAGCGAAATTTGCAGCGAGTCGGGGCATGCAAAAGCAGCTGCAGCCATCTGCGACCAGAGGTGATGCCGAAGAGACGAACCTCCCACCCTGTGCCAGGACCACGCCGCTCCTTGCCCGTTCGATCCTGGTTTGTTGTTGTGGCGGGCGCAGGCGTAGCTGTATCGGGCATAGACGACGGCAACAAAACATGGTCCGTCGCTGCTCGCGCGGCCGGGGAACGAGGGTCACACAGCAGAATCCACATCCCAAACTCTGCCGTCACCTGTCGCTGGTACCGCACGCTCAATAGATCACGGGCCCTTTGCCTCTTTGCCTCAACTCGTGCTGCTCCTTCACACACGACCGGGTTGGGTCAGGGCTCGAGCACGAGCAACATAAGCCATTCGAGCCAGTCAAGCCAGTCAAGCCAGGCCTAGTACTGACAGCCACTGGAGCCCCCGAGCCATCGATCTTCACTCGCCCCGTCCGCGTGTTGTTATTGTCGACTCGATTTATTACAGACAGAACGCCCGTCCCCTCGGTGCAGCTGTCACTCATCTTCAGCATTGATTGTTGACTGGCACTGACTGCCGACCGGAGTAGCCTTTCTCTCATTTGCGTGTCCAATCTTCTTTCACTTCGCCTTCATCCTGTAGAACCGTTTCCTTTCAAATCCCACAGGAAGGGAAACACGTCGGAGCTTTTGCCGCAGAGGCCACTTCTGGATCAGAGCAGACGCGTCTCCAGCTTTTCCTTGCCCATAGCTCGCCTGCCAGCATACAGATACAGTACATATCCGATCTATTTCCTCAATCCGTTCGCCTCAGAGACCGTTTGGCTGCTGACAGTTGCTGCCTTTTCGCCTTTTCTTCCTGTCTCTGGCCAGCCCTGGACACTTCTCGATCAGCAAGTTTGGACTCGAGCGTTTGACCGTTGACCATTTTGCGTTGTCCGAGTTCCCTGCGGAAATCGGAAATCTTGGATAGTCTCTCCGTCCGTACCATGCAAATGATCGATTGACGTTCTTTGCTACCATCATCAAAACACAACCAGTCCCACGACTCACGCCCTGCCGCTTGATATCTTCCCGCTCACCTCCTGATACCTGCAGCTTTGGACCTTCTGGATCTCAACTTTATTGACCATATCGATTAATTGCGTATACCATGGCAGATCTACGTCCGACCATGCATAGGCGGACGGCCTCGCATGAGAGCTCGTCCTCCAGCGGATCGGCCCACAGGCTGATTCTCGAGCACATCTTGAGTTACCCTGGCACATATGAGCTGCCGCTCAGGACCATGTACGCTCTCAACTCGGCCCCACGTGCTCAACCAGTACGACCCAAGACTCCGGGCGCTACGCCATCGAATCCTGGCGATGCGGCACACAAGCTCACCTGCTCCCTCATGGCAGAGATCTCACAAATGCCCAATCAACCAACCTCGTTACCGCCGGCTTTCATCACTTCTTTCGTCCGCAAGTGCTTCGCATCAGAGCTTAGCCTCGTAGACTTCCCTCAGGCCTTGACTGGTCTGGACTATCTGAAGGATCTTGAGACCCGCAGATGTCGCGAGATGCAAGCTGTATGCTCACGTATCGGCATCACTCTAGAGAATGTCGATAACGCCGAAGACATCCTCAGGGATCATTCCGAAGCCCTCGAATGGTACAGAACCCTCGAAGACAAGACCAGAAAGGTCGAAGCCTTCTACACTCAGCTTTACGTGGCGCTCCGGAGATGGATCATGATCAACGAAATGTCACTCGAGCCCTTCAACAAGAACAACTGCCTGGCTATGCTTAACACCGTCTACCCTCCCATGGGCAGCGCGCCGACTGCTCAACTCACCGGTATCCTCAAGCAGCAAAGGGAGGGCTTTTTCAATTACATCCTCAGCGTTGAGAAGCGTGGTCCAGGCGTCCTCGCCAACCTGCTTGCTCAAGGTAAGCGGGCTGGTGAGGAGAATGGCTGGCTTGCCGCCCGTGAGATCCTCGACAAGTACCTTCAGACCTCGAACAGTATGATCGACGAGTGTCAGTCTATCGGCGCCGTCTCTGACGTCTCCAAGAGGGCCTCTGGCAAGGCGGACTCTGGTGTTTCGTTCCTCGATAGCCGCAAGAACAGCTCATCGAGCGAGAAGTCTGTCACCTCTCCCACAACTGACCGCCCCGTCTCTCGCGCTGCTCCTCACAAGTCAACAAGTGCTCTTGAGAAGCTAGCACGTGAGATCCGCCATCTCAAGCGGAACAAGACCGATGTGAGCGAGATGGTCCCACAGATCCAGGTCGAGGAGGTCGACAGCACAGAATCGATTCAAAGCCGGCCGTCGTCCATGCGGAAGATGAGAAGTCTGAGCAGCCTGAACCTCCGCCGCTCAGTCAGCCGCAATGGCAGCACCGTCAGTTCCAACTCCAAGAACATTCCCGACTTTGACGTCGAGAAGATGAAGAGGGAGCGCTTGGCCTTTGACGTCCACATGATGGCCGCCGCTGGCTAGTCGCCCCATCGGTGATCACTGGCACAACCAAGATCTCTACAAACTATAACACCACACCAACCTCTTTTGTTTCCAGCAAATACCCCTAGAGCGAACTGAAGAGCTCCCACGAGCTCCATTATTATTACTGTCGAATGTTTCTACTACCTGAATCAACTCTCCTTATCACGCCGACTACGATTGATGCACATACAAACACTAGGGTAGGAGACCATACGGTGGCGTTTGGATAATCAAAAAGGAAAAGGAAACGGAAAATGGGAGGAAAGCATGGTGCCCATGGTATCTACGGGAAAAGTGGTGCGCAAAGCACCAGACTTCGATTAGAAAAGCTATAAGATGCCAATGAACAACTTCTAAAAATAAATCTCCCATCGATTCTCATCGATAAACCCCCGCTCGTAGAGTGCAACGACCATTCTGATTCTAAATAGGAAGTTCATAGCTGTATCAAGTCATGCAATGCGCGTAGGGCGTGAAGAGCCCCTCACATTGACTCACCAGCTTCACCCCACACCACACGACACAAAACCTCGCCCGCCCGCCGCCATCCACATCCGCTCTCCCCGAATGTAATCACCAAACAAACCCCGATACCACCGCCTCCCAAGTCTACCACCCCAATCACCAACCATGTCCACCCCCCAAACCCTAGACTACGTAACCCTCGACGTTTTCACCCAAACCCCATTCAAAGGCAACCCCCTCGCCGTAGTCCTCGTCCCCTCGTACCTCACCCCGCTCCTCTCCCAATCCACAAAGCAGCTCATCGCCCGCGAATTCAACTACAGCGAGACGACCTTCCTGCACCTGCCCGCGCCCTCCACGCACCGCCTGAACCCGGACACCGCGGCCTCTGTCCCCACTTGGCGCCTCGACATCTTCCTGACAGAAGGCGAGGTGCCCCTCGCCGGCCACCCGGTCATCGGATCCGCGTTCCATGCATTGCGCAACCTCGCCGGGACCAAGCGCGGACGGTTCGTGACCAAGGCCGGGGAGGTGGACTTGGCCATCGACGACGCGGGCGAGGTCAGCGCCGTGATCCCGCATCATGTGCACCTGCACCAGAACTTCAGGTTCGGGGCCGCGGAGCTGAGGAGGCAGCAGCCGGGGTTGGCGGCGCATTTAGGCGATGGGTTACAGGCAGTGGGTATCGAGACGCTGAGTATTGTCAAGGGGATGACGTTTGTGTTTGTTGAACTGGGGAGCGTGGAGGCGTTGGGGAAGGTGGAGATGTTTGCCGATAAGCCGAAGGCGAGCGAGTTGGATGAGGGGTGGGAGGGGGGCGTGCTGATGATGATGTTTTATGTTAGGGTTGGTGGGGAGGAGGGGGTGACGAAGTTGCGGACGAGAATGATGGAGGGGTTGTTTGAGGATCCGGCTACCGGGAGCGCGAGTTGTGGGTTGGGGTGCTTGTTGGCTTTGAAGGAGGGATTGAAGAGGGAGGGGCTGAGGAGGTTTGAGATGACGCAGGCTGTGGAGATGGGGAGGCAGAGTGATATTGGTGTGGAAGTTGATGTTAAGGGTGGGGAGATTAAGAGTGTGGCGCTGAAGGGCACGGCGGTGCAGGTCATGAAGGGGAGTGTGAGGTATGAGTAGATATGAATTGTGAATAAAACTGCATTCTAGAGGTATCAAAAATCAGAGCCTATTACCTGGATCCTAGGTATCAAAAAGCATACTTCCAGCAATTCTGTCAAAAGACCAGCAACCATCAGCCTGTCCAGTAACGCCAGCCCTTCCCAAAACAGCTCATTTCCACCCATTCACCTTCTTGTCTGCGTGTCCGTCGACCTCAGGCATCTGTGCCACCCACTGCGGTGGCTTGATACCAGTCTGGTCTTGTATCGTACTGAGCATGGGTGGGAGACACCTCATGAGATCCCTGATTGGTGCCATTGCATCGGCTCCACTCTCGTTACCGGTATTCCAGACGCTGATCTTCGGTTCCAGTCCCCTGATGGCCTCCGCATTCGCTGCCGCCAGTCTCTCGTACGTCCCGTTCTGCAGCATCAACCACTGCATGACGCCTGGAGGCCCACCGAGAACCTCACCCAGCGCACCATAAGCCTTGGCCAATTGGCAAAGACCTTCAGCTTCTTGCGTGCGAACCACCAGCTGTGCCTCCGCCTCTTTCTGCTTCCTGTACAGTTCCGCGTCCGCTTCTCTCGACACCTTGAGAAAAGTTCCCTCCGCCGCCATGACCTGCGCGTACTTCCCAGCATCCGCTTCCTTTTGATCCGCGTACAGCTTCGCATCTGCCCTTTCCTGGCTACTCTCCTTCTCAATCTTCGCCTTCGTCACCTGGGTAGCCCTCAATCTCTCCAACTCCATCTCCGCCTTCCTCATCTCCACAACCTTCAACAGCTCCGCATCTCTCGTCTCCCCCTTCCTCCTCGCCTCGATCCTCTCCAGCTCCAGTTCCCTCTCAATCTCAATCTCCCTGCTCTTCAACTTGGCATCTGCGCTCGCCTTTTCGCTCTTCCTCTCCGTCTCCAACACAGCAGTCGTAGCATGGATCTTGGCAATCCGCTGCTTGGTCTCACCCTGCCGCTCCGCCTCACCCACCTCACCGATCATCCTCGCATTCGCAACATCCACCTTGGCCTGGTTCTGCGCGCCCTCGTGCGCCTTCTTCGACAAGAACTCAAAATACTGACTCCCAGGCATGTCCTGCAGCTCTTTAACGTTGGCATTGTAGATGCAGAGCCCGAACTGGTCGAGCTCAGACTGAACGTTCTTGATGACATGATTCTTGAACATCTGGCGTTCAGAGAAGAGCTCTTCCATCGTCATGGTTGAGACGATAGAGCGCGTCTCACCCTCGATGACGCCCTTGACGATGTCCTGGACGTGATTGCGACCCGTCGAGACCGTGCTGCCGGAGTTGGGGATCGCGCCGTCGGAGTCGCCTGTCAGGAGCACGGCGTACTTTTCGAGATCCGGGATGTTGTCGCGGGGTCCGATGGTGAAGACGGCCGGGAGGGAGAACTTCAGCTTCTCCTTCGTCATGGCATGCAGCGACATGGAGAAGTCGAAGGGCGTGATGCTGATCTTGCATGCTTTCTGAAAGGGGTAGACGAAGGCTTTCTTTTGCACTTTGACTCGGTTGATTCCTACACCCGTCACCACGAGGTAGGAATTCGGCTCGGAGACGTGGTACCTGGAATTGTGGTCAGTCTGGACAGCAAGGATTTTTGAAGTAGGAATTGCATACCACATTACGGCGGATTTATCGATCTTCTGGTCTTGATTCAGTAGCTGGGGTATGATAGTCGCAAACTGATGTTGTTGTGTCGGAGTGGAGATTCAGACGAGGACTTTTGACCTTACTTGCAGGAGATAGGGCACAGAAAGATTGTATGAGAAGCCACCACAGCTGTCTTATATTGCTGTTACCATAATAGGCATTGAAAAGAAAGGAGATGTCCACACAGCCACGTGATACCAATGCAGGCAATAAGGATGACTGTGCTGCCTTAGGATATGAACCTACCGCTCTTACGGGGCTCTTTCTCGGCTATGCGGCCAATGCGGCCATGTAGTGTTTGAGCAATATTCACCATAATCAGTAGATCCTGATCAGATGATAGGATGAATTGAGTTTCGTGTTGTAGGCAAAAAGGATTGTAGGTCGCGAATTAAGGCAGACGCTTCTTGAAGCGCGGAGTTGTGGTGCGGGAATAGCCGGGTATGGCAGTGCCGTAAGGCACGGGGCGCAGAGCACCAACGCCGTTCACACCTTGCGGTCCTTGACTTCGTGCCTTCTTGAACTGTTCTATAGGCCTCCTGCGAGCTTACACTTGTTCCGTGCATGATCCTTCTTTACTGGAGTCAGACACGCTGCCCCAATCACAGCCCCGTCATAGCCGGGGTCCGTGCCTTCATCAACGTCCTCCTGTATGACCTATCTATCCTATCATCATCTTGATTCGATCTTGTCCCATCTTGCCCAAGAGATTCGTCCATCGATTCCGTGCAGAAGAGCTGCGCAGTGCGATGTCGGGAGAGCGCCCTTCGGACAATACATCTACGGACCCACCACCCCCATACCGGGATCACTATTTCATCGACAACGCCACTCAGACGGAGAGCAAGAAGACCAAGGGTCAATCTCTCCGGCAGCGGTTGAAGGAAGGACGGAAGGCGAAGATAGCTGCGATGATGGAGTGCATCCAAGACCGGGTGGAAGATGCGATCGAAGATGAGGAATGGAAGACCACCATCGTTCTCCCGATACCAGGACAGAATTGTACCAGTATGTGCTCGAGCTGCTGTAAGCCCTTTCACTAATGCTTTGAAGATTTGAAGCCAGGGCAAGAACTTGTCGGACACCTCTGGGACCACAATTACAGATTAGCTTTTCCATCAGATCATGCTGGCTCATTGAGCTTTTGGTCTCAGAGAGAAGCAATCGTAGCGATGGACACGGCAATCGACAGTAAGTTGCAGGAATATAGGCCCTTGAACTCCAACGCCAGGCAGTGTGATAAGCACCCAACGAGGAGCGTCACACTGGACGATGCATATATCAGATCCGAGAATGCCTTTGGCCTGTACGTTACTGAGACGGTAAAGGTCTTGGTTGTTAAGGTCGAGCTCCGATAGTCTGGCTTGGGGCGTAGGTGTTCTAGGCACTCCTCTCAATACTTCTTAGGCATGTTGAGAAGATGCTTCATAGTGGTGCATCTCCTAGTTCGCTGGCAATAGTCCTGCTATGTCCAGTAGAGAATCTGGCGCTTTCAAGCAGGGACAGTCTTCTTTTCTCCCTCAGCATCGAAACCGAGCTTGTCCAATTGGCGAATGAGTTCGTTGATTTTGATGACCTTCTCGAATTGCTCCGGCAGCAATGAATCACCCTTTTCCTTCTTGTCCTTGAGTTCTCGTGCCTGGCGTAGCTTCTTACTCAATTTGCGAGCTTCCTTCGCCTTTTCTGCCTCTGGGTCGACTGGCTCCACTGGTTCGCTGGGTGTGCTTGCCTCGTTGTTCCCTGGACTAAGGTTCTTTGTCGGATCTGCATCGTCTGCCGAAGAGGTCGCAGCGGCCTTCTTCCTAGCTTCGCGACGCTTCGCATTCTTGTTTGCAACCGCAGAAGAAGGCGCACTTCCAACCACTTCAGCACCTGGTACACCTCCCTTGCCCCTGTTCTTCCAAGACTCTGCAGATCTGTTCTTGTACACCTCGACATCCTCAGGTGGCCGATATCCGTCCCTCACACGAATCTCCTTGCGGACTGACCCATCAGCGCGCACTGATGATGGGATATGACGATGCCCGTCTTTGCTTTCAGTGATACCGGCCTTCGACACAGGGGGCTGGCCGTTGGCTGCTGAAGGTGCCATTTTAGCAATTGAATGCCCTCGACTCTCCACCAGCGCGTTGAATTGTCCTCGTGCACAATTGCACGAAGGTGCGAATTAAGAAGTGCTCGGGAAATTTTGTGAATAGCTCGAGACAGTCGGATATCGGGGGAAGCCGCGACATAAATTGACCAATCAGAGATGGCCATTTACCTCTATCCTCAACTTCGCGGTTTTCCGTCAACTTCTCCTCGACTACGATTGAACTCTCTGGCCACACCTGTCGACTCACATACGTATTCTCTAGCGCTCGGACGAGGTCACATAATCACAATGTCTTCGGTAAGCTTCGCGTTGCACCATTCTCGCCAGTGTACTAACCAAACTACAGATTTTCGGCACAATCTACAAGTACGAGAACCAGCAACATCACAGAATCGGATCGGTAGTTAATGATAGCAGTGGCCTCATCAAGAGGAACACCGTCTTCCTCGGAACAGTCTTTGCCAGCGCCTTCGCTTTGGAAATGTGAGCGGCTCGAAGGGAGAAAAAGTGAAGCGTGGATTGACAATTGCGACAGCGCTTTCGACACGACCTCGAACAAGATCTGGGATGCAGTGAACCGTGGTGTAAGGATACTATTGCGCAAATGTCGCTGTGAATACGGGAGCTGACTATGCTACTAGCGGCAATGGAAGGACATCAAGTACCGATACCTGCAGAAGGCAGAAGATGAGGACGACGACGAATAATTGCGCAAGTAATACCAGTCTGTTCGAATAGCAGAATCGAGTACGAGTACGAGCTTTACACACGCAACACATCCCACAGCGTTCGCCCTGTATATTAGCGTCCCGTCGGCCGCCAACAAAGTACATCGGATATCTAAGGCTAGCAGACCAAGCACGAATAAAAAAAAAGCTTTCTGAATCCCTCTATACACACATTGACGATTTCTTTTGTATCTGACAGGATTCTGGTATCCTTCAAAAAGGCATTCTCTATACACTCTGAAACGAATCGGGCGAGACCCATTCATGATCAATCTAGAGATGAAGCTCTGATCATCTAGAGATCATTAGCGCCTTCCGACCACGAGGCCCCGCTCTGCTGTCCTCGCTGGCGTAATCTGGTCCAGTGTCGCCGCTCGGCCGTAGAATGTCTTGCATCGTCAGGCATGATAGAGCTTGTGCGGTGGAGCGACTGAATTGCAGGAAGCTGTTCTTGTGCGCTTGTGCTTTTGTGTCCAAAATTGTAGATTTGCCTAGACAAAGGTTAGCTTTCGCGCCTACTTTGACCTTCATGCATGTTGACGGTAGCAAACATTATCTATTCTTGGCTGATTCAATGTTGTGCTTGCATGTGATGCGGAGCAAATCCGAGCATCTGATATGAAGTCACCCCGCCAGTCCTCACCTCCGAGATCACCTTCCAAATTTCATGATTCCTTGGGCTTCTAAACTCCAGCAACGCACCCTCAAACCTACCATCTCATGATTGTCGCGTACCAGCGATGACCCACCCCGCCATCATCTGGATAGAAAATCAGTCGCGACTCGATGTCGACGACAGAACTAGAGGCTGCGCTTAGTCGCTCCCTCAGAGATCTACCACACGAGTACGGGTACCGTTATACCAAGCAAGCAAAACTCGAGCTACGACGTATATTATGCACATCTCTGGTAGGATCAGAGCAGAATCTGTCGCTTCTATTCCCGAATACACCACCTCAAGACCCGCAGGTCGAATGGAGTTTACGGAAAGCTCAAAACGCGGTAGAAGGAGCAGAGTACACCGAGGCCGCAAAGGGCCATGCGTGCGGACATATATTCAAGAATGGGGAGTCGTCATATCATTGCAAGACATGTACAACCGATGACACCTGTGTGCTCTGCGCCAGGTGCTTCGCCGAATCCGACCATGAAGGACATGCTGTCTTCGTCAGTATATCACCAGGTAATAGCGGCTGCTGCGACTGCGGAGACGACGAGGCATGGCAACGACCTGTGATCTGTGGCATACATACAGTAGATGCGCCAAGCAAAAGCACCTCAACAGGCAAAGCTGCGCAACCAGCGGCCCTGCCAGCAGACGTCACTGAGGCAATCCGAACCACGATTGGCAAATCCATGGACTATCTATGCGACGTCTTCTCCTGTTCTCCTGAGCAACTGCGCCTGGCCAAATCAGAACCTTCCGTCCGAGCGGATGAACGCCTAGCAAGACTGAGCCCGGACAAGTATGGAGGAGAGGAGCTGGTCCAGGACATGACTGAATTCTGTCTCATTCTGTGGAACGATGAGAAACACACGGTCGACCAAGTCACAAATCAGGTGGCGAGGGCATGTAGAAAGACGAAGACTTACGGTGATCAAAAGGCTACGGAGGTGGACGACGCTGGACGGAGCCTTATCGAATACTCCACCGACGTGTCAAAGCTGCTCGAGATGTCTCGAATACTCGAGCAGATCAAAGTTTCAGTCACCATCCGCTCATCAAGAGACACGTTCAGAGAATACATGTGCGAAACAATTATCGACTGGCTTTCTGATATCGCTGGATGCAGTGTTGGGTCTGACGCCCATATCTTCCGAGAAACAATTTGCTCAGAGCTCTTCCGTCCCTGGAATGTTGGAAGTTCCAAAGTAAATGGCCAAGCTGGACAGGCGGGTATCTACGATCACGAAATTGAAGAGCGACGCTACAATGACTTTACGGAACGCTTCATTCGTATCACGAATATCGGGAATGCTGTCACCCTGGTGGGTCTTGGAGCTGACGACGATGACGATTCTGACAATGACGAATTCGGTGATGATGACCTGGGTATTGGTGATGTTGATGGTGATGGTGACGATGACGGCGACGAGGAGGACGATAATCAGACCGAAAGGGCCGAAGACGTCGAGACAGAGACGAATCCGATTCTCCAACGAGCACAAATTGTGCGACGGGCTGTCATCAGACGCAATCCAAATGTTGTCAATGCAGACATGATGGATATTGAAGACGAGGATGGCAACGTTATGGTATTTCCTGACGACACACAGATGGATATTGATATGGACGAAGAGGAAGACACTGCAAATGAGGTTTCAGAGGCCACCATGGCCGGCTATCCGCCCCCGCCTCCCCCACCACCTCCAGGCCAGAGTCTTGATCCTTCACCGCAAGCACCTGCAACGGAAGGTCAAGAGATGATCACCTCTGAGGATATGGACGAAACAGAGACTGTCATTGGATCTGCAAAACTGCCTAATCTTCCAAAGACACCCACAAACCGGATCAGGACAAGAAATCGACCTCCAAAGTATTGGTTAGTCAGACCGGGTAATTGGACAGAGTCTACACAGCCAGGATCTCCGGAGAACCTGAACGAGCGATTACGCATAGACTTTCTGGTCTTGTATGATCTTCGTCTCTGGAAGACGTTACGAGATACCCTACGGCACCTTTTCATCACCACGATCATCACTATGGCCGAATACAAGCGGATGCTTGCTATTCGCTTTGCCGGGCTGTACACTCTGCTGGCTCAGCTGTACTTGATCGCTGATCGCGAACCTGATCACTCTATCATCAATTTGTCCCTTCAAATCTTGACAACCCCGAGTCTGACTGCAGAAGTCGTTGAGCGGGCCAATTTTCTAACCCACCTCATGGCTATTCTGTACACGTTTTTGACAACACGGCAAGTGGGCTACCCAAAGGACATTATGCCGACGGCAACGCTAGCTTTCGATGCTGGAGCAATAGCTAATCGTCGCATGTTCCATTTCTTTATAGATGCAAAGTACATCTTCCAATCACCTGCGATACAGGAGAGGATCAGGACTGAGCCTCAGTATCTCAAGCAATTCCTGGACCTGGTCAAACTTCATCAAGGCATATGCCCGAACGTCAGAGCTGTCACCGAACATGTCGAGTACGAAACGGATGCATGGTTGAGTGCATCTCTGATCATGAAAGACATCAATCGATTATCTAGGCTGGTTGTGGACGCTTTTTTCACGATCGATCTTGACCAAAATGCCAACCAATTCCTCGTCGCCCTCAAAGCACTTGTTGTGTTCACAACGACAAGTTCTCTCGGTCTCGAGTCAGCTAGGTTCAATACATGCGAGTTAAAGTCGCCGTTGTCATTCACCGATATCGCGTCCGCCGACGAAAGTCCTTGCATCGTGCCCAGTACTAGGGTACTCAACGCCCACATGAGCTTCCATCATCCGCTACACTATATCACATCGTGGATGTTGCAGGCTGGTAAGACCATGTCGAGAGAGCAGATGCAGTCTGCCTTATCGACAGCGATGGTCAGCGTCTCGAACCTTCAGTCAAAGTATCCAGATGCAAAGACGGATAACGGACCATTCTCCGACGTGGTCAGACCAGACGACTGGATCAGCGCTGTCTTCGATGCGCCTCTACGCGTGTGTGTTTGGCTATCGCAGATGAGAGCTGGTATCTGGGTCAGGAACGGAATGACTTTACGCCACCAGATGCACAGCTATCGCAGCCCGACCCAAAGAGACGTCACATATCAGCGCGACATCTTCATGCTCCAGGCAGGATTGATCTTGTGCAACAGCGGGTCAACGGCTATTGGGGAGAAATTTCTCAGACAAATGATTCATCGATTTGAGCTACAGAATTGGCTCGCAGGAAACATGAAACTCGCCGAAGGCTACGAGGAAAGTCAACACATGGACGTCATTGAGGATTTCTTCCACCTCCTTGTAGTCCTGCTTACAGAACGAGAAGAGTTGCTGCCTCAGAATGGTCTGGGCAAGCCTTCCAAGCGAGCTATCCAGCGCGATATTGCACATGCGTTGTGCTTCAAGCCACTGTCCTATTCAGATCTGGCCAACAGGCTGACGGAAAGAATCAGCGACAGCGAGCCCTTTGACGGGGTCTTAGAGGAAATGACAAACTACAAGCCCCCCGAGGGACTCAACGACAACGGCACCTTCGAGTTGAAGTCAGATCATGTTGACAGCATTGACCCTTACTATGCGTTCTATACTCGCAACCAGCGGGAAGAAGCGGACAACATCTACCGCGAGCGTCAAGCAAAGAAGAACGGCATTGACAAGACGGAGGTTGTGCCAGAGTCAGAATTGACACCAATCACATCTGGCCTGTTCCAGGACCTGCCTGCCTTCACTCGCTGTGGGACATTCAACAAGCTGCTACGGGAAGCTCTCCGTTTTGCAATCTCTGGTCACGAACGTCCAACTAAAGTAGAGAAGGCTCGCATTGAGCCCGTGTTGCAGTTGATACTGCATCTTATTCTTCTTTCGGTGAATGAGGATGTTGCCGCCGATATCCTAGATGGCTCAGACCAGGTCGGCTTTGTTGACAGAATGATTACTGAACCAGCTGAATCAGCCACGATTCATGACCATCTCAACGCCATTCTCGACATTGAGGAGTATTCGGCGTGTCACCCTCGTGTTCGGGCGATCATTGAGCGTGCCCAGCAGAAGCGTCACCAACTTTTCGCCGAGCACAATCTGTTGGATCCCGGTAGTCGAACAACGACATCAACACCTCTGTCATCTGTTTCCGCGGACAAGGAAGCAAGGAAGAAAGCAGCGCTTGAGCGGCAAGCCCGTGTCATGGCGCAATTCAAAGCTCAACAGAGTTCCTTCATGACCAATCAAGGTCTTGACTGGGATGTTGATGACTTTAGCGATGAAGACAAAGACGCTATGGAAGATGTGAAAGCTGACGAGACGACGACGGAGACCACACGCGAATGGCCCGCGGATGCTTGTATCCTCTGTCAAGAGGACGCAACTGACGATCGGTTGTATGGATGCTTTGCCTTTATCTCTCCAAGTGGAATTCAACGGCAGACACCGCTAAATGACCCTATCTATGTACAGGAAGTCATCGATACTCCTGCAAGCCTTGACCGGTCATGCGAGGACGTTCGACCTTTTGGAAAAGCATCGAGGAATAGAGTTGTCACGGAGAAGACTTCGGCGGATGGTACGCACACGAAACACGAAACCCAAGGCCTAGGAGAGGGCTTCAAGCATTACGACCATATTGTGCGGGACAATGTAGTCACCAGTTGTGGCCATATGATGCATTTCTCATGCTTCGATACCTACCTGTCAGCTACCCAAAGGCGACAGTCCCAGCAAATATCGAGGAATCATCCAGAGAATCTTGAGAAGAAGGAGTTCCTGTGTCCGCTGTGCAAAGCGCTAGGCAACGCATTCTTGCCAGTCATTTGGAAGCCTCGCAAGGAGTCTTATCCTGGTCTCCTTGGCCAGTCATCCGTCGACTTCGAGGACTGGCTCGTCGGTGACATCCAGATCCTTGATAACGTCTTGGAGCAGTCACAGACCTATGAGAAGGGATCGCTGTGGATCTCGGAAAGGACAAGCTTGGCTCAGGACTACATACGACAGACCTTCAGGAGTAGCATCGCCTCACAATTACTATTGGACAGCACGCCGCAGTCTCCGAGTGGCGAGACAAGTAGTAGAAGGTCTAATCCGCTGGCATCCATCTTCGACCTCCGCCGCTTGAGCTCCAGTGTTGGCCTGACATCTGCGCCTATGCTCAATTTCACAACTGGATCGGAACTGACTAAAGCTTACAACGTTCTTTGCGGCAGTGTCGAAACAAATTGCTATGTGGACAGTAATCGCAATTTGCTGCAGGAGGGATCACCGTATCTCTTCACGACGCTTCTCCAGTTCGTCGCTTCTAGTATCGCCGCTGTTGAGATCCACCATCGCGGCACTGCCAGTCCATATACTCTCCTAAGTGGCATTCCAGAGCAAACTCTCACGAATCTGCGAGTATACTGCGAAACTGTCTCTTCACTCATGGCTATGGAGCAGCTCAAAGATCCTCGCAAGGTTTCAAAGCTTCTCAACAACCAAGACATGTTTAGCCTCAGTGTGCTGCTTGGCCTTTCTGATTCCGAGAATCGCTACGTCCGGCCGACCCCTTTGCGATACAATGTCTTCTGGTCGCTAACCCAATGCGCCTTCCTGCCTTCATCAGACTGGCAGAAGCACGGTCACAACTTGATCCAGCTTGCACTGCTTGCCGAGGTGGTCAAGGCGATTGTCTTCCACTGCACGTCGACGCTGGGAAAAGACCATCATGAGCTCAACGCTCCCTCGCAACCAGCCAATACGGCCTTCGTGTCATTCCTCGAGACATTTAGCTCATTCTGCGGTCCCACCGGCTGGGCATTGCCATCGAAGATAATGCTTTTGCCCCCTGCGTCTAACAGCTTGCAACAAGCTGTCGAGCGCCATGCCCTCATCTTCCTCCGCAAGGTCCTCCTTCTCACTCATGTCCGCTCTGGTGTCGACTTCTCCATGGCCTCGATAGCGCTTGACACTGACGCATCAGAGCTCGATCGCATCTCCACTCTCCTCCGGATTCCATCATTGTTCTCTCTTCTCGACATTTTCTCCGCGAAATCCGACGCGGGGAATACACTCCGTGCCATTACCAAACGCTGGCTCCAGAACGATATACGAGATCAGCGCTTGGCTCCGCTCCGCCACATCGATCATCCTGGCATATATGAGCTCGTTGGCCTGCCCAAGACCTTCGATAGCCTAAGTGAGGAAGCCATCAAGCGTAGATGCCCGACTACTGGAAAGAATGTGTCCGACCCTGTCGTTTGCCTGTTCTGCGGAGATATCTTCTGCTCGCAGGCGAACTGCTGCCGCAAGAACAATTTAGGCGGAGGGTCGCAGCATATGGCCAAGTAAGACAATTCATGTCCTTGTTGTGCCTATATCTTTGCTAACCGTGGTGCAGGTGCGGCGGAAATGTAGGCTTGTATATCAACATCCGCAAGTGCATGGTCGTCTTCCTCCATGAGCGGAATGGCAGCTGGTCGCAGGCACCATACTTGGACAAGTACGGCGAGCCTGACCCGACGATGAGGAGGCATCACCAGCTGTTTCTGAACCAGAAGAGGTACGACAAGCTGCTAAGAGATGTCTGGCTCTCGCATGGCATCCCGAGTGTCATCAGCAGGAAGCTCGAAGGAGACATCAACAATGGTGGTTGGGAGACGCTTTGATAGGCATACAGTATAGAGGGTGCCTCCGAACCCGTGATAGATATAACATTGCGAGACAAACAGGACACTCGCCTCTCGTTCAAATATGTATAGAATTCATGACCCTTTCCATGCTGCTCCCTTACTCCCAGAACCACCGCTAATGCTTACATCAATGTCAGAGGAAATTTAGAAGTCCATCCCATCACCTTCCTCTTCCCTTATTCTCTTCTTGTCGCCACTTTCTTCCTTGACCAGTCCATCCACAAACTTCTTGAAGTAGTCAACATACGGCTTGAGACTCGTCTTCTGCCAATCCTGCACCTTTTCACCCTCCTCTCCTCTCCACGCATCAATCTCACCTAACAGCTCTTGCACCGTCGGCACAGCGAAGGGATCAAACTCATCCACCCTGCTCACATCGATCGGCACACAGACTCTTCCCGTGCCCGGATGGATGACAAACGGACTCTTGAGCAAATGGTTCAGCTTCTTCGAGACCTCCGCATCCAGCCTGGGATACGTATACTCGAGCCTGATATCCTGCTTCGCGTCCCTCAGCTGGCCCGTGGAGATAGTCAAGTTTCCCTGCGCGGCCAAAGCATCGATATCCGCCCACTTCTGCTTACTCGACCTGCCCGGACTGCTGTCCCACTTCTTACCCAGCGCCTCTCTAAGCTGCAAGTCCGGAATGAGGCCCAACAACTTCTTCTCTCCCTCTTCTTCCCTGAACGGATCCTGGCCCTCGAGAATACACCTCTCAAAGTCCCTATCCAACATCTTCAAACTTCGCTCCACATGCGGATGCAGCGGCCTCCGTGCAGACACTTTACTCTTCCCTTGCCCCCCACCCCTTAACACCTCCAAATAGCCCGCCACGCTCTTCCTTGTCGCGTCCTCCATGCCCCTCGCCCGGCGATCACTGACCCAGCAATGCACACCTCTGCGCCCGGAATACACCCACAGCAAATGCCTGAATCCAAAATCCTCCCTCAACGCCTTATCAATGACCTTTATCGCCAATGTGGCAAACACCCAGCACTTTGGGCAAATCTTCGCCTTCTGGCAACACGTCCTCACGTCATCGTAGTCGGTCAAATCGATATCGAAGACCAGTTCCTTGGTCACGGGGCGGAAGGCGCCCTGCTTGCGGACGGACTTGCGATCGCGCGGGTTGAGCGTGTACTCGGGCCCGATCTCGAAGCGGACGGGCGTCATCTGCAGACACTGTTTGCGGAGGGCGTCGGAGGTGGGGAAGGATTGGTAGCGGATGTAGGCGTCGTTGGGGAGGACGAAGGCGAATTCGCGGTTCGTGAATTGGGGTTGGGGCGTCGGGGAGGCGTTGAGCCAGAGGAAGAGGGGCCGGAAGGGGAACAGGCGTTGGTAGAAGGTCAGGAGGGTGTCAGGGTCTGAGGCGCTGATGGCGTTCGTAGGGAGGAAGGAGGTGGGTTGTGAGGAGGCTTTCGGGGCGGAAGAGGAGAATTCATCGTCCGAGACGTCGTCCGAGAAGATGTCTTCTAGTTTGGTGGCTTCTGTTTGGGAGGGCGTGGAGGTAGCGTCTGTGGATTGGGGAGGGGCGTCGGACATGGTTGTGTCTTCTGCTGCTGCTGGCGGCGAGGAGCCGGGAGATACGGAGTGAGGCATTGTGGGAGGTGTGGGAGGTGACGCTGTGGGTATGAAGAGGAGAGGTATAATTGACAAGCAGTCGAGGTGGAAGTGGGTGAATCCTGGGGGCGACGCGATCTGACGCGTTTCGCGCCAAACCAATTCCGCAGCCGCCGATCACTTTTGCGTCTCTGATGGACAGCGACCCTTTTCCCTTTTACATTCATTCGATTAAGAACATCCACGATTTTGCGTTTCATTGGAGACTGGTCTTTTGTTTCGTGACTGATTTGAGATAATTACGTATTTCATCTCTATCTAGGTAAGTACAATGCTGTACTACAGACCGCCCTCTCGGATGTCGCCGATGTCGCCGCCAAGCCTGCTGGAAGGTTATTCGTTTCTTCTTCACTTTCAGTATTTTGAAATACCAGTTGGACATCTGTTACCTATTTCAGGATTCCTGTAAGCATCATGGCCACTGAGGTAGTTCTCGCATCCTCTCGGGCTGTGATAGACGGCAAGGTGGGGCCTGCTACCCTGATCATCAACCCAGCTTCAGGCAAGATCCAAGAGGTGCACAACTGTGTACTCCCCAAGTCTCAATTCTCAGAACGTGCTGAATACCATGACTACTCTCCACATATCCTCTTGCCAGGTCTCGTTGACGCTCACGTACACCTCAACGAGCCAGGTCGAACGGAATGGGAGGGTTTCTGGACCGGCACCCGCGCTGCAGCTTTCGGCGGCGTCACCACTGTAGTCGACATGCCCCTGAACTCAATCCCTCCAACTACGACCGTCGCCAATTTTCACACCAAGCTTGAAGCCGCCAAACCCCAGGTATGGGTTGACGTTGGCTTTTGGGGCGGTATCATTCCTGGCAACACATCAGAGCTCAAGCCCCTCATCGCGGCCGGCGTCCGCGGCTTCAAAGGCTTCATGATCGAGTCCGGCGTCGACGAATTCCCCTGCGTTTCCCCCTCCGACATCCGCTCCGTCCTCACCGAGCTCGCCACCTCCACCACAACCGTCATGTTCCACGCCGAGCAAATGCCCGACACGCCACTCCCCGCCCCCTCCGGCCCAAACGACCACTACTCGACCTTCCTGGACTCCCGCCCTGGCATCCTCGAGACCACCGCCATCGACACCATCCTCTCCCTGGCGCCTCTCGCCCCCACTCTGCCCCTCCACATAGTCCACCTCTCCGAAGTAGCCGCCATCCCGGCCCTGCGCGCCGCCCGCGCCGCCGGCGCCAAAATCACCGCCGAAACCTGCTTCCACTACCTCAGCCTCACGGCCGAGCAGATCCGCAACGGCGACACCCGCTTCAAGTGCTGCCCCCCTATCCGCAGCGGGCAGAACCAGGATAAGCTGTGGGAGGAGCTGATGCGGGAGGACAGCTGCGTGCGGACCGTGGTCAGTGATCACTCGCCTTGCACGCCGAACTTGAAGATCTTGCCGGATGGGGTGCCGGGGTCGGTGCCGGTTGAGGGTAAGGAGAAGGGGGATTTCATGGCTGCGTGGGGTGGGGTCAGCAGCGTGGGGTTGGGGATCAGTATCTTGTGGAGTGAGAGGGGGAAGAGGGGATTTGGGATTGAGGATTTGGTGAGGTGGTGTTGTGAGGAGACGGCGAGGCATGTGGGGCTTGAGGAGAGGAAAGGGAGGTTGAGGAAGGGGTGGGATGCTGATGTGGTGGTGTTTGATGATGAGGACACGTTTGTGGTGGAGGAAGAGAGTATGCTGTTTAAGAATAAGTGTAGTGCTTATCAGGGGAAGAAGCTGACGGGAGTGGTGAAGGAGACTTGGTTGAGAGGGAGGAAGGTGCACAGTAGGGAGAGTGGGTTTGTGAGCGAGCAGCCTAGCGGAGTCCTGCTGTTGGAGGAGAGGAAGACGAAACATGTATAGATGCTCGCCTGCGTTCGTGTTGGAACGGTGGAGGTAGTGCAGGCCTCTCGATATAGATGAATGCATTCTATGTAAGCGAGACGTGTTGAGTCTTGGTGGCTGAGCAAGATCCGCTTTCATAGAAATGACGTTCAAGGTTCCAACATCATCGCGCACTTGATACAGAGCTCAGGTGGGAGGGTAAGGACCGTGATTTTTAATTTCGTTGCAACAAAACTACCTTTGTGCGAACAGAACTCGTGTATCTTATCATATTTAGGTTTCGGTGGCATCCACACGCTCTGCCCCTATTCTGACCCCATTACTTACGGCCGCAAGTGGATTTCAAGTTCGGAATGTTGGTGTACTTCCTCGTCAAGGCCTTGCACCTGTCGTCAAACTTGGCGTGATCGCCACTGGCGCACTACATAATCAGTTTTCATCCATTGTCACGACTTAGGTTGTCACGGCCCAACCATGCAGCAAGACGAGACCAACAAGTTCGAGGGAGAGGGAAGTGGTGGGTAGAACAGAGAATTCGAGCAGCACGGAGAGACTTACCAAGACGTTCTTAGTTTGTCCATTTACGATGGTACCTCCAGCGAAGTTGCACGCATCCTCGGTCGCGGGCACATCGAGGCTGCCTTGCGGGCTGCCATTTTGCTGGCAGCGACAAGCGAGAGCGGAGCTGAGAAGTTAGCACTAATTGGTCAGGAAAGGATGCATGAAAAGTACCCGGCGAGAAAGAGGGTGAGAAGAGCTTGAAGCTGCATGGTGTTCAAAGATGAATGGATGTTGGTAAGATGCTTAGTGGTCGTGAGATGGGCTTGATAATCTGAAGAGTAGCGGGACTCTACTTGCCTTATATAGCCAGCAGCCCAGAGTCTCAAAGAGAAGCTAATACCCCTGAATGCATATTTGTCCCGAAGGGCTCGCTCAAGAGCGAGCCCTTCAAGTACTTCGAACCAACCCTTTGTAGGTGTCCATTAGTTTTGAGAATTGATCCACCAATTGAACTTGCGACACGATTAGCAGATTCTTGATAGAGCAAGTTGTAAACTAAGGTGAGCCTTCTATTGAGGTCAATGTTGAAGGGGGTTCTCTTGGGGTAAGGGCTCTGCCCTTGGTATACCCCCACCCTTTGCCCTTTGCCCTCAATCTCTGATATTGTAGTACGCTCTTCGACAGCGTAAACTGATTGCCTTGATTGAACCCTGTGATAGGGTCCTATGTAGATATGTCACTATGTGACATCTGCCACCTTAACAACGTTGCGAATCTGACATGCTCGTACTGCTAGCATTAGGGCTGCCTGCTTCCGTTGACCGAGGCATCTTATGATATTACGGTGTGCGATGAGACCATTGATATGTTTGCGCACCAAACGTATAAAGAGTCCTAGGAGATCCGCCAGATTTCAGATCATTGAACACTCGTCCTTTTTACCATTTTTAGTACTTCTTACGTGGAACATCAAAATATGAGGTTTTCATCCGCCTTTCTTCTGCCTCTCGCAGTTTTGCAACAACTTGCACTTGCAGCTCCGCTTGATGCAACCGCCGGTAATGCCGAGCTCACCAGTTCGTCTTTCTCCTAACAGAGACGCGATGCCGCTGACTTACATATCAGCCTACACTATTGAAGAAGCCCAGGCGAAGGGGCTGATCCCCATCGAAACCGATGATACCACCACGAAAGCGCTCTTGGCTCGAGACAACATCCCAGGCGGCGCTCACCAAGGGATCCGATTCTTTCCATCAGCGTTGGCTTCAAGCCCGACCACCACAAGAATGACCATCAACGGCGTAACATTGATCGTCAGGGCTTGGTACATTAGTGTCCACTCCATGATGTACCAACTCCAGCACCTAGAAGGCGGTGAGTTTCTGTGTAGTGTGGCGTGAAATTGAAGAACCAGTACCAATCCTATATAGCACCAAGAGTCAACTTCGTCACCTTCGGCCTCCTTGACGCAGTCACTGGCATCGTCCAGAACCCCTTCCGCCATGATTTCTCCACGGTCTATTCAATTAGCCCAAGATCTGGCCAGATCATGCAGACTGACAACCCCTGGATTCCGTGGTGGAATTAGACTTCCAAACATTGAGGTGACCCGTCTGATTGCATAGAGGGTGGGCCACGTTGCTAGGAGATCAAAGCTGGGCCGGCACGTTGTACCTTTCTCACTCAGGGCCTCTTAGTGTAGAATCGATACAGCTAGGTCGGGGAAAGATTTCGAAAAGTGACCTTAGTCGCTCATTTCATTTGACAATTTCTAATAGAACATGGAAATCAATAGATCTGATCTGTGGTTTGCGTTAATAGCGAGACGTGGTGAATCGTGCTGACCAATCAACGAGTTGCTTTCATGGATCCGACTAGACAAAAATTCTAGGTAGTGCGCGTGTATAGGGTCAAGACCAGGATACGAGAACCCAACGTTCGATCATTCGTGAAGAAGCATTGAATTACTTCCTTGCCACAGCCAGGGTCCACATCCCCACTTGAATAACAACTGCAACCTGAGCCACAGCCTGAGACTCGAAAAGTCAGCAATACCAAGTATGAATCTTATGGCAGTCTTTAGTCAAGGTCAGTCTGCTTCGCGGTGACCAGTGTAGCAACAATATGGTAGTCTGTGTTGCTTACGCCAAGCACATACACGCCTAATGATGTCCATCCCGACCCACCGAAATTACCAAGACCTTGTCATGTGGCTGCCATGTGGTCGAGATTGATATATTACAGCCCCCAAAAATACAATGAATCGCTCGTCCGTGTTTATGCTCCGCACTGTTCATAGCAAGTGGAGCTCCCAGGAATAGATGTATGATCACTACCCTTTCCGGCAATCGGTCGGAGGAAGGTGATTGGGAAATGGAATAGCAACGTTACAATCTAACCGCTCCGGGAAATAGGAAGATTACGCCTCACCTCTTCTCCTGTTGATCCCTTGTCCGTAACCCTGGTGCCTCTCAACCCCACCTCTGGTACCTTGATTATACGTGCAAGTCATTGAGGATGAATAATGGCAGCTGCAGAATTGGTCGATAGTCTATGGCGACACAAAGTACAACGCAAGATGGCACATGGTAGCACAACCTCTCGCACGAAAAAGGTGTCGCGCTAATGGAGCTCTCTGCTGCATCTCACGAGGGCGAGACCAGCCAGCCCGGCTCCTCCCCTTGCTTACATGCACATCACTCGGTCCCATCGTATAGTATGCAGGTATTGTGATTGGGCCGAAACACACTTGGTATTGGGAGCAGGTACCGTCTGACAGGCCCAAGCTTGTGGTTGTGCTAATCTTGTACACAATCGTACCCAGTCTTACACAAGATAATATGGCTCACGATCCATATAAGGAAAGTTATTCGACCTGCTGGTCTTTTCACTGACAGCCGTCGTACCCTTTTCTCCTACCTTTACTTCAGTCCGCTTCTACGCGTCATGTCTACCCTTCTGTTCGGTACGACCACTTACGTGGTATGTGGTACCATAGGTGCACTTTGCTACCTCATCTACCGGGCCACAATCCCCACGCCCTTCGCGGGCATTCCCTACGACAAATCCTATGTGAAACCTTTCGGCCACGCTGGCGACCAGATCGCATGGGTAAAGAAGAATGAGACAGTTTTTGACTGGATGGCTCTGCAGGGAAGGAGGTTGCAGTCCCCTATCTACCAACTCTTCTTGATGCCATTCAGCAAGCCCACACTAGTCATCACTGATCCAAGAGAATGTCAGGATATCCTACTTCGCAGGGCAAAGGAGTTTGATCGTTCCACCTGGTTTACCGACTTGTTCCTCGGCACAATTCCAGACCACCACATCGTTCAGCAGACAAACGATCGATTCAGAGCTCAGAGAAAATTACTAGCGGACACCATGACTACTGGCTTCCTGCAAAATGTAAGCCTTGGATTAGACAATTCAACGATATCCATTCAACCACTAATCACCTTATTCAGGTCGCAGCCCAACACCTCCACAAGCAAACCGTCAACCTAATCAGCCTCTGGCGCACCAAGTCCCGCCTGGCATCGAACTACGCCTTCCCCGTCCAAGACGACATCAACGAGATGGCCCTCGACTCCATCTGGGCCGTCGCCTTCGGCACCGAGATCAACACGGTCAAAACCCAAGACACCTTCCTCCAGACCAAGCCCACGATCCCCGTCCCCACTTCCTCCTCGTCCCCAATCGACTTCCCCAAACCCCCCCTCCCCGCCGCCTTCCACTCAATAATGTACCTCTCGGACTCGATCCTCTACGCCATCCGCTCCCCCCACCCGCGCCTAGGCCACTGGTGGTTCCGGCAATCCACCGCCTTCAAAGCCGCAAAAGCCCACAAGGACAAGCTGATCGCCGAGCGCTTGGCCGACGCCAAATCCCGCCTCCTGACCTCCACCGCCACGGACGCCATGATCCGCTGCGCAACGGACAACATGGTGCGCCGCGAGCAGCAGGCCGCGGAGAAGGAAGGGCGGGCGCCAACCTACGACTCGCCCGCCGCAAAGGACGAGCTGTTCGGCTTCTTGATTGGAGGGCACGACACCACTTCCTCGACGGTCATGTGGGGCGTCAAGTTCCTGACCGATCACGCTGAGGTGCAGGCCAAGTTGCGCAGTGCCCTTCGCGCCGCGTATCCGGTTGAAGCGAAGAACGGCGCCGTCCCCTCCGCCGAGGCGATTTGCAGGACCAATGTGCCGTATTTGGATGCTACGATCGAGGAGATGTTGCGCATGGGCATGACGGCGCCGGGGGCGTCGAGGAAGGCGACGGTGGACACGGAGGTGCTTGGGTATCGCGTGCCGAAGGGGACAGATGTTTTCTTGCTGAGTAATGGGTCTGGGTTTGTAGAGGAGGATCTATACTCCAAGGGAATCGAGGAGGGGAAGAGGAGTCGGACTTCGAGGGAGGCGAAGGGGAGGGTGGGGACGTGGGATGCGGAGGATGTGGGGAGGTTTGTGCCGGAGAGGTGGATCAAGAGGGATGAGAAGGGGAATGAGGAGTTTGATAGTAGGGCGGGGCCGATGATGACTTTTGGTGGGGGGATCAGAGGTATGTTATCGCTGTCACTTGATGAGTTTTGGATGATGGTACTGACTTTGTACAGGGTGCTTCGGGAAGAGGCTTGCTTATCTGGAGTTGAGGATCTTATTCACGATCGTGGTCTGGGAGCTGGAGCTGCAGAAGGCGCCGGAGAGTCTGTCGGGCTATGGCGCGACGGATAATTTGACGCACAAGCCGAAGCAGTGCTACCTGCGCCCTGTCGCGCTTGGGGCTCAGGGGAGAAAGGACTCTGCGACTGAAGCTGAAGCATGATTGATATGTATCGGGAGGTCCACTGAAGCGATTTGGGTATGAACAGATTGTACACACTAGGAACGGGCGGGGATCTGCTTTGCTGTTTGTCGGGATTATTATACTTGGGTATTGATTGCTCTTGATGATATTGAATGATAACATTCTTCGGTTGAAACATCCTCGCAAGGTCTTGCAAACATCCTGTCGTGATCGTACAATCGTAAAGTCGCTCCGCTATACACTGCCTGGGCAAGCACGAATCCGAAAAACTATTGATAATATGCTCTTCGCACGAATGGTCTTCCTCTTCTGTCGTTTTTGTTTTCACAAGCTGTTTTCTCATCTCTTCAAAGTCGCCTCCATTTCCGGTCACCTCAGTAGTATACGACCCTCTTGGTTGTGCGCGTAGTTGGTCGGCTTGACGAGTAGCTGTATCTGACAGGCGTGCTGGTCCGGTATGTCCTTACGGTCCTGGTCCTGGGCGCAGAGTAGTACGAGGCGTGCCGCGGGGCATCGTAGGCACCGTGGGAGACGTAGCCGCGGCGTTCGGTGAAGAAGCACATTGTTGCGGTAAGTGAGAAGTGCTAGGTACTGAGGACGGAGGGTTGGTTTCCAAAGCGCAAAGACAGAGCGATCGACTCGAGAAGAAGGTGCTGTCAGTGGTCGTGGGGGCTGAGCTGGGAGAGGTAAGGCTGGCGGGGAGCTGCCTTATAAGCTGCGAAAACAAGGCGCAGTCAGATGTGAATAGTAGGGGGAAATGGAACCAGGCTCGTCGTCGGCTTATGTCGTAAACTGTTCCTTACGATGCAAGTACAGTGGAAGGATGTAGGGTTCGTCGCATGTCATAATACAGATACGAGAGGCTGGGAGCCAGAAAGTTCATGGTTTCTGGAAAAGCGACTGCCTTGATCTGCTCGGATCTTGGATGCAGTGACGTCTGCCGCGAACGCGTGGGTCTCCATCAGATCAGACCACGTCCTTCTCCCAGTACCTACTCACACCACGTCTCCTCTTCTCTTCTATGACTGTCGGCACCGACATGCCATTGCATTGCAAAGCGGCTCTGAACATCAATCGTTGTGAGGAGTAGTAGACGTATACTCATCGAACCAGGTCTCTGGGACCAAATCCAGGAACGACACCGTTGATCCCGCCGCGGTCTGAGATCCACGAGCTAACTGGCCCTCACCACGTGTAGTTGGGCAGCATTGAGTCCAAGATGAGTGTGAGACTGATACACCTCGGCCTTTTCTTTGAGACCGTCAAGTACTGCACCTCCTTCGAAACGATGTTGTTTGCTTTGCCTACGCCCGTAGGCTGATGCAGCACTCGGGCGTAAAACTGGTTCAGTAATCCTGCGCCGCTACCTTTCGAGCTCGAATTACTGAACTCGAAACGGCCGTCCCCCACCACTATAGGTGAGCTGTCTACAACCATGATCAGTAATCTCTACAGAGCAGTACCTCTCCTAATCAGATAGCAAAGCGCATCAAGGATGTTGTGTTGACTAAGGCACTCGGTCTCATCAATGCTAAATCCCTACGCACGCAATCAGCTCACCATTGCGCAGGTAGGGCATGTCTTGTTTACTGATGTTGTTCGGCCGTAGTCAGCACCACTGCCTCATTATATGGTCGTCGGTGTCTGGCGCGAAATTACAATTATTCAGTCTCTATTCTACTTCGTATTGATTTATTCTGTTTGCTCGACCCGCCCTTCCAACTTGTCCCCTCTCCCGGCGCTTAGACTTCCTTAGATTCGCATCATGAAAACCGAGGACAATACTGAAGACCATGTTGGTCAAACCACAGATGTCGAAAAAGGCGAGGACACACCCTCGTCTGCAAGTCTTGAGACACAGGATGCCACAGTCCCCTGGGAGCATCCCCTGAATAAGCGGAATCCGCAAAATTGGAGTGTGCCAATGAAGATCATGCATACCTTTATACCCTGTTGTCTGTCTTTCAGCATGTAAGTAGCTATCTCTTCATTCCCACCATCAGGAGGTCCACTAATGCGAATAGCACCTTCACCACTTCCATCACTGTTCCGGCCACCGCCATTCTTGCTCGAGAATTTGGCTTGTCAAGAACTATGTCTCTTCTACCCCTTACCCTATACACCCTCGGCGTTGGCTTCGGTCCACTCTTCATAGCTCCACTCAGCGAGGCTTTTGGTAGACGCATGATCTACCTCTCTACTCATTTGGCATTCAGTCTCTTCATTCTGGGTGCCGCACTCTCGCAGACCTATTCAGGCGTTCTTGCATGTCGTTTTCTCGCTGGATTCCTAGGCTCAGCAGGTGTCGCCATTGGAGCGGGCACTGTGTCAGAGATCTGGTCGCGGAAGGCAGCAGGAGGTGCTGCATTGTTCTTCATACTCGGTCCTTTTTTGGGTCCCACGCTAGGCCCTCTCGCTGGAGCATATGTACTCCGAAGTCACAACAATAACTGGCGATGGACTCAGTACACCATCCTCATCCTCAGCGCACCCATCTTCGTCGGCCTCTTGCTCATGAAAGAAACACACAAAGCCACCATTCTCAAAGGCAAAAACAAAACCACAACGAAAGAGATTGTACAACTGATGAAAGTCGCCCTGATCCGCCCCACCAAGATGCTTTGCACAGAATTCATTGTCGCCTCTCTCACCCTGTACACTGCCTACGCCTACGCAATGATCTTCTCCTTCTTCGCATCCGCTTCCTACGTCCTACCTCTCTACTACGGCTTCGACAGCCGACAAGTAGGTCTTTCCCTCCTAGCCGTCATCATAGGCTACTGTCTCGCCTCATTCCTCTTCGGCGTCTTCGACAAGACCCTTTACGCCCGGGCAGCAAGGAAGCTGCCTCCAGGTGGAGTCCCGGCTCCGGAACACAGACTCTATTCCGGGCTGGTCGGCAGCGTCATGATCCCCGTCAGCCTATTCTGGTATGCCTGGGAGGCACGAAGAGGAGGAAATTGGGCTGCTCTCGTGGCGGCAGGTATACCTTTTGGATTCGGCAGCTTCTCCCTCTTCCTGTCTGCCATCACTTACCAGGTCGATGTCTATCTTGCCGGAGCGGCGGCGAGTGCGCTGGCGGCGAACGGAACGCTGAGATATACTCTTGGTGCGGTCTTTCCGTTGTTCACGGTGCAGATGTATGAGAGGCTGGGAGTGCAGTGGGCGGGGTCTACCTTTGCGTTCTTGAGTCTGGTGTTGTTGCCCATTCCGTGGTTGCTTTTCAAGTATGGGCCGAAGCTTAGGGCGAGGGATAGGAATTTCTAAGCATTGGGAGCAGGGATGAGACTATATTCATCTCTGCATATGTTGGATTTGAACATGGTTGGATTAATCTGCGCTGCATATTGATTTCGAACATTGAATGCCCCTTGTACGTAGCATGGTGCTCAGTGCACCTGCCGAGGCGTGAATGGGGCTAACAAAACATATTGCGAAGAACCTTTTAGAACATTAAATCATGAACGATTATAGGAGAATTATTCATTAACGAAAACATTTTTCATAATTCCTAGACAGCAAATTTGGAGTACTGTCTGCACTGGAGTACTGTATACATGGCCATATGTATGTCTCGTTTCGCAGCCAGCTCCGACGAACGTGCCACACTGCTTCACCTCAGCAACCAAGTAAGTCTACATTTTGAGCGACGTAAAGGACAGCATAATTTATTTCTTACGACAACTGTTCAGCTGACAAAGTCCACTTTACATTCCGAAAACCGTAGGATCCATAGAGAACACATAGTGTGAGTTTACATCAGGCTGAATCCCTCCACCATCTGATCTCTGGTAGGTGCAGCAGATCTTCCAGCTTTCCCATCCTGTCATATTTTGCCAGTCCGACATAATGGTAGCGATTCTAAAACGGTTTTAGGTCACCCATTTACTGAACACATCTGTCTGTCAGGATGTTTGTTCAAACATGGCCAGACCTACCCCGATCCCTCCTATTCAGAGGCCACCTCAAAGGTGCCGGGATAAAGGTCACAGGGTTCCTCTTACTTGAGGAAGACCAGATCTGAGACCTTGCTCAATTATCACATCTTCTAGAAGCAGATGTCAAGATGACGGACCCCAGAGAACCACAGCCTTCCATCACCCGCTTTCTACCACTTGCTCTCCTCGTCCTCGCTCCTCTTGCTTCCGCTTCCCCTACACCTATCATCGCACCTGTCGATACCACCAGTAATGGACTGAGCTCATACAACACGAACAACGCTCCGCCTCCACCACCTCCGCCACCAGCTCCTGTTTCCAGCGGGTATGGGTCCTCTGGATACGGCACCCCAGGCAACGTAGCTTCAGCCTACGACCAACCAGACAATGATGTCTCCCGATACAACAATCAAGGTCAAGGCCAAGGCCAAGTCCAGCCGAGTGTGATGCCGTCCACATACACACAGACTGCTGCGGCGCCAGCTCCTGGAGCAGCTCCGATCAGCGACAAGTCCTTGAACAGCACAAGCCAGGCCGTCAACAGCACTTCAAACAAGTATCTTCAAGATGAAGACAAAACCAAGCCGCAACCTGATGACAAGCCCAAGCATGAGAAAGATCAGTCCAAATCCTTGTCTGGCGACAAGTTGGATCTCCAAAGTTCCGACGATGCTGCGAGCAGGCATGCCTCCAACGGTACTGGCAGTGTCAACTCAGACGACAAGCCCAGCACTCACGTTGCAGACGATAAGGCTACCTCTGACAAGTCATCCGATAATAAGGACGTGGATGACCTCCTTGGTATGCCTGCTAAGAACGCCACCACCAAGGAGCATCGCCCGGACAGTGCCAAGGACAAAGATGATGATTCCAGCAAAGTTGCCTTGAACGGCACGACGCACGACATCTCCAACAAGCAAAAGACAAAGGAAAGCCTACACGACCTCGCGACCAACACAACCTTAAACGACATTTCCACCTCCGCAAAGCACAAGGCCAACGAGACCAAGCATGATATCAAGAACAAGGAGGAGAAGGCCGAAGACGAGCTGGACCTCGCGGCAAATAGCACCCTTCACAGCATCGCGGACAAGAAGCAGAAAGCTAATGAGACTCTCCATGACCTCTCCAACAAGAAGGACAAGGCCGAGGATAAGGCCGAAGATAAACTAGAGTCCGCGTCGAACACCACTTTGCACGACTTTGCCAGCAAGAAGAAGCACCAGGCCAACGAGACCCTTCACGACCTCTCCAACAAGAAGGACAAAGCCGAGGAGAAGGCTGAAGACAAGCTGGAGTCTGCATCAAACACCACTCTGCACGACTTTGCCAGCAAGAAGAAGCACCAGGCCAATGAAACCTTCCACGACTTTTCCAACAAGAAGGACAAAGCCGAGGAGAAGGCTGAAGACAAGTTAGAGTCTGCATCAAACACCACTCTACATGACTTCGCCTCTAGCAGGAAGCAGAAAGCCAACGAAACACTCCACGACCTCTCCAACAAGAAGGACAAGGCCGAAGATAGACTAGACTCTGCATCCAACACCACTGCGCACGACTTTGCGCACAAGAAGCAAAAGGCCAACGAGACGATGCATGGCCTCGCTAAAGATACTAAAGAGACTTCGAACAACACCATCGCAGGCCTGGCGTCCAAGATCACTTCCACGAAAGGCAAGCTAAACGAGACGCTCCATGGTCTTGCTGGCAAGAAGGTCGTTTCCGCTGGCAATGAAACGATGCATGATCTCGCTTCGAACGTGACTTCTGTGAAGGACAAGGCGGAGGGCGAGAGACATGGTTTGAACGGGACTGTTCATCGTTTTGGGAAGGATCGTGATTTGAGTGAGGCGCTTGGTGAGGATGAGGATCAGTCGAAGCAGAATGGGACACATACCGGTTTCAAGTCCAAGGGCGTCTTCTCGAATAGTACGACTTCTGATCTTGCCTCGAACGACACTGTCGCTGGTGTTGCTTCTGATGACGAATCCGACCAGTCTTCCAAGTCGAAGAAGCCCGCAGTTGCGGCACTCAAGAAGATGATCAAGGATCAAGCAAGCGGGAAGGACAATGGTCAGGACCGTGGCTTTGGCAAAGACCGAGACGACGACCACGACGGGAAGCAGGACCAGTGGCGAGGAGGACGCCAGGACGATCACAACGACAGAGACCACGATCGCAATGGTGGAGACCAGGCACCATGGAGGGACAATGGCAACAAGGACGGCAAAGACGGTTGGCAGGGCGGTCAAATGAACTGGAACCAGGACAACAACAGAGACCAGGACCGCGACCAAAACAAGGACGGCAATGGCAAGCAAGACGACGACCGCACGAAGGACCAGCGCAAGCAAGACCGCAAGGACCACAAGAAGCAACGCAAGCAGCGAGAGCAACTCCGTCCCCTCCTCAAGATGCTACTCGAAAGATTCTTCTCCCAGCAACAGCAACAACAGGGCGGCAAGGGTCCCTCAGCTTCGCAGGACCCAATGCAGGATCTCTTCAGCGACATGCCGGGCCAGGACCGCGGTGCACCAGGTCCAAACTTTGGTCCGCCTGAGAAAGCAAGGTACGGCGGTCCGCCTGGTTGGGGGGGTGACTCGGCTCAGGGCCAGGACGTAGGGGTGGCTGATGATGGGGGCATGCCGCCGTTGCCGCCTGTCTTTGGGAAGAAGGGACAGGATGCGGATGCGGGTATGCCTGGGATGGGGCCTGGGTTCTGGGATCGGTGAGTGAGACCGTCTCTGAGTCGAAGAAGGCTGAGGTGAAATTTTGAAGGGAGACGTTGCTGGTCGGGCTGGGTAGAGCTGGACTGCGTTGCGTCTGGGCGTTTTCACTGGATTGAATTATGAAATTATATGAATTAAGACCCATACTGCGTGATTTTGTGCCGGAGTGTTCCAGGTCATGACGATCCCCAGGAAAATGCTCTGAAAAGCAAAATGACATCTCCGTGTTGGTGTTTGTTGTCAAGAAAGAAGACGAGAAGTGTCAAGTTTGGAAGCTGAAGTGGCTGTTGCAGGCGCAGTCACTGGTCACGGGAAAAGTGGCTCATGCAGCTCCGGGTCGAGGAGCAGGCTGAATTGCCTTACCAAAACGTGTTCCTCTTCCATCTCGCTTTCTGTTTTGTACACAAATTTGTCCTTTACCGGTCACTGCGCCTTTCGTACCACGTCTTCCCATGGAGCACTGTCAGCCTTCGTGAGCGTTCGCCTGCGAGAGCTGTTCTTGCTACGATCACCGCATGGCTCTGTGCAATTATGGTCGTGCCAGTCTCAGGCTCAAAGCTGATCACTGTTGTGCAGCGCAGCATGTTTCGTACCACACCGTGTGAGCATTCACGCCTTCCAGACCGGATTTAGGTATGCGGCGGTGGGAGAGGTATGTAGTATAAGATGCGTTTGCAGGACTTTCAGACGAAAAAGTGCTATCGCCGACCACCTTCTGCACAACAAGCTCAACGAATTGTCTTTACACATCTTAACGGACGAGTTACTACACCTTCCCATAGCTATCGTCATATTTGCAAATAAACGCAAGATGCAGTTCCACCTGAATCTCGGCTTTCTGCTCGTCCTCCCTATCCTTCTGTCCTCTACTATGGCAGTCCCGCTTCCCACTGCCGGAGGCTTAGGCTCTATCTTCGGGAAAGCAATCGTGGACGGACTTGCGGCCGGTGCACAAGATGCTTGGGGGAAAAGTAGGCAAGATGCAGTCACTGCAGAAGATGCAGAATCTACCTCTACAGCGACATCTGCTTGGTCGTTAAAAAAGGACAGCCCGTGAGTCACATCATGGCTACTGTATTTCTCGTATGCTAACAAGAAAATCGAAGGCTGCTAGCGTTGGCTGTAGCTTCTGGCATCAAGCTTCCCAGCTTGCTGTGAATTCTGGCGCTCTAAATACAGTCGGACTTGTCTGGCTGGGTTGGTGTAATGGTAACACACGAGTCTGTGTATTCTCTTTGTTTCCTTGAGCAATACGATTATTTTGCATTTCCTGCTGTACGTTCCTTGGGCAAAAATGACAGTGCGTATCCAATACCAAGAAACTTGTGACTCAAATCCCGTTATGTTTTGTCCAGTGGGTAATGCGAAGGAATCATGGTAGAGCACATCTGGCCAGATTTCTAGTTGGATTCGATGTGTAAGGCTGCAAAGTTTGCGGCCTGATGCGTTACTCACTGGTTGTAAAGACATGTCACTTGTTGCTCTACTAGTCATGCTCACCGGTTGCACTACAATGAACTCTACCATGGTGGCCGTGTGCAAACTTACCAGACATCGAGACCACACCACCGCCAACCCTCGCCCTGGTTCTTCGCAACACCAACCGTTACGTTTCATCATGTTAGCAGTCACAACTTCCAACTCTTCTTGCAGGCTTGACAAACATTCAAGCTGGCATCTCGAAGCAATGGTCAAGACTCTGCAAAGCCAGACCTCTACAGTGAAATAAAAACAGCCGATGATCCTGCTTGATCAGCTTACTATATTCCTCAAACGTAACTTCTCTTCGATCACGACATCCGTGACAATCATTCACCAAGAACAATCATGGTTCAGCTTACCACAAAGAGCGTCTTCTCAATCTTCCTCCCTCTGATCTTGGCACATCTCGCCAGTGCCGCCCCGATAGACCAGACGCCCGGCGCTTCAGGAGCCGAGTCATACAATGGTCCCGAGGTCTTCAGACCCGAGTCTGAGATCTCAAAACGCGAAGATTTTACCAGCGAGTTCCTAGACAGCGACATAAAGGCCCCCGTCCAGATGTCGAAACGTGATGCTCAATACGGTGGTTTCGGCCAGGATCAGCAGGGTAGTCAGCCAAGTTATCAGGACGCTGGTGGACCCTACGAGCTAGACGGGAGTCCTGTTGGTCAACTAGGGGGAGGACAAAATGGTCAAGGTGGTGGATATGGCGGTCAAGGCGGCAGCAGCAGTGGTGGCTACGGCGGTCAAGATCAAAGCGGTGGCACTTATGGTCAGGGTCCACCGGGACAAGCTGTCCCAGGACAGACTCCACCAGGACAGACTGCCTCGGGACAAGCGCCACCTGGACAAGCGCCACCTGGACAAGCACCGACCCCTCCAGGTCAGGCACCAGGCACCAAACCCACATCCATGTTGGGCAAACTCACAAACAGCTTCAAAGGCAAAATCGGCACATTGACCCGAGGCCAGACCGCTCCGCTTCAACCAGTGAAGCGAGACGTCCAGACTGGCTCCTACGACGAGTCTGGCAACCCAGTGCCAGCTGATGAAGCTTCCTACCCACAGGAGCAGCCTCAGGAAGGTGCCGGCGAACCTCAGGTGCCGGATCAATTGCCCGAACAGCAGCCCGATGACATGCAGGGGCAGCAGCTGACGAGGCGAGAGGCGCAGGATGATTCTTATGACTACAACAACGCACCAGATGATAGCTCTAACCCACCAGAGCAGCAGCTGCAAGACGACAATGAAGAGCCACAGCTGACGAGGCGAGACGCGCAGTATGACTCTTATGGCTACAACATCCCACAGGATGATGGGGGCAATGCACCAGAACAGCAGCAGCAGCAGCAGCAGCAGGGGACCACAGGCGAACCACAACCGGCCGGTGAAAATTCCTACCAACAGCAGTCACAGCCAGCCGATGGTAGCGCTTACGAGCAGCAAAACGGATACCAGGAACCCCAGCTCACGAGACGAGAAGCTCAGGATGAATCTTTCGATGACTATGGCACACCTCTCCCAGCTGATGACGGTAACATTCCGCCAGAGCAGCAACAGCAGCAGCAGCAGCAGAGTGAGGCCGAAGCTGCGCCACAGATGCCGGATGTTGCTCCAGAAGAGCAGCCTGGTGATTTTCAGGAGCAGCAGATCACGCAGTGAGATGCTCAAGAGCGAAGCGGGCGGCTGATGGATTGGCGTGAGTTGGGGAGTGGAGAGGGGCTGGACTACATATAGCATTGCTCCCTTGCGCCTGGCTGATGGACCATCCCGGCGGTAGACTGAGAATGAAGAGCTCGCTGGCGAGCATAACCGGTTATTGGAGCTAGCATCATGTAGCAGCATAGAGCATCTTCATGGAAGTTTTGTATACTGTACTGAGGTTGCATGTGCGACATCTTATTCAATCATGTGTGTCCGCTTCTGCGATGGGATGTGTGGTGGCTGCTTCGCGGGTATAAATTCGCGAACTCGTGCGTCGCAATGGTCAACAGCAACAAGTATAGTACAGTGTTCATTCTGAAATTGGCTCTATGCGAAGTCTACCAGGATAATTATGGATGGGAAAGGTCAATATTGAGGCCTGGCGATAGGGTGAACAATTGCGCAATGATTGGTTGAATGTCATTTCGCGCATTGCTTTCAAAGTCTGCAGTGCTCATTGAGATTTGGAACCGACCACGCATTGCTCCTCCTAATAGTGAGCATCGGTACAATCACATGAACGATTGTCTCAAAAGACGTCCGAGCTTGACAAGCAATCTTCAATCTAAGGGATCGACCATGATGTGCCGGATCGACGTTGAAGCTTTGCGGTTTGTCGATCACAGGGATGACGTCGGTGGGGAATGCTGAGGTCTGGCCCCTCCCCTCCAGCTCTTTATTGATTTATTTTGCTCTCGTTGTCTCTCCAATCCTTCCTCAATTTCCTACCAAATCGATCTCGCAAAGCAACTCATAGACAATTGCAAGACTCCAGCGCGATATATACAGCCAAAATGTGAGTCGTTTCAGGCATGACCAAGGCCTAGCTAACATGTGTTTCTTCAGGAACCGCTCCCTCTCCATCCGCTCGAGCAACAAGCGCTCCGACAACAGCGCGTCAAAGAGTCGCTTCAATGTAGCCTCTTTGCGCGGCATGCGACAAGCCGATCTTTCGAAGAAGCTCTACACTTTGATCAAGACCCAGAACCACACCATCAGCGCCCACGAGACCGCGGCCAAGGAGCAGGCGCACATTGCATCCCAGCTCAGCGACTGGGGTGAGGAGACTGGCGACGATGCAGTTTCAGACATTTCCGACAAGCTCGGTGTCCTTCTCGCCGAGATTGCGGAGCAGGAGGAATCCTATGCACAGAACTTGGAGGACAGCAGAAGCGTCCTGAAGCAGATCCGTAACACCGAGAGCTCAGTCCAGCCGTCGAGGGACCACAAGGCAAAGGTACTTCCTACTCACATCCAGTCACGCACCCCCAGTTGATTGACATCCGCAGATCTCCGACGAAATTGCCAAGCTCAAGTACAAGGAGCCTTCCTCCACCAAAATTACCCAGCTCGAGCAGGAGCTCGTTCGCGCAGAGGCACAGTCGCTGGTCGCAGAAGCGCAACTCACGAACATCACTCGCCAGAAGCTCAAGGAGGCATATGACGTCCACACCGCTGCCATTATCGAGCGCGCCGAGAAGCAGATCCTGTTGGCCAAGAATGCGCGCCGCCTGTTGGAGCTTCTAGACGACACTCCCGTCGTACCAGGTGATGAGGCTAGAGTCTTCGACAAGTCAGAGGAAGCCAGAGAGGTGTTGAATGTGGCTGAGCTGGAATTGAGGGAGTGGACGCCAACCTGGAGCGCCATCCCGAGCCAGGCAGGCGGTCTTGGTGCCAGCGCCGTTCCTACTCACACCCAGGGCAATAGCAGCATCCAGACGACGCCTCAGGGCAGCAGGGTGGGAACTGGTCTTGAGGAAGGTGTTGAGGAGGAGCAGCCCGCGCCAGTACCGACGGCGGCATAGAGTGCTTCCCGGGAGTCCAATGGACGGTACTAATGATTCGTGACGATTTATGCGATTGGAAGGGTAACAGGTGTCAGGGTCCGGCAGCGCGTATCTCCCAGTATCGTCCCATAGAATTTCCATTTTGTAACAGCTTCTCCGATCATGCCCAACACCGTCCCTAAGGCTTTTCAACATCCTCTTCCACGTCCTCGTCCTCACCCTCTTCGTCTTCGTTGTCACTCTCTCTCCCTCCCTCAGGCTTTTCAACATCCTCTTCCACGTCCTCGTCCTCACCCTCTTCGTCTTCGTTGTCACTCTCTCTCCCTCCCTCGCCCTGCCCCTCCACATCAGAACTCCCCTCCCTTCCCCCAAACTCCCAAGCAGCAACCAACTTATCATAAAAGCTCGTGCTCACCACCTCTCTCCCCCTCCCCTCCACCTTCTTCTCCAGTTCACTCTTCACAACCTCCACCCCATAACACATACTCTCATGCTCCGTAAACTCCGCCACGACCGCGATCTCAAATCCCCCATCTCCCTCGCCCTGCCCCTCCACCGCCTGCCTCCAATCCTTACACCTAACCTCCACCACCTTCGCCCCAGCAAACATACATGCCACCAGCACCAACCACTTTCTCTCGTTTCCCCCTCCGCCTTCCTGCTCGATCATTTTCAGCCGCCACACCCCGCCGCCGAGGTCCCGTTCCGCAAGCGTGCGCGCCACTGGCTTCCTCGCCGGCCGCACAACGCGGATGCGGTCGTCGTAAGACCCAGTCAGGAGGATGGTGTTGGGGCCCTGGGCATGCAGGGGGAGGATGGAGGTGACGCCCGCAGTATGGGTGCGGGATATCACGGACGCGGGGGCAGAAAGCAGAGACGTGGTCTGGGCTGTCAGGACGGGGTTTTGCTTCGCGAAGCGGCGCTGGGACAGGCGGTGGGGCCCTACGATGTCCGGGTGGGGATCGGGGGCCGCGGGGGTGAAGAAGAGTCTGCTGGCGGGCTGTAGGGGGGCGGTGCCGAGGGTGGAGTCGTCGCTTCCGAAATACAGGGCTGAGCCGTTGGGGGCGAAGGCGAGGGTCCAGGCTTCGAGGGTGGTGCGGTAGAGTTCTGCGATGGTGATGGTGAAGGAGGGCGTGGTGGGGCGGTACATGGGGACTGTGCTGTCTATAGCGGGGTCGTCGAGGCCTTGGATGTTGAGGAGGGAGACGGAGCCGGTGGAGGTGGTGATGCCGACGATGTTTTTGTGGATGGGGTGGAATTCGAGGTCCAGGATTAGGATGTTGGTTTTGAAGACTTGGATCTCGACTACCATGAATATATCGAAGTCTTCCATGCCGATCATGGAGCGCTTGTTCCGCCTGACGCGGAGGTAGAGGATGCTGCCGGTGGATGTCGCGGCGTACATCCTGTCTGGATCATGAGGGCTGAATGCTATGTCCAGAATGCCGCAGTTGAAGTACATCAGTTGATGCACGCCGTCTGAACGCCACATCAACAACTCGCCGAACCTGTTCTGTCGTCTTTCTCCAGCGTCTCCCTCTTCCTCACGGCATGCTTGTTCATTCTCATCATCTGAGTCATTATCGCTGAAATCGCAGCCTGGTATCTTCTCCAGGGAGTAGGTGCCGATTATCAGATGTTCGGAATCCGTGGGGACTGCAGCGATGCAGCTGGGTTGTGAACTTGCAAAATAAGATGACACGAACTTGACTCTTTGCGCCATGTCGGATATGTTGTAAGTGAAGTGTGTGAGTAGAAATCATCATCAATGTGAAGTTTCGTGTTGCCAGTATTGGTTACACAAGCGCACAAAAATGTGATCACAGGATATCAAATTCAGCTGAATCAGCATCGACTCGACGCCACCTATATAGTTTGGCAATCATATATCTTAATGCATAAACGCCATTCTACAGACACGAGAATATTGTTGCATCGACTGGAATTCAGATGCGAGAACTGATGTTAAGTGATGGATTTAAGTGGCATGAAGCTGTTGTGCAGCTACACAGCACTCACATCTAAAATCACCGCTATTCACTCCACTTTGACCACTTCTATAAGTGACATGGCACTCCCCTCCGGCCGCTTGATATCGACCACGCCGAGCGAGGGGTCAGCGGCATGGAAAAGGGCTTCCCATTGCGATCTCGTCCTCTCTTTAGCATTCATCAGCAGCGCCATAGTGACGTCGGTCGATCTCGTCAGGCGCTGCGGCAAATGCGGCAAACTTCCATACTTGTCGTCAACATCCGGATGAACCATATCAGCCACAACAAGTCTGGTCTTGTTCGGTATCATCCTTGGTATCAGGGCTCGCAGGATCTGAATGGCTTTATGCTCAGGCCAGTCATGTAGGATGATACGCATGAAGAAGACGTCTGGTCCGTCAACAGGGTTTTCGTCGAAGAAGTTGTGCGCTTGAAATGTGATACGATTTGATAGGTCGGACGGAAGTCGGAGTCTGCCCTCGGCGACGGCGTGAGGTTGGTCTTGCACCGTGAAGCGCAGTCCTGATACAGCGCGAGCAATGGCAACGCAGACGGATCCGTCTAGTCCACCGACCTGATATTGTCAGCTAGGGACTGGCACATAAGTTCTCAGTCATACATCAACAACATGTCCCTCGCCCAGGCTAGCCCAGTCGAATCCATTGACAATGTGTTGGGCACTATGTGGCGGTGCGAGTTGGAGCTCTGCCATGGTATCAGAGAAGGTGGAGGCATTGTCGTGGTCTTTGGTAGCCCACTCCATCACGTGCTTGTCCGTGTCGAAGGCGAGATTGAAGCAGGTCGGCCCTGCTTTTGAGTCCTTGCCCTGTCGGCGGAGCCCCTGTTGCTTCCTTGTCGCCTCCCACAGCCTACCAAATGCCTGTATGTTGATGCTTGTGACGTACTTGACTCGGCTTCTAGTCTGAGCATCTTTGAGCATCAGAGCCGATAGAGCAGAGTGACATATCATCCCTGGCTCTGGCTCGCTGAACCAGAAGCATGTCATAGCATATCTCAGGACACTTGTCAGTTGGTCTAGGTCAAGGTAGCACTTGGCAGCGACGTCTGTAAACGTGGTAGTGCCATGGAGTGGTACTGCGTCACAGACATTAAACTCAACCAGCCAGCCAATCGTGACACAATCGAGCAGGCCGAAGAATGTCTGGTGCTGAACTGCTCCATGTGGCCAGAACGCAAGCATTTGGAGTTGTTGGACAGCCGTGAGCAGTTCGTATCGTGCTTTCGTCAGAGCTGGACTACCATTTGGTACTCGGGGAGGTCCTTCGGCCGACAAGGAAGGCTCCGGAGTCCCGGCGGAAGCGAGCTCTGAATAGATCGCATCCGTGGCAGAAGTCACAGTCGCAGCAAGTGACCGTAGAGTTGGAGTCGCAGCTTGTGACATCTTCGCTTTGGTCGTGTAAATCTCAAACAGGCCAGGGACATCTTACCTACTCACGCTTGAATTATATCACAATACACTATGCCGAACGAGGAGAAGCGCGTGTAACGTGGATGACATACCGCTTTGGTGCACTAGTCATGCCATGATATCTGTAACATGTTACCCACAATGGAACCTCATTCAGCCCGTGATTCCTGGTCGCTTGAAATGGAGGAATGGAGCTGCATAGTCTCGCCGGATCTATAGCCGTTGTTCCAAGACGGTAGACCATACGAACGCTAAGCTCTTTGCAGCAGGTGAAAACTATGCAAGATCATCAAGTTGGTACGCAGGAACGCTTCGTCTGACTTTGCATCGTCAGCACACTGATCGTCGCGACAGTCAGCACGAGCTGAACTGCAGGTGCGGAGTGGACTCCACCAATCCTGCGGTTGTGCGTTTTCTGACCTCAACCACCTCTCTTTCGAGCGACGCCCCAGTGCGGACTCATCACATCAAGGCGTCTCTACTCAGTTGTGTGCTACCTGACTGTAATTGTAAACAAGTGGTGAATGGTCTCAAAAGGACTCCCCGGTGGTGCCAGGAACACCACCAGATTCATTTGCATCGTTTTTGACATCTTGAAACAGAAATATTCACAGTATGGATGTTCTAGAGAAGTCAAGCCAGCCTATTCCTTTGCCCGCGGACAATTTCTTGCCGAGAAGCCAATCCTGCTTCATCGAAATGACTACAGCTGCCTACATGAACGCAAGTTCTGATATCAGAGTCATCATCACTAGACGCTTGGACGATATCATCTCATGTGGTCCCCATGAGGCCGGCTTGCGACCCCAATACGATTAGTACCATTAGTGTTATGTGCTACAGGTCCTGGTATTTGATCAGTCAAGCAATTACACTCGCTTCGCAGAAGAAACTTACCGAATGTCGGATGTACCATCATATTCTCAGCTCTCACGTTCACCCAATTCTTCTTTGCCCACCCGTCGATGAGGGACCAGTCCATACATGAGCGGGGAGTCGACCAATTGGCCGAAGGAAGCGGCGTGAAGTCCAGCCAGCGCATGGTGGTAAGGGTCGTATCGGGGAGGCACATGATTGACTTCTTGATGCGATCGAGACAGTGGACTGGTCAGATCATTAGCAATGACACATGGAGCTGGTAGGTTCGTGGATATCTAGCTTACCGCTGTGACGAGCTTCAAGCACGCGCTCTTCCTCGGTTATGTTCGGGAAATAGTGGTCGAGGTAGAAGTGATGGTGGAATCGCATCTGGTACATTCTCGATCAGTCTTCCGAGAGCGTGGACTGTGTCTCATCGCAACAAGAAACTCACCAAGCAATGCAGGTCGTGGTGTGCTGTCACCATACCATAGTAATCGCCATCTGGGAATTGGACGCCTTGGTATTCCCTTCCTAATCTGCGCATTTCCTCCTTGGGTACCCGTACGTCCGAGTCTTTCAAACAGTCAGCGAAGAAAAGTCAGAAAGTGGGCAGTGACAGGCATACATTGCAGTAGCTCATGCCAATTCTTTTCAAGCTCCTCCGTAGGTTCTCCAAAGAGTGGATGTGTCATTACATCCGTGTCGCCATACGTAAGTGGGACGTATCGGATCGAATCCTTGAGGAGGTTCGGAACCACCAGCGACTCTCGCTGAGCGAATGAGAAGGATGAGTTCCTCCATTCGCATACGGCGACAATTGCAGCAGTGTATAACAAGCAGGCTAGCAGTGTCAACAGGCCGCGGGCAATCGGTCTTGTTCGGCTTCGTGATGACCGTTGGTCTTGTACAGGTTCTTCTGTCAGGAGCGCGATGCCTGCCTCGTCATCTCGCTCGTGTGGTAGTTGCTTCTCGAATCCCATGTTGAGCTCAGCAGTATCAGTATCACATTCGAGTCCAAGTATCCGGAAGGGAAGAAGTCTTGCAAATATCTGGTAGTTTCGCTCCCACTGTCAACTCTTGAATGTTGTCACACACAGAGTTGTCATACATAATTTAGGGCATAATCTTGCATATGCCGATCTCAGGTACGCTGACAGTGCAGAAGCCACCAGTGAGGTCCTGCAGCAGCACCATATACAAAGTAATCACCGTTTCAACTCTCGTGGAGTTGCGGTGGACAAGTCATTGAGCCCCCACATCGTGCCATCTTCGACTTCGGTCACTACATTAGATCGACGAGTGAGGCCAGCTCTGGCACTCTCAAGTGCTCTAAAGATGGTAGGTTCCGTGAGCTCACCAACACCCTCTGCTGATGTTGCAGCTGATCGACGTAACTGAATGCTCAGAATGTCTGAGATAAGGATAGTCATGAAGAAAAAGGAATCCTGTGATGAGATGGCTGACCTTGCATCAAGGTGGAGCATACTAGTACTCGAATTCTGATGGTCACCAGCGAACAAGGAGACGGAGGGCTTCTGGTCGGATATGAAAGATATATCATGAGATGTATGCACCCCAATCTCAAATCCGACCATTGTATCAGACAGAAACACCGACTTATCACCTGCACATAATCATCATGAAGTTCAGTGCCGTCGGCCTTGCCGGCCTCCTCGCAATGCTGGACCTTGCTTCAGCAATGCCAACTCCCGGTAAAGGTTATCCCCTGACCACCGCGCAACCAGAATAAGCTAATGATGTTCGAGTCTCAACAAACCATGTCGCCAAGAGAGGTGTCGCAGAGCCCGACTACTTGGCTTATGGCGAGAAGAAGAGAGCCGTTGCGGACCCCGACTACTTGGCCTATGGAGAGAAGAAGAGGGCTGTTGCGGACACCGACTACTTGGCCTACGGTGAAAAGAAAAGGGCCGTCGAAGACCCTGACTACCTGGCCTATGGCGAGAAGAAGAGAGGTGTCGCAGACCCCGACTATCTTGCGTACGGCGAGAAGAAGAGAGCTGTCGAAGATCCCGACTACGTGGCTTATGGCGAGAAGAAGAGAGATGTCGAAAGCCCTGACTACCTGGCCTATGGCGAGAAGAAGAGAGCTGTCGCAGACCCTGACTATTTGGCTTATGGTGAGAAGAAGTGATTTTTGGGTGACGTGAAGAGGGGTGCCGGTGTTTAGGACTACTTCGTCTATCGTGAGAAGGTGTGACTTTATTGGCCGAGTCAAGTAGCTGACCAGCGTATGAAATCTACCGCGTAAGCTTTCATTCAAAGGATGCTTAATGTGTTCAGTAGTAATCAGATTTGAACCAGGTCTCTGCAGAATTGATTGGTATTGAGGTTTGATGACTGCAAGATGCATGTCTCTGTTCGCATGTGGATACTACTCCATCTTAATCAAACTCAATACAAATGCGAAGCTCAAGCCAACCACGCCGATGAACAGGAATGGTAGACCGACCCAAGGAGGTCCATGCTGGAGTCCGACCCTGTATAGGCCGCTGAGTACAGGACCACCAAGCATGTACCCGGCAGTGTCAAGAATGGAGATGACGCTGAACACTGAGGCAATGTAGTCGGCTGGTATTAGTGCCGTCACTAGTGCTCGAATCATGTAATAAGCCCCTTGACCAAGCGCCGCAAAGACCATGCCGCAGACTACGCCGGCAATGCTGGACGACGCTCCTATAATGCTCCAACCGACCGCAATCAGGCACAGAGAAGCCCGCGCTAAATAAAAGTCTCTTTTCGGGCCGCTAAGCTTTGTATGTTTCGATATAGCAGAAGAGATCAGGGGAAGGATGAGAGCGCAGTGTGCAGCTTTCACACCTTGCAAGATCGACATGAGCAGCGTCGCTTTTGCAGTCGTGATGTTGTAATTCTTGCTACAATATTGTACGAGAAGCGAGCCGGTTGCGCCTATGAATTGATGGCCCAGGAATAATGCAATCAAGACCGGCAAACGTAGATCCCGTAGCGCGAAGGAGATTGCTCGTCTGGATCGAGCCCTCCAGTGTGGTTTCGACTTCTTTGCGTGACTTGCGTTGTCCATGGTGTTATCGATTTCCGTGGAGCGTCTTGGTTCTGTCTGGCTACTAGACGAAGGAGGAGCGACCGGCTTTTGCTTGGTCTCCGGTACGAGAAGAGCGGCTAGGATAGGCGCACATGCCATAAGTGCTGTGCCTCCGAGACCGGAGATCCAAGGGTTGATGCTCATGAGTAATGATGCCAAGGGCGGTGCCACTAGTAAGGCTACATAGCTTGCAGCTCCAAGTCTCAAGAAGACTGTTGTCCTCTGTGTGAATTTGGTGACGTCTGATAGAATAGCTAGTAGCAAGCAGTCGAAGATGGCCGATGTAGCTCCAAAAAGTCCAGATAATGAAGACAGCAGGACAAGATGCACATCAAACGACCTCCAGAACCACATCACTATCTGTATCCACGATGCTTGAAGTGCAAATCCAGTCAGGGCAAGCAAGACCAGCGGCCTTCGACCAAAGCGATCTGCGGCATAGCCGAACGGGAGAGCTAGGACGAGACCAGGTGCGCCATCCAGCAATTGTTGATAACCGCGTAGAGTAGCCAACTCGCCCTGAATATCGTTTCCCTTGCAAAGTCCCTCGGAGACACCGCCGAGAGCACCCGGACCAACTTCATCTCCCACAAGTTGAAGTTTGGAGGGATCTTTATTTTGCCATGTTCTGTAACAAATGATTGATTCCATAATCCGAAGCGATGAATAGTCCATTAATTGGCCCCCAACTGATACCAGGAAGACAATGATGATGACTGTCCAGGCGATAGTGGCTGACTTCTGCTTGACAGCATCCCGCGGTGATATTTCCTGGTCGGTCCCAGGAAGCAGAGGTGACGTCTCCTCCGCACCCCGCCCCGACATATTGCGTGACTTGGCCCAGTCCGCAGGCTTGGAGAGAGGTGAAAAGGATGTGAAGAAGGCCAAGTGAGGGGCAGAAAGAGAAGCGTGCCGGTTCGTTCAGGCTGACCCAGCTGTTGAGATCCAGGACGTGCTCACCGAAAAAGCGTGGGATGAAACAGAATCCGGCAGGTGATTTGCTGCGCTGATCTATCCTACGGCACAGCTAAACATGAGATTAATCAAAGCAGGGCGCCTGAAACGATGTAACTTATCAAAGATGCTTACCTTGCATGATCGGCAATATTTACATTGCATGTATCACGCCGCATCGTCTTGATTCCCTCGCATCATCTTATCTGACAGGTACGTCGAAGCTAGGGACTCTGGCCGAGGAGCGTACGACATGGCTCGCGTTTGTCCTTTTGTTCTAAGCATGCTGCTTGCAATCTTGTGGTCCGGTGATACGGAGCTCCAGTCCAGCTGTGAGCAAAGATACCATGGACAAAATGCACTACGAGAAACTGCAGAATATCGACGACGATGAAACTTCATCGCCACCGTCGTGGGCGACTTCATCCCAACCCCGGCATCGTCAAAGACGGATCGTAACCACAGTCTGGTTGTTATGCCTTTTCACATTCACGATGGGCATTGCATTCGGCTTCCTGGCACAAGATCAAGTGCTGCTGGCTCGACAGCGAGCTACCTCCTCAACGACGGCCGACTGTCGAGAAGCAGTCGTACGAAAGGAGTGGCGCAGCTTCAGTCACCACGAGAAATTGCATTATATTGAGGCAGTACAATGTCTCGCGGAGAAGCCGTCTAGAATACGAGAGAATGGTACCTTGTATGACGACTTCCCATATGTCCACGTCAGATTCGGTGCTCAAGGTTGGTTCGCTCGGGATGGAAGCTCAATTGGCTGGGGGCTTACGGACTACCAGTACACATGGCAGCGTCGTTCCTACCGTGGCACAGATATTTTATTCATCTATACGAGATGGCCTTGAAGGAAGACTGTTCCTACAAAGGCCATCTGGCGTAAGTTGTGTGTATACTCTGCAGCGTTTGCAATACTGAGGGGCGTATTTAGGTATTGGGACTGGTCGCTGGACTGGGAAGACTTGGTACATGCTCCAGTCTTTGACGCTACCACTGGGTTCGGCGGCGATGGCGAGCGCGGAGGTAACACCACGATCGGAGACGGTCGTTGCGTTCGAGACGGCCCTCTCAAGGACCTGGAGCTGCAATTCTTTCGAGGAAGCGAACAGCAGCATTGTCTATCTAGAGGATTCTGGAATAAGGAAACCGGGCAGGAGGGCAGCATTGCCGGAAAGAATGTCAGCGCCGAGAGAGTAGCCGAGATGATCGACCAAGCAGACTACCAGTCCTTCTCTCTTGGAATTGAGCGTGGGCCTCACAATGTAATTCCACATGGTATACGAGGAGATTTTCTCACGTTCACTGCGCCTTCTGGTGAGTCGTCTGATCTAGCACTCTGTCACATTCAGCTGACATGTAAATTCAGACCCGATCTTCTTCCTTCATCATACCCAGCTCGACCGATTGTGGTGGTTATGGCAACGAAATGATCCGGTGAGACGGACAAGGGAGTATGCGGGCAACGCAAGTCACAATTCCTTGCAGCAGGGACGCCTGTCTGATATGTTGTCATTCGGTGGGTTTGCGCCTGATGTACAGGTAGAGAGCGTTATGGCATCAACCTCGGGAGAATTCTGCTATGTGTATCTCTAGTATAAGCAAGCTTCACGATCAGGGTCGAGTTGCGAGAAGGAACGTTCTTTTCGCACTACTAGCATGTATCGGCTAGATAATGGCTGCGGACTTCCACTTGAACGGTGAATGAAGTGTTCCACGCTTTGGACTGCCACTAAATAAGCCTAAAATCTCTCCGCCATGTTCTTATCGCTTTTTGCCCAGTGCGTTGTTTGGAAGCCTTCAGCTCGGCATGAATGTGTGTCCGTCGTACCGTCTGTCAAGGTTGCTCCCGTGTTGGAACCCTGGCTTTTCCCCCAAAGCTTAGACCGGTGGAGACGACTCTTGTGCTACTCCGGTGGTGTGCCAACGTTCCTCCCTTAATTGCAGACAGAGAATCCTGCAGGTGTCGCGGAGCGCCTGACTTTCGCTCTCTCAACCACATTGCCGGTCTTGGCTCTGATCGGCAATTCGGCAGTAGAGAGGCCTGATCTTCACTCTGTATCCTGCACCTCGTTGTCCGCTCCGCGTTTATCAGACGCCACGCTGTGAGTCTTCAAAGTGATCACAGGCGCTATATGCTCTGCTTGGTAAATGGTGTCAGGCACAAGGCGCATACAGGCTAGACAGCCTAGGAAGGAGCTGGCGTGCAACAAGATATGGCAAGGTCGAAACAGTCGCGATTACCAAGAAGAAGAAGCATGACTGCAGCACTATCTCAGCCTCACCATTCGGACCTCACCGGTCACTGCTAGTGGAACTTCATCTGGCTCCGGACAAATACATGCCGACATGAGGGTTAATCGGGACCAAGCCGCTTGTAAGCTGTATCTCACTGACGTTTCTGCTTGATGGACGCTTCTGTAAAGCATGTCAATCGTTTCAAATACTGTCAACGGATCTGAGTATGCATTGCGGAGTCCCGCAGTCAGATTCGCATGAACGCAGGCGAAAACAGAATCGCGTTGCACAACGCAAATACCGTATGCTCTAAGCGCCGTATCATTGCATCTGGTAAGCAATTTACATGTAGACAGGTGAACGTCAGCGCCATCAGCAACGAAGACCAAGCACAGAGTCAGTGTCAGTCATCTCTCGTCAACTCAATCAGAATTACCAGGACTGTGCTATCAGTGCTCAACATAGCATTGATGATCAAGCAGCAGACAAAGACAACGTGCCTTATATGCTTGATCTATCGCCTTCACCAACCCCTCAAGCATTCCAAACTCATGGTGCAACAGGCTATTGCAGCCAGGAGGATGTAAACAGCCTTGTCAATCGAGATGGACAGCGTACGCCAGACAGCACTCTACAAAGGCTGCATTGTGCAGGAGATTTCCCCTCCCGCCATCACGAGCTCCACCTTGCTTACTCGCACGACGAAGGACTTACCCAGCCTCTGCCATTTACTTCAGATGTGTTCAATTGCCAGGACCACAACATCGATCAAGTCGCCATCGTAACACCCCCACCGGAACATTTCAGCATTAGCGACCTCGCTCGGCCAGCTGCCGCGAAGAGTGTCAGGCGAGGGAACAACGACCAGTTACAATCATGGTTCGTTGACGTTCCCTTGCAGCAATTGGCCGATGCTGCCTTGCTTCTGGGCGATAGCAATACAAATCACACTGGATCTCAGGCAGCCAACGAAGTGCAGGAAATGAATAGCGCACCTTCACAAGTGGTTCGCAAAGGCGAGCAAGGCGCAGGAATCACAGCTTTGCATCTCGCAGCCAGACATGGCCACTACAACGTCCTCACATCGTTAGTCGAGAACGGCGCAGACACCACCATCACTGACGATCGTGGCTGGACAGCACTACATATAGCCACTGAATACGGCCATGGAGATATTGTAGCGTTTCTTCTGCAAAGTGGTGTAGACGTCAATGCTAAGGTCCGGGTCCGGGATGCATAGAGAGGAGAGATAAGAGATCACGACAAGTCTCAACATAGTACAAATAACCCTCCTGGACTTGTCATGTGGTAGTATCTTGGCACTCTGCAGCCGGAAATCCCATAACTATAGACATGCTAGAACGTGCAGCTATATAGACTTCCAGTCTGATATACCATCAGCAAGTTGGTGTCTTGACCTAACGAACAGAAACATTAACAATACCTCTGTCCAATATACAACTGCTATTCAACCTTCCCTAGAAACGAGGAAACACCGTCTTTGGAAGCGAGATATGAACAAAGTTCTTGTTTGGGACGATTCTATGGACATTGTTGCGGTCACCCGCTTGAGATTTTGGGATTCCGAAGTGACACGCCCTCACTCAATCTGCGCAACTTGCACCTGTCAACTCAATCCCTCCAAACAGCACGTACAGTGAAGACCACTGAATCGGACACTTGAAAGACCGAAAGTCTCACATAATTGATTGCTATCATGTGCGCATAAAGCAATGGCGACTAAAATGTTCGTAATGCCTTCTCCTCAGACTTCCTCTACTCCAATGAGAATTTTAGTCCTCAGCAGTCATCGGAACTCAACCCGCCAATGCGACTTCTGTTAGTCTCATACTCGAATATCTTGACTGACACCTCACAGAGCGGTCATCGGCGATGTCAATGGGTCGATAAGTGCGGTCTTCGGCAAACTCGCCACTCTGCATGCCAAAAACAACTTTTCCTTCGCCCTTATAGTCGGCAACCTCTTCTGCCATGATACGGACGATGAGCTCAAATCAGAAGATCTGCTGAAGCTCTTAAAAGGCCAGATCCGAGTACCTCTCCCAACATACTTCACACTTGGCCACCACCCATTACCCGAAGCTGTCAAAGCTCGACTCCAGAATGATGCAGAAGTGTGTCCGAACTTGTCCTTTCTGGGTCGGCGGACCAATATCAAAACCTCAGAGGGCCCAAGGATAGTCGCCTTAGGCGGGGAAATATCCGAGAGTGCTACTGAAAAAGGCCACCTCAACGAGTATACGCCCACCTATTCGTCGGCGGACGTGAAGTTTCTCAAAGGCGCAAGCAAAGTAGATATACTGGTCACCTCGGACTGGCCGGCAGGCATTACTACAGGATCCAAAGTCGTCTTGCCCTCCGAGGTTGAGCGTAGCGAACAACAAGCCATCTCGGACCTTACGCTTCAGCTCAAGCCGCGCTACCACTTCAGCACCGCTACACAATTCTACGAGCGGGAGCCTTTCTTCCATCCCAGAGCCGAGGATAGCGCTGGTTACCAGACTACACGGTTCATCAGTCTTGCACCCTACGGCAACACTGCCAAGCAGAAATGGATCTATGCCTTCACTCTGCCCAGTGACACTGAGCTTCCCTCAACGATCCCAGCCGGCGTCACCGCCTCACCACTGACCCTCAGCACCGGGCTCCAGAAGCGCAAAGCACCACAACCCTTCTCCCGTTTCGGCAACGGCAACTCCCACCACTCCTCTCGCCCAAGCAAGCGTCGCGCCCCACCGGCCCCCTCAGAATGCTTCTTCTGCCTGTCCAACCCCAACGTGGCAACCCACCTCATCACCTCCATTGGCGACGCCTCGTACCTCACGACCGCCAAAGGACCCCTCACGACCTCCACCACCTTCCCCGCCCTCAATTTCCCAAGCCACATGCTCATCATCCCCCTCTCCCACAGCCCCACTCTCTCCTCTATCGAACCCGACACCCGCACCGAGACCCGCAAGGAAATGCACCGCTACCGGCACGCACTGCAGGACATGGTCTCCTCGCGCAGCCGCGACGCCGCGACGCCACACAAGCTCGGCTGCGTGACGTGGGGCATCAGTCGGGCAGGCGGCGTGCATCTGCACTGGCAATTCTTGCCCGTCGAGCGGGAGACTATCACCAAGGGCCTCGTGGAAGCGGCGTTCAAAGTCCAGGCTGAGAACGAGGGGTACCCGAAATTTGAGGCCACGCAGACTGTCGCGACGCGGGGGCTGGATCAAGGCGCAGAGGAGGAAGAGGAACGGCAGGACTTTTTCAGGGTGTGGATCTCGGATTGCGAGCAGGAGTGGAAGGGGGAGGAGAAGGTAATGACGCTGTACTTGGATGCGAGCTTTAGATTCGATTTGCAGTTTGCGAGGAAGGTGTTGGCGAAGTTGATGGGGATGGAGGCGAGGAGTGATTGGAGGAATTGTGGGCAGGAGGAGGTGGAGGAGAAGGAAGATGCTGAGGGGTTCAAGACGGCGTTCAAGGGGTGGGATTTCACGTTGGAGGAGTGAGGATGGAAAGTGTATGTTACGCACAATAAAAAAAAGTGGACTATCGGCGCTGGTATGGGGGCCTGCGGATGGAGTCAGTATCCTAATGTGAACGTTGCGGACTTGCTGTCTCGCGTGGCGAACAGATAGATCACTTGAGATGGATGCACAAATTCTGAGCCCAAGTAGAATCGTAATTTGACTGATTCTGAAGATGATTCAATATCGTGCATTCAAGTGACAGTAAGGATTAATTACTCATCCTATAGGCAGCGATGCTCTGAAGCACGCATACAAGAAAGACCAGCTGTAATCTTGCAGATTATCAATCCAGGGACGCGTCACGCACATGCGATCGTCAGGTACCTGGAACAAGTGCGGTCTCGAGAAGCCAGATCTGATAGAGGTACCGGAGCGATCATCGATGTCGCCGGTGTCAAGTCCGGTACGGCGAAGAAGTGACCAGGGTCGTGGCAGGTTCATGCAGCTTCGATCCAGACTTCCGGTACAGCACCGCGATGATCGCGATGCTTCGAATTTCGGTACATCCTTGGTGGCAGGAACAGCCACTCTGTCATTGGGCTGAAGGACGGTCCTGGTGAACCAGGCTTGGGAGAGGTGACACCGGGAACCAAACAATCAGTCTCCCGGACAAAGCTCCGAAGCAGCCATGTTTCAGAGTGGAAGCAGCGTAGTTGCACGATCTGAACATGGCTAAGCCCGAAGATCGACTTCTATCAGACTACCGTGACTACAAACTGCTCACCGCAGCTACAAGCGCGGACTACCAGCCTGCACCCTCTTGACCACATCCGCAATGGCATCCCCCACATACTTGACATTCCCCGGGTTCAAACCACTCATACTAACCCGTCCACTCTTCATAAGATAAATATGATACTCCTCAATGAGTAACCTGACATGCTTTTCCCCCAACCCCGTATAGCTAAACATGCCAATCTGCGACTCAATATGCCCCCAATCGCCCACACCAGGATGCTTCTCAATCTCCCTCCTCAACAGCGCCCTCACGCCCTTGATGCGCCCGGCCATGGTCTTGAGGTCCTGCTCCCACATGCCCCTGAGCCTGGCATCAGACAGGACAATCTGCACAATCCTTGCGCCGAACAGCGGCGGGTTCGAGATCTCAGCCCGCACGATCCTCAGCAGCTGGGATTTGGCGCCCGCGGTGGGCACGTTGGCGGGCAGCGTCAAGTGGAAGGCGCCTGCGCGCTCGCCGTAGAGACCGAAGTTCTTGGCGAAGGATTGGGCGATGCATAGCCCTGCTGGTTGTGCGGCGGCGTCCTCGCTGGGGTCGAGGAGGGTCTGCTGGAAGTGGCGGACGGCCCAGGCGTCTGCTTCTAGGTCTCCGGTGGCGAAGCCTTGGTAGGCCGAGTCGAAGAAGGCGAAGAGCTTTTTGCGCTTGAAGAGTTGAGCGAGGTTGGACCATTGGTCGCGGGTCAGGTCGATGCCAGTGGGGTTGTGGGCGCAGGCGTGCAAGATTACGACGTCGTTCTCGACTGCTTGGTTCTCGAGGGTGGAGATCATGCCTTCGTAGTCGAGTGATCGGTCCTTGGGGTTGTAGTATGGGTAGGTCTTTTGAGTGACTTGTGGCCCTGCGACGGTCCAGATGAGATGGTGGTTTCCCCAGGTAGGTGCAGAGATGAAGACGTGTCTTGGCTTGAGCTGCTCGGCTAGGAACATGGCTCCTAGGTGGTTGGCACCCGTGCCGGAAATGGTCTGCACAGAGACAGCATTGGATTTAGAAGAGATCTCAGGTCCCAACACTAGTTCCTTTGCCAGGTCTAGGAAGGTTGTAGATCCAATGATAGGCAAGTACTCATGGTCTAGATTGGGTGTTTCTAGGAGAATCTTTCTTGCCTTTGCGGGTATTGATCAGTATTTGCGCATGTGCATACGGTCAGAGTTTACGTATTCACCTCTTTGACGCTTGGGAGTACCCATGGCTGAGTGTTCTCATCTCTGTACACCCCTTGCCCGAGGTTGACTTTCTTCGGGAACTTGTCGTTCTTAAAGTCAGCCGTAAGTGCAAACACCTCGTCCGCCGGCAGTTCAGGTATTTTCCCAAATTGAGACATGATCACGTTTATATGCAAAAGATATGAGCAGCTGAGCTCGAATATATGTTACATACCTCTACCAGGTCGTAGATAGCGTTTCCGGCCAGATCTCGGAAGCACTCCCGATCTTGCTGGTATATACATAAGGAGCTTATTCCTTCTTTAGCATATCCAGAAATTGTCATTGTGTGGACGACAAGGACCTCATGTATAGTAGCAATATCATTCTTGTCAGCAGAGTCTTTGAGCTCTATGATGAGCTGCAAGATCGTCCACAACCGCGCTACCAAGCCCCCTTCTTTGAGGAATGAGGCAAGCTCATCTGCAGATAGTGATTATAGTCATACCTTGAAGTCGCTCACCTAAATATTGATTATGTACGATTTACAAGATGCCAGTTGATCATAACCCATTACGAGGACTGGAACGTCTAAGGTGAAATCGTCCAGCTGCCGAGCGGGACGACTTGTCTGGCTGTGTGGATTGGCGAAGTGCGAGATAGCCGAAACCGGCGGCCTGAGATTACCAGCTCGCACGCCCAAAACTTGCCCACAGACCATCACACAACGTGTCAGGGTCCAGTGGGCTTGAGCAAGGCGGCAGAGGAAGGCAAGTGATGAGCACGAGCAGACGCCCGTCGAGCCTGTTCGGTGGGTCGAGAATTACGGGACGAGCAAAAAGCTCGAGCTATGGGGCTGCCATGAGTCGGCAGGCGGCCAAAAGCAGGAGCACAGGCTATGTAGACATTCGGTACAGCGTGGCAGCGCGAAGAGAAACGTGCCAGCCTCAAACCATGCAATTTTGGCAATCGTAGTTGCAAGGATTGTCTCGCATCGAATCTCATTGTGGACATCAGAAATGGGATCGCGCGAAATTGACGCGTCACGCGTTGAGTGGCTTGGCAGAGATATCCTGCTGCTTCTGCGACCTCAAGAACAATTACTGTCGATGGGACACCTAGTTGCGATCATTTTGCTCGATTGCCCCGCGCACTGTCGATTCGGGAGCTTCAATCGCTTCCAGGGTCTGTCTCTACCAGTCGCAGACGGGCTATCGAGCCATCGATCCACCAACTCTCCGTTTCGCTGGTACAAGCGGCTTGACGCTAGTTTGACTCGCGTCCGACAGGTCGACTCGTGCGGATAGGTCAGCACAGGTGAGGGGCTGATGGGCAATTGTGCATATGCCTGAGCTCCTGTCAAGCTGCTACCCGCTGCATGTCGAAACGCAGAAGGGCGCTTGCACATCATCACCCTTGGACCACGGGGTCTTTTGTTTTCTGTTGACTGCAGGTGTGCTGGTTGTTTACCGTGACGTCCCCGCAGCTCACCTCAGCCCGCGTTCCAGAATCTCCAGCGGCAGAGCAATCTGCCAGGAATATCACAAAGCATATGACGCAGGTGGACGTAAAGCATCGAGATACAGAATTAGATATCAGTCAGGTCAAACAAGTTGTACCATAGATTGGTCTTGAGGACTGGGTTGGACTCAAAACTGGTGAATTGCAAGCGCTTTCACGACTGGGGCGCTGAAAAGGGGATAGCGCCGACACTAGCGTCGAATGAAATCGTCGGCTCGTCTGTCCTTCCTGCTTCTCATGCCCGCCCTTCTGCGCTTCCACTCTTCCACGCTCCTCTCTTCCGAACATCACCACCCAGTCGCCCACTTTGACCGACATTCTCACATTGACCACCCAACCATTCTCGACGACTGCTCTGCTACTGTTGCTGCTGGACAATCGCACGTCGTGTCCTTCGCAAGGATCTATCTCACATTTGCACAGGTGTTTCCCGCTCGTCGCAATGCGCGAATAGTGTTTGCGACCGAACGGGGCTGACACCGAGCCGACCACCAACGCGCCAACAAACACAAAACGACAGCGCACTCAAGCGCACTATTCACAATTCAATCGCGAGGTGCACTCACCGAATATTCACCTTTTACCGTTCTCACAATCAAAAACCCACATCCCGTCGCAAACATGGGACCGAAACCTTCCTTCTCCATCACACTGCCGCGCAGCTTCACTTTTCACTACAACGACACAGAAATGCCTACTACCCCTGAGCCACAGACACAAGAGACAGAACAAGAGGTCACACACCCACCGCCGCCCCCGCGTCAAACATTCAAGGTCCGCCGCCGCAAGGCCGACAGCGTCCCTCGCGACATCCTCTCAGATATCGAAGGCGATGGCTTGCCCACCTTCGAGATGACCGAAGCGGACCGAGAAATGAGTCCAGAGAGCGATCCGGGCTATCTACCTGGTTACCTCGCTCCGAAACCGTCCAGCGCTCCCCTTCTCTCCCCACCCAAGACTCCTCTTTCACAGATTACATACACTCTCAACAACAAGCCGTCAGAGTGGTCTTTCTCCTACGACCGCCAAGAGCGCCCTGCATCCGCATGCTCCAATTTCTCGAACTCGTCCGCATCGTCAATGGGTAGCAGTGTCCAGTCTTTCCCCTCATTCGGAAGTTTTGGTGCCAATGGCAGTTGTACTTCCCCTGAGAGCGACACTAACGATCCATTTCATCATGCAGACTCTAAAGACGAAGGAGCCCCGATGTTTTCGCCGGACCTCAACGAAACCTCACCCGTAGCCAAGCGCACAAAGACTGAGCGCGGCGCTGTCTGGAACGACGAGACTGACAATCACCTCATGCAGACCTACGCGAAGTACCTGGCCGATCCTGAGCTTACCCCTTTCAAAATGCTGCCCGGTACCGCACCTCCTCTTGGTGTCTGCAGCAGGGTCGCTCGTGAGGCCAAACACTCCTGGAGAGGATCAAAGACTTGGTCGCACTGGCCAAGCAGCGAGTCTGGTACTCGCAAGAGGCTCAGGAAGCTTTGCAAGCACCAGCCATCTCTGTCCGCACATTATCAGCGCTTGGTGAAGTTGCGCACTCCTTCGCCCTTCGAGTCAAGCAGCAGTAGCCCTCGCTCAAGGTCTAGCGCACAGCCCGCATCTTTTGCTCGTCCTATGGCTCAGGCATACTTTCAGTCCATCCCTTCAGCGCAGCAATCCGATGCGCCCTTCTCTCAACTCCCGTCCGAGCCACCTGTTGTGCCACAGTCTCGACAGCCAGACTCGCGCTTCAAGCGTATTGGCCGCTCCCAGGCGCATCAGAAAAGCCAGTCCCTGCAATTTGCGCTCGGTAACAACATGTCTCTGGAGTCACCCTTCAACGAACAGCCATTCCGTCAGCTTCCTTCCATGTCGAGCGATGTTCAAGCCAATGAACTAACCAGCGACAATCGCTCCGACCATCAGTCCATGCTTAAATCTCCTCTTGAGCTTCACGCCCCTATACCAAGCAATCGCTCCTCCTTGAAGCGCCGCTACGGTATTCTTGATGACAGTCCGGACAACATGAACCGCCTGGAGGGTCTTTTCGCTGGGCATGGTGCCGGACCAAGCCGTCCAACTCGCGACCGTTCTTTCAGCCTCGGTGCTGTCCGCCACAGCACACGCAACTTGTCAATGTCCTTCAGTCGCCCTCCTATTCCAGAGATGCCTGCGCAATACGCCGAAAATCAGTCTATTCAGCAGCTACGATCACCAGTCACTGATCAAACTCGCCTGGGCTCCCCTTTCGCTGCTCCTCCTTCCAACCCTTTCAACACTTTCCCTCGTCGCATCACACCGCTCGGATCAGAGCTTCCACAACAGAATTTCCGCCCAAACCTTTCTCTGGAGGGTCGCTTCCGCGAGCTTGCTGCACAGGCTGCCCGTCAGCAATGAGCATCACTTTATCACACAGCATGTTTATTACCAGCGCGAGCTGGACGAGTTGCGACAAACAAGATACCCGCCTCTTCAAAGAGGCACAACTTTTCATTTTCACGAAGTCGGAGGCTAGATTCTCACGCCAAGCCATGCGCACCATTCTCAGCTTCTCTATCCAACACAGTTATGATGAAGATACGACGACGACAACCGACACGAAGCATTTGAGCCTTTTTGCGACTGCCATGTACAATCTATGCAATGCTTTTAACCACTTTCTGTTTCAATTCTGCGGATTTGCTCGTTGAAGTGTCACTGCTTTCAACCCTCTTGCAGGCGATTCGCCCAGGAGCGGACGCAACCTCTCCATTTCAGAGGTTCATGAGAAGGAGTCTCGAGCGCATGTAGCTGCTATGCAGCTGGGAGCTTGATCCTTTCGAGATACAGTTTCAGCAGATAGACCATTTGACAGCACCTCATGGTCTTCACACCGAGATCCATGAGGCGGTCTGTCGAAAGTGATCAATGCAGTCTGTAGAATAAATTACGTTACAAACCCACCTCCGAAAACCTTGCTGATGCTATGCATGACATGCATATTAAATTAATCGTGCTCGAGCGGCCCTGACATTGATGTGCATCCACAGGCCCAAGCTCCATGGGAATTCAGCCGGAATCTGCTTACTAAGCATTGTTTACAAACGTCAACATAAACTACTTCGCTTCGCTTCTCTCACACCCAACTCCCACCACTACAAACCGCGCTCGCAACACGACGCTGCATAGCAGCACGTACAACTAACAATGGCAGACTCCCAACCAGACCCTATCGACTTCGACCTAATTGAATCCCACAAGGAGAACATCTCCTCCCTCCCCTCCGGCCGGAGCGCCAAAGCCCTCGCAGCCCTCTACTCCCCACCACTGACGAGCTCCGCCTCTCCCCTCTCAGACGCGCACTCCGCACAGCGCGCCACATTTGAAGCCGAAATTGCCTCCATAGACGAAGCAGACGACCCTCTCGACGTCTACGACCGCTACGTAAAATGGGTGCTCGCGACATACCCCGACCCATCGGCGCCTCAGTCGGGCCTGTGCAACCTGCTTGAGCGCGCTACCAGATCGTTTCTCAAGAGTGAGGAGTACAAGAATGACGTCCGCTACGTGAAGATGTGGCTCCAGTACCTGGCGCTGTTCAGCGATTCGCCGAGGGAGGTGTTCGTTTACATGTCCAGGAATGGTGTAGGGGAGGCACTGGCACTTTATTATGAGGAGTTTGCGACTTGGTTGGAGGGGCAGGGTCGGTGGGGACAGGCGGCTGAAGTTTATGGGCTCGGCGTGGAGAGGGGGGCTAGGCCAGTGGAAAGGTTGGTCAGGAGGTTCAGGGAGTTCGAGGCGAGAAGGGCAAAGGCGGGAGAGGCGGGAGAGAGACCGGACAGTCCTGCTTTGCCGGTCGTGAGGGCCGTGTTGGGGGAGAAGGTGGATCCTTTCGGGAGTAGAGAGGGGAGAGAAGCACAAGCGACGGAGGTGAAGGGAGAGAAGAAGAAGAAGACCAAGATGGCGATCTTTGCGGACGGCGAGGCTAAAGAGAGTGTTCTGGGCAGTGGAGAAGGAAACTGGGACTTTGGTTCGGCTAAGGGCAGGAAGAAAGAGAATGCGGCCGAGGCGACGGCTTGGGACGGTCAGACGCTAAAGGTCGGGAAGACGAATGCTGGAATGGGAAAGATGCAGATCTTCAAGGTGAGTAAATTTCCGAACAGTCCAGCTGGACATCTTGATGCTGAGAGGACAAGGACTAATCGGCAGTCCGAACGGCAGGCGTCGAAGGAGCAGAGCAGACGAGCGGTGAACAGCAGCCATGAGGCGCAATGTACAGTGAATCCGAGAACGGGAAGGAAGGAGATGGTGTATGTGAACTTGGATGTCGTCTATACGGATCTTGGGCGGACGAAGGTCGAGTTCAGTTTCGAGGAAGTAATGGCTAAGCACCGAGGGTGGCTGGAGCGGGACTGGAAAGCTGAGAACAGGGAGCGTGTGGAACAGGAGCGGCGGATGAAAATGGCACCGCCTGAGAAAAAGCCGAAGAAGAAAGGATTTGAGATCTTCAATGATGGTGCGGCCGCGGATGTTAGTCGGTCACCTGTTGTTGAAGTGGTAGAAGCTCCACCTGTTGAAGCCTTGCCTATTCGAACAGTATCCCTGAACGATGAGAACAATGAGAACAACGAGAACGCCATCCCGCGACAAGCGAAGAAGACAGATGACATTGCAAGAAGAATGCGCAAGGAAGAACGCGCGAATCGAACACGCAAGATTAAGATGACAGAAGTACGGCATGAGAAGAAAGAGACCCAGACTGTCCAGCTGAATCTTGCATCTCCGACCGGTCCCAAGATCAGGAGGAAGAAGACTGCAGAGCCGACAATGACGATCAATACAAAGGAAGCCATGGACGAGATCTACGGAATCTTCAGCCAGCCTGCTGAGGTAGACAACCCAGAGACTGAAGATGAGGACGAGGACAGCGACGATGACTACACGAGTGGTGGCGAGAGCACCACGACCGGTCATCTGTCCGCTCCCACGAGCGAATATGGTGACGAGACTAGGAACGAGATCTTACAGGCCTATGGCGTCCTCCCAGACGCTGAAAATGATACCCAAGAAGGCACCGATGCTCAAGACGACCCCGAGACAACAGACGCTGATGAGAAGACCGAAGTCACTGGCTGGTCTGACTTTACCACGAGCAAGCACGTGCCGCAAGCCGAAGAGTCCTCGAATGCGGCGCGAAAAGCAAAGTTGCAGATATTCCAGGATGATGCAGAGCCCGGTGACCCCTCTCTTCACATGGAAGACGAACTCGTCACACCATGTGAGGATGATACTTCACCTCCAGAAACTCGATTTGTTCCCCTTGCACCAGAGGATTACGAGCCCTCCAACGCCACATATCGTAGCAGAGCGGTCATGGCAAACAACAGATTACCTTTCATGACTCCTATTGCAGAACAGACCGAGTCGTCAATTGGCACTGGAAAGACAGACAAGTCGAGGGACTACTTCACATCGAAGACGCCTAGCAGGCAAACGCACGCTGTCCAGCCGATCCTCGAAGACGATGATGAAGTGTGGAGTAGTCCTTTCAACGAGCACATCAAGGACGTAGCGAACGACAAACTAGCTATCCTCCAGCCTGGGAAGAAGTCGAATGCTGTCAGTTCACTTCACATGGAGGTGGAATCGAAGCCATGTCACATCCCTGAAGGTCCCATCATCCCCGATAAGCAAGTCAACCCCTGCGATCCACAGATCAGAGACATCATCCTTGCACAGATGCAGCCCAGACTCGCGATGGACTCCAGCTTCAACGATCACCGCACCGAAGAGTACGGTCGCATGGCTGAGATCAAAAAGTATGCCAAAGCCGTCTCCAAGAAGGCCAGCAACAGCGACAAGACTGCTTCGACTCTCTCACTCCCACCAACACTATCATTGCCCGGCTCAACACATACCTACACTATCAGGCGCGAGCTAGGCTGCGGTGCCTTCGGTCCCGTCTACCTCGTAGAACGCCACAGTGAAGACGAGACCAACACCGAACGCGGCCTCCTCGAAGCACTTAAAGTCGAGCTCTCACCCCCTTCAGCATGGGAATACCACCTCCTCACCCTCACCCACACCCGGCTCTCCTCCTCTCCCTCCCCCACCCTCCGCCGCGTAACCCAATCCCTCATCCCAGCCCACGAACTCCACCTTTACCGCGACGCATCCTTCCTCATCGAATCCTACTCCGACACCGGCACGCTCCTCGACCTGGTCAACCTCTCCAAGTCCATCGAAGGGTGCCACGGCGGCGCGAGCGCCGGCCTCGAAGAAAGCCTCGCAATGTTCTACACCGTCGAGCTCCTGCGCACCGTTGAAGCCATGCACTCCGCCGACCTCATCCACGGCGACCTGAAAGCCGACAATGTAATGCTGCGCCTTCCCTCTTCTTCAGCATCCCCGGCTCTATCCTCCTCCACCTCGTCCCGCACGCAAGAACAAGAAGCCTGGGACCCAACCTTCGCCCCAACAGGCGAAAAAGGCTGGGCCGCCCACGGCATCACCCTCATCGACTTCGGCCGCGGCATCGACATGCGCAACTTCCGTCCGGACGTGCGCTTCGTCGCCGACTGGCCCACTACCGAGGCCGACTGCGTCGAGATGCGCGAGCTCAGGCCCTGGACGTGGCAGATCGATTACCACGGTCTGGCGGGGACGGCGCACACGCTGCTGTGGGGGAGGTACATGAGCGTCGTGCCGGACCGGAGTGCACCCAATACCAGTTTCTCGAGAGGGGAGGAGCCGCTGATTGATCTGTGTGACGCGGCGGGAGGGGCGGAAATGGATCTCGGAGCGGAGAGAGCGATAGCGGAGAAGCGGAGGTGGAAGACGAGGGAGAACCTCAAGCGATACTGGGCGACGGAGATCTGGGCGGAGTTTTTCGGGTTGATGCTGAATAGCGCTGCTGAGGAGAGTCTCAGGGGGGAGGAGCAGGGGAAGGGGAGGGGCCCGCTTTTGATGGGCATGAGGAGGGTTAGGGAGAGGATGGAGGGGCATTTGATGGGGGTGAGTGGGTTGCAGGAGAGAGTGAGGAGGTTGGAGGAGGCGGCGATGATGGTGAGGAGGAAGAAGGGTTTGGCGTGATGAGGTGGCCTTGGAGTTCTGGAGAGGGATTGCATTGATGGGTCGCATAGCTGGGCTGGTTCGTTTATCTGTGATTAAAGAAGACAGCAGCGATCGTTCGCTTCGAGTTGATTTCGTTCACTTCATTAATCCCGTGGTGTATGGTCTACTGAGTGCTCATCGCTAATGTTATATGCCACGCCATGCTTAGCTAGCCCGGAACGTCCGCGGCTGCATGGTAGAGTTTGCGATGGTGCGAAAAGATAGATGGTGCCGAGTCAGAGCTCGGGACAATTCCTCTTTCCTTCACGAACACCTTCACCAGGCGTGCCCGGAGGACTCTATGTCGCCATGATGTCCTCATCGTCTCCTCCACCGCCAAAATTGTCATCCATCTCCATCGGATCCTCGAATGCCGCTGCTCCTGCGTCTGCCCCCTTTCGGTTCCGCTTCAACCAGTCGCCATAGTCCTTTGTCAGAGAATACTTTCGATCGACTTCCTTGACTGCTTCTGACATTGTCGCAATGCGCTGAATCTGGGCATGGATCTGCTCTTCAGGGCTACCATGGTTGATGTGATGCACTGGTCGTGACGAGTCTTGCAAGTGGAAGCGCAAAACCGGTGTGTTGCCTGACGCGGATGTACCGTCCTGAGCTTGGGACGATCTCGAAGATGTAGAGATGGATGCTTGAATGTGCGCCTGCTGAATCATGTTCTGCAAGAGCTGTGCGGTGTTCTGAGTGGACAGGCTAAGGTGAATTGCGACCTGGTCAACGGGCAGAGACGCATAGGTACGCTGCAAATCTAGCACTCGGTAACGTCGCAATGCTTCGGCGGCTTCCTGCACCAAGCCAAAGTTTCCATCATCGACCCAAAGTGTGCCTGCCACATCTATCTCAGCGTGGAATTTGGCCAGATCTCTGTTCTTGAAAGCGTCAACCAGTCCCGTGTAATGCTTGGCAAGAGGCTCGATGACACGCATCGCGCCTTGTTCAACCAAGTTGGAGCATGATACAGGTGTTCCGTCGGCGACCAGACCGACAAGGATGAGTTTCTTGTACGCCTCCAGCATGTAGAGGTCGACTGCTTGGTTCAGGGTTGGCGTCGCCATCACAAGCTCTAAGAACACCTTGGCCCGCTCATAGTCGCGCACGCCAATATAGACGAGAGAGCCTAAAAGGTAGTACTCTTGAACATGGAGAACCGTGATATCGCCGGAGATCTCTGTTTCCCTCGTGATGTAGCCACAGCTATGCTGGTGGTTGGCGCATGGAGGCCGTGTGTCAATTTCAGGATGTTCCTTGTGAGGAAATTGGAGTATGTCTTTGTCGAGTAGTGGGAGAGCTTCGCGAGGTCGTCTTGCTTGGAGGCACAGGCTGAGGTACTCAAGGTGGTTCGTTGTGAATGTGCTTGATGATGGATCCATGCGGAGGATAGCGTTTCGAACGGGTGTGAGCAAGTCGGTCTACTCGTGGTCAGTGATGCTCATTGCCCGTACTCAGGTGCTCAAACTCACGTTTCCAGTAGCCATGATCACCTCATTTGCAATCTGAAGAACTCTCCGCCATTCCGGTCCAGCGTATCTTGCCTGTACAGGATCGAATTGTGTGAGGAATGCCACTAGAGATATCACATAGAGGTCGCTGTTCCGCTCAGACGTAAGCCCCAGCAGCAGGAAGATGTAGCCCAAAGTATTGTTCGCAGGATGTAGCACTTGCAGCAGATCGGTATCATCAATCCTTTTTCCCGACTTTATTGACGTTGCTTTCCTTAGCTCTTTGACAAGGACCACTAGCTGGTGGTCATACTGCTCATCGCTGGTATTGAGGCCTCTAGTGACCTTGGTGATCAAGATGTTCTCCAGATCACGCATGTTGGCGGCTCAGCGCAGTTGCGCCCGCGCTCGATGTGGTCGCTGTCCGACAATAACGAGCTTAAGCTTGTATCATGAGACCAAGTGCGTCGTCAAACTGTGTTTAGGGAGAAATTCCGGGGCAAACATGAATTGGGGTTGGCGGGGTAGTGATCTGACTGATGGGAGCATCGTGAGGTGGTGGTGACAGCTCCGATGTCGTGAGTAATGCCGCGAGTCATGCATGTCCAGCTGACTAAGACTGCGGCGACGACATGTCCTTCGTCACCAACTTTTCTGATCCTGCATATGAGACCCTTTGATGGGTATGTTCGAGACACCAAGTCAGTCAAGCTATTCTCCAGCCTGGATTGTGAGAAATGGGCGATGATCTGAGTTCGGACCAAGTCGTCTTTAGACCAGCGAAGAAGCGGAAAGTGATCCGGCAGCGAGGGTCTGGAGCGGATGATGTTCATGATTCGGACCTGTCCTCGTCTCACGGAACATCCGGAGCTCAGGTCATTGAAGATGAAGGTAGCGAGCCGGCAGTACGACCATCTCGGTCACTTCACCGCCGACCTGGGATAGTCCCAAAGGCCGGCGTGGCATTTTCCAGCACTCCCATCGCGCAGAGGACACAGCATGATGGTGTAATGTCGCCGTCGAGAGACGATGTTGTTTCGGAGTTCAGATCTCACTCTGCCATCTTGTCATCTGGTAGATTTGTCACTTCCACTGGGCAAGCAGCTGTAAAAGACGATAAACACATGTAAGGACCATCAACTCGATTTTTCTTTTCATAAATACTGCTGTCTACGCTGCCCCTTGTCTTGATATCAGAAGGAACACCGCTAATCGTCAGGACTGCATATATAGACTCCAAATTGGCTGAGTCGCATTTCAAGACTACCAACACAGCCGTCGAACTACAGCAATCATCTTTGCGCACACCCACAGCGGAAGGCGATCTTCAAGAACTGAGGATTCCAAGCCGGCCAGAGGGCACGAAATCGCGACATCATGCCGTTGAGGAGGTCGAAATCGACAAATCGGGCCAGGCAGTAGCGAAGGAGGAGCCATCCAAGCACAGTCGACGAAGAGAGGCCAAACCACGGATTGGCCGAGATGGGAAACCTCTACCACCGAGGCGGCCTCGAGGCTATCGCTCAGAAGATGACAAGGCACGGGACTCATTGGTCGAGAGATTGCTCGCTGAGAACCGAGTGGAAGGGATATATGACGCCCCTGATGCTGCAAATTCAGCCGATGACAAAAGGCGAGGTCAAGACCTGGAAGCGGATGCCCGCATGGCCGAAGAGTCCGAACGGGAATTTCACGCCAACGCAGAGGAGCGGCGCGCAAAGATGAAAGCCGGACCAGCGTCCAAGACCGCAGAGCCCATCTCAGGTCCGAAGTTAGGCGGAAGCAAGAACGCTCGTGCAGCGAAGAAATGATCTTTCCCTTCATAGAACAAACAGCTACCACATGGTATATCTAATTCTCCACATCGAACTTCAGCTTAACTCCCATAGCTGCCAATTCCACGTCCAAGAACCGTAAGACCCCTGGCACTGCCACGACCGTGACATCCTTGCCACCTACCCACTTCTGGCCCTGCCCATCCTGCCAGGTGTCATTCCTCTGCTCCCCGCCCTTCGACTTACTGCTACACCTCCTACACCTGACCATGCCGGGACCCTGCACACCCCTCCCTCTCCGCTGATACTCGCTCACCACAGGCTGCGCGGCCAAGAACCCACCGCAAGCCCTACACAACCACGCCTTGGTATAGTCACTACAATTGAGCAAGCGATCCTGCAACAAGAACGCCGCGCCGTGCGCCATGAGGGAATCCCTCTCCATCTCACCAACGCGGATACCGCCTCCCTTTGCCCTGCCCTTGATCGGCTGTCCCGTCAACTGCGTCACCGGCCCCGTCGTCCTGACCTGGAACTTGTCGTTGACCATGTGCCTCAAGCGCTGATAGTACACGACTCCGACATAGATATCCGCGCCCAGCTCCTGCCCTGTGATACCGCTATACATAGGCTCATTGCCATGATAGTTGAAACCCGCGCGCTTGAGCTGATGCCCGAAGAAATCGGCCGCCGTCTCGCCGGGCGCGTCCTTAAAGCGGAACGGGGTACTGTCCTGCGCTAGCCCGTGGAGACAACCGGCTTTGCCCGCCAACGACTCGATGAACATGCCGATGGTCATGCGCGAGGGGAAAGCGTGCGGGTTGATGATGACGTCGGGCTGGATGCCGGATTCGGTAAAGGGCATGTCCACGCTCGGCCATTTCTGGGAGCAGACGCCCTTTTGGCCGTGGCGGGAGGAGAATTTGTCGCCGATGACGGGGGAGCGGGGGATGCGAAGGCGGATGGAGAGCGTCTGGCACGGTGTGTCGTCGCCTGAGTCGTTGCCCAGGAGCTTGATCTCGTCGATGAAGGCTTCTTCGGGCTCTTTGTATTTGTGGAAGTGCGTGATGCCATCGCGGTTGATGTACTCGCCGCTGATGGGGTCTTTGGAGACGGTGTGCGAGGCGGCGATGATGTCGCCGTCGCGAACCTTGGTGCCGACTAGGATCAGTCCATCGTCGTCGAGCTTCTCACGGGTGGACGCTTTGACGAGACTGCCTGGCGCGAACCCGAACAGGCGGCTCACTTTGGTTCTGCTTCTTCCTTTCCGTCCACCGGCATCTTCTGTCAAATCGAGCTTCTTGGTCTTGTAGATTGTACCGTATCCGAATCCGCGCTCGTGAGCAGATTTGTTGATGATCATGGCGTCGTCCATGTCGTAACCGGTGTATGAGATCACAGCGACGACTGCGTTTGTGCCGTTGGGAAAATTGTCAAGTCCGTACTCGTTGTACAGTGGTGGTCGCACGACTGGGGTCTGTCCAGTCTGTAATCGATAACTTTTGTTATCTGTGCGATATTTGAGCGCTGTGCCTGGTGTACCCATCGTCTGTTTACCCATTTGACACTGCACAAGATTAGTAATGCCTTCAGTGTAATGGCAGATAGAATCATACCTGATACATGTTTCTTGGGGACTGGTTGAAGTCGGAGAACGGTGTTTGATTAGCGACGATTGAGAGAATGTTAGTGGGGTCATATTCAACGTGGGTAGAATCATTTGTGGTGAGCTCCGCATCTGTGCAGGCAATTGAAAGGTAGGGCTGTTCGAAAGCACCGACAAAGTCTTGCTTGTCGAGCGGCACATATCTAACAGGTCGGAACATGCGTGCAGGGCCAGAGAACATGTAGATACCGGGATATTGGCCACCATTCGAGGTGGGAATGTATCCAATCTCTAGATCCAGGGGAACGCCATGTGAGCCCTCGACTTTCCAGTATCTCAGGGTATCTGCAATCATACGAGCTTGCTTTGGTGAGCAAAAGCCCAGTATCTTTCCATCAAGCTGTACGGCGACGCTGTGCTGCAACTTGGCAAGAGATGTCTCTTGGATACCAAGCTGTGTTATGAGCTCAGGAATCTTCGATACGTTTGTGCTCGATGTGGCGATCTTGCATTTGTGCGCTAGATGGTTCAACAGCCCACAAGGAGATCCATCGGGTGTGTGGACCGGACATAAGAAGCCCCAGCTTTCTGGAAGCAATTTACGAACTGTTGTAGTCTTGAGTTGTGCGAAGAAGCTACCTCTGTGCACCATGCGGAAATGGCTTATGAAGCGGTAGAAGTTAATTTTCTCGGCCACGACAGTGAAACCTGATACCTGTTGAAGATCGAGACCTGTGGGACTAACCAAGTTTCCAGTCGAGAGGAAGTACTCGAGCGCTTGTGCCAAATTTTCGTTTGTCTTTCGGAGTATTTTGGCATTAAAGTCTTTCTCGAATTGTGGATTTGTGATAGGTATCCAGTCGTTGGCGCGACCCCATTCGCGAAGTTGTATGCCGAACGAGAGTAGCCACTCGTCGATTCTTTCCTTGATGATCATACCGTATAGCGCACCAGGAAGCAAGATCTCCTGATTTTGTACAGCATCAGGGTTATCAACAGCGCATTCACCTTCTACTAACGAGTAGAGTTTCCTGACCATGAATAGTAGCATGCGGAACTTGTCAACGTCGCTTGTCTCCGTAGAGTCCAGTCCGCCGAGATGAGGGAGAACAATCTTCTTGATGAATGCCGAGCCAGCTTCTTCGTCGGACATGTCGTCAGGGACACCCAGCACAACCCGGAACTTGTTGCCCAGATATGCTCTTGTCTTCGCTTTGCCGTGGATATTGTAAGCGCGGTAGGTCCGTAAGAGCAGCTCGACTCGATCTGTAACGAACTGCTTCTCTGCAATGCCTTCGCTACCAGCAGGACCGACAATACCTTCGTAGATCTCTCGGTCGTTCGTCTCTGCGAGTGCCTTCATGACCATTAATACCGGAACCAAAAATTCATTCTTTCTCCAAGAGAATCTGAAGGTGACATTTCCGTCACTGAGGTAGTGGAGGACATTGGTTTGTGATGTCTGGTCTGGTCGAACGCTTCGGATCTGAATTCCATACTTGGTGTATGTAGGTCCTCTGTTGACAAACGAAGGTCGAATGATAGCCATGGGATAGTTCCGTCGGTTCACAATCAGCATTCGTATCAGCTTCTCGATGCCGTTGACGATAAAGTATCCCCCCAGCTCTTCTGTCTCTTCTCTTTTGTTCACCAATTGTTCAGGCGAGAGACCCTCCAAGTGGCACCGATTCGATCTCAGCATGATAGGCAGCTGACCGAATTCTCTTATCGACTCTTTCCATGGCTGCTCATCTATCCGGTATAGGAATCGTCCTCGTAGTCTTCCTCGGTAGGTGACATGGCGCTCTCGACATTCGACTGGAAGGATATCACGGACGCCAGGCTGCTTGTTGGTGACCGGAACAACGCTCTTTTCCAGGAATACTTTGTCGACCCGGACTTGAAGCCTGTGCCTGACCGGCGCATCCTCTCCCTCTGCTGGGCTGGCTTGGTTGGGGTTACCATCGAAGAATGTTTTTGTCCCGATATCTTTCAGAGCTTGATCGACTTGACCGCCCTCAGCGAAGATGTTATTGAACGAATCTACATGAGGGCCAATCGCCTGAGCTAGGGAAGGATATGCCGTCTTGTCTGAAGGAGGTTTCTGGAAGAGGTTCTGCCGCCGGATGGTATCATACTCGCTCGACCATGGCAGGGTTTCGGCGGAGGGCGCCATGACGGCAGGGATATGTTTGGGCTGCACCAAGCTGTCACGAGGTACGCATGACCATCCGTCGAGAAGTCGTGTATGTTACTTAGTTTACGACGTCTTTGAAAGTCCTGCCCGCTGGTAAGCTTGTCAAAAGATTTCTTGAAGTCCGAGCTCAAAAAATGCTCTGCAGCGGAGAAGATTTAGGTTATCGATAAGAGCAGGTCTGAACTCTGTCTCTGCCGATCACTACCGTTCTGAAACATGGTGGCTTCTGCTCCCGCACTTCGGGCTGTGGTGCATCTCCAACCATCCATTCACTTGCTTTGTCCCTTGACATTTGCGCCGCATCTTGACTCGACGATCAACCGCTCTGACCGACTGTTCACGCAGATGCCTTGAAGTTGCAAGATTCAAACTCATCTGTCATTTGTGCGAGCTGCTCGGTAGACGTCTGGGAATTTTCGTAAGGAAGGAGGAGTTGCACTAGGAGCGCCAGCTTCAGGCAAAGTATTTGCTTGTCCAGGCAATCTGATCAGGCAGCGTTCAGGCACATCCTTCAAACAACCTTGTCCAGTGTCAATATGGCTCCCGGGATCTTCAGAAGGCTGTATGACTGGCTTCTCAGCTGGTTCTGGTAGGTCTCTTTCTCTATGTCAGAAGGATTCTCTCGCGGGCTGTACCTTGCCGACGTGTGGTACGGTACCTGAAAATCGTGCACAAGACTGATCTTCCCAGGGCTACGGAGATGGATGTCACGATTGTCGGTCTGTCCAGTGCAGGGAAAACTTCGTTAGTTCGGGTGCTTGCGGTAAGTTAGGACGGTATTCTTTCTGTCTATCTGTACTGATTTGCTCAGGGTGGTGAATTTACTATCAAGTGAGGCGCAATGTAGAGATGGCTTACCAACTTATCACTGACCTTTTTGAGCTCGATACCTACGGTGGGCTTCAATATGAAGAAGGTCACCAAAGGCCATGTTACTTTACGGTGGTGAGTGAAAATTTGTCACTAGCCAAGTGGCGCTTGAGGTGTCGCCTTGCAGTGGCAATATCAAAAACTGACCAGATACCAGTTGGGACATCGGCGGGCAAGATCGTTTCATTCCAATGTGGAAGCGATACGCGCCAGGGTCTAGTGCAATAGTGTATGTCGGCAACCTTCCTGGACTGATGGGCTCTTCATCTAACTTGGGGCAGTTTCGTGGTGGATTCTGCCAATCAGGGTGATCTCGAGCCTGGCGTGCGCGAAGAAGACAAGTCGAGCCCACCAGATCCAGATAGTGGCATCAAGAAGTCTAAGCGAGCGCTACACGACCTGATGGATGCCCCTCGCATCGAGCAGATTCCGCTTCTGGTCCTTGGCAATAAGTCAGATCTTCCGGACCATCGCTCTGTGGATACCTTAATCGAGATGCTTGATCTGCAAGCCATCACTGGGAGAGAAGTCAGCTGCTATGGCATCAGTGCCAAGGAAGAAACCAATCTGGACGCCGTGCTGAAATGGCTCATTAACAAAGCCAGCAAGTAAGATAACAGCAGTCCGTATCAATAATGACTGTCTGGCGAAGATAAGGACATAGATTCGCTTCATCCACTTCTAGCGCTGTCGCCGAACCTGGGGTTGCTGCTTTGTGGCGCGATAGATGGAAAGATGCAGCTCGGGCTGCTGACCAGCAACGGTCCGTACAGAATTGGTGGAGCATGAGCATGTACATGACTTATTGATAACTTACGATATGATATCCCTTCGAACGAGCAGATGATACATAGCTTGGAGATACCCCGTTACATGATCTGAGTAGTGATGTTTTCCGAAGCTGACAACTACAGTTGAGCGAATTAATGCACGGTCGAATGACCGGCGAAAAATGTCCGCGTATTTTGGTGCAGTACGATAGCCGTCAACAACGATCAAGTGGGTATATAGAGCAAAGAGCGAAAGAATGGGAGTAGATAGAAATAGGTATACGAGGTCCTGTATTGTTATGCCACGCTGGCATGCATAGAACCTATCTCAAAGCAGATAAGGGCCAAAACAGAAGCATACATGGTATCTGCAGATCTCGGCCATCTAGATTTCAGACAACTGCTTCAGGGTCATGGGAATCATTGATTTGGTACAAAGCCAAACCACAGCTATCCTTGCAGATGACTATCCGGTATCGATGTGCTTGACTCTGTCACACTAGAAGTTAGGCAGATTGTAATCCTGCTCAAAGTCTGGAACCCAATCACGAGTCGCTCAAACCCTAGATCTGTTCAGATTCCTGACCAATCGTCCGCAGCCGGATGACAAGAACAGCCACAGTCGCCGCTTTAGACCAGAGTTAAGCCTTTGCGCAGGCGGTGGTCCAGCCTCGCACTTCTAAACATGTTGCAAGCAAGATGACCAGATGTTCTTGTGAATTGTCACGAAGGCAAATACTCTTATTGCCGGCAAGCCGCCTTTAGCTTCCAAGCAGTAACTTAACTTGTATAGTGCATCTCAAAAAGCAAGACATCTCCGCGATCAAGCCACTAGACGACGTAATTGCCAAGAGGCAGTGCAGCCCGCCGCCCATCTCGTGCGCGCGCACAGCCCTGCTGCTCTTGGGCCTCTGTCTCAGCGACCTCCCGCATTCCGTCAGCCGTCGTCACCACACTGCGCTGCTCATATATCGAGGCTGGCCCTGGCCGCACCCTTTGCTCAATTATCGTCACCTACATACAAACCACCACCTACCTCCCCATCACTCTACATACGTCCAAGCCATGTATCACCTTCTTCCGCGCGCTCTCGAAGAGCGCCAAACCAGCAACAAGTAAGTCCCACATCATCACAAACGCCCACCACCGTTGCGCCGCAACGCCTCGTTCGCAGCACAAAAACCTCCCCAGCTCCCCTCTTCATCCTAACCACAAAACTGATCCAGATGGCTTACTATACCTCCTCCAGTTGCTACTACGACCGCTACGGCCGCGTGCGCTGCCGCTCCGCCTGGAATTCATGGGTCCGCTGGCTCGTCTTCGGCCTGATCGTCGGCGGCGCGCTTCTCCTCTTCCTGATCTTCTCCTGCATCTCCGCCCGCCGCCGCCGCAAAGCAGGCTACAAGCCGTTCTACGGCACTGGGTGGGCCGCCGGCGTCACGCCCCCGGGCCACGGGCAACCCACGTATAATGGCCAGCAGCAACAGTACCAGGGTGGCTATAACATGAACAACAACAATACCCAGCAGCCGTACTATGCCAACAACGACCCCACTCAGCAGCCTTATTACAACAATGGTCCCCCGCCGTATAATCCCAATGGACAGCAGGGTGCGAATGCCGATTACTACAGGGGCGAGGGAGGCGTGAGTGAGCCGGCTGCGACGTATCAGGGACAGTACAAGCCGCCGCAGGGACCACCACCGGGACGGTAGAGACGGGAGCAAAGCGGGCATAAGAGGATGGAGTAGTCCCCTTGGTCGCATCAGATATGACCTGATGGGTTGGTCGCAAGCACAGAAGGAGTCAGAAATGGCTTGCGGGCACGGGATGGAAAAGACACGGAGACACGAGGCTTGACGAAGTTGATACCCTGGAAAAGTAGTCTTTGTCGTTACGATAATGCGGTCCTGCTAGTTTTGAGCGTGAGAATAATTCAGCATCTTAATCATGCCGTCGTTTTTCTTACATTTCTTTCTTCGTGATGCTACGTCTTTTTATCAAGTTTGTCAGAAAATCCTACTCGACGTAACGTGCGCTCCCGGTTCATGAGGTCTTAGCTGTTCAACATTGTTTAGCTGCTCTGGCAGGAACATGTTCATCTTATCCGTTTAGCTGCTCTGGCAAGAACACATCCATCTTTTCAGGACGAGCGTATACAAGAAAGGTAGCGAGTGACTGTTTGATTTCAGTGAGAGACTACATATACACTCGTCTCAGTTCAGCGGCGATGGACTGTTGCATTTCTCCACAATGGGTAAAAGCTACCCACTTAGAGACCGCCCTCCTTCTGGCGGCGCTCAAAAGCCTCAATAGCGACCTCGGCGGCGTGAATACCAGAGGCAGCCATGGCACCGAAAGTAGGGCCCATGCGGTTAGCGCCGTCGAACTCAGACAGCTCCATACCGCCGACGATCATGCCAGGGATGATCTCACGAGTGCCCTTGACGATGGCGTCTTCAGCAGTGTTCATGTCCAGACCACGCATGCCACCGAGGGCAGGAGTAGCCTGCATGGAGACGAGACGCTTGACGCTGAAAGCACCCATAGGACCGTCGTGACCAGTGGTGGAGATGATGACCGGGGCGTTGATGGTGTTGGGGTCCATGCAGCTGAGACATTCGTCAACACTGTGTTTGCAGTCCCGGGACAAGTCGAGGCTTACCTCTGATCGTCGTGGTGCATAGAGACCAAAGTCCAGTTGGTGACTACACCAGCAATGGAAAGACCATTCTTGTCATCGTTGCGGGTAATCAGGTCCTCAACGCAAGTAGCATTGAAGAGCTTGACGTTGGGGAAGCTCAAGACCTTGCTGAGGAGGGTGCTAGTGAACAGTGCCGCGTGCTTGACAACGACATAGCTCGGGTGACCTGGGTCCTCCTCGTAGGGAACACCAATCTCACGAAGGAAAGCGTCGGCCGGCTTCCTCATGATCATGGCAGAGAAGAGCTGTCCGCCAAGCCAAGCACCGCCACCGGGGGCGACACCAGCCTCGACGATAGCGATCTTCAGGTCAGGACGCTTCTTGGCCAAACAGTAAGCGGCGCTGAGGCCACAGCTGCCTGCACCAATGATGACAATGTCAGACTCGGCATAGTTGTCCAAGTCGGCGAAATAGCGGCGAGTCATGGCGCGGGAGACCTCTGATTCCCGAATGGGCTCGAAGGCAAAGTCCTCCCACTTGCCAGCCATGGACTCGACGGTCTGGTGCTTGACCTGTCCATTTACGGGGATAGCCGTCTTGTGAGGCTGGCTAGCCATCATGGTGGGGATGGGCTGATCATAGGTGGCTGCTGGTGGAGACATGTTTGCTGTCTACGGTGGGCCTGCATCTTGTTAGGGTTGCCTTGGGAGGCGGGGAACACGTTGATAGCATGAATCCTTCCGCTGGTATTATCCAGAGATCAAGTTCAGGCCGTATAATCTCAGAACGACAGACGGACTCCAGTCTGAGGGGTGGGGTAGCACCGCAGCTCAGATATGGATTACCGACTGTCGAACACCGGCTCATGCTTCGTTTAGGTAGTTACCTCGATCATGTCTGAAATATACCATCCTGAAAGGATACTCCCATGGTTGTGGGAGTCATGCTGAACGACGTAGGTGGAGGGCGATCACCGTACCGAGGAGGTGAATTTGACGTCTGCCACGTGCATTAGTAATGGTTCGGTGTGTATACGTGAAACATCAGGCCGAAACCCTCAATACTTTATTGATTGTTGGTATTTTTGGCGTCTTGGACTTCAGGTTGATGAAGGATGAAAAATCGATGGAGGGACGAAGACCAAGCGAGAAGATAAGTGAGCGACCCCTCACTGCACCAAGCTCATGGTGGGGGTTTTTCAAAGATCCACTTTTTCTATGGACAAATGGCTTTTCGGACAAAAAGTGCCTTCCTAAAATGGACCAATGAGAGGTGCTATCATTCTGGTCAGGCTCAATATCAAGCTCACCTTGTCTGCCTCTGTCTAGCATCTTCATGCTTGGGGGTAGAACAAGCAATCTCACATTGTTTCGCGATTAATCAATCCGCGTGCAGTGCCTGTATAGAGCAGGGATGTGATGGCCTCGGGTTAAACGAGCGTGGATCCTCCCGCGCCAGGGCAGAGTTTATCGCATTCCCCGGTCAGCATTACTTCGGGGAATCAACGTCCTTCCATCGCCTCTACCACCACGAGATTGTGATCGCTTTGTACCACCAGCGCGTCCAAGGCCGTCTTCTGATGTCAATTGCGCCGCGCTTTGAGCACGAAATGAATACGATCTGGGTTGGTTTGTACATTCTAAGGCTAGTTCACGTTGCACTATTCCCTTTCGGAGTGGCTGCTTCGGACATCACCACCATATCCGAAGCTCTGATAATCATATGTCTCCTCCAACAGAAACGTCACATGCCTTTCCACTGCGAGCCGAGAGTTCCTCAATGTAAGAGGCTTGCTGTCGCGCGAGTCAAACTTTCAATCGCTTTCCCTGCATCTTCTATCCCATAAACCTCCCTCCGTCATGTTCACATCTTCTCCTCAACATCCCAGTCTCTTTGCTTGCAACCTTTTCGGACTTCAGCCCTATCGACACAACCTTCAATATTAGCATCAACCTCACACCCCTCGATAACCATGATTATCTGCCCAGCTCCCATCATGCCGCGCAACTCGCCCATGTTCCTAGAAGTGCCAAAGGCGCTTCCACACAGGCGCGCCAGGTCACGTTCACAACCTCGGGAACCAGAATCACCAAGCCGGCGAACCCGTTCGAGGTCCCGTGGGTCACCAACACGCGTGGTCCATACTCCAGCCAATCTGAAGAGCTCTTCGCCCACTCGAGGTGGCCGCAAGCGACTGAGCGGCGGAACAGGACGGAGACCACTGGGCTCACCACCGCCCATCAGAAGCCCGCCACCAAGATCGTCGACGCCCAAGAAGGCTTCAGTGCCTCATTTGCAAGTACAGCGAGCTGATCTCGAGCCCGTCCATCCAAGAGAAATTTTCAATGACCTGAATGGCGATTACTATACCCTGCCGCCATCTCCGAGTCCACCCCCAACGCCCAAGATACCTCTTCGGGAAAGGCTGATCGGGGCATGGAAGTTGGAGTCATACATCGCTTACCCAACGCCTTCATCACCACTCCAGCGCGCCAAATACCCGATGACAAAGAACGTCACCGGCCTTATCATGTATACACCAGATGGATACATGAGCGCGCAAATGTTGATCCCAGGTCAGCAGCAATTCAACAAAGGGCCAGGGGATGACTCTCAATGGGCAGAAGCCGGCAAACGATGCTTTGCATACTGCGGGCCATACTTCATCAGCAAGGACGGACCCAACGGGGAAGAGAAACTGCGACACAGTTTTCAGTTCTGCAGCTTGCCGGGATGGATCGGTGATGTGCAAGTCCGGACCTGGAGATTCGAGGAAGATGGAGACGTACTGGTGCTCGGCAGTGAAGAGCCCACAGAAGTCAAGGTATATTCAGGCCAGTACCACTCCATGAAACAATGCCATACTAACACCTATCACAGGGGGATTTCAGAATACCCGTATTGAAATGGAGGAAATGTAGGGACAACTCGGACGGCACCCCGCCACCGCCGGTACCTCAAATCAAAGTCAGCGGGCCAGGAGAGCCATAGGAGAGGTGGAAATCGTTCGAAGCAATATACCCACACATCACAAACAGGACGTTGGACGGAAAGACGGTTGTACAGGACTAACGCAAACCCATCACTCGCTTAATGATGTATCATCATGTAAATATTGCATTTTCAGACTGCGGATATGGATGATGTTCATGGACATTCCAGGCAATCAAGTGCCCCTCTCTAGCGATGCCACTCGACCATCCACCACTTATGCGATAGTGTACACAATCTTCTTACCACTGACCTTCCCATCCTGCTGGTCCTTCATGCCCTCCTTGATCTTGTCAATCCCTCCACTCCTGACATCCGTAGGATGAGACTTGATCTTGCCCTCCGCAAACAACTTCTCCGTCAATCCCCAAAACTTCTTTGCAAACTCAAAGTCCTCCGGCTTAGCAGGCACATCGTTGGGTCCGAACTTGAATCCCTCACCAGTAACGCTGTACGCCAAGGTAGTCTGGATCTCGATCTTCTCATCCGGCACCTTGTCCCTGCCGACAGGCAACAAGAATGAGATCTTGCCTCCATTATCACCGATCGCCTCGGCGCTAATCTTCGGGCTATCGCCCTCGCTGATGGTGTCAAAGACCTTGCTCAGCTTGCCGCCCGTGTACTCCCTGATCTGCTTCCCACAGTCCTGGTCCTTGTAGTTGAACGACTTCTCCACACCCAAGCTCTTCACCAAGTCATTGTTGTGCGGGCTGTTCGTGCTCAACACCTTGTACCCGCTCAGCTTGGCGTACTGGATCGCCAACGTGCCCGTCGCGGTACTGCCGCCGTACACGAGCACGTACTCCCCGTTCCCACTCCCCTCGCCAGGCAACGTCAGCTTCAAGCTCTGGTACAGTCCCTGCCCGACCGTGCTGACGCCCACGCCGAACGTGCTCGCCTCCTCGAAACTCCAGCTGTCCGGGATCTTGGTCGCCAGGTCGCCCTTCATGACGGCGTACTCGGCGAAACACCCATCCTCGGGCTCGACTTTGTTCACGCCGTGCGTGAAGCCCGTGATGCGGTCACCCTCCTTGAGCGACTTGGTCACTTTGGGGCCTACCTTGACGACGGTTCCGGCAAAATCACAGCCGACGGTGGCGCCGTCGGCGGGCATCCAGGCGACGTGCTTCCAGTCCGTGGGGTTGAGGGCCACGGCGTGGACTTTGGCGAGAACGTAGTCATCGCGAAGCTTGGGGACAGGGACGGATTGAACCTGGGATTCGTTCGCAGCAACGCTCTTGAGAGCTTTCATTGTGGAGGGAACAGACATGTTGGGTGGTGATAGTAGAGTCGGTTGTGTATGGCTGTAGTATGCGGGTGTAAAGAAGTGGTTGATGGTGGAGATATGGGAGAGTAAATGGCTTGAACGACCAAAAATACCATTGATTTTTGTTTACAAATCACTCGTCTCACCGCTGCGAAAGATTGCACTACGAGTACCGTGACAGTTTCTTCGAGCTTCGATAAATGTCCTAAACTCAATCAGGACTGTCCATCGTTGCCCCTCGGTGACGTTTTGTGCCCCGCATTGCTCGACACCCTCGGCAACACTCGCTGCCAAAAAGAAGTCAATGCCTCCAAGGGCTCCTGGTTGAAAGAGATATGGAACCTGGAGCATATCTAAGGATTTTTAAATAGGCTACGTTCACTTGTAACCGTGCGGGCAGCGCTCCTGTGGGCTTAATTGTGATCTATTGGAGCAAGCATACGGCCGAATCGGATGCCAAGTGTGCTCTCCGCTGTGTTCAGTGCTTCACTCGACTGTATACCTATTCCAATGATATGGCAAGAAGAGCAAACGCTCATGATGCCACGCAATTTGTAACAAATCCAATCTTGCCAAGCAGATGATGACTTGGAATGTTTACTGATTACTACCATACATCCCGTCGGCTGACATAATACCCCATGGTAAGCCCTATATAGTCTTACAATCATCCTAGGACCTCTCACTTCCAATCCTACCTTCTTGTTAATCAAGTCCTCACATCTTCACACAAGCCCCTAGCTTCATCATGGAACGACTCACTGGTCACGAAGTCCAACTCAAAGGACAAAAGACATATTACTACGAAGGAGGTCCAAAGTCCGGCAAGCTGCTGATCTTCCTCCACGGTTGGCCAGATATTGCTGAGACATGGAAACATCAGCTGCTCCACTTCCTCGATGCAGGCTACCATGTCGTGGCTCCGGACATGCGTGGGTACGGCCAATCTTCCGGTCCATCTGACAAACGAGCCTACGCTCTCTCTGTCCTCGTTCCAGAAATGATCGAATTGATGCACCATGTCGGCGGTGATAAGGCTATTTGGATAGCTCACGACTGGGGTTGTGGTGTTTTGAACGCTCTTGCTGCGCACTACCCCGAAGCATGCGAGGGCGTCGCACTGCTGTCTGTCCCCTACCGCACTGTCGAGTTGGGGCTGGACCACGAGCTTACAATGGTGAATCGGGAGATCTACCCCGAAGATAAGTACCCATACGGCCAATTCGACTACCAGAAATACTACGAGCTTGAGCCCGAAAAGTCCGGCCAGGCTTTGGCGACGCACCCTGAGAAAATCACCAAGATCTTCTATGTTAGGGCCGATCCATCTGAGTGGGGTAAGCCAGGTATGACGGCGAAGATCACTCGAGACGGAGGCTGGTTCGGTGGAAACCCAGATCTGCTTCCTGATCTTCCTCTGAGTGCTACCACGCTTGATCAGTCGCTCTACGACAACCTGGTCAAGTCTCACAAGACACATGGAGGTTTCCCGCCCACAGCATACTATCTGAATCACGACGTCAATGCAGACTATGCGAAGCAAGAGAAGAATGGCGGTGTTTTGGAGTTTCCGGTCCTGTTCATCGATGCTAGATACGACTCCGTCTGCTCGACCACTACAACACCAAAAATGGGAGAGGGGCAGAAGAAATTGTGCAAGAACTTGAAGGAAGTCTACCTTGAGAGTGGTCATTGGGTGCAGCTGGAGAAACCCAAGGAAGTTAATGCCGCTATTGAAGGTTGGTTGAAGGAGAAGTTCTGAACGTCAGGCGAGACAATGATCCCATTGTCAAAGAGAGTGGATTCGTGAACACTCGATAGATAATGGGAGCTTTAAGGATCCGAAGATACTGCTGGCCTGACATGTGTCTGAATGCCAGGTGTAGTGCTGCAGCCTTGAGCAGCCATAGCATGCTTTGTGGCAGCTTCAATTGAAGAAGCTAATCACAGTCGCGTATCAGCATGCTCATTGACCTTGTTGCTAAACATGAAACGAGGACACTGTTGGAACGGCTTGTGGCTAACATCTGCAAGGCCTCCTAATCCAATCGTACGCCCCTATTAATGCTGATGCTGACTTGGTCTATGCTTTCAGTATGAAAGGTTGCTGACAACAGTGACAAATTTTCCGAAATTTCCGATGCGTGACACCTTGATTCCACTGCCTTTGTGCCGTGTCTACGTCAAATCGCCGTCGGCATCTTGTATACTCGCTACAATGTCACATATTGGGGCAGGTATAGTCGTCAATAATATATAAAAAGAACCCCTCGTTTTCATTCCAAGTGGTGGTCTACGTCGTCCTATCACACATTACCTTCGCAATGACTCCAATTCACCTTTCCGCGCATGTCACCCAGCTCTTTGCTGTGATAGCTGCTGTATCTCTTCTCTACTTTGTTTTTCAGACCATACAGACCAAGCGTAGAAGGGATGGCTTTAAGAAAGAGCATGACTGCCAGACACCTCCCTCCATTCCTACAAGGGATCCCATATTGGGCCTAGACTTGATGAAGGAGAACATGAACCACTTCAACAACCATACCTTCCTCGAGACGTTGCAAAAGCGCCATAGGAAGTACGGCAACACTTTCAGCTCCCTCACTGGTGGTCGTACCGACTTGATCACTTGCGAACCCGAAAACATCAAGACTTTCCTCGCTACAAACTTCCAACACTTCTCTATTGGCTCCGACCGGGCTAATCATGGAGATGCATTCCTTGGTAGGGGCATTTTTACTTCGGACGGCACAGAATGGCAGCACTCTCGAGCTATGCTACGTCCAAACTTTGTCAGCGATCAGGTCCGGGATCTTGAATCTCTCGAAGTGCACGTCCAGCACCTCATTGAGGCGATACCCAGCAATGGTAGTGAGATCGATCTCTCGCCGTTATTCTTCAAATTCACCATCGACTCCGCCACCGAATTCCTCTTCGGCGAGAGCACCAACACGTTGATCCCTCACCTCGCGAGCCTACCTGCAGCCGAGTTTGCCGAAAAGTTCAACCGCTCCAACGAGCAGCTGTTCCGCTACCTCATCCTAGGACCCCTAGGCGGCTTTGCAAGCAAGTCCCAATACAAAAAAGACGCCAAGTTCATCCACGGTCCGTCTCCCTTCCTCCCCCTTCCCACCCCGACTAATCCCCTCCAGACTTCGTCGACACCTACGTCAAAAAAGGCCTGACCAAGCGCCCAGACCTCCTCAAAACCCAAACGGCCTCCTCCTCCTCCTCCTCCAAGCCCCGCTACCTCTTCCTCGACGCCCTCGTGACCCGCACCACCTCGGCCCCCCGCATCCGCTCCGAGCTCCTCAACATCCTCCTCGCCGGCCGCGACACCACGGCATCCCTTCTGAGCAATCTCTTCTGGACGCTCTCCCGCCACCCGGACATCCAGCGTCTTCTCCGCGCCGAGATCGACACCCTAGATGGCAGGCTCCCCACCTTCGCCGACCTGCGCGACATGAAGTACCTGCGCGCTTGCATCAACGAGTCCCTCCGCCTGCACCCCGTGGTCCCCTCCAACAGCCGGCAGGCGGTCGTCGACACCGTACTACCCGTCGGTGGGGGCAAGGACGGCAAGGCGCCGATTTTCGTCAAGAAGGGCACCATGGTCAACTACTCTGTTTACGTGATGCATCGCCGGTCGGACCTGTACGGGGCGGACGCGGGCGAGTTTGTGCCGGAAAGGTGGATGGGGGAGAAAGGGCTGCGGCCGGGGTGGGAGTATTTGCCTTTTAATGGCGGGCCGAGGGTGTGTTTGGGGCAGAGCTTTGCGTTGACCGAGGCGAGTTATGTTGCTGTTAGGCTGTTGCAGGCTTTTGGGGGGATGGAGAGTCGGGATGCGGAGGAGTGGAGGGAGTGTATCACGCTTACTTGTACGAATTTGAATGGGTGCAAGGTTGCGATGCGGGAGAGGGAGGGGTAGAGTGGATTCGAATGGAGGTGGTCATGAGAGATTGTTGGTTTTTTGAAAAGACATTATAATGCGTACGCAGCGTTCCAGTCCTGCATCCTTGCCACGTCCGGCACGCCCGCGATTCCCGGCTCGATCCCCATCTCCGGCTCCCTAGTGACGCGGTACATGTACTCTGCAAGCGGGAGGAGTCTGCTGTAGCCGTACGTCTGACAGCCCCGCAGGATATGGTCTGTGAATTCCTCGAGCAAGAGCAGATCTTTCTTGCCGTTTTCCGACTCGTCGGCGTTGGCGAGTCGGAGCAGATAGAAGAAGCCCGCGAAGGAAGTCGAGCCGGTGACGCTTGTCTTGTTAGCGAACAAGTAGATGCATGATGAGATGAAACGACTCACGATAATGCCGACCTACAAGACCGACTTCCTCTCGCGGCGTCCATTTGTGCAAGCTCAAGGAAGACTCTGACAATCTTCCGCGCCGACTCCCGGGCTACTACCTTTGTGAGGTCGCGGGAGCCTCGCATCTTCGTTTCCCATACCACGAGCAGCGAGAAGGCGAACAGTAATGTGTCTCCGAACAAGCGTTTCTCTGAGGGATTCGTTGACCGATGGAAAGCGTCTTCCTATCCTTGGGTCAGTCTTGCTCGAACTCGTACTACTCTCATGTCTTACGATTTGCCATTCTTCCAACCACGTGTGCGCCTGCCAAAAGTATCCCTCCAGTCTCGATCGTATGTCGCGATGGCACATGTCATCGTCGTCCAGCACCCGAAACGACTCCATGATGACAAGCATTAATCTGGCAAAAGCTACCAGCACAGTGGCTAGACCCATCTCGCTTGGGTCGGCCGCCCTGTTGATGACCACCGAAGGTAGGTGTACTGACCATGGTTCATTCATAAACACAGGTGGCTTGCCGTAGAATGCTCGGAAAAGACAATCGATGCGCATCAGTTGCCCAAAAGCAAGTCTCCGCGCTTCGTTCCTTTCATCCGGTGTCGCTTCAGCAGGGAGAGACTTCGCATCCAGCTCTCGTATCCCCAGACCGTCTACGATGCGTTTGCTCTGCAGGAACAGCTTCCATGCCATGCGCATGTCGAATTTCTCCTGAGCGATGTAGATCTGGCTTTCGTCAATATCTTCAGGCTTCTCTTGTCGGGTCAGACCTCATAACGTACAGTGACAGTGACAGCAGCTAGGTCCAGATCCGAATACGTCTCCATGTGGTCCCAGTCAGGTAGGTCTCGAATGCAAAGGTTGTAGATCACCGAGCCCCAATACGGCTCAGCACTAACATCCTGATGCCAGCCGATATTGATCAAGAAATAATAGATAGTAGCCACCGCCGGATCAACGCGAGCATACGCGCTGTCAATGATAGCCGGGATCGGCTCCAGCGCCTTAAGGTCAACGAGACCAAGGAACTTGTCATGTATGCTGTCGGAAAGGGCACCTGGTACAATCAGCCACAAACACCGATACCGTTCATGCAAGCACATAGCATACTCTTCATCCACTTCTCCGCCAAATCCCTAGGTATCGACCTCGGCAACTCAGCCAACACGCTCGACGTCCTATGATGGATAGGCGGCAACCGCACACCCCCATGCGTCATCACCACCGCCTGCCCCCTCGCAACAGGCGACACCGGCGTCCCATACTGCGCGTCCGGACTGACATGCTGCGACGACGAGCCTACACTCACACTCCCCTCTTCCTCACCGGGCGACAGCGGATTGGGCGAACTCACGTGCCGCTCGAGGCGCTTGACGCGGTCGAGGATCGTGCCCTCGGACTTTTCTGGGAGGGGCGTTAGGAGGCTTTGGGTGGCGCGACACACGGAGTCAATCCCGAGACAGCTAGAGGATTGAAAATGAAAATGAAAGGACTACCCACTTCTACGCGGCTTCCACTTTTTCCGCTGCGAGTACTGGCACGCCAAGTCGCGGTCCTGGCAGCGCTTGCAGGTGGGCCGCTCTTTGGTGCATTTCACTTTGGTGGAGCGGCATGGATCGCACTGGAAAGCGGACAGAGTCAGCCGTGGAAGGAAGGAGGAAATATGCAACGTCTCAAACGTACTGATGATTGCTCGGGCATGGCCAGTGGGTTGCTGCGGGGCGCGGCGCTGCGCTGGGGTGCTTGTCGTGAGGGAGGGTTTTCGGATATTCTGAAAGGTCGGAGGTTTCGGTGATTTTCGTGCTTGCCCGATCCGGATGCATGCATCGAAACGGCCGTTCAACTCCAAAATGAGCAGATACAAGCTTACAATGCGAGTATCAGGGCGATTCTCAATCTATAGCGTCACAAAATCTAGGCAGCAGCATCAGGGCATAGAAGTCAGAGCCGCTATTCATTTTCTCTACCTATTCCCTACGCCGAGTTCTCCCTCTTAGAACTCTCTACACAGCCAACCGGATCCCGCTCGCCGCTGCGCCCACCGCACAAACCTCACACACCTTACAAACAGTCCCCTTGTATTTCATCTGGTATTTCGTGCCATCGTATGGACAGCTGACGCTCTGCTCGCCCGCGTAAATCGGCGTGTAACTCGCGCCACAGACCTCAAACTCTGCGAAGGGGTCGAATTCGACCTCGATCGTGTCGCCTGGACTCCGCTCGCACGCTGTCTTGACCTTCTTCGCTTGCTCCTTGAATTTTGCGTTTGTGCCCTTTTCGAGAAGCGCGTTGGCGAAGCCGAGGGCGGACGAGAGCTGCTTGTTGCGGTTGGCAAGGTTCATGGCGGCGTAGAGTGCTAGGGTGACGTGGTTGGGGTCCATGGGCGGTACGGTGAAGTAAGCTGAGAGTTCGAGGACACGTTTTCGTTGATCTTCGGGCAGTGATGAGAGATCTGTAGCTGCGCCTGCAATGGAGCGTCGACTGAGCTCAATTGACATGGCGAGGGTGTAGGATGCTGCGGTCTGAATGAGCGTCTTGGCCTGTTAAGAGTCAGTACACTGTGGTATCATGTCATACGCATTCGACGTACCTCTTCCACCTCGGATTTTGAGGCAACTGCATTAACAAGCATCGTGTGCAAGATCTTCTTGAAGATCGCCACACCCTCCTCAAGCTGATTCTTCTGCATGCGCTGCTTACCAGCCGACAGCTCGGTGGTCGTAAGTGATTCAAGATCACGAGTGATGAAAGGGAGAATTTTCCGCGACTCGGTCTCCTTGAGTGTGCGGCGGACGTAGTTGACAAGCGGTGGGAGACCTGGACTAGCAGGCAGGTATGTGCGGACAGCCTGGTGGATCTCGTAGAATCTGCTTTCGAGAGGCTTGAAGTTGACAGCGCCGACTTGTCTGTTTAGCAAATTCATTGCAGTCTCAAAGGAGCCGCCCGCGACGTGGTCAGCAGCGACAGGGGAGTTGCGTATCCAGATCTCGGCTTCGCTGATGCCAGCGCCTGCCTCGTCTGCCTCGACATTGACATAATCATCATCGTTGGACACGACGGTCTCCTCGCCCATATCCCATCCAGCGGCGTCCTCGTCCTCGGCCTCCTCGAGATGGCCATTCGCTTCTGGTTCGGCTTCAGCATCTGCAAAATCGTCGTCGGCGAAACCGTTTCCGACAGCCTCCTCGTCGCCACCTTCTGCCAGGAGTGCCTTCTCGAAAGAAGACACGCCTGTGGACTTGATAGGCCAGTTCGCTTGATATGTCGGTACGACCACTGATGGAGGAGTCAAGGGCTTGCCGATGGTAGGCAACGAGATTTGGTCTTCAGTCAGTCCAGTAGCGTCAAGGATAGCCTGGCACTCGTCCTCTAGACCGTGTGTCTTTGCCGCAAGGTAAGCAAGGGGATCTAGATGCCGTCAGTCAAAGCTCTTCGATCCAGAAACCACACCAATAACTTACATTGATCAATCTCCTTCAACATCTCAATCCTACTCTGCACGTCATTCAAGTAAACCGAGTTCTGGAATCGTGAAGTCATATCACCACGGTGCTCAGCAATCTTTGCCATACGCTGCAGCTTGTTCTCATCACCAGTGGCTAGGTAAAGGAAGGAGAGCTTGTCGAAGCTCTTCAGCTTCTGGTAAGTCATCTCGACGACCTGGTGGTTGCCGTGCGCCATTGCCTCCGAGCTGAGTTGCTGCCAGATCTTTGGTCGGTCAAGTTGCTTGGCCATCTCGACTGCGACATCCAGATTCCCGCACTCGATCGCAAGCTCGAACCTGGTCTGTGGGTCCTGAACGAATTGCAGGGCGATCTCAGGGTAGCCCTTCTTTTGTAGATATGAGATGATGCTCTGACCGACCAGACTGGATGTCTTGATGATGTTCAGCATCTCGTCGTACTGCCTCTTGACCAGCGCAAGCTTGAAACGGTACTCAGTCGGCTCGATGGTCATGATTTTTGGCTTGGCAGCTCGGTCGAGGGCATATACGCTACGGCCCTTGACCCGCACAAGGTATACAGTCTGGTCCAGAGTCCTGACAATGCCATTGTCGCCGTTCATAAGAGTGTACTTGATGTGGTTGAGCGTCGAGTAGAGAAGAACGCCCGCATCATCCCAGACAGCACTCTTGATGCGGATCGTCTCGTGAAGTGTTGAAACCTGCTCAAGCTGTTTGGTGACGATCGTGACATTGTGCTTGCTCAACAGAGCACAGTGCAAGCCGTCGCTGGACCATGTGACATACTTGACGCCCGCGACTGCGAGTTCCGCTAGCTGCTTCTTTTGCTGAATGTCGTAGAGATAGACAGTGGTGGGCGTGACAAGAAGAAGACATCCAGTACCGCCGAAGAAGATGTCGGTTGTGCCATGAGGTGGCTTGATGGTCTTGGTCGTCGAGTTTGAGAGATCCTTGATGTCAACCTGCTGGTTTGCCGAGTTGAAAACTGCAAATCGGTTCCTTGCCACAAAAACAGCTGACTGGCCGGAGCCCCGCATGGTATTTGTGGGCTCGACAGCTCCATTGGCGTCCTTTGGCAAGCTAACAAGCTCATACACTCCACCATCCACAGGAGAAGTGACAAGAATGGCGCGTTCAGCTGGGTTGTACGACATCGATCGAGGAGGTACCCAGGCGCTTCCAAGCTTCTTCAAAGACAGCATCGAAGGACTCTCGACATTCTTAGTAAAATCAAACGCTCGGACATGCTTCTCCTTTGTGATGTAGAACAGCTGGTTTTGGTATACCGCAGACGCAGGACGCTCTCTCTCCAGCTTGAACACCATGACACCATTATCGTGACCAGCCGCGAAAAGGTTGATCTCAGGATGCGCCGCAATGACCCAGAACCTGTCGTTCTCGCGCTTGAAAGACTGGACCGATGTCCTCTTGTTGAGATCCCAGACTCGCACAGTCTTGTCCTCGCCGACAGACAGAATCAGGTCTTGGTGCGGGTGGAAGACACATGCGGATGCGTTCTGGAAATGTCCTCTACACGTATCCACTTCCCAAGCTTTTGTCTCGCTCATTCTCCAAAGCTTGATGAGTCTGTCGTCGCCTGCGGAGACGATCAATGGCAGTGTGGGATGGAACGAGACCCAGTTGACACCGCGATCATGTCCTTCCAGCACGAACTTGACTACTGCATCGGTGTTACCGAACATGTCCGCCTGGTTCGCGTTCGCTCTCGCCATCTGGTCTTCAAAGGTCATCGTTTGAGGCGCAGAGTGCTTCTTGCGAAGGCCAGAGATATCCCATACACGGACAGACTGGTCGAGGGAGGCGGAAACGACGAGGTCCTCCTTTGGGTGGAACTGCGCGCACATGGCGTAGTGATTGTGGCCGGTCATGGTACAAACTGTTGCTCGTCAGCACCTCCTCGCGGTGATATCATTCCATGGCGACCTACTTAATGACCTGTTCTGCCAGTTCCAAATCTTGATGGTCTGGTCATCGGAACTGGAGATGATCCATGGCAGCTCATGGTGGAAGAAGACTGTGCGCACGTAGTCCAAGTGGCCACTCAACGTGAAGAGACATCTTCGAGTCTGATACGACCACACCTTGATCTTGTAATCGTCTCCTCCTGATACGAACAGGGGCTGTGTCTTGTGGAAATCAATGCCGCGAACTGGTCCATCGTGCTCTTCAAAACGGTCGATCAATGTACCCATTCGGTAGTCCCATAGCTGGATGGTCGAGGAGTGTAAAGAGACGAGGATCCATGGTCTGATTGCTGTGTCAGCTGCGATTCATCCGGCCTTGCTCCTCTGTTCTGCTGACCTTTTTGGATGAAAGGCAATACCCTTTGCCCTCGATGATTTGGACTCGAACTAGAGCATGGGAGTCAGATAGTCGCCATTGATTGACCAAAATAAAGCGGTATACCTTTGTCAACATGGTCGGGGAGGATTGCATGGCTGCGGCCGAGGGGAAGCTGCCGCTTCGCCAATCGAGAGTGTATTCCGCGCAATCGTTCCAATGATAGTATCAAGCTGGTGATTTGTCAAGGCGACGACGGAGGAGGTCAATTGGCGCAAGCGAATGGTGAGTTAATGGGTATGGGAGGCCAAGATGTCGACGCCTATGTGTAGTTTCATGCCACATAATTCTCAAGAGCCGTGGAGAGCTCACGGCCGCCCAAAGGGGTCGACGGAAGTTGCCGAAGGCTCTGTCCCAGATCACGTGCACTGTCAACTTCATGTCTTCAGAATGGTGCATTTCCGCTGCTTTTCTATTCTAAAACAATAGCAATCAATCGAGAGACATGCTACCAGAACCATCATAACGAATAGTGTGCTTCTCGCATGCAAGTCTATCCTCGCCCAAGCATCCATAAAAATTGCACTCGAAAGGATTCACAATCCTGTGCAACATTCAGCCGCCATGACGCTGCACCGAAATCGCACACCACACGGCTTATGCAATTCACTTCCTCGACAGCACCGACCCTTTCACATCCCGATCCCCACCGAATTTGCTTAACAAGCAATGAACGAAGCCTGGAAACGATCCCACCCCTTCGTACACCCCCCACAATCGCCACCCCCCTCACCCAACCCGCAACCCCCCTCTCCAACAATCACTTTCCACATGCCCCATTCCATCCCACGGCGACCCGAAAGGAATACCATCACCACACCCTGCCCCTCTCCCAATTCACAGCCACCAACTCAACACCCTCCGCCCCCACCACCAGTACCTCATTCCCGCCGTTACTCCTCCCTCAGCGTGCACAGCCTCGCGGAAGAAGAAGAAGCAGGCTACCAAAGCGACCTGGAGTTCCTGTACCCTGATGAAACGGAGGAGGCGCATAGCGACGACGACGACGGCGGCGAGTCAGATCTTCCTGGCCGGAGAGGCAGTGTGGCGGCCAGCGCGAGCAGTGAGGGCGAGACGGGGGAGTCTGACACCGGCGTGGTGGCGAGACGGTTGGAGGGGCTGAGGTGTGCTGATGCGAAGTCGCGTCTAGGGTCGCGGGGGGTGGGATCGTGGGACGAAGACACGGGAGGGAAAGGTGGGGGACTGGGTCTGGGGTTACTGGGGAAGAGGGGGAGGAAGAGGGGCCGCAGTTCGAGCTTGGAGGTTTGGCCGGAGGGAAATGTGGAGGGAGGAGGAGATGGGGTGTGGGAGAGGAGGACGAGGAGGAAGGTGCAGGGAGGCGAGGGCTCGGGTGATGCGGACGCTCATCTAGATCCGGGCAGGCGAGGAGATGTGGCGAACGCTGGGGATAGAAGGAAGGATCTGAGGGTGGGGTCGGGCGAGGAAATGGATGTTGATTGAATGATCGGCTGATTGACTGAGGATGATTCTTACGAAGTTATGATGAGATGAAGATACCCTACTGCACTTCCATTGATGGCTGGAGAATTGCATCTCAGATTCCAGGATGGATTATGATTGCCTACGCATTCTTCTTAGATTTCGAGCAATTGATGATCTCTCACTTGCGGACTCCCATGGCGAGAATGCCAAACTCGATACGACCCATGTGATAGATGCCGTACAGGCCTCCTCGACCAGATAAACGAACACACACCAGAATGTACAGCATCCAGCCAAGCAGCAACACATCTCACGAGGCCACGACAACCATCACGCAGGTTCGTACAGGTGAACGCAATAGCCCAAAACATTCATTATCATCATCCTATCATCTCAGAGCAGAGAGAGGCCTTTCACAACCACCCCTGTCTCATAGTAGCAGTCCATTATACCCCTTCCTCCTTACCCCCCACTTCCCCTGGTAAAAGCCATCAACATCGTCCAAATCAAAACAATGCCAAACGACCCATATGTGTGTGTGTGTGTGCATGCGAGTGTGTATCTCAACCCCAAAGAATCCTCTCAAAAAGCCAGTTAAAAAAAACCCGCTGCAGGTGCTAAAACAAATACCAGTATAAAAGACAAACGCTTCGTCGAACAAATCCCAAAACAAACAAAAAAGCCATGCATGCTCTCATATGATCATCGGGTATCCATTGGGGTATCACTTCAAACTCATTCTCTGACTGACTGACTGACGGACTTGCTGACTTGCTGACTGACTGACGTGACGATAAGACTGCTAAAGAAACCCTCCCCTAATATGCCGAATCGTTCATCCACCGCTTGAAGGCGATGGAGGCGCATGCGGCGTGGGTATCATCCAAGTCTTGATATCTTGTTTCGTTCTTTCATGCATCGTTACTTCGTGTTGCTGTGTTGCTCGGTTTTGGTGGGGGGCGGAGCGGCAACATGTGTGATGGCGTGTGGATAGTCTTGGTAATGTAGTAACGTGTCTTTTTGTAGGACACATGCTTCGTTCTAGTAGAAATAGTATTGTGTGTTTGTGAGTATCATCGGTGGGCGTTCTCGGACGTGGCGACTGCGACGAGGGCCTCGAGTCTTCCCATGTCGTTGGCGGGACGGGCCTGAGGAGCGTAAGGAGGAGGGGCGCGGGGATCGTGGCCGGAATGCAAGACGTAGGAGGCACCCTGACTGTTCGAAGGGTAGTGTGTGTACACGTGAGAACCAGAGTCGGCTCTAATGGGCTCAGGCTTGGAGCGCTCGGCTTCCATGGCGCGCTGTTGCTCTTCTGTCATAACGCTTCCAGGAGCCCGAACAACCATGCCATTGGCGTGGACGATTGCAAAGTGTGCCTCAGTGCCTTGGGAAGTCGAGGGTGTAGGTACACCATCGCTGGACCCGGACTCTTCAGGAGACGGACGTTGAGCAATATTGATCGGCTGGCTTCGGGAAGCAGGACCGCCATACCATCCCTGACGACGATTGCTGACACCAAGGTTATTGTTGCTCGCTTGCTCCGCGGTATGGGAGTGCGATGGGGCTTCCGAAGATGGCGGAGCCTGTGGGAAGTGAAAGGTTGGGAGCGGAGCACGAGTGCGAGCGGCTGGCGCGGCATGTCTTGGCGGCGTGGAGTTCGTTATGTCAAGACGGTTGAGGTTTTGATGCAGGCTAGCTTCCCAGACCGAGTTCGACCTCCTGTCATCAGGACCTGGAGCGCTAGCATCCATAGGACCATGATAGACAGGAGGACGACCAGAGTTGTCGATCTGCATAGGGCTCGACGGGCGAGCAGATGCAGATGCAGCGGAAGGAGCATGATCGAAACTTTCGATACCAGGCAGCCTTGTCACCTGACTAGCTGCGGGATGCCCAGCAGTGGTAGGTCGGGCGTCGTCAGGCGTTTGCTGGTACATCAGACCGCTAGTTGCTGGCCGTTGCACATGCTGAGCATACGTTCCGGGGTGCCAGGTGCGACGTCTCCATTCCAGCTCAGCGTCAGACTCGCGACGGGAGTGAGAGTAGACCGAGCTAGTAGGGCTGACAATGCTGCTTGTACTAGCAGTAGATTGGTGAAAGCCGGCAGCGGGAGGATGAGGGCTGTAGTACGCAGGGGGGTAAGTGTTGACATGGCCTGGCTGGTAAGGGCTGGGCACAGACGGCACAGACAGTCGCCTAGCTGATGCACCACTCGAGGGAGGGAAGTATGCGGCTCGTGGAGCAATCGAGGGCGACTGTACAGGAAAGCGTGGACTGTTGCCTCCGGTAGAAAAGGTAGCAGAAGTCGGAGTGCTGTAACCACTAGGAGATTGCGCATGATAATAAGCGTACTGTCCGGTAGGAGCAGCTCCAGGTGGTCCGTACGTGTCGACACTCAATCGGCCTTGAGAAGCGCCTTGGTTAGCCATGGCAAGGGGTGGAGGCCGTCTCCTGCCATCGTCCGGAAGATTGCTGACAGTCGAGGTTGTCGACGTTATGCTAGACGAAGAAAGGTTGCGACTATGACCCCTAGCATGACTGCTTATACTTCCACCAGTGCCTGCTCTTGACCTGCCGCCGGGTGCCCTGACACGGTCGGTGCGTATTTGTCGTTGAAACCTGGTACCAGTAGCTGCCAGCGACTCTGCTGGTATTTCTTCATTAACGTGCACAGTCTGCGCATGCTGGCGAAGATTGTCGAGACGCGAGAAGCGACGGGAGCAGTGACACTGGAAAGGCCTCTCACCAGTGTGCTTCCTGGTAGTTTGTCAGCATGTGGTCATATGATCGCCTTCGAGCCAGCGTACCTGATGTGACGAGCGAGATGCTCACTGCGAGTGAAGCTCAGGTTGCAGGGCGGGTACTCTGTGCAGAAAAACCTCTGACCCTTCTTCTTCTTCCTTGGCTTCGAGTCGCTCGCATTACTGTCCACATCAGAGTCGTCTTGATCGTCGTCATCTGCCATTTCTACATCTTCCGAGTCATCCTTTGGCTTGCGTGGCTTTGATGCATCCGACTCTGACTTCTCAGCGTCAGGGGTAGTCGCAATGTCGGCCGGCGAGAAGGGTGTCGTAGGGAGAGGTCGTTGTCCTGGTATACCGCCAAAGTCATTCTTGGTGGGGGTCGAGACCTCCGCAGTGTCCGCACTCTTGTCGTCGTCCTTGCCATGGTCACCCGACCGAAGATGATCAAAGTGTTTTGGAGAACCCATATTCATGAGTCTCGGGGTAGAGGGTTGCGACGGCGGTGAAAAATGCGAGTTGTGCGGGTGGTACGAACTAGTGGTCGCGGCCATGCCCAGGCACGGTGATGACGTCTAAAATCCGAAGTGTCGGGATGCCTTGAACGGCACGAGGGACCGGTCAGATAGCGGTGCTGTCGTTGGACGACTCTGTAGAGCAAACAAGTCGTGTCGCTGGAATGCACAGCGGTCGAGGGGCGGACGGAGATGTCGAGACAAGGTCCGAGAATGTGGTACAGGCGTCGGGAGAGATGGGATGGGGTGTCGCACGAAAGCTGACGGGACGGCGCATTAGATTTGAGCACCGGCAAAAGCAAAATGCGTATCGTCAGAAGCAACGGACTCGTAAAAATATGAGACGAGCGTCAAAATGTCATACAGTCGTGACAGAGGGAAGTCGTCAAAGGATGATGCAAAAGACGAGATATCATGAATCGTCGTCGTGCATTCGAGTGGATGATGTGTCGACGCAACCTGCGGGATGAGATGCAGGAAGATGGAGAAGAAAGGGACAAATCAAAGTGTTGGATGATAAGCGCAGAGCGAGAGAAGGCTGGCCTATGCCCCGCCACGGACTGCTTCCCCTCAGGGTTTTGGAGCAGTTACGTAGGCCTCAGAAAAGAGTGTTTCAACGGGTGCGCCCTCGCATTTCTCAGCACAGCCGCAGTAGCTCCCTCTTGTCACCCGTCGATCGCTGTTCCACCGTGGACGGGGGGGGTCCTTGGTACTGGGAGGCTTGCACCACTCGTGGGATAGATTGGGAGGATGCTGGGAGGGCGCAAAGGCAACCACGGATGCGACTCAGGATTTGGAGGGCGTATGGTGGGCGTGCGTATGACGGCGCGCCTAGGTATGCTCCGGTGCCTTGCTCTTCCCAGCAGTTCCTGAGAGAATTTGCTGCTGTTTGCGACAAGAGAGGATAACCGGCTAGGCTAGACGCGCCAGAGCAGACTTGAGATGGGACGAAGCTTTCTGCAGTGCACGAGGATGCCGCATTGGATGCCCTGGGCCAGTGTGTTCGCTTGTTGCGGATCCTAGCGCACGGCCTGCAGTTCGATTGTTCCTCTCGTTCCTCTCTTTCGTAGCCCCTCGGCGCCAGATGGATCTGCCTCTAGGCGGTCGATCTGGACAGTTTGGGCTGGCTACCCGGCTCGGAGCAAGACTTCATCCCCACGCTCTCGATAGTCCAGGAACACCATTGTCAATACGAAGCATGGACGGACGAAAAGACGCAACTCCTTCCAAACCCTGCCGCATACCATTCTCTGGTCCACTTCACCGCTGTTCCTAACGTCCTGCAACGTGATCGCAGAATCGCGGTAGACGTCTTTTAGTGCGCTTGGACCGGGACAGCTGGAGGGTCGCTGGACGCTGTGGCACAAGGCAAAATCCCCAGCCATGTCCCAAACATCCGACACGACCAGTACCAACCAGAGCCGTGTAGCACCACCCCTGCGGCAAGGCATCCCGGATCTGTCTCGACGAGTCTGTCTGCGTGACCTGACCGCTGCACAAATCCGGCCAATTCGCAGCCAGGAACGCATGAAAATCTGCACGCCAGGTTCAATGTGCTCCACTCTGCACGATTCATGGTCAGTGCCGGCCCTGCAGCTTCAACCGTTGCGTCGGCCTTTCCGCGGACGCCCCTCATGCATGCTTGAAGTCGTGCGGACGGGTGACCGCCAGAGAGGCCGTCGAGATACACTCACCCTAGCAAGCAGAAATTCATCCATCTAATCAATTATGATCAAACTATGTATCTGAAGTTGCGATGCCAGGATCCCACTGCTTACCCTGTTGCGAGATAAAAAAGAGCGGTGAAGTGAGCCAAGGTCCAAATCCGTGGGGATCTGGCATCTCGATTCTGCTCCTTCCCCATCCGAAACTCAAATATATCATCCCAGTCACGTTCCTTACCTTACTGTCAGGCACAAAAGCATGCTCGACGTCATGTTTTCATTCTTCTTCCTCCCACTACCAGGTATCGTAACCTTTTCCAAGAGATGTCCGAGTACGAGACGTTCGAAATGCGCATGTACTGTGATATGCTTCGGCACTTGCGCGATTGTCGTTTTGCCCAGCCTTATTCTCTGGCCGTTGGGTTCGAGATTCGTATGCCGGCCGTTGCCTATTGCATCCTTCTATCGACTTCACATGGCCGTGTCTTATGGCTAAAGACCAAAGGCGAGACAGAATGATTGCTGCCGGAACTCTCTACTGACCAGGAACGCTTCAAGCTTGCCATCTTGTCTGCTCCTTCCGCTACAACTGACAGAACATGTACGTCAACGCCAAATATATCAGGTAAGGAAGGCCACCCAAAATTGATTTCTAGTAATACAAAGGCTATATACATCTTTTGCGAAAGGGAGAAAAAGTGCATGGTCTCGCGACACTGCTGTACTCTACTACTATACATATGGGGTCTGAATTGCACTCGAATCCGAGCTGTGCGGCGACTCCTCGGCCTTCTCGTCCTCCTGCCTGACTTCGACCGTTGTCAAGATCTTGCCGGGCTGGATCGCCTCGAGATCGATATGGTTGAGGAGGACCTGATCGTCGTCGCCTCTTGCCCGGCTCTTGATCGTCGTCACTGCCCCAGTGTGGGTTGCGCCGCCGCCGTATCTGTTGCTGGTCGTGTAGGCCTTTCCGGTACCGTTCCTCAAGCAGGGGAAGATGTGCCTGATGAGTGGCCAGATGTGAGGCAAGTTGGCGACGTAAGTGGCCGTGCTTGCTTCGCGGATGTACCACAGCATGTAGCCGGAGCTGTAGTAGTTGGAGTTGTTGTAGGCCTTGGCCAGGATAGCCATGATCAGGACCGCGATACCTAGACTGAACAGTCCGCCGATCAAGACCTTTTGCTTGAGCGGGACTTGGAGCTTGTATACGACGGGGACGGTGGCGCAGAGCATGAACAGGTCGGTTGGGATGTTGAAGATGGCCTGGACGATGCCATAGATCTTGAGAGTCGTGCACTCTGCGCTGGGTGGCGGGATGGCCCAGTAGCCGGAGAAGGGCTGGCAGGCGGTAAAGAAGCAGATCTGCGTGCCGACCCAGGCGACCGCGACGGATATAGCGACATAGCGGATGACTCTCTGCCTTGGGAGGCCCTCGGTGAGGCGGAGGTAGAAGAGTAGGACCGAACACTTGAGGACGTAGATGACATTGAGCATGAACTGCCAGGGTCAGTCTAGGTTGCATTGCGCATAGGACATGGCAGCCGTACCTGCTCGGACACTACGACAATCTTGGAGTTGTAGATTCTGTCCTCGATGACCTTTGGTGTGAAGTGAACCTCATCGCCAGGGTCGTATAGGTTACTACCACCTGACTGGGCAATGAAGTTCAAGGTGACCAGCAGGCCAGTGTACAGACCGAAGGCCAGTACTGATACCCAGTCGTCTGCATCGAACCTTTTCAGAAACTGAATCTTGGTGAACCTGAGAAGCAAGTCAGTGGTGATATGCGCTACCTAGGTATGAGAAACTTACACTCGAGTGACAAAGAACAAAGCTCCTAGGCCGTAGAGGGCCCAAGACTCCCGGGCCAAGACGTGAGCAAACTCCGAATCAAAAGTATACCCATCCGCCTGCGACATGGTAGAGGTAAGGGAAAGGACTAGATCACAGTGCAGGGATCAGCAAGGGACAAGAAACTTTTTCTGCCAGGAAGAAGAATACTCCATATATCAGCACGACTTATCTCCAGAACTGGGGCCCAATCCACCGCGCCGTAGTCGGCGCCGCACGCCGCAATTGAGTGCTGAATTTAGGCTTTCACAGTGTCTTCCACGATACGAGGGGGACAATGGGTATAACCGTTGGAAACGTCTCAGGATCCCCATGCCTTCTTCAGCCTGAGTAGCGTATTGTGCCACGGCACACACAGACACTTCGGTGACGACCAACCGGTCGGCCGTTTACTCGGAAGAAGGAGCTTTAGAGTCGTGCGTGGACATGGCGAGTCCAGAGCTTCCGTGAGGCGCTGTGGAGATTACGGACGCCTCACGGCACAGCTGACGGGGTGGTATGCATCTATCAGTGGTCGAACGGACACTTGTGCCCTGAGCCAAGTACAAGTGAGCGTGCCTATTTTCTGCGCGTTCCTGACTTGCTGCACTGCGCCGACTCGTCTTGGTCAACGATCAAGCTCATACTTTCATTGCATTGGACGTTGGCCTTCTACGTTGAGCAATTTGCGGTACCTGTCAGTTCGTCGAGCGTGAGACATCCATGCCTTCGCTAAGCTTTTCAGCGCGGTAATTCCCATAGACGAGGCGAGACAGCGTTCGCGTCGAGCGCCATGTCTCTGTTTGAAGGATCAGACGTCAACCTTTTTTTGCTGTGGCCGAAGCCGAAGAAGGATTCCAGACTCGACGAAGAAGGGCGTTTGGGCACGCGACATGGATTTGCCATTGGTCAGTTTCTGCTCCGCTTATCACAGGTTTGCGCTGAACTTTGCCCGCATCTCCACTCTGGCGCCATGATCCCCTTGGTCGTAGCGCGGAAATATGCAAGGGCACAGGCACCGTCTCACACACTGGCATCCCTCGGTACCTTGTTTTGACATCGCCTGTCAATTCTGCATCAATGATGGACCACATGTCAACTTCCAATATTGAACGACGACGACTCCACCACGGCATGGAAATCGCCCTCCCTGCGGTGTGCACGACTCGGGGCATTCCCGACTACCAGCCAACTGGGATTGACCTGTTAGGATCCCCGGTCCTTCTACAGAGCCTTGAGGACCTCCTGGGTCATGGCAATCACCTTTTCCTCTTCCAACCTCTGAGCAACAAGCTGTAGGTTGATTGACATGCCATGCACTGCTGATGCATTGTCTATTGGTCTCAGTCAGCCCAAACTTTCAACAGAAAGACATCCCGGGGGAACCACCTACAATCGTCTCTGGCCTGTGTATCTAATTCCGACAGTACCGGTTGATCAGTAAGCTGGTCAAGCTTTTGATCCGCGTGCAAGCCGCTTGGGAACGATGTCGCAGAATAATCAAGCACGTTGAACACGCCCGTGTACCCAACGTGCCGGAACTTTGTGTGCTCCACTGTCGCGTACGGTGTTGCGGGACATAGAATCGCGTCAATCCCAGCCCGTTGCCACCGTTTGAGGTATTCCGTGATGAGTCGAAGTCGCTTGGACTGTAGCTTCCAGAGTTCAGAGACGCCCAATTCGGTCGCTTGCTCGTACATGGCCAATTCGGGTCGGAATGGCTCTTGCACGGGATCCAGGATCGATCGAAGTGTTTTTCCACCATCACATACAAAGAATTTACCCTTGATGAAGTTAGCCATGGTCTGAATGCTACGGACGTAAGTGTCACCAGGCACTGGTAAATCTCAGTGTGGAGCTCTGGCGTCCAGTCTACAAGTTCGTGGCCTGCTTTCTTCAGCTTCTCCACAGTCTCCTTTAATGCCCTCTGAACTGGGGGAGTAGGTCTATCAACATCAGCACTTCTTCTCCTGACTCAAATCGAACACTCACCTCACAAGCCCATCATCCCACATAACACCAATCCTCAACCTCTTCGACACCTCAACCTCCCTCCACGGTATAGGCAAACAAAACGGGTCCACCCTCCACGGCTCCGCCCCAACCACCGCCTTCGCCCAAACCTCAACATCACCCAGCGACCTCGCCAACGGCCCATTAATACTCTTAACCGCCTCCTGACCCGCGAGCCCGGACTTGGCCCCCGAAGTCGGGAACCTCCCCGAGCTGGGCTTCAGCGTGTACAACCCCGTACAAGCAGCCGGGATCCTCAAGCTGCCTCCAATATCCGTCCCTACACCCAGACAACTCCCCTTGAACGCGATCAGCGCGCTCTCGCCTCCCGAACTGCCCCCCGACGTCAGGTTCCTATTTGCGGGATTCGTCGTCCGCCCGAACACATTGTTCACCGTCTCGGCGATCATCATTGCCGTGGGCACATTGGTCTTGACGTAGGCTACGGCGCCGAGTCTGGCGAGGAGGTCGACCAGCGCCGAGTTGGTCGTTGCGGGCGAGTTCACCCAGGAGACGAAGCCGTCGGTGCTGTCCAGGCCCGTGATCTGGAAGTTGTCCTTTAGGGAGATGGGGAGGCCGTGCAGGGGCCCGACGGGTCCGCCGCGGGACTTGAACTGTCGGTCTAGCGACTTTGCCGTCTCGAGTGCGCGGTCGAAGAGCGTTTCCGAGAGGCAGTTCGTCTGTGATTATCATCAGCATATTGGGCTCATGAAAAGGGAAGTGGCCATGTGTACTAGTTGCTGGGCCACCGCCGCCCGCTTGCAGAATGCTCGCGTGACTTCTTCGCTGGTCTTGTGGCCTGATCGGAGCTGACCTAGGAGCTGAGAGGCGGTGAGTTCTGTGATCTCGAGCTCTTGTGGCGTGAAGAAGCCGGATGTGCTGGGCCAGTCAAGCACATTCAGTCGTGATTCTGACGGCATCTGGGAGGCGGGGATGCGCCATTCTTGCGGGATGGAGTCGGCGAGTTGCTGCCTTTTGCTGGCGGCGATTTCTTCCCACTTCGCCATGATGATCGACTAACTTAATCAGAAGACTTTCTACAGAGTCTACAGAGAACAGAGGTACTTAAAGACAAGTCAGGCCCTCTAATTACCTCTTCGGTGGTACGATATGGGCGAGGCAAAGCGGGGCATGATACCATGAGGAGGGGCAGCGCTCGTGAAAGTTTGGCTCACCGCAGGGTGACCGCTGCTAGCTCAGGCCCCATGGGCGATCTGCAATCCTGACTGTCCTTTCCGTCTCCCATCTTCATATCACTTCTCTAAGTTCTATCAAAGGGTAAGACTGGTCTGTATAGGGATATGCTATGGTAATCGAAATCATTGTATACCGGCGGCAGTCTCTACACCAGCAAGCGTCCGTTGAGGCCTTAAAACATGGCTCTATTATTCTTTTCTGCTTCCCTACTTTCTACTATTGGAGCCAAGTGCTCCCAGCGTCTCCCCCTTTGCGTCGTTTCTCATGATCATGTGTCGTAATGTCATCGCTATGTTCGCAAGCGCTTGTGTCTTCTGACCCTGCAATCTGATCATCATCGTCACAGTCCTCAGACCTCTCATCATCATCATCATCATCATCACTATCCTCCTCACTCCCTTCCTCATCAGTCGTACTCTCCTCCTCATTCTCTTCTTCGTCACTTCTCTCTTCGATTCTAACCTTCCCCCTAACGACCTCATTCGGATCTCTCCCACCCCGACAAATGCACCTGACCGAGATCTCATTCTCGTGATCGCACACAAAGCAAACACTAGCGATGATCCTCGTGCCACCACACTTGCGACAGTCCGCTCCATAATGCCCTGTCTCAGAGCAGCGCACACAGAACTTCGCCTCAAACCCTCTACCGCCACAAGTGGGGCAATTGACTTTCATCTCACCACTTCCCTTGCATTTCTGGCAAGATCTGGTCGACGCACCAGTCGTCCGGCTCTCCATCTGCGCGAGTAGCGAGCCTGTACTTTGCTGTCCGGCGGCGATGCCAAGAACAGCAGACTTGAGGGCCATTTGCTTCCGGATCTTGTCTCGTCGGACTTTTTGAGCGGATGACTTCATCTCTAGCGGCCTGCGATCTGCACGTTCTGACCGAGACGGGGCAACGACTGCCTTGCCTTTGCACTTCCTGTTTTTCAGGCTCCTACCAACAACATCTCCGAGTGCGTCAGAGCTGGCTGTCGAGACATCGGAGTCGCCTCCATCACCGGAGCAGTCGGACGGCGAGTCATCAGCGGCCGGTACTACTGGCAAGTCTACCGCTGTTCTCTTCTCAGCCGTGTTTCCCCCACGAGAGGGCAATGTAAAATTTCTTACCTGAGCACCTCTGCGTCGTGATGTCGGGCCATAAGTGTCGCCCTCTCGTGGCTCGATGCTCGCGCCGGAGCTGGTCCTTCTCCTATTTGCATGCTCGACAACAGGCGAATCTTTACGATCGTGGCTCTCCGGAGCTCGAGTGCTGGATGTTCTGGCACTAGAATTTGATGCCGTGGCAGGTGTTGCGTCTTGCCATGTCAAAGTCTGCCCGGCGCTTGAACTGGATCCGGCACCAGCACTCGTCCTTGCGTGCACGTTGCCCTGATGGATGACACTCCTTCCATACACCGCGGACCCAGCAGCCATTCCCCTCGCCTGGCTCGGTGCCAAATCATTGGTCAACTGGCCGAGTGTACTGGTGCTGCGCTCCGAGTCTTCAGATCGCTGCGACACGTCCGAAGCGTCACGGCGATGACCTGGCATCCAGACGGACATGCCGCTTTCTCCACCTCGAGGCGCCATCGGAGAAGCCACTGCACGTGACGCTGCAGCTGCGCCCACGTGAGCAGCGATCTGCGTGGGAAGTTGACCCCGAAGCAGCGCTGAGTTGGAATCCTGAAGAGCTCGAGTCGAGGCGGGCACATCAGCGACAGGAGCGGACTGGCTCATAGCCGCGACAGGTTGTTGTGAAGGCCTTCCGGATTCAGAGCGAGTCGCTCCTCTGCCTGCCTGTACCCTCTGAGTTCTATCGTCCGTCACCAGCCTCTGCTGCTCCGCCAGCATCGCCCCAACAGGCGGCGACCGACTAGATGCTCCCACCCCCTCACCTCTCAACTCAGCTCTCGTCTCCCCCTCCCGCCTGAGCGCCGCCCGCCCCGCCTCCTCCGCCGCCTGCCCCCTCATCGACAGTCTCCGCCGCCGTTGCACAGGCGACCCCGTCTCCGCCGCCTCCGCATCATGGGCCCGAGGCGGCGCCGCACTGGCTTCCCTCCCAGCAATTTCGCCACTCCCGCTCCCCTCAAGTTGGCTCCTCGCCAGAACCCCCTCGATCCTCCGCCTCTCGTCCGAGGCAGGCGCGCTCCTCGACCCCGAACTGGGGCCGCTGGAGCTGGAGTCGCCCCATCCTGACCTCAGACTTGGGTCCTGGACTTGCGCCAGGCGGTGGATGTTCGCTCGTCTCTGAGAGAGGCTGAGCTCGTAGTTGTCCGGACTGAGAGGAAATAGTAGCGGGCTAGGGGGATCCTGAGCCTGGCGTTCGCGGCGCCGGCCGTCGGGGAGTGTGATCATTGAGGCTCCATGGCGGGCTGGTGGTGGCGTCGTTGGGTTGGGCGTCGTTTGCCTGGGATTCGAGTTCGATGAAGCAGAGGTGGCGCGAGCTGCGCGCGTGGAGCTTGTAGCGGGTGGGAAGGAGACCTGGTGGTCGGGTGCAGAGTCTGGCGTTGAGGGGCCGAACTCTCGGATGCGTGTCAGGGGCGCGACTCGTGGACCAGGGGGCGTGGCTCGGCGGACGATCCTGTGTGGTGGCGTTGGGATGTCGTCTGGTGGCGTTGGTGGAGGGGCGCCTTGGACGAGGGGGATTGCTTGATTTGGGCCCATCGGTGGAGTGTGGGTTGAGGGGAGAATTAGTGTCCTTGGTAATGGGTAGGATGGTACCCCGCGGAAGTTCCTGTAGAAGGACTCTGGCTCATCGTCGTTTTCATCGTCGAAAGCTGAAGAACCGGTAATAGCCTGGGAATGGGATGGAGCAGGCCGTGAGGGTCCGGCTTGAGATGTCAATGGCTCTTCTGAAGAGCGAATGGTTGGGGGCGTGCCTCTGGCTGTCTCTAAGCCAAGAAGACGCGGGTCCGAGACGGGCCTTGGTGCCCGCCTGGGAATGGAGGCGGGAGCGACCGAGGAGGTGGCGGGGACGGCGGAGGAGTTGGTGATGGGCTTTTTGCCATTCCGTTTGGGTGCCATTGAATATGGTAGCGGTTGGTCTTGCTGAGAGGAAGAATGAAACGTCAGGAGAAACCTAGAAGAAATACAATGGTAGGTTGATGTCAAGGGGAGTTGAAGCTCTACCAATGATGTTCTTCTGTAAACCTCTGGGCTGGAAGTAATAGGAAAGTAAAAGAGATGCGTAATATTCAAGGTAAGTGGCAAACGTTCGCCATGTCTGTGTGTCTGTCGCTTCTTCTCCTTCTTGTTCTCTCTAGTACTTGGTGATGATCCATACTTTTTGAGGTGGAACATGCTCTACTTATAGTCCTCTTGAGGACGCGTCGACGGTCAGTCATTGACAACGCAGAGTTGAGACATGACCTTTGACCTCGTTACACTGCGTTGCCGCTGGCTGCTCCGGGAGTGTCAGCTGGAGAACTGGTAGCCAGCCAATTTTCATTTCTGCGGGTGTAGAAATGAGGTTCGAAAATGCTTGGTCGAAGACGATACACAAGGATTCTGAGGAGTCTTAACACTGCAGGAGCGCACAGACGTGTAACAATGGGGCTTGAGTAGGAGGCTCAGACTGGCCTGCACAACAGATCGTGCGAAGAGCCTCAGGATGCACCGTGTAGTACCAAAGCCGCAGTGGTAGGATTGGGAAATTAGATTGGCGTGCATTGTCGTACAGATTTCGCCTAGTGTTGCGCTCTTCCATGGTGATTTGACATGAGTGGTCAACAGAGCTTCGTCGGAGACATGCATATCGGGTCCTCGAAGGGTGAAGATCAGACTTGTCGGTCAGTCGGTGTTCATATGGCACTGCAAGCGTCATGTTGAGCAGGCTCACGTGCTTGAATGTTGTGTGACCTTGGCTCCTGTGGAACCTGAGGCTGACCGAGGCAGAAAATCTTCTCTCGATTTCAAAGCTGACCATAAAGTGTGATCGGAATATCGGGAAATTCCCTACGCCACAGATTTGATGGTGCATCTGACTCCCGTGAAATGTCCCGGCAGACTCATCCAGGTGCAGTTGTCGGTAGAGAGCGTTCGGCTCAGAGAAAAGGTAGTGGGGTAGTCTGGCGAAGTGAATGTACATGTTGACGTCGTCAGGTGCTCCTACTCTTACCGTTGCATGATGATCGTACGTAGGCTTTCGAATACTTTGCACCCCGAAGTAGACCTAGTACGGAGTCCCCTGGCTAGTCGCATGCATGATAGGATCTAGCTACTTCTGACCAGGCCTAGAAATGAACGTGGGACCTGAGCAGGTCACGCCATTCAGAATTCCTCAAGTCTGAGAACCAGGAAGTGGGGTCAAGCATGGTGCAGGATCCTGCCAGCGGCAATGGCTGCACGAAGTCTATGATGTGAAGGATAGGTACCATGCTGGGTCGGGAGGCTTCGCTAGGTGCATAAATGAATGTGATACCGTAAGCACAGATTCCACTTTTGTGAAAAAGTGTTGGCGACTCAGGGGTCGAAGCGCAGCAGGAGAAAGCCACAATCATAGGAATTGCTAGGGAAAAGCCCTTTAATGCTCAGGTGACATGCCACTGTGTTCCTGTAGCTATTCAGGCTTGCACAAAAAGATGTGCCGAGGCGGACGAACCTATCATCAATGCTAGGGTCGTGCTCTGGTGCTCCTGAGAATCACATATCGAGGCACGCAAGACATATCGGATGCTGCGGCTGAGCCGTAGTGCTTCCAGAGCCGTGTTGTCGCATTAGCCGACACTGCATGAATGATCTTTAGGACTGCCATCTTGTGTTCCTGCATGCTGTGGCAGCCGTGTAAGGCTGGATTTTCCAGCGAGATTAATGGGGAAGTAGCGTGCGGTTTGTTGCTTGAATTTCCGGTCAAACAACGTCGGAGACAACACAGAGAGCTAGTCGTGCCCTAACAGCGCAATATCGTTGTTGTTGGATTCTACTCGTGCATCCATGCGGGCAAGATGTAGCACTGGACAGGTACCAGAATCATTCATTCTTTATGATCTTCATGTCATCTGTTGAATCCTGGAAACTCGAAGCACAAGCGCTAGCGAAGAATCGAGGGAGTGGCGATCAGCAACATGATCAGCGTGTCCTTGGATTACATGGACGCGCTCCTGTACATCATTGAGAGATTGCTGACTCGCACTACCTGCATCGAAATGTAGTGGGTGCGAAGCAGAAGCAACTAAGTACTTACCGATAGTGTACGCGTGACATCTTTGAGTAGTTGTTGTGGTGCCACAGCATACGCAGTTCGTGAACCATGCAAGCAGGTCGCTCACGTGCCTTGAACATCCTGTACTCCAGCTGAGCACCGAATGATTGTCACGGAGAAGAGACAGGTACAGGGGATGGCAAGTAAAGTCTTCATTCGTTCCATAAGCGCCAGACCTGACCGTGGTATCATATCCTGTTCCGTCCTGACCGTGCCGTGAATCCGTGTCGTCGTCTCCTGTCAGAGGTATCGTAATGCCTAATGTTGCGTGGTTGCGAATGAGAGAGTCCAGACTCATGTGGCGCACAACATGGCGTTTTGAATGCTTGCACCTTTCGAGCCTCTGTCGTGGAGCGTAGTCGTTGAGACAGACTGTGTTTGGAGGCCACAGCACTTAGTATTTCCACCTCGGCCTCTCCCCCTCCCCACTATCATTCCCATTTCGTCCCGCCATGGCGCTTGCGGCTCTAACCCCTGTCCTACTATCCCGTCCGCCACCACGACTCCACACACCAGGAGGCGACAACAGGCTACTCGTCCTCCTTCCCGGCGTCGTCGTTGCCGCCAGGGAGCTCCGTCTTCCGTTCACAGTCCCCACCACGCTCGTCCTTCGTCCCGGTTCCGCACCCGTCGTACTCGTCCTTGTCGCATTTGTGGCCGTACTCATGGAGCTGGGTGGTCTGCTGACTTGGAGACGTGATGAGGGCCGAGGCAGACTGCTAGGTGGCGTTGAGTCGTCCTCGTCCTGCACCGTCGCTAAAGTGGACGCAGCGCTGTACTTGCGGCTTGTAAGCGGCGTGCTTGGTGGCTGGAGGCGGCCGCTGGATGACGTTCGGGGCTTGGGCGTGGGCCGAGAACTGGGACTGGGCAGTGCTGCGCTGCTGGAGACAGAGCGGTGTTCCAGGGCCGATTGAGAGCGTGGTGGCAGGCGAGAGCTGGAGAGGCGTCGGGTGGACGTTGGAGTGGAGGGGACTGGCGAGGATGTACGGCTGAGCTCCGGAATGCCAGGAATACGTGAAGGAGTGTATTTCCGTGGCGTTGCAAGTGGCTTACGGTACGGCGAAGGCTCGGTAGCCGAGAGTGGAGGAAAGTCACGAGCCGTAGTCGTTTTTACACTGCCTCCGGCATTCCAACGCGGCTTATTGTTGGGGTCTTTGAACTCGCGGAAGATATCAACTTTTTTGCCTGTGTAAGGCTCGCTGGGTCTAGGTAATGGAGAGGTGGCAATGCGATGCGCGTCGCTCATTCGGGAACGGGAGCGGGTGGATGGCGTTGCAGGTGCGAGATTGCTTGTGCGTCTGGCTTTCGGAAGCGCACTTGAGGATCGTCCGGTAGGAGTAGACTGTCCGTTGACGCTGCTGTTTCGACTTCGCATCATGACTGAGGATGCAGGGGAGCTACGAGGTGAGTCCAGAGTGCTGCTCGCCATCGATCTTTCCGAAGAGAGGATAGTTGATATGGAATCTCGTAAGTGGTGTCCAGGTACGTCTGGAAGTCCCCTGTCCATCATATCGTCCATATCCTTGATGCAAGCGATGAGATCCTTGTACCGGCGTTTCATGTCCGATTGTAAACGAAGGATCTCGCCGTTGACAGACAGTCGGTCCATGACACCTCGGTCAATGAGACCTAGCACTCGATCGATTGCAGGAACGTAGTGAGTTTTTTTCGCTTCGTAGCTTTCTGCCATGCGAGAGAATGCCTGGGGATCCGACTGGTAAGTGCCATTGCCTACTGCTTGGTTGAGCTTGTGAAGGCTGCGCTCTACTGATTCAAACATCTTCAATGCTTGACGACCTGCGTTCCGGAACACCATCAGCCACCTGTCCTCGCCGAGCTCTTTTCTCAACGCCTCAGCATCCGCTTCGAGCTTCTTCCATTGTGCTTCGAGTTGATCTCTTCTCGTTTCCAGCTCCAGGCAACCACTTGGAAATAGACCATTTCCGCGGTTGTGGAACGTGGAGAGTCGCATCGGCAAGAAATCGAGCGATGCACGGAGAGGCTGCATGCGGGCGAAAAGGGCAAGTAGCTTGGAGTCATCCTTGTTGGCCGGCGCCGATGGTATTTCGATCGGTGAATTTGGCGAGAAAGGCGGCGGAAGGCTTACCTGAGATTTGATCGGGGTGTTCTCTGCAGACGATCTTCGTTCCACCACATCGGACAGTTCGTCCAGGTCTACGTTCCTGCCATTTTCGGCCCCGCCAATTGTGTTGACTGCCAGATGCCGTTTCTCCTCCATCTCGAAGATGAGCTCACTCAGAGAGCCCAGCTCTTGAGCAATCTCTCCGATTACAGTATTCCAAAGCTCTTCCCATTCCAGTGCAATCTCGACTTGATCCTTGACCGACTTGAGTGATTGTTTAACCTTCTGCCAATCCATCACCACACCCTCCATCTGATCCACATGCCCTTTCAAGGTCTCATCTGACAGTGTCTTGACATCTGACCTCATCTGAAGCTCCTCTATCGATATGACATAGACTTTGACAAGGCCTTCGAACCTCGCAATCGCGTGGTCCACCTCCTCGAGACCATCACAGCCGCCAGCCGCAGACCACTCTACGTCATCTTGTGCGTCCAGGTCTTGGAGGACATCTCCGGCCTTCTTGGTCCATAGCCTGATCTGATCGCCTGCGTCCGACAACGTTCTTGCCGCGAGATGCGCGGTAGGTTGCGAGGAGATTCTAGCTTGTAGACTCGAGGCAGTAGGCAGAGGGATAGAAGTGAGCTGCGCCAGTCGACTTGTGAAAGACACACGAGACAAGGAGTATATTGAGCCTGCTCTCGAGTGACCTGATCCGGCCAGGTCGGGATCGCTCAAGCTGTATGTAGATCCTCGTTGTGGAGAAGAAGGCGTAGGAGAGGTGACTATTTGTGAGGTCCGTAGGTCGGTCCGGGGTGTGGAAGGGGAATAAGGACTTGAATTATCGGTGTGCCTGCTCTGCAATTTGGACTTGATGGAGCTAAGGAAGTCCCTTTTTCGTCGATCGAGTGACACTACTGCTGGTGATTCGCTGTCGTCCGTGTCGGAGTAGGCTGTGGTTGAGATGTCAGCTATCGAGGACACGTCTGCGTCCGAGTCGGGTCGCTGTGGAGAGTATGGCAGGTGGATGCGATGATCCAGAGCGGACTGGGCGTATGATGGAGCAGCCATTGCTGGTGCTGTAAGAACAAGACTGGGGTATTTAGAGGTCGATTAAATGTGCTTGACCACTCCCAAATGCGCTCATGCTGGACAGCTTGAGCAAGTGGGGCGCCGGACTTCAGAATAAGGTTGAGTGTGTATTTGCTTTGTCCAATGCTTGTAGAAAAGCGCTGCTTAGACTTGAGCAAGTCATGCGCGGGGCTGGAGATGTCGTCGAGTTGTGGAAGAGGCTGGGTGGGATTGCGGTTCATGAAACTCGTCTGCCTGTCACCTGGCTTTCTTTTGATGGTTCCACCTTGACGCGAGATGAGATCGGACTTGGCGCGTTGATGGTTGCCCGATGACTTCACTCTGGAACCAGGGGTCAAGAAGGATTTTTGACAGACACGTTCACATCCAACATCATTCATTTTTCTGGAAGTGCTAATGATACATCATATTCCTTCCTGAACTAAGCGCCGACAGACTCTATGTTCTAAGACACCCTTGAGTTCTTCGCAAACGCCTTGCAGTACGATACGTATTTTGAGAATGCCGCTCCTATTCCAGTTGCTTGCCTCTCTCTCCAGGTGGATATCATCAGAACGCCTCCCAGAAAATAGCAAATGCTTAGTTTCGAAGCTCAACCTTCGATGATAAGCCGAACGCCATTAAATAACCTCTTCGCGCTCCCAGCCAGTCGACTTGATACTCTCGATCGACTTGGACGGATGAGGCCTGGAGTCGTCTTTGTATTGACTCACAAAGGGGTTCATATCCTCCTTCTGATTGAGATTACCAAGTGTGTGGTTGACCTCTCGATGCTTTGCCTCATCGGCTCTAATGTACAGAAGCAAGTCTCGCATAGAGCGCTTGCCCTCTGGCATTTTCCAGTAGGAGACAGCAATATCTGGAGCCTCGAGGTTCTGCCACTCTGGAAGTCGCCCAGCATCGAGATCCTTGATTTGACGACTGTAGGTGTAGACAGCTTCTTCTTCGAGGTAGCCCACGAATCTGTGGCAGGTCTTGGGTGAAACCAGGTATGCTACAAACATGGCATTGAAGAAGACGCCTTGAGCGCCTAGAACCATGAATCGCATGAATGGACCGGGTTCGGCCATCTTGAGCAAAGTTAAGAGATGCTGTAGAAGGTCAGTCGCTGACTTGCCAGCTTCAGCAAGGGGAGAGGTATCTTACCATTCGCTCGTTGTATGATTCTTCGAGGAGTGTCTCGATCCAGCCATTGTCCCGCTTCATGCGCCTCATGCTGTGTAGATGCCTAAGCATACCTGCGACCATGCCAGGCACGCCGGCGACACTTTCGAGGAAGATATTGCGGATCATGTACTTGCGAGCAGTCATGCCGTACTTCCTCATAGCAGCTTCGGGATCTCTCTCCATGAGCTCCTTTGCAGGCTCGTGCCTGTATCCCGAGGCGAAGTCCATACCCCATCTGAGAAGACGAACAGCACCCAAGGCAGTCCAGTCAGACCAGGTCTTGGCTTCGCGATGCGCGACCTTGATGCCCTCCATCTGCTCGTATGAGTAGCTGCCTATCATTAGCTGTTGCAATAGAGGTTGTTGTGGCGGAAGGGGTGCTCACACTGGATGTGGCCAGGCTGGTTTCGTGGTCTTGATCTTCTCAGACTCCTTCTGAGGAAAGAACTCTCGGAGTCTGGTCGATGAGGTTGAACTGAATTGTCTTGCCGGACTCCATGTCTGCTGAACTAGAAGCAGTGCTGGTTGTGCATGGATAATTCCTTGCGGACGGCCAGAGGTGGCGACCCGCTTGCAAGCAATGGTAGCGGTGTTTGTCAAAGGTCTTGACGTTAACATTGATAAGATTGGTGATTGGTTGTGATGATGAACAAAGTTCTGCGGATCTTTGATTGTGTTTGGATGATGAACAACTACCACAATGCCGAAATCACAGCCCGTCTTATACTCCTGTGCCTGAGTGTATTTACAGCCTGTCTGACAGGAACAAACAGCCTGCAGGGTCCGAGAAGCGATGCAGGATCCAGCTTCGGCGGACAAGCAACACATCTAGCTCCGACCCTTTCTCGTGCATACTCCCAAGCCACCACGAACGCCTTTTGCTGACGCCGACCTCGTTTTTGGCCGCAGAAGCTCGTGTATTTGGCATTAAAGACCGTCACAATAAGTTTGGGTCAGAAAAATGCTTAGATATCTGTATAGAGTTTCCTGACATGGATCTTGCTGTTGAGAAGTGAGTAAACTAGCATGCGATTGGCGAACGCATGCACCGAGCTTCAAAGCAGTGCGACGGAGGAAATCGCGTTCCCACCAAGTCGGGCAGTTCCTTGCAGGTCGGCGATGAGTGCAAAGAGCCGCATCTCGCTCGTGCCGTGGCCTGCACGACAATAACTCGCTCAATTTCAGATTTCGGTCTCGTGTTCATGTCAGATGACATTAAAAAATTTCACTAAAGTCGTAACGAGGCTGCAAGATTTCCATTCATGACGGAAACCATCTGCTCAATTTGCGGTGACGCTAGCACACTTATGCAGACCTTCGACACTGAATTTCAACCTTCCGATTTGTTCCTGCCATGAAGCTGAGTTCTATATCGATAGAACGTCTGTCTTGTCATCTTCCACGGTTCGTCATAAATCTACGTAAGGGTACTGTATCCAAGCTTATGCCTGATCGAAACCTGACTCCCCATTTTTGGTCGGAATGTCCTTCACGTCAACCTTGTTGACTTCAGCCGCCGAAGGGCCTTTGTTGAGGTGTTGGAGGAACTTGTTGAGTGCGGAATCATCGCCTTGAGCTTCACCAGTTACCTTGGCACTGGTGTCAGAGGATCACAATCGATACCAAACACTGCGTGGGATATTGCTCACGCTGCCATCGCTATCGTTCTTCACAAAGCCGGTCAGACCAGCTGAGGAGGCTTGCTTGACCGTGAAAGACCTTGTGGAATCAGAAATGTAAGAACCTGAGACGATCTTGAATGGGACATACCTGAAGTTGACCCCCTGGACAACGCCCTCGACCTTGTATGCGACCTGATAAAGAGTCAGTGTATCCTGTCTATGAGAGGTAGATACCCTGATAGTTACCCGTTTCGACATGATGTAGTGGATGAGATGGTAGCTTGCGAATGTCCCTTTAGTTACTTCTCTTGATGCAGGCGATTTTGTATAGAGTTATTACACTGGCACCTTTGGGAGCTTTATTACCATGAGCTACGAGATCCAGCGTCTCTGTCATCTATGTGACATCACATTGCGGAGGTGAGCTGCAAGCCTCTTCCAGAAACGCGAAAACGTCGCGCTCTACAACACGGACAGAACACTGCGAGTTCTCGAATTTCCAGTGACCAATGCCTCACATTGACAGATACGCATTGCAAAATGGTCGCCAGCAAGTTGAAGGAGTGTCAAAACACCGATGGACAGCAGAAGGCTCCAAGACAGCTGGCCGGACTTGGTCTGGCGTGTGCACGGGGCCAGGGGTGTGGGACGTGAAGTGTTGACAGCGCGTTTCCCTAATAAAAGGAAATTGCCAGCACAGCACTTTTGCAAGACAGCCTCTGTTTGACAGAGAGACTCAACACCCGAACACTCAACACCCGAACACTCAACACCCGAACACTCAACACCCGAACAAGACACAAACACGCCTTCCATATCTTCACATCATGCAAAGATAGCAACGACCGACCATCCGCACAGCGGAAACTATCAGTCACATCTATTCAAGTGATATCGCTGCGGCAGATTCACAACTAATCCCCTGAATCATGGCCGAATCCACACCACCGACCAGCCTGCCTGGCTCACCGCCGCTCCGCTCCGTCTCTCCCTCTCCTAGCATCACGCCTTCGATGGCTCTTGGTGCTTGTCCTGAGCTCGACCGATGCGTATCTGACCCGTCGACCATCTCCTCATCCCTGTCCAGTCGATCCGTTTCGGCTGCATCAGATGGCGGTCTTCCGTCGAATCGGAGACGTGGTTACATGCGGCCTCATGGCACAGCCTTCTCGGACTCTGCAAGAAATCGAGACAGCGTCATGAGCCTGGGAAGCATTGCTCACATGCAGTACTACTTTGCGAGGACAGGCTTGTTGGATGGGAAAGGCGCACAGCTCGCCCGAAAGGCAAAGGACAAAGCAGACGGAGTGCGAATTGTCAGTGACGGCGATATACCGAATGAAGAGGACAAGGAGAATGCCGGAAATGACGGACAAGATACCATGCTGCCACCAACGGTGAGCACATACAGAGCAAAGGTCATTGAAAGCCGGCCCCCACCAGATATTCATGTCCTTCGACGTGAGCTGCTCGAGAATCTTCACAACGCCAGAAAGGTCATGGAAGAGCTTGAAGGGGCACCTGCCACTCCGGAGATAACGGTCACTGGGGATTCATCACTCGACGACAACCAAAGACCCGATAGCCAGGGCTGGCACGAGGTACAGGGTCTACACATCCTGGACAACCTCACACTAGCCATACGATCTGCAAAGGACTACTATACATTCCACAGCCAACCACATATGCTTTACGCAATCCGATCAGAGCGGGAGATACGATCGGATCTATATCAAGCCCTCGACATCCTCAAACGCATGGCGAATCGCAACTTTCGTGGTGGGGTAAAAAACGCTGAGCGGGATGGGATTCTGCAGTGGATCGATAGCATCAATGCACTTTTGCAGACGGAGCAAGAGCGGGAGCGGGAGAGGGAACAACTCCGCAGGCAATGGCAGTGGTTGCAGGGTGATTGGATTGGTCGAGAACGCGAGAGAGAATGGCATTTCTTGAGCTCTTTCTCTACCGGCGAAGATCCCTTACCAACATGGGAGGAGGTCGCAGGACCTGAACCCACCGAATTTCTCAAGACCCTTGCTAGTGGGATCCGTCTGGTGCGACTGCACAATGAGCTCGTCAAGCAATCTGTGAGACGATTCGGTGAGATCAAGTCGTACTACACCGATCTTGGAAAGCCATATCGCTGCGCCGATAATCTAAGGTACTGGATCAAGGCAGCTGAGCTGAGGTGGGAGGTGAAGCTAAAGCTTGACGTTCTCGATGTGGTATACAGCAGGGGGGAGCACACGTGGGAGCAATTTGACAAGGCGGTGCTAGCATGGTCGCAAGCAGTCAGACAGGAGCTCTCGGACGAATGGCTTGGAGGCAGTGAAATGCCAACAACCCTCGAACCACTTCAGGGAGGATTCTCGGATCAACAAAGGGACGGTTCGGAGATCCATGCTCTTGATCCGTCTGTAACACAGGAGTGAGGGGTTTCGTGCCGCATCCAGTCCCACATGGTGGCACACCCAACACGCGTTACCCAGAATGGCTGATTGACAGCGCTTTTTCAATGATACCCCAAGAATTTCATTTCCTTTATCATTCATAGCTTAGCATAGACTGTTGCTTGGTCAACAAGTGATTTACATGTCCTCCAACCTACATATATAACAGAAGCTACCCTGAGGTTTGTAACGAAGGCATTCAAAAGAATATGTGTAGCATACCCGGCTTTCCACGGTAGAAGCTCCACCATAGCTCCAGGCATAGCTACGTGGACCCTGCACGGCACAGTGCGAGCTGTCAGCTGGCTAGGCTGTGCTTGACACAGTTCTTCCGTGCAGGAGGCGCTCTGATCGGCGAAGAGCTCCCCAAGGGCGCTACGTTCGCGGTTTGCTACTGATCGTTCCCCGGATTGACGCAGTGGCGTTTTGGCGCGCAGCCCCTCCCCACGAACCCCCGCATCGCCAGAAAGTGAAATCTCCACATCCCCAGCCGGCCCCGAACGGAGCTCCAACTTCACTGGTTCGTCCGGGCTTGATTCTTGTCAATTACGTGTCGATGTAAGATCTTGGGAGCGGTATTCGTCGCTGGAGAAACTCGATCAGAGATATTGTAATCGACTGTGCCAATTTGCCTGTCAATTGATCAAGATATGGCAAAGGAGCAAGACACCTGAAGGCGCCGCGTATTCGTTTGCTCGCCTCATCCAATGCGGGCGACGAGGAGGGGAACGGGAAATGCAGCTGCAGGGAGCCCTAAGTTGACCAAGCTCATGCATGCCACATGCTGAACAAGGCACAGTTCATGCACGACTACGACGTTTCGAGTGAAGTATACTCCCCGATCTTGACGTCGCATAGCTCGACCTTTTACGAGTCTCATGATATTGGCGCCAGGAAGCACCGTCAGTGCTCCTTTATGCACGCTTGGGCAAATGATACAGCCTGATATCTGCACGGCACAGCTAGGAGCTTTCTATCCTAAGCGATAATTCACTCTCAATGGCTGTCTCACGTCGCAACTCCCCCAAAGACCCACCTGCAGGGTTTCTCCGCACTAAGCCGGTCTTCAATCAATCACACTCCGATCTTCCTCCACTCTTTGTCTCGATACGGTGGACATCAATCAATGCCGACCACGTGCCAAGTCTCTCATGTCCCAGCTCTGCTACCTGGCTCTACTCAAGCCTGCTCACTCAGAAGCTGAACACAGCAAGAGATGAGCGGAAAACAATGCCAAACATCTCCCACGCGATACCGTACTGACGCGAACAAAGCTTGTAAGCGGAGGCGGCCTGGCGAAATGCCATGTCCATCGAGCATCCTAGCTGCATCAGCTCGCCCGCATCCTGACTTGCCATGGACCCAAGAAGCTGCCATGTCACAAAGTCACTCTGCACGAGTCGTCTCGGTCTTGCCCATCCCAAGCTTCCGTGAGATCCACCATGCCGTCTTCGTAACCCACTCCTCTCCACAGCCTTGAGCTGCACCAGATATGCGGGGCTACACTCCGGAGCTGGTAAGTATAAGACCCCATCATTGCCTCTCGGTGTCCCTCAATCAGGTCTTCTTTTTTGCTTATCTTGCCGAATACTAATAACCTTACTAATCAAACAAGAAGAATTCGGACAAGATGACGATCCCCGACGAGGTCGATATCATCGTCTGCGGTGGTGGCTCATGCGGGTGAGCATCATGTGGCACATTCGGAGTGCGGACAGTGTACTGACAGTCACGCAGTTGCGTAGTGGCTGGCCGTCTGGCCAATTTGGATCACAACCTCCAGGTCTTGCTCATCGAGGGTGGTGCAAGCAACTTGAACGTAAGTTCTGACCCAGTTGTGAAGATAGGCTTTCAGATGCTAACAGGCTTTAGGATCCATGGTAAGCGCAGGAATTTTGAACGACAAGGGAGTCGGTATCTGACTGTGGATCTAGGGTCTACCGACCTGGTATCTACCCAAAGAACATGCAGTTGGACAGCAAGACTGCATCCTTCTACTACTCGCGCCCTTCTGAGTTCTTGAGTGGTCGTCGTGCAATCGTACCATGCGCTCACATTCTCGGTGGTGGATCCTCTATCAACTTCATGGTAATCTCTATGAAGGCTCTATCCACCACATCAATCTAATGTGGCTTAGATGTACACTCGCGCTTCTGCCTCGGACTACGATGACTTCCTTGCCAAGGGCTGGACGACCAAGGAGCTTATCCCACTCATGAAGAAGCATGAGACCTACCAGCGTGCGTCCCAAAACCGCGACATCCACGGTTTCGAGGGACCTATCAAGGTCTCATTCGGCAACTACACCTACCCCATCATGCACGACTTCCTTCGTGCTGCTGAGTCTCAGGACATCCCTGTGACCGATGACTTGCAGGACTTGGTTACTGGCCACGGTGCCGAGCACTGGCTCAAGTGGATCAACCGGTAGGGCCTTCAACGAAAGCTCTGACTCCGATGGCTGACTCTTAGTAGTGACACTGGTCGCCGATCTGACTCTGCCCACGCCTACATCCACAGCACTCGCTCCCAGTACACTAACTTGCACCTCGCGGTGAACACTAAGATTGACAAGGTCATACTCGAGGGCGACCGAGCTGTTGGTGTTCAGACCTGCCCAACCAAGCCTCTCCACCCCAGAGAAAATAAGTCGAGGGTCTTCCGCGCTCGCAAGCAGATTGTCGTTTCTGGTGGCACTCTAAGCTCGCCACTCATTTTGCAACGATCTGGCATTGGTATATCGCATAGCAGTCTCTCGCTATTACAATTCCACTGACACTTCCTAGGTGACCCAGCCAAGCTTCGCAAGGCCGGCGTCAAGCCTCTTGTCGACCTCCCAGGTGTCGGTCTCAACTTCCAGGATCACTACCTGACCTTCGCCCCGTACCGAGCCAAGCCTGATGTCGAGTCTTTCGATGACTTCTTGCGAGGTGACCCTGAGGCGCAGAAGAAGGTTATCGACCAATGGAACATCAACGGTACTGGCCCACTTGCCACTAACGGCATCGATGCTGGTGTCAAGGTACGACCTAATGAAGAGGAGCTTAGGCAGATGGACAGCTGGCCATGCAAGGAGTTCCGCTCTGGATGGGAGAGCTACTTCAAGAACAAGCCCGATAAGCCAGTCATGCACTACTCTGTCATCTCCGGCTTCTACGGCGACCACACTCTCGTGCCACCCGGCAAGTTCTTCACCATGTTCCATTTCCTCGAGTACCCATTCTCTCGTGGCTCGACCCACATCGTCAGCCCCAACCCATACGAGGCACCAGACTTTGACGCTGGCTTCATGTAAGTGCTCCCACTCACCACCACCCTCACCCCCACTTAACACTTTGCCAGGAACGACAAGCGTGACATGGCTCCCATGGTCTGGGGATACATCAAGTCTCGCGAGACAGCCCGCCGCATGGACGCCTACGCCGGCGAGCTCGAGAGCTTCCACCCCTTCTACAAGTACGACTCGCCGGCTCGCGCCCGCGACATGGACCTCCCCACCGCCAAGGCCTACGGAGGCAAGGACCACCTGTCCGCCGGCATCCAAGTCGGCTCGTGGTCCGTCCCCGTCGAGCCCGGCAAGCCCGCCAACCCTGCCTTCTTGAACTCGAGCAGGCAGATGATCCGCGAGGATCTGAGCTACACCAACGACGACATTGAGGCCATTATGGAATGGGTCCGCCGACAGTACGTGTTTCCTTTCCTTTCGCCTATTCCTCCCCACCATTGTCGTGTACAGAATGGTTCACTAACATCCCCCAGCGTCGAAACCACCTGGCACTCCCTCGGCACATGCTCCATGGCGCCAAAGAACGGCAACGCAACCACCAAGCACGGTGTGCTGGACGAGCGCCTCAACGTCCACGGCACAAAGGGCCTCAAGGTCGCTGACTTGTCCATCTGCCCCGACAATGTCGGCTGCAACACGTACTCCACCGCCCTGCTCATCGGTGAGAAGGCGGCTATGCTCGTCGCTGAGGACTTGGGCTACTCTGGCTCTGCGCTCGACATGAAGGTGCCCAACTACCACGCTCCGAGGGAGATTGCTGGTTTGAGCAGACTTTAAGTGGGTTGTGAGAAGATGTGATGAGGGAGGAAATACTTGTACATGTATGTAGCGTTTGTTAGTGGTGGTTGTTTTGAATGCAATTGTTGTTGCTTCACTGGTTGCTTCACGTGATGTCTCGTATAGTGTGCACGTGTTTCATGTGTGCCATTTAGATGATGTTGCGGCTTGGAACAGAACACACAAATGGCAACCTTCTATAGCTTGTGATTTACGTTCTCTTCGATTGTAGATCTGTCGTGAGACCGTCCCGACCTTACCGTACTGTTCTATCCCTTCTTTAGTAGCATCATCCATTGCTCGGCTACGCGAAACAACCCTGTCTTTCTTTGACGGAGTTCCTTACTTCGATTTCTCTTCACTTGACCGTGCACCCAACTCCCTATCCTCCGTGACTCTCAACATCAACCCCGTCTCCAAGAAAACTCCATAACTCAACTGCTCGCACGGCCTCAACGGATCAACCAGCTGCAGATCAAAATTCTTCATCACCTCCCACACCACCTTGAAAATCTCCATAAACGCCACCGTCTTCCCCACACACCCCCACCTCCCATACCCAAACACCAACTCCACGTCCCTCTCCATCCTCTCCCTCTCCTCCCCCTGCAACTCCTCGAACCGCTCAGGGCGGTACACCCCCGCGTCCGCACCGAACACGTCACGCCGCCGCAACAACCCCGACAAATTCATCGCCACGCTCGTCCCGCCCGGCAACTTGATCCCCTTCGCCTCAGACCCGACCTTCCCCTGCCCCGCCATCCTCGGCGCCACCTCGTCCCCCTCCGCAGGCGTGACTTTACTCATCAGCCCCAGAACCGGGGGCCGCATCCTCAGGCCCTCATACACGACCGCTCTGAGGTAAGATATCTTCTGCGCCTGCGCGAGCGTGATCGGCCTCGCGCCCTCCTCACCAAGCTTTCCAGATGCATACGCAGCGACGTGTTCGCGGATGACAGCCTTGAGACGCATGTACACGCGCGGGCAGGTGATGGCGTGGACGAGGACGGCGCGGATGGCGTTGGCGGAGGACTCGGCGCCGGCGACGAGCATGAGGAGGGACTCGGAGGCGCATTCGGCGGGGGTCAGGGAGTGGCGGATGAAGGAGGCTAGCATGTCGTCTTGCGGCCTTTTCTCTGGCGGAGTGTGGAGGCGGTGGGAGACGTGGGTGTTGGCTATTCTGGGGGGTTGTTAGGATGGATCGTTGGGATGAAGCTTCGGAGGGCAAGGATGGAAAATCTGGGAGAGGGATGGGCATTTGGGGAGAGGTCAGGCACTCACTTCATTAATGCGCCGAAGCCTTGCTTGTCTGTTTCTTTGGGGCCGAGGAGGGTGAGGAAGGGAGGCCAGAACAGGACGCGGCGGATCCAGGGTACGTCGGCGGAGGTGGAGAGGAAGGGCCAGAGGCTGCGGATGATGCTCAGGACGCTGTAGTGGTCCGTTCCGTCACGGAGGTAGCCGAATTCTTTGCCGAAGCCAAGTTTCGTGATGACGTCCATTGTGAAGTAATTTGAGGCGTCGCCGAGGTCGAGGAGGGGAGTCTTGTCATTGTTCGTGGCGGTAGCAGTGGTGGGGAGTGCGTACTTGGTCCGGAGAAGGTTGATGAAGGTCTTGACTTGGTCATCTACGCTGGTTTCCATGGCTGGCGATTCTCGTCCACTGTAAGCTGGTACTACTTTGGCTTTCGCCTTGGCGTGGTCTTCTGTGTCCATTCGAGAGATTAAGTTGTCTTCATGGGGGTTGAAGCGTCCGGTCGTGTACCACTGGTCTCGAACATAAGGACTTTTGGTTCCAGAGATCCGCCTGAGTATGTCCGGGTCATTGGTAGTGACTAGGGTAGGACCAAGTCGGACAAGGGGTGCGTCATATTTGTCGTGCAAGTCGCGGAGGACAAGGTATTGCTTGCCACTATACGTGTTGCGGGCAAGCCACAGATAAGAGAACTTTGCAATGAATGGTCCTGGGATGTGGCGGAGAGGATACCAAGCAAGGAAGGCCGTGACAACGTACCATGAGAGGAAAGTGGCGACTGCACAGAAGACAAAATGATCCAGGAGCAGAGTAAGAAGTGCAGACACGGGGTACGCCATGACAATCATGTACAAGACGTGCACTTACATGATGATGGAAAGTGACAGAGACGTGTTCAGCGATAACAACCAAGTCAGGATTCCCGTTACGTCCCCACTAGGGGCAACGGCGCGGAGCCGCAAACGCAGGACAACGACGTTTGTGGTTGAGCCATGCACGCTACGGCGCCAGGTTGGACGATCTCGGCAGCGATTTCCTCTAGTATTCGAGTTCGATGTCAAGCAAAGAGCTTCGAGAATGGAGACATAGAAGGGTCAAGGGTACAAGACTGTATAGCAAGACCACTATTGATGATCTGCAGCAATCTCTGTATCTCACAAAGCAATACAGAAACATATGATGTGATTGGCTGACCCGATTCCGTAGATTGTGACCTCGGCCGCTCAGGGTCCAGCAACCGTGAGCTTGAAAGGTCAAAAGCTCTTCTAAAGACGTAAAGGCGAGTGTTCTGGACATTCTTCAACGTGGCTATATCCCAAAGACAAGCTGTACAGGACGCACCCAAATTAAAGCAATCAATTTCCCACGAATGATATACCGCATATGGAAGCTCGCTAGTCAATCACCCGAGATGATGGACCGCCAAGCTACAGCAACGACGTGCAAAAAGGACCCCATCCGTGCTGCCAATGCGGATCACCTGTAGATCGTGGGGTAGCGGGGGAGCAGCCTTCTTCTTTGCAGGCCGGAAGTCAACAAGGCCGGTGGGTAGATTCGTCCAAAGGCAGCAAGTCTATAAGACCATGGCCGCCTGTCAAGCCATGGCGCATTTCCAATCTTGCCCATCATGCTGTCAAAACTTCTGGTTGCCAGTGCCCTATACGTGCAGGCTTCTTTGGCCTCGCCGTTCCTCAAGCAGCTGAATGGCACAACCTGGATCATTGGAAATGATCTGTGGAACATGACACAGAATGAGAAATACGGCACAAAGCTGTGGTACAAGGGAAGGGACTTGGTCGATGAAGCTGTCGGACATTATGTCAGCTATAGTAAGTCTTCGTTGCGAAGAGCCGGTGCAGCAGTAGCTGACCTTGTCTCTAGACGGAGCAAAGAATGATCTGGCCTGGACCTCAGCAAAGATTGCACTCCAGACCGAGGACTACATCGATGTCCAATTCGACGCCGTGGAAGGAGAGATGCACTGGGTCATCTACAATGATCTCCCAGGTGCTTACCAGTACTTCATCAACCGCGCGCTCCCGAGGCTAGGTGAGTTCAGGACACTCTGGAGATTGGACAACGAAACGTTTCCAAGAGGACGAACAGACATCAAGGACGGCGTGCTTCCTGCCTTGTCCGAATACAGAGCCGCTACGAATGTGCAGGATGAGACCTGGCAAAAGGCAGACGGCACCTTCCTAACAAAGTACGACTGGAGCGCCTTCATTAGGACTCAAGACTACTATGGTGTCTATGGAGACGAATTTGGAAGCTGGTATATTGTACGTATGCCCGCCCTGTCTCAGACAACCTATTGACAAGGACTACAGAACCCAGGCAAGGACTACTACAACGGTGACCAACTAAAGCAAGAACTCATGGTAAGTCCAATATACTAAAACTACCGCAGTAATAATCGCTAACCATTTCTCCAGGTCCACCGTGAGTCTCAGACCGGCGATGCCGTCCAGCTCAATATGATCCACGGCACCCACTTCCAAGCTCTCTCCTCCGACGACTTCGCCAACGGCAAGATCTGGGGTCCCTGGCTCTGGTACCTCAACGACGGTAACCAGAACGACGTCGCCGCCCGCGCAGCCTCGGAATGCTCTCAATGGCCCTACTCCTGGTTCCAGAATCCCACCTACCAGTCCCGCGTCCGCAGCGTCTCCGGCACGCTCCTCCTCTCCGACGGCCGTCCGGCCTCCGGTGCCGCCATTCACCTGGGCAACAACCGCTCGAACCTCTCAACTCTCGACCAAGGCAGCAACAACTACTACACGACCTACGCCGACGCCTCCGGCTCCTTCACAATCCCGCACGTCCTGACCGGCACCTACGCCCTCCAAGCCTGGTCCAACGGCGGTCCCCTCTCCAACATCACCACCACCTTCGTCCAGAACGACATCGACCTCACAGCCCCCAGCTCCTCCGACCTCACCCTAAACCTCACAGCCTGGCCCCTCCCCGCCTCCCGCTCCCGCATCTTCCAAGTCGGCGACTTCGACCGCAAATCCCTCGGCTTCCGCTACGGCGGCGCCCCCTACCAACACGGTCTCGTCTCTCAGTGCCCCGCGAACCTGACCTTCACCATAGGTGTCAGCCCTACGGACGCGTGGTGTTTCGGCCAATCCGCGCTCGGAAAATGGGACATTGACTTCTCGCTGTCCGAAGACGAGGTCGCGCGCAATGGCAACAGGTCCGCGATATTGAGCGTCAGTCTGGCGGGGTACAGCCAGGGGACGAGCAGCAGTATCTTCGTGAACGGGCTGGATGCTGGAAGTAAGGTGGGCAATCTAACGAGCGGCAGCGTGCCGAGCGATCAGTGCCTTTATAGGAGCGCGACGACGGCGGGGGAGTGGCATTTCTTTGAATTTCCGGTGGGAGCGGGCAGCTTGAGGGCGGGGAGGAATACGGTTAGTTTTGTGGTGGAGAAGACGACGGTTTGGAGGGGGTTTTTGTGGGATAGTATTGTCTTGGACTGGGCGTGAGGATGAATTGACACTAGCGGTCAAATTTCCTTCAGCTATGTTGCTTGAATCCATGACATGATTCTACGGCCTGTGGGTCCCGGCCTCGACGATGCAAGGAACAGTCCTCGATTAACAGAGGCATAAGAACCACTACAACTTCGCCCTTCCCCTCTCTCCCTCTTCTTGCCCAATGATGACAGCCCCCAACCACCCCTCCCCGACATCTTCCCCCTCCTCAACCTCCATAACCCACTCCACCCTCCCCGCCCTCCCCGCCCGTACCTCAAGTTCCATCTTCATCTGCCGCACAACAAACAGCGTCTCCCCCTCCCTCACCTCATCCCCCTCCTCCACCAACACCTCGACCAGTTTCCCCGCAAACGGAATCGGCACGTGCGTCTTGTTCCGCGGATCCGCTCTGGGCCTCGAAGAAGCCGACGCCGCTGCTGACGAGGACATTGAGGTCTGAGACAGCGCGAGGCGGTAGGATGACGCCTGGGCAGAGGACGAGGTGGGCGTGATGGTGATTTCGGCGCTGAGGCTGGCGGGGAAGTCGTTCTTGAGGAGGCGCGTCAGGTGGAGGTGGTAGTCTTGTTGTTCCGCTTGCTTGGTCGGAGAGGAAGGTAGAGGGGCGAGAGCGATGGTCCAGGCGTCGTCTTTTCGGAAAAGAAGCTGGGAGGAGGATGGGGAGGAGGAGGGGACGGAGGTTGTGGGGCTGGCGAAGAGGGAGGCGCCGAATTTCTTGGGAGACGGCTGGGAGGCGGTGGAGAGGAGGGAGGCGTGCTGTGATTCGAGCCAGGAGGTGGTGCAGTTGCCGGAGATGAAATCGGGGTGGGTGATGATGGCTCTCAGTATGGGAATGTTGGTTTGCATTCCAGTGATGTGCGTGTCTTCTAGAGCGCGCTGGGCTTTGGCTAGGACTGCAGGCCAGGTGGAAGCGGTAATGATGAGTTTAGCTATCAGGCTGTCGAAATCGGCCGTGACGGCTGATGGTATGCCGTTCACAATGTTCGTGTCGCAGCGGATACCGTTGCCGGAGGGAAAGTGTGAGCTCTGGATCTTGCCCACGCTGAGAGACCAGTTCTTCGAAGGGGTTTCGGCTGTTATTCTCAGCTGTATAGATACAAGTGGTGGTGGTCTTTTGGGGTCTCCAAATGCCTGTTCAAGTCCAGCTTCTTGTAGCGATGCGCCTTGCGCAATCAAGAGTTGGGCGCGTACAATATCCGTTGAGCAGACAGACTCTGTCACCGTGTGCTCTACTTGTAATCTCGGGTTGACCTCCAGGAAGTAGAACTCTGAACTTTCCGGATTCACTAAAAACTCAAATGTGCCTAGTGACTTATAATTGATCTAAGAACATCAGCTAATGATTTGTATTTCCAAACCTGCCGTACTTACCTTCTTCGCCATGCGCAGAGCCGCTTCTATCACACGTGCAATCAATTTCCGATCTGTCAACGAACTCGGGGCCAGCTCCACAACCTTCTGATACCGCCTTTGTATACTACACTCCCGCTCCCAAAGATGCGTCACATTTCCATGATAGTCTCCCACAATCTGTACCTCAATATGTCTGTACCCCTGAACCGCTGCCTTCTCTACAAACACCTGCTTCGACGGGCTCTCCTCAATTGCTCGGGCCAATAGACTTTCAAGAGAAGCTGGATCCTCGACCAAACGAATACCTCGACCGCCACCTCCATCCACAGCCTTGATCATGATCGGCAAGCCCACTTTCTGCGCGAATGACTTGACCACCGACGAATCGCTCGTCGGCGTCGTGAGAGCTGGTAGTACCGGGACACTACATTCTTCTGCCAATTTTCGAGCTTGCAACTTGTCGCCAGTCCGATCCAGAATCTCGTAGCCCGGGCCTACGACCGCAATACCAGCGTCTGCAAGGCGCTTTGCGAATTCGGCTGATTCTGAGAGGAAGCCATACCCTGGATGCACAGTATTGATGGAATGCTTCTTTGCAACAGAAAGAAGTTCGTCAATGTTCAGGTATGAGGACGGTCCGGAGAGCTCGACGGCGTGATCTGCGTTGTATGCGTGTGAAACGTCGTCGCCTGTGTATAGTGCTATAGTCTCAATGTCAAGCTCTCGTGCAGCGGAGATGATGCGAGTCGCGATCTCGCCCCTGGTCGTGGTCAGCAGCTGTTGACTTATACATTCTAGGGGAGCTACCTGTTGGCGACGAGCAGTCGCTTGATAGGTTTGGGTGCAGCAGGAGGCATGTTGGAATTCCCAGCTGTAGTCAGATAGCCAGAGCGAAGATATACTAGACTATGATTGCCCCATTAAATCTCAAAAGAAATTCATAAGTCCTGAAGCTCAGTATAAACTGCAACGAGGTGAAGTGACAGACCCACCCCCGAGATGCCTCGGCTGCGGGGAAGGACGCCGTTCGACTAACCGACGACATGTCCTCCTCTCTATATCGCCATTGTAAGTAAATACATAAAGTCCATCCAGACACCGTGAGACACCCAGACATACACAATGGCAAAAGGCGATCCCCCATCCAACAAGGCTCAAGCCCGCGCCTCCCAAATTTCCGCCCACATCAACCCCGCCCCCGGCCCCGCCACTCCACGCCGCCGCCGCCAAAAGTCCACAAAAGACGACCCACCAGCAGACTACTCTGACGTGCTCTCTCAACTCTCCTCCCTCCGCACCATCGCCAAAACCCCCAATCCCTCGCACGCAGGCTACTCGCGCCAAAAGGCCTCAGGCAAGCTCTGGGTGCGCGAACGCGTGACCTCTCTCTTCGACGCCGGCACCTTCCGCGAGGTGGGCTCCGTGTCAGGGGACGTGACGTGGCGCCAGCTCTCTGCCACCAAGGAGACGCCGACCGATTTCGTGCCGAGCAACAATGTGCAAGGCTTCGGTCGTCTCAGGGGGCGGAAAGTGCTCTTCACTGCGGACGACTTTTCGCTGCGGGCTGGGCACGCGGACGGCGCGATCGGGGCCAAGACGGTGTATATGGAGAAGCTTGCGTTGGCCTTGAAGTTGCCGATGGTGAAGCTTGTGGATGGGAGTAGTGGAGGCGGGTCGGTATCGAGTATTAGGTCTATGGGGTATAGCTATATCCCGCCGCTGGAGAGCTTTGAGTATGTGATGAGGCAGCTCAATGCAGGGATCCCGAATCTGGGCGCGGTGTTGGGGCCCGCGATCGGGCTTGGTGCGGCGAGGGTCGTCAGTTGCCATTTCAGCGTCATGGCGGCGGATGTGGGGGCGTTGTTTAATGCGGGGCCGAAGGTGGTGGCGGGGGCGACGTTTGAGGAGGGATTGACATTTAGAGATTTGGGAGGGCCGATGATGCATTGTACGAACGGGACGATTGATAATTTAGCGGCCAGCGAGGAGGAGTGCTTTGAGCAGATTAGGACCGTGTTGGGGTATTTGCCGGATTCAGGGGAGAAAGTGCCTCCAATGATAAGAGCGGAGGATGATGTGGAAAGATTGAATCCGGAGCTGAGGACGGCGATTCCGAGGAAGAGGGAGAGAATGTTTGATCCGAGGGAGATCGTGACGACGGTGGTGGATCAGGGCAGCTTCTTCGAGATTGGAAGGTTATGGGGGACGACAGTGATTGTAGGACTAGCGCGGCTAGGCGGTCGACCAGTGGGGATTGTGGCGAACAATCCAGAGACGAACGCTGGAGCGCTAGACGCTGCTGGCTCACAAAAGCTGACAAGACATTTGAAGTTCTTGGACATTTTCAATATCCCTCTGCTCCAGTTCGTGGACGTCCCTGGATATGCAGTAGGAACCGTGGCAGAGCGAACAGCGACGATGAGATTCGGCATTGAATTGGCGAAAGCCTACTACTCAACAACCATGCCAATCTTCAGCGTGATTGTAAGACGAGTCTACGGTGTGGCCGGCGGTGTCATGCTTGACTGTCGAGATCCAAGATTCAGGGTGGCATGGCCTTCTGGCGAATGGGGTTCGTTGCCCCTAGACGGTGGAATCGAGGCAGGACACGCGGCAGAATTGAAGAAGGTAGAGAAAGAAAAGGGCGAACAAGCAAGAAAGGACAGGTACAAAGAGCTTGAGGAAGAATATAGAAGGCTAATGAGCCCAATCAGGACAGCTAATGCCTTTGGTGTTGAGGAAATCATTGACCCTGCTCGGACGAGACCTCTGGTCTGCGAGTGGCTTGAACATACTTACGAAAGTCTCTTGCCAATTAGAGTACAGGAGCGGATAGCTGGAAAACTGAATCCTGTCTTTTCTTGAGACTGGAAGAGTACAACGGAGAAATAATGAAGTCAACGCCAAAAATCAATAGTGCAACTGTGGTTACCGCCTTGCCTGAATTTTCATGCTACCAGCGATTCAATTCTCAAATAGGTATCAAACCTTCCATTCTGTGTTCTTAGAAAGCTGTCGTCTATCCCAATGCAATAGTGTACTGTCGTCCCGACTTCAAAACTCAAACAATGCCCAGCATCTTCTTCGCAATCATCCAGCAAAGAAGACCAAAAGCGAACAATCCTCCAGTAATGCCAAAGAACCAGTTCAGACCTTCCACGTCCTGACCGGGCACGATACAGTTCATGCCCCACAGACCCGTGACAATGTTCATGGGAAGGACGATGGTACCCAGCACCGTCAGCTTGTTCAGCACGTCGTTGGTCTGCTCCGCTCGCTCCGAGGTGCGGATGTTGATCTGGGCGAGGTAGTTGCTGTGAGCCCTGCTCAGGAGACTGCTTCTTGTTAGCTATTGTCCGGATGCATCGTGGTGATAGAGGACTCACTTCTCGTAATGTGACAAGTTACCCGTCATGGTAACGATGTGATCTTGGATATCACCGAGGTAAAGTCCAATCTCACTTCTCGGTGCAACTTGCCATTGCTCATTGCACCTCTTTGCGAATCCTTTGATGACGTCCGCCTTGTTGCCCAGCAACCTGTACAAACTCATGACTTTCTTTCTGCACTCGCCGATGCGGCGCAACATCTTGCCTCCTTCGTCCATATCCATGCTCCTTTCGCTTTTAGCCGTCTTCTGACTGAAGATACTCTTCTCCTTGTTGACTTCCTTCTTTGCCTTATCTTCATCCTTCACACTGATGCTGTGCAGATCGAGGATGTTATCGTCGATGTCGTCTACTTCATCCTCCACTTGTTGCACAAGCGGCGCATAAGCGTCAGTAATGTCATCAATAATGGCATAGCTGATCCAATCTGCGGACGGAGACATATAGTCATTCAGTTGTCGAATACGTCTGCGGACATTGGCAGGGTGAGGAGTCATGCTGAAATGGAAACTGAGGACACCATCGCGGTAGACGATGACGTAGATGTTGATGGGCTCCATGTAGTCCAAGCTCTCCTTGTCTTGCTCGAAGGACCGGTAGTTGACGAAGTAGTAGTTCTGGAACAACTCGACCTTCTCGCGAGGCTCCTGGACGAGAATATCTTCGACCGTCAGCTGATGAATGCCAAATGCTTTGGCAAGGACCTTCATCTCTGCTTCTGTTGGTGAAAGCACGTCAAGCCAAAACGTAGGTCGAGGGCCGAAGCGCTTGCCCTTGCCTGGAGTAGCTGGGATAGACTGGTGCTTGCCATTGGGTGTGACGGATCCGGACGCCTGATCCTGTGATTGAGACTTCTCCATCTTGACGCTGGCAAGGGAAGGTCGACCTCTGCCAAGCTCAGGGGCGGTAATCGTAGAGTCCTTTCCGGGTGAAGGAATGGCGTGCTCAAATTCATCCTCACTCTCGCTGGACTCATCTACCTCGGGAGGTGTAGGGCGAAAAAGGTCGTCGAAGGTGGCTCCGAATTGACAAAGCTCGCTGATGGTCCGACTATGAATTGTGGCGTCAAAGTTTTCGTTGAAGTAGGTATACCTGTACGGCTCATCATCCGCTTCTCGGTGCCATGCCTGCTTTGTGTTCCTGAGACGACCTCCGACCATGACGGGTTCGGTCATCTTCTTGGCACGCATCGTCTGTTCGGCTGTCCGCTCTTCTTTCTCCTCGTGCGCCCACTCTTCAAGCACCGTGAGATCCGGCCACTGCCTCCTACGACGACGGCGTGGACTTCTTCTGGCATCTTGATGACCGTCATCATCTCCATCGCCCATCTCGGACATGGGGGCATGGCCGGGATAACAGACGTCCATCTCTGCCAGGTCGTGGATCGTACGGGATCGCCTTGGCGAAGGTGGCGCGGAATGTGGAGAGCGGTCATCTTCTTCGTCGCCATCGATGTTAATAATAGCGTCGTGGTTTTGGTCGGGATGGTCTCGCGAGAACTCTTCAGCGATCATTACATCGTCCAAGGAGCCCATTTTAGGAGATCCTGGGACCGATGGAGGGTTGTTTACATCAAAGTCTTCGTCACTGTCATCGGTATAAGGCTTGATATTCTTCTTCTTGGTCTCCGGCGAGTGTCCTGATCCGCGTCGCTGTTGACTGAAGTAAGAGCCGCCATAACCTTGGCCAGTGTTGCTGCGAGCTGTGCTGGGCCGGTTCTTCGATGATGACCCTAACAGAGGAGTTCTGTCGTTACGCTCTTCCTCAGAATCTTCTTCGGGTACACCGTGATGTACCTGACTGAGCCGGGACTTGTTGGGACTTGAGCCGATAGGAGGTGCGTTTTGGCGGCTCTTCTGAGAGCGCTGAGCGGGGATGTTGTTCCTCGAGGCACCAAACATACTGTTGGAATTGCTTCGACGGCGCGACCTGAACGGCATCTGTTCTCTGTTTACAGGTATTAGTACGATCGACTTGCCAGGCCTCCAGTCTCGCATACCTGTGATCGAGCAGCGCCTCACTTTCCAGGCTTGTATTGCTCTTATTCCCATTCTTGAGACGATAGAATCCCGTTGACGACGCAGCACTTGGTCGAGGTCCATCAAGAAGGCTTGGCCGACGGTCGTGCTCGTCGTTGTCATTGACGGTAGACTCAGACGGTGCGGCAAAGCTCTGTCGTCGAGCCCTCTTCTTTCGACCACCACGGTGCTTTCTCTTCTTGTGCGTGGACACACCTCCCAATGCTCCATTGCTTCCCGAAGCAGACGCATTGTGGCCGCCAAATCCGTCGGGTCGTTCGCTCGTATGCTGGCCATTCGACGATTGCCCAGTAGCAGTCTGCGAGCTGGTCACCGGAGGTCCGGCGGTCTTAGGGGTCCGAGGCTCCATTGTCAATCAAGCCGTGCTGTATCCCGGGGCGTGACTGAGTATTGGCGGAGCAGAGGAGACCTCTCTGCTATTGACTGTGGTGTCGCCGTCGTTGCTGCAAAGTCGATGTAAAGAGCTTGAAGTCGAGTGGGTCTGTCCTGGCCCTGACCTGTCAGTGAAGATCCGTGACGTCGGTCGGGAGATCCGAGCGTTCGCCAAGCTCAACGGTGCCGATGAATTTGATGATTGGAGAGTATCTTGTTTTTCCAGATCTTCGAGCACAAAAGCCATTCCGTCGAGCAAATTGCTGTGCCCGAAGAAACGGTAAGTCAATTAAATCCAAGAGCTGCAAATTGGCCGGCGACTGCAGAAATTCTTGTACGTGGAAGATACCTCACGCGACACACTTCCTGATTCGGGACCTGCGCAGGGATCTGCACATAGCTGCCAATCACGATAAGCAAATGGAAGGAACCTGGAACCTGTGGAAGCTTTCCCGGGCCGAAAGCTCGCAACCTTCGATTCGACTTCATAAGCAGCACCTCGCATCCCGTTAGGACCTGATCATAACGCTCTCTATCATCACTTGAGCTACGGTGCACTGACGACGCTAGACTGTGAAATTGATACGAAGATTGTATATTGTAATGACTATAAGTGATTTTGAAGCTCAACTTAGAGCTGACTAGAGTTACCATTCCGGCCGGCAGTGCGATCAGAATAGCTGCAAAATCTGATGGATCTAAAGATAATTTTGGTAATGACTGATATGAAGGACGTCGCCAATGCCGATAATACCACCGTGATGATGTCAGATCTCAACTCAGCTTGGATGCGTCCCTTTGCTGTGTCTAGCTCACACTCGCCGAATCCGAAAGGAATTTATGAGAGGCCCCGAAGGGCAAGCTGATAGAGTAAAGGTCGCATACCCGCAAGGGTTTTTTTGGGTAACACGAAAGGCACTTGAAGCGATTATCGAGTAGTGGTGGTAGCAGCAGTAGTGGTGGTGGTGGTAGTGGGGTTCGCACTAGTTGTTGATGTTGATGTTGATTTTGTGGTGCTGGTGGTGGTGCTGGTGGTGCTAGTGGTGCTAGTGGTGGTGCTAGTGGTGGTGCTAGTGGTGGTGGTAGAAGTGGTAGTTGTGGTTGCAGCAGCGGTGGTGGTGGTAGTGCTATTAGGAGTGGTAGTCGTAGTAGTATTTTTAGGAGTGGTAGTTGTGGTTGTAGTCGTAGAAGTGGTAGTAGTTGTAGAAGTGGTAATAGGTGCAGAAGAAGTTGTCGTAGTGCTTGATGTCAGCGGAGTAGTAGACGTGGTTGTCACACGAGTAGTAGTGGTAGTTGTCAGAGGGATAGACGTTGTGGTCGTCGTAGTTGTCGAGCGAGTGGTAGTCGTTGTTGTCAAAGGAGTGGATGCCGTGGTCGTCGTTGTTGCTGCACGAGTGGTGGTTGTAGTCGTCGTTGTCAAAGGTATGGATGTTGTGGTTGTCGTAGTTGTCACACGAGTAGTTGTACTTGTTAGAGCGATAGACTTTGTGGTTGTCATAGTCGATGTAGACGTGCTTGATATAGTACTCGTTGCACGAGTCGAAGTCGTCGTGCTTGTCGGAGAAACGGATGTACTCGTGGTTGAGCTAGTTGTTACCTTGAGAGTCTTTGTCGTTGTGACTGTAGCAAGAGTTGTAGCAAGACTAGTAGTGGACTTAGTGGTAGTAGTAGTCGTGCGACTTGAGGTAGAAGTAGTAGTTGTCTTCGTAGTAGTGGAAGATGTGGAAGTCGTTGTCGTGTGAGCTGGTATGGTGGTAGTCGAGGAGGATATGCTTACACGAATCGTAGTAAAGGTTCTAGTAGTCGAGATGGAAGTTGCGGAAGAGAAAACGGAAGCGGTAGTCTTCGGAGTAGACGTCGTCGAAGTAGAGGTAGATACCCTTGAACTTGTTGTTGTAGGTACAATTGGCTTCGTGGTGACCGTCGTAGTAGTGCTCGATTTTGTGCTGATTGTTGATGGTACAATCACAGTCGAGATAGCTAGAGTAGTGCCGGACGCTCTGGTACTAGTTGCCCTGCCAGATGTAACTATCGAAGAAGAAGTCCTCACAGAGCTCGTCGCCAGTCTTGTGGTAGCTGACGTAACATCAGAATGGGTGCTTGTCTTGATGGTAGTCATCGTCTTAGTCGTTGGTGACACGGAAACACCACTAGTACTGATGGATCCCTTGGCAGTAGTAGTTGCTCTAGTGCTAGTAGTTGCTTTGCTACTAGTCGCCGTCTTAATACCAGACGTTGTTTTGTTACCAGTAGTTGTCTTCTCACTTGTAGTCGCTTTGCTACTAGTGGTCGTCTTCTCACTTGTAGTCGTCTTATTGCCAGTGGTTGTCTTGTTGCCAGTAGCTGTCTTGTTACCAGTGCTTGTCTTCTCACCAGTGGTTGTCTTTTTACTAATGGTTGCCTTCTCACTAGTGGTAGTCTTGCTAGATGATGCAGTAGTGGCTAAGTTTGCTCGTGTACTGGTTGTAGCAGCTTTTGAAGCAGGGAACGAAGCTGATCTGCTTGAAGCCTTCTTGATCGAAGACGAAGCCGTGACATGAGTCTCACTTGCAACAGTGATCAAGGTTGTTGTCGTGTGTGCCTTGGTATGCACAGGTGTCTGACTTTTCGCCGCTTTACCTGGCACAGTGTGAATAGCCTTCTTCGCACCCGTTTTCGTGGAGTGGGCGAGTGCCGAGGTGGAAGAACTAAGGATACATTCGCAGCCATCGATAACCTGGGTTGATGTCAAGCCAGAAATTGGGCTTAATTTCTGCTCGACAGTGCCATAGAATCGACAGAAAGATGCAGTCTGGTTAAAGGCTTTCTCCACGATGGCTCCGTATGCTTCGTTGCATTTGTGAGGAGTAGCAGTGTTTGGCGCAGGAGACTGCTGATGTTTTGGACTAGCGATGCCAGCATCTTTCAAGATGCATTTGCATGTCGATGTCAAGGTACTGTTGGTGAAACCGGCGATTGGTGCGCTGATGCGGTCGGCAGAAAGGTAGTAAGTGCAGAATGGAGCAGGAGATTGTACATCCTTCTTGATCAAGGAAAGCTCAGACTTGAGCTGACTGCAGGCTGTGTCGGCTGCAGTCACAGTCCAAGCAGCGAGGAAAGGGAGAAGAAGAAGAGAGGATCTCATGATGCTGAAGTGTAGTGGTAGATACTGTTGCTAAACCCCAAGCTGATGGCCTTCTCTTGAGCAGAGATAGAAGCTGCTTTTATAGATCATCTCGTCGAAAGTATTAGACGCTGGCACTATAGCCAGGCATGTCACTCTGGTCGTTAACGATACTATTGGCAAAGGCTGATACAGACTTTACATGTGTACCACTGTGCGACTCGTCTGGCTCGTTTTGTCAAAGCATGTTATTGAGCAGTGGAGCTTGTTCGCATTCTCATCTTGCGCTTAGTTGTTACAAGCAGAGTTTCGTGTCCAACGGCGAACAACTGCTCGAAATGTCTTTGCCAATTATAGATGAGCTATCCATGAATGCACGATACTTACCCTGCATTAATTTGCAAGAACTGGGAATATACTATACTTTGCACCTGTTGTGACAAGAGTAGCACTTCATGATCTCCATTCGTTGTTGGCAGCTCGTCCTCATGGACTTTGCTTTTGCGAAGCAGGAGCACGATCGGGCATCTGCCTCCTCGCGAAGGTATCCAAGGCAGTCTTACTGCACCCAGGAACATGCCGGATTCCGAATACAACAGTTATAGTGGTCTGGAGTCTCCATGATGGCGTCTGGAAAGACTGGGGAGCGAAAAGGATACTTGACAGCGTTTTCAGTGAAGACTAAATGCTGGCTTCGTATCGTGAGTCGTCCCGGCTGATCGTCAACGGGCGGGGATGCCCAGACTGCAGGCCTTGGGAACGATGCTAAGCTCTTCACACCTTTCACCGCCGTTGTCAAAACAAACGATACAACTTTCCATCTCCTCGTCGCCCTTTCATGTGACACATGCGCTATCGCGAAGGAGGGCAACACCGCTCACGACTTGTCCGCATTGCCACTCTCGCTGTGACGTTTCGGCCTGGCAGAGTTCAAAGCCTAGCTGCCGTCCAGGGCACCTTCTTCACCAATATTCGTGCTTCACTCAAGCCTTGCTGTGGTCCGCCCTCCATTCGCAACATCTCCCTCAGGATCGTGGTGCCTATTGGGAAGTCCTTGTCACATGATATGCGGGTTTGAATGTAATTTGAGACCATATGGGTTGCCTCTGACCACCCGCAGTCCGCGTCACTTTTTCACCTTTGTTGGCTTCTATATTCTGCTAGGGGTCTGAATACTCTTCCGCGTGTTGTCCTCCGCTCTTCCACCGTGGATCATACACATAAGTTCTCGTCGTGTCGGTCAAGATGACCCATAAAGGCCACGATACGGGATCAAGACTATGGGCGTACAGATCCCGATTGATGGGATCGCACCATAGGGCGTTGATATCCCAGTCGTTCAGAAGAAGCATCCGGACGGCAAGAGCACTATATTTTTGACGAGATCGCATTGCGAAACGTAGCTCAATTCGATGACACAGCCTCTGGAAGTATTGCCGCTGTTGTAGACGTGCCTGGTCTAAGTTGCATATATGCTCCGAGCCAAGTCGACCTGCCATCAGGAAGTTTGCGTATTTGCTAAGGCGAGGACGGCGTGACCCTTTCAGAGACCGCTTGAGTGACGAACGAACAGATTAATCAACTTGAAGTGGGGTAGACAGCGCAGATGCGTTTCATCCTCAGAGCTGCATGAAGAGCCGCGTGCGGGATGGACGGTCCGGCGGGGATCATTCGTCAGACAAGCATTTGTGCGGCTGCCATCATTGGTTGTGTCTTGCTCTAGCCTAGGATTGATATCGAATATTCAGTAAGTGGGCGACTCAGAAAAACGTTGGCATCTGTCTGCTTGCATGAGTAGTGAATTACGGAGCTATGCTGCTTGGAACGCATTGGTCATGTTTAGTCGCATAACTCCCGGTCCATATCCAAAACGCCGAATGCGGCCATATTTGAAGCCCGCAAGCCGCATTTGCTGAAGAGCAAGTAGTTAGAACACAGCAGGATATCTAGCCGCAATCTCGTCCAAGAACTCGAAAAACAGACAAGAGCAGATCACGGCCCTTGCGAACAGTCTATATAGTCTGATGAGCTACACTATAAAATTGCTATGGCCGTGATCATGACCAGCAAAGGAATCTTGGTAGAGGACATGTCAATCCTTGTGCCGTCCTGAGTCGTGTGGGAGCTTTGACCAGCTTTGATGCAGAGTATAAAGCAGTTCTAATCCCCACACAGCCAGGCGCGTCACTTTGCTTTGTGTGGACGGCAGAAGCTCGAACTGAGCTCCTCATAAAACAAAGCCATGCAAACAAGCAATTGATGCGACCAACACTTGAATCACCTTCGGATATGACAGCGATATGACATGTGAGTTTGTCCTCCCGTCCGAAGTCTCGCTGCCGCTCTAGACAAGCTTCATGTTCTCCACATCAAGACCACATCTCGGCCAGTCGCTAACAGCTTTTCTCTATTCTAGCTATCACATTATAGACACGAAGTTACAAACCCAGACCAAATTTGACATGCGACCATAAGCACATCTCAATGCGTCTCATCACTCCCAACAGTCTACATTACCCCATCACTGTCACGCGACTGCGGTGCCAGCAAGATGAAGAGGTCACGCAGGGTGCAGCCCTGTTTGACTACCGCTACGAAACTACAGTCATCGAGGGGACAGAGGAAGATAAAGAAGGAGTACCGGTGAAGAAGACACTCTACTCTACATACGAGACTGACATTGAAGGCACTGTGGGGAAGTGGCTCATCAAAACCGGTACGACCATCAGCAGAGGACGGTATGTACCACCACAAGGGAGCAGAGAAGACTGGTCTGACGCATCCGTAGGACACCCATCGTAGACATTGAAGAGGCTTGCAGGCATGAAGTCCAGTTTCAAGGCATGTGTGCCGAATGCGGAAAGGATATGACCGAGTATGTTCTCCTTCAGCCCAGCGTGACTCAATATCGCTAAAACCTCTGCAAGGGTACATTACAATACCGTCCAAAAGAACACGTCCCGCGCGACCATCTCCGCGGCTCACAGTCATGCCGGTCTTCTGGTCTCAGCAGCAGAAGCATCAAGATCAGACGAGGAGGCGAAAAGGAGGCTGATATCTTCGCGCAAACTCTCATTGGTGGTGGATCTGGATCAGACCATCATCCATGCCACCGTCGACAGTACTGTGGCTGAGTGGCAGAGAGATCCTACAAATCCAAACCACGATGCAGTGAAAGATGTCCGGGCCTTCCAGCTGCTCGAAGAAGCACCCGGCGCAAGGGGCTGCTGGTACTACATCAAGCTCCGACCTGGTCTGAAAGAGTTCTTGGAAGAGATATCGAAGATCTACGAGCTACACATCTACACTATGGGTACTCGCGCATACGCCCAGAATATCGCCATGCTTGTCGACCCAGACAGAAAGATCTTCGGAGACCGAATTTTAAGCCGAGATGAGAGTGGAAGCATGACGGTCAAGAGTCTGCGTCGACTCTTTCCCGTGGATACCAAAATGGTGGTCATCATAGACGATCGTGGAGACGTTTGGCATTGGTGTCAGAATCTCATCAAGGTGACCGCTTTTGACTTCTTTGTTGGTATTGGCGACATCAACTCCAGTTTCCTTCCAAAACGCCCCGGGATCGATGATGTGCCGCCATCAAAGCCTGAAGTTGTTGCAAATGGGGACAAAGCATCGAAGATCGAGAAGAAGACGAACGGAACGACAACAGGTGGACCTGGCGCCCCTGTGCAACCACAAGCAAATGGCGACGTATCCACGATTGACCAGCTCATGTCAATGAGTGGTACGTCTGACGCCAACAAGCTGGAAGAACAAACCCACGAGCATGACGAGACTATTGCCGCCCAGCTCACCGACCGTCCACTACTGCAAAAGCAGAAGATGCTGGACGCAGCAGAAGAAGCTGCGTCCTCTGAGCCCGCCGACTCTCCTCAGGAAAATGGGCACTCCGAGACGCCTCCTCCACGCAGACATAACCTACTTCGCGACGACGATAACGAGCTCCACTATCTACAGAAATCCCTTCATGCTATTCACACCAAATTTTACAGCTCGTACGACACCCGCAGCTCGTCATCGGCACCTCCTTCCAGGGTCTCGGAACTACGTCCTAACGCCCCTCGTCCCCGCGCTCCTAACAACTCTACATCCGAACTTGACCTTGACAATCTCCCAGACGTGACCACCATCATGGCTAACATGAAGACCTCTGTCCTCCGCGGCGTACACATTGTGTTCTCCGGCGTCCTCCCACTCGGTACCCCAATACAATCTGTCGACATTGCCATCTGGGCCAAATCCCTCGGCGCCGTCGTCTCAGAGAACATCACCCGCAAGACCACGCATGTCATCGCCTCCCCCGCGCGCCGCACCGCCAAAGTTCGCCAAGCCTGGCGCAAGAGCGAGCGCATCAGCATCGTGACCCAAAAATGGCTCTACGACTGCCTCAGCCGGTGGCAGCGCCTGGAAGAAGAACCCTACCGCATCCACCGGGACATCACGGAAGCCGAAGTGCGCCGCGAAGAAGAGCGGGAAAAGCGCCACGCCCCCGCCTTCGAGCAATCGGACCCCACCCTCCTCAGCAGCAGCGACGACGAAGCGGCGCTGACAGAAGAAGACGTACCCACGCCGACGAACGGCCGCGCGCCCAGAACAGGCGAGGACACCAACGACGCGGACGACGAAGCGACGGATACGGACACGGAGAAGGAACTCCGCCAGCACATGCCCAGCCTGAGCCGGGAGGACAGCTCGCCCCACGAGGAAACGAAAGAGGACTGGGACGACATCGACGGCGAACTGGCCGAGTTCCTGGGCAGCGACGCCGAGGACGACGGCAGCGCGAGCGAGGCCGAAAGCGCCAAGAGCGGCGTCAGCGGCGGCGGGAGCCGGAAGAGGAAACGCGCGGCGGGAAGTGAAGGGGATGGGGAGCAGGGGCAGGAAAGCGACGGGACGAGTAGGCTGCAGGTGCGCAAGAAGAAGGCGCTGGGGCGCACGAGCAGTCTCAATAATGTGGAGCAGATCGCGGGGGATAGCGGGGTGGTGGCTGTGCCTTCTGGCTCTGGTGCTGAGGGTGAGGGGAAGGGGACAGAGACGATCCTTGAGGAGGAAGGGGAAGGAGAAGCGGACGAGGACGAGGATGAAGATGGGGGACTGGAGGCGGAGTTGGCGGCGGAGATGATGAGGCAGGATGAGGAGGATGGGGTGGAAGCGTGAGTCAAGGGCAGAGAAGGGGTCGGCGGTCGTCTGGCTTGTATCAATTCCTCATAGCGTGGCGCTGCATTTTTCGGTCGGGATTGCTTTGGGTATGATTCTATCATCTAGATATCATTGATGTGGTGGGGCTATGCGGCCATGGGATAGATCTATGACATGTGTGATGACATGAATGAGATCTGCATTTGACTTTAATCTGAACCTAAGGCTGTGAGTTATGATTGTGAGAAGAAAGAGCTTCTGATTTAGTGGAGAAGACGCAACGAAGCTTCCTCGCTATGCTATCTACTGTTTTACCGGATATGATACAATCATAACACAACTGAGTATGCATCTTAAGCATGTTCCGTGTCTTCAGCCATATTAAATCAAAGAAACGCAAGCATCAGCTCCACCCATCGAGCAGCTGCTATAGACCGCATCTCAAGCCCCAAGCGACCTCTTCCTGCTCCTGGCTCTGATCTGGCCCGCCTCGCAAGAATTATCCCACCACCCTAGGGCCAGCTCATCCATGAACCAGATCCTCTGCTCATCGCCAGCGAACGCGCGAATCTGAAAGCCGCTTAGGCCCCTCATGTCAAGAGGGAAATCGACAAAAGTCAATAGACAGTCGCGAAGGGTAGGACAGGCGGGGACAGTGACGTTGCTTTGATAGGCCAGGATCTCAGCACGGGAGGAGCGGTCGTACACGTATCCGCTGATCTCGTACATGCAGCCTGGTGAATCCGTGTTGTCGCATCCGAGGTAGGCGGAGTAAGCGTTGAACCAGTACGCTTGGTCGGAAAGGCGGGCGCCGGCTCCTAGTTCACCAGGGCGGACGAAGCCTGGAGAGGGCACATTGGGCGCGCCTGTCTCGTTCGTGATGAAGACGGCTAAGTGAGGAGGAGTGACTGCTTGGAAGGGAGTCTCTGGGAGCGGGGCGTAGACGTAGCCTTGGGAGAAGACGAAGTAGTGATATGGGCTGAAAACGGGGACCGCTTGGGTGACGTCGGTCAGATTAGTCACAAAGCGAGGAAGATCATCGAACTGTACAGTGTCAGCGACTAGTATCATTGAGAAATACGGTCAACACTTACCCCGAATCGAAAATCACCAGTTTCGCCACAACCAGTCTGTGCGGGGATAGCCCCTGTGCCAGTGGAAAGTGAGATTGTGCGGGTCGATAAGGTAGTTGGTCCTGGTGTCTCCTCACAAGATGTCCCAGCAGTGCCAGTCACATAAGCTGGCGTTCTGGGATTCACATCAGAAGTAGTTGTCGGATACGGAGGGACTGGTGGAAACGCTGGGTTGAAGAGTGTGCCAGGCGAGTACCTTCTAGGTCCTGGGTAGGGCACTCCGCCCGGTCCGGTCTCAGTGAATCTGCCAACGACCACATCCTCGAGCTGTGCAGCACGGCCGAATATGCTTGGCATAGTGCGGGTCTCGAAAGCGGTGGTCGACAAGATGCTCGTTTCCTCCGTGGTGGTAGTGACTTCAACGGTGACTGTGATATTCCAGCCACTTGTGCCTGGTCTAGGAATGGTGTGGGGCGCCCTGAAGGTGGTGGGGAGAGTATTAGTGAAGGCAAGCAAGGTAGAAAAGCTAGTGGAGATATTGTCGATATCCAAAAGCTCGACAGAAGAAGCCGAGGTAGGCAGATACGTGAAGGAAGGGTAATCAGAAGAGATTGTGCCGTTGGTTGGGTTGATTGGAATCGCCGTCGCAGTCACTGTTTCGACGATAGTCTCAGTGACAATTTCAGTGACAATATCAGTGACCGTGATGATATTCACAGAGGCCAGGCAAGTACTGCAAGCGCTATTGTCAGTGGCCTATTGCGTGATACACGGCTTCGAGACTAACCTGATGCCCTGTGCGGCAGTGAGCCGAACAGCATGCAGCACTAAAGCGGCTAGACACAGCATTTTAGAACACATACTGTGATATGAAATGAAAATATCGGCGATAGTGTGTAACGAGCGTCTGTGGTGGGAAAAGTGTAGCGAAACGAGCGACGATGTGGTGGGAATGTATGAAGACGAAGGGCATAGATGTATTCGATATTGACAAGCCGAGAAGTAGCTGAGCAGAGGTGGAAGTAGCGATGCTGTCATTCCAGCATATCGCTGAGGGCAGGTGGTTTCAGAGTAGTAGCACCTGCATATCATTTGCGCTACCATTATGCCGGTACTCCTGATCAGCATCGGCCTATCAGGTGTCATACATGATCTTCATTGCAGATGCAGTCAGCATCACATTACAACAGATAATCTACCGTGCTTCCGCACTTGTCGGGGGACCGGGACGACCTCTGAATATGGTGTTCATGTGTAATTGTCGGCATCTTGAGCGGCCTCTATACCCTATCTTCCAGTGGATCGACTGCGACCATATCTGTCCTCAGAAGCCGGTTCCAACGAACGTTACAATGTCAATGTCACCGATTGAGACGCAGATGAAGATGAGTTGATCATATGCAGGGTGTTGCACGAAGATGTCAAGTCGTTGCACATGCACGGCCACAGCTCCACGTCTCACATGCAATGTCGATCACTTGGCAAGACTGGTTGATTGCTTGCAGAGCCGCATCTCTAATGAGGTGATTGGCGGCGCCGTTGAATCCCGACCCATGTGGGTTCGAGCTGCCGCATCTCCCCACCGCTCAAGCGCCCCTCCACCCTCTCCAGCAATTGCATCTTGGGCAGATGACGACTCACATAGAACGTTCACGTGCTTCCATGTGAGCTTGCTTGACGCGCCAAGTATATCCTTCCCACATCCTTCTCTGTCCTTCTTGCCTGACGGCCATCTCCGATACTACCGTTCACGCCTGATTCCGGCACAGAGTTGCCTGACGGTTCGTCTATGAAAGTGTCTCACCTCGACCTCGTTTTCGCGTTCCCTTGCACGAACTGTCTCGACCGGTAGCCGCCCGCCATGAACTTCGGACAGCAACTTCCCCAGATTCACACAGACGGCCACTTCAATAAGCGCACCTCTGGAGATTTCTCGAGTCCGCAGATGGGTCCTGGAGAGATGCCTCCAAATGGTGCGCACAACGGCCACATGCCTATGGTCATACCTGGACAAGGACGGGGAATGCAACAACAGTATGGCGCAGGCTTCGCAGCAGCCAGAAGTCCCCCAAAGCAGAAGAGTACGTCCTACATCTAGCAAGAGACCCCAGTTGCTAATGGTACCAAGGCACGTCACATGTTCCTTGCAAGTTCTTCCCAATCGGTCAGTGCCAGGCCGGCGCTGCTTGCCAGTTCTCACACGATCTCGACCCCATGACTCAAAATGCGCCCTGCAAGTACTTCGCAAGAGTGTGTACATTTCAGGAAGCATAGTGTGCAACGAACTAATTCAAGGCAGGGTAGTTGCAAGTTCGGACAGGGTTGTGCGCTAATGCACATGCTACCAGATGGCAGAGTTGTCAATCGACCGACAAGAGGAGGCCATGGCTTTAATCGGAGAGGACCGCCCAACGGACACATGTACGCCGGCAACTCGAGCTCTCCAGTAGCAATCAACACCCAAGATCCCGGCGCGATGCCTCTGGATCCTATGGCTTTCCAGAATCAAGACCCTGGCCCTGCCTACACACATCAACCCAATTCTCCCATGTTCAAAGCAGAAATGTACCCTCCGGAAGGCTCCCCTCCCTTCGGCTCACCCCCACGCGATTTCCTCAACCCACTGAGATCACCACCAAGGCCAGGTCTCAGTGCTCGGGATGCGCAATTACCTAGCTCATGGGACAGTCAAGGAGTTTCCCAAGCAGCTAGGAATGGCCCATACGCTGCCTCTGTACCCGGTCGCTTCGGCCTCGAGTCACCTCCTTCGTCATACCCAAACAAAGCCCAACTCGGCAACACTGCGCTCCGAGACAGAGATTCGGCATTCGGTGATACTGCCAATCTGGACGGCATGCTTCATGGTCTTGGCTCGTCCCCGCGCGAGAACGAACCTTTGACATTTTCAAAACGACCACTGCATTCTGAGCGTTTCGCAAGATCTCGACCATTCATCTCGTCCTCCCTTGATGTGCGGAATACACAGTTTCTGGGCGAGCTCAGCAACTCGGATCCCGACGGTGGTGATTCGGACGATGGTGCTGGTGAAGACCTTCTGCCATCTTCTCTACACGACCTGCTTCCTACAGACAAGCCTCGTCGCGCATCTAGGAGTGGCCCGCCCGAAGACGAGTCGAACCCACACTGGACTTCAGCACCGAGACGCATCATCAGCAATGGTGGTCATGCAGAGTCCAAGACTGGCTCACTTTCTCCACATTCTGCATCGCCCTCCCGGTACAGCGCTATGTGGGCAGCACGTTCTTCAGGGAAACCAGATTCAGAAGTCAACTCTGTATCTGCCTTTGGCCACGTTGGCTCACCACTTAGACCTTCAAATCTTCGGACAAGCAGCACGACTGCTACGTCTCCTCCAAATGCAAGCGACACAAACTTGAGCATGCTTACATCCCAGCTGCAGCGTGCCAAGCTGAACAACGGCGCTTCTGGCTCACCGACAGCCGGTGGTCTGCATCCGACCTCATCACCAGCCTCCAACGTCCTGTCCTCGCGCGGCACCGCCAGCTCTAATAGTAGACAAGCTCAGGGCCTCGGCGCTGGTGAGAGGAGTCTGAGTGGAAACTTTAGCAACACACTTGGTCGGGAAAGAATTGAAGAGGAGAGCATCTTCTCAATGGAAGAAGAAACCGGTGGCCTTGAGGGCAGCGAGGCAGAGCCAAGTCCCCACCAAAGGAATGCAAGTGCTGGGAATGCATGGGGTATGGGCAGACCCTCCACAGTCGGCGTCGGCGTGATTGGTAGCCCACGCGGGAAATGATTGCACGCGCAAGCGGGCGCTATAGAGCTCCATGGTATCGATCGGGGCATAAGCACAAGACACGGTAACATGTCCGTGTAGATGTACTATCTCATGAACACAAAAGGGATATCAGGAGCAACGCATAGCATAGACGGGAGGGTAGCTTGGGCATGCATATGCATCTTTCGAGTTTTTCGCACTCATGATCATGAAGATTTCCAAACATATCTCTCATATGACTCCGATTGATCTATCCTTGTGTCAATAACAATCGTATGCTGCCATATTCCATCACATGTGAACGCCAAGCACGGTCCTTGATCGGAGCGGAGTCGGACTTTGGCCTAACCTTCAACCTCAAATTAACTTACTACCCGATCTCGCTCGACCAGACACTATCTCTCCTCTCTCGGCGCGCTGCTGCTGGACTGTGTCGCGCTCGATCTCTGTCTTTACTGACAGGCTCCCACTAACAGCGTGTCAGTTTTCATATCTGTACCGACGCTTCCCTCGACAACGAACAGCCAGTGCAGGCCGATTCATTCCTTGACTCGACAAGCAGAGGACAGCGCACTCATTTCGGACGATCGTACCTGCCGCGATCATGGCGCAACAGAATGGAGGCCAGCCATCTGGCGGCTCCATGCAGATGGATATGATCCAACCGCATCACATCGCCAACATCCCAATTCTTAGCGATACCGACAAGCAGAAATATACGACAGGATTAGAGGGATTGTGGGCCAAAGTCAAGAGCAATCCTCCCGACTCTGAAATCCATCAGAAGGCTGTCGCAAAGATCAAAGAAGTTTCCCGAGACCTGCTTTTCCGTTTGTCAAAGTCCAAGCGTCAGAACAACCCTCAAGCGCAGGGTCAACAACAGCAGCAAGCGCAACAGTCTAGTCATCAGGGACAGAACCAAGGACAAGCTCAGAATATGGGGACGCAGAACAAGCAGGAGAACATCCAGCAGCAAGGGCAGGCACAGCAGCCACAGGCCCCACAACCGCAGCGACAAACTTCACAGCAGGGCCAACAACCTCAACAACAGGTTCAGCTTTCAGAGCAAGCCAAGAACTTCCTTCTTAAGTATGAGATTGTACCTCCTACGACTATGACTCATGACAGTCCCCAGTTTGAGAGCTACAAGAAGAAGTTCAACGATCACCTGACCAAATGTCTCATTGCCAATGAACGCTACTCAAACACGATGAAGGAGTTCACTGCACGCGAGAACCAGCTCAGAGCGAACGGCCAGTCTTTATCTCCGGAGCAAATGCAACAGCGAGAGACTTTCAAGGGTATGATTCAGAAAGCCAAGAGCGAGTTTGACAAGCTCAAGGCAGAAAACGAGCGTAACAAGACGTTCTGGCAACAGCAGCGTCAAAATGGTCAACAGCAAGGGGCCAATCAGGGTGGTGGTGGTCAGAACCAGCAAAATCAGGCACAGGCACAAGCGCAAGCACAGGCGCAAGCTCAAGCACAGGCTCAGGCACAAGCTGCTCAAGCACAGGCACAAGCTCAGATGCGACAACAGGCACAACAAGCTCAACAAGCCCATCAGGCGCAGCAAGCTCAACAATCACAGCAGTCACAGCAGGTAAACCAGGATAACCAGCAGCAACAACAGGGTCAAGCCAACCAGTCAATGCCTTTTGCTTCTCAGACCCCGCAGTCGCAACAGAATCAGCAGACATCTATGCCTCAGCAGCAACAGCAGCCTCAGCAACAGCAGCAGCAAGCTCGCCCCCAACCTATCCCGCAACAACAGCCTTTCCCTCCGCAACAGGGTCAACAATCACAACAGCCAGGCGCACCGCAGCCACTTTCACATCAGGCCGCTATCACGGCTATCAACCGCACTTATAGCGACCAAGTCGCGCCGACTCAGTCCAACGCACCGACTGCTCGTGGCACACCTACAGCACAGACCACCGCTCAGCCATTCCCTTCACAGCAGACATCAAACATCAACTCTGCGAAACTTCCAATCCCTCAAAAACTCAACACACCTCCGGTCCAACCAGTTCAGATGGCTCCAGCGAGACCTACTTTCGGCCCTGGACCTCAGGGTATGCTCGGTCAGCCCGCCATGCAGAAGCAGCCTGGATTCACTCTTGAGGGAGAAGAGGGTCGTGTTCTTAGTAAGAAGAAGCTGGATGAGCTGGTGAGGCAGGTCACTGGTGGTGGTGAGGGGTTGAGCGCTGAAGCTGAAGAGGTGAGCTTTCATTCATTACTCATCCCTTCATTCATCTCGCAGCTTCACATTCAAGACTCTCAGCTTTATTGCATCGCTTGAGAACCACTCACTTCTCAAGATGTGAACTTATCCACACAACGCACTTTTCACTTCATACCTCACACACACCTCAAGCTCCCCACCTCTTCCGTCCCTCAACTACACCCCTCATCTCGTTTGCCAGAATCACGGGCTAACAATCCCCTCAGGCCGCGCTCAACCTTGCAGACGACTTCGTCGACAACGTCATCACCGCCGCCTGCCGCCTCGCCAAGATCCGCCCCAATGCAACCCTCGACATCCGCGACATCCAACTCGTCCTCGAGCGCAACTACAACATCCGCGTGCCTGGATATAGTCTGGACGAGATCCGCACCGTGCGCAAGTTCCAGCCCGCGCAGGGGTGGACGCAGAAGATGAATGCTGTGCAGGCTGCCAAGGTCATGGGAAGGCAGGATGGTTAGTTTCCTTCTCTTGGCAGGGAGGAGAGGGCTGAGGGAGTTGAAGGGAGGGAACGTGAGGGGAGGCTGAGGCGAGGGAAGGGGAGGAAGGTGGTGGGCAAAGGTCGGTGACTAGGCTTTCTTTTGATTTTGAACATGAACTCCTGCGGCAGGATGGATACGCATGGCGTTGGGTGGATTTCGTCGTTCACTTGCGGCCACGAGAAATGGTTAGGGATACGTGCTTCTATGGCACGACACGGGCAAAGCAGAAAGACAGAAAGATGAACAAGCAGTCACACAACAAAACGTGAAGTCAGACTTCACTTTTATTGCATTCGTTCCATCGTGATACTCATACCCCCACCATCTGCTCGAGACTTTACCTCGTCACGGCATGTACCAAGTGTTCTTCCCCACGGCCTTCTACGGCGTCAGGTATGTAATCCCTCACCATCCATCGTCCCTCCTCCCCTCCTGCCTCCCCGCATTGAACGCATTTTCCTGCTCATCCCCGTACCTCTCCACATTCCCCTCCATACGATCATACCCCTGCTCGACCCTATTCCCGAACCGATCGAACCCCTGCGCAATATCGCCCGGCACGTCCGCCACGTCCTGGCCAAAGTCCTGGACTTCGCCGTAGGCCTTGCCTGCGCCGTAGGAGATGTCTTGGGGGATGTCTTCGACCTGCATACTATCGTCAGTGGATGCGGGGCAGAAGGGGTGAGGGGAAAGTAGGGAAGAGGGTAGGGGTTCAGAAGGTCTCCAAGATGTTTTGATTTCATGACCCTTGTCCATGGACAAGGGGTCAAGGTGTGTAACAATTTGATGGTCATCATTGGATTGATGGGAGGGGAAGGCAGGGACGTACCCGGTTGGCGAAGCGGTCAAAACCACCTTCGACGCGGTTCTCGAAGTTGTCGTAGCCTTGACGCACGTCGGAGGGGATGTCTTCGACCTGAATTCGGTTAGGAGGGCGGTGATGGAGGGTTGGGGTGAGCTTACTCTGTCTACGGTATTGTCGTAGTTCCGGCGGGTGTCGTCGCCGAACTCTTCGGCTTCTCCCACCTGGTCTGATCAGCTATTGCTCTAGTGATGCTGAGGTGGAAGACGCACTGTTCGACCTGCCCAGTTGGCGGCGCCCTCACTGAAGCCGTCGTTGTCAGATGGGTTGCGGTGGGTGCGGTCGCCGGTCTCTTCGTTGATGAAGACCCACTTCTCCTCTCTGCCGTCCCACTCTGCACGCCATGGTCGTGGGACTTGAGGTGGTGGACCGGAAGGCTGGGAGTTGTTGTCACCGCCGCCGACAAAGTCGTTGACGAGATCCTTGAGGAAAGACATTGGACTTGTGAAACGCTAATTCGCAGAAATTGGAGTCAATTGAGTAGAAAAGGTCGGTAGGATCTTGCCTTAAGTGAGGATGAGGAAGAGGAGTGAAGACGACAGATGGTGAGGGAAGGTACTTGATTTGTTGTCAAGGAGCTTGGACAGGGCATGCAGCTCGGAGCTCGTCCCTCGATGATGCAATTGGCTTGAGGCGATGCGGGTTCTAGAATTGCATGTGCGAGTGTGGGGGCCTGTCAAACCTTCTACACCGCCTGCTACGGTCGACAAGCATAGCACACAATCGATATCGTTACACTTTCGGCTGGATGTGCATTTCAATGCCAAAGCGATCTGGGAATTGTGTACACTATGAGCTTATGCTCGGTGGTAATCGAAGGATCGAAATGGGATAAACAAGCTCCTGCTGATCGACGGGACAGGGTCTGGTTCCTGGACCCTGGACAACACTGCCCGACTAGAGCTAGCTCGTCCATGTACGCTTCCGTACATTGCATTCTAATACCTGATCACATCCATACCGTCCTTCCTGCTTGAGTTGATGCGTATTAAGCTTTATTAACTCGTGTTGCTCATTCCCTCTACCAACAACAGGGGCGAAACGATGCAGCTCTTATTCGAGCTCAGATTTGCTTAGTAGTAAACCTTGATGTTGTCCGGTATACATGAAACCGCTATGGTAATGTACTCGAGTGTCCTGGTCGGTAGAGCACCACGACTCCTTCGTTGGCGTGACTGCTAGCGTAAGTATGCGCCTATACTGCTTCCTGTTGTGGCCGCGTCTAAAGATCATCCATGGGCTCGCTTGCGTGAGGTGGCCGATCCCTTATTAGATCGAATGCTTACAACAGACCCTTGATGCTGTCGCTGGTTAGACCCCGGTCCTTTTCAAAAGACGAGCTTGCGCCGCTTGATCCTGTTGTCGAGAGTGTGGCTCGAGTTGACAGAAATTCTCCGCAAAGCTGCTAATCAACCTCCAGTCGATCATCTCATTAGGCCCCCGAGGTCCTTCTCCATCTCGCTAACCCTGCTCTCCAGTCCTCTCTTCTTCCTCTCCAACTCCCTGATCTCTCTCTCCTCCATCTCTAGATCTTCCTTAGTCATGATCGGGCCCTTCACCTCATCCTCCTCCAGACCCATTCCCTCTTCCACATCGTCATCGCCATAGCCTTGCCTCGCATACATGCCATCCAGTTGCTTCGAGTTTCTCGCCACTCGATCCTCGTAATGCGCGATGTTCGCACTCAATTGTTCAAATCTCGCCCTCAACCTTGCGATCTCATCCCCCGCGCCGGGAACAGGGTACACATCGCATAGCCGCGAGGCACCCTGCAGCAACACTTCAACATCGATCTCACCCTTGGCTCTGCTTCGCGCTCCATAGCTCGTGGTGGCACTCGAGCCGTCCGCTTCCCGGACTTTTCGAAATAAATCACGACCAAGAACGGCAGCTACTGCAGTGTTGCGTTTTGGAGCGCGAGAGGCATTCGGGGCAACAGAAGGACGCCCAGATATTGTAGATCCAGAAAAGTTCGTCTGGTCCTGTTTCGCTGGGAATGGAGGGGGCGCAATCGAGAATAAAGCGCGTTCATGGATTTCCGTGTCTCGTATCAGCGCTGTAATGTCATGTTGCGACAGCAGCGAGTTCTCGAACTGCTTAGGTTTGGGAAACTCGAGTTCCGATATTGACGCTGCACAAGCTGATATTTGTTCGAGATGACTGGACAACAGTGAGGTCACCATCTCGGAAGCTATTGTATATGCCGATTTGGTACGGATGGTATAGACCCGTCGAACATGTCGGTCAATATCAACACATGCATACAGCAACGCGTGTGGCCTGGAGACGCGATCGGATGCTGAGTCAGCACCAACAGAACCACCTTGATCATCAATTAACCCACAGGAGGACTGGTGCGTCAACATCGGCTGATGCACCGACCATATCGCTCTTATCGTTTCTTGCAACTCTTTTGCAGAACCTTTGCCTCATATCGCTCGCTAACTCCGCAAAACAGGATCTCTCGTTCTGCGTACGGGTGGCTTTTTTGCTCGAACGTCGAGAAAACGTCGAAGTCTTCTTTCGATATATGATCGAGACAGGCCGGGACTTTTCAACGGTCACCGGTGTGCTCTGATCTCCTTGACACTAGCAATCCAGTCTCGAACATTGCTTAATGTGGCTCATAAGTCTTGTTGCTTCAAGAACTACCCAACCTAGTGCTTGTGCTCGGTCGGACCAGACCAGGTCTCATGCTGACCACTCGAAGAGCCTCACCAGATACGTGCGTTTGAGTCAATCCTGCTATCAATGAGAGCTTGTCTGTCACGACAATGGACTGTTCTTCCCGTCCGGATCCGGGGTTTGGTGGCGTTCCCACGTTTCGGAAATGGGACATTCACGATGGAGCAGCTTGTCGAACTTGTTCAGCTTAGCGGCCAAGCGAAAGCTAGATTGAGAAGCGAGAATCAATGCAGTAGGTAGCATTGAAGGAGCGTAATTGCTTGCCCCCCTAAGTGTGCTCTTGCTTAAAATGAGGGGATTTCCTTCCCTCAACCAGCAGCTGAACCAACCCAATATCATACCCCAAGATGAAGGCTACCACTCTCTTGGCACTCGTCTTTTTGCAGAGCACTGTTGGTGCCCAAGTCGATGCTGCGACCACTAGCTCTATCATCTTCAGCACTTGCAATGTTGTGGCTGCCGACACTTCAGCTGCTGTAGTACCAAGCACAACTACTACATTCACCCTCACCGATCCGGTCTACAAGTTCACCACGACTCCAACAGTTGTTGGGCCAGCAGCAAAGACGATCACCAATACCCGCGATATCACAGTCTGGAGAACAGCGGCGACGCCGTCAACTACCGTATCAATTCTAAGAGAGACTCGCTCTATAACGGCAAGTTGAAACAGTAGGTTTCTTCAATGCGCCAACTTACTTTCATATAGACCATCCTTAGCGCCACCACTGCTCTCGATTGCAGATACACATATTCTGTTTATGTGAGGGCGACACTACCTGTCAGCACGATAACAGTCCCTGCCGCTTTCTTACCAGCTTCCTCTGCACTGTATGCCACTACGAAGAGTTTAACCAAGCTACAACGTCGCGCGATTCCCACACCCGCACGTAAAGATGCCGATGTAGCGACGGTCACGTGCGCCATGTTGACCGTCATGGTCGCTCCCGCCTCAACTTCGACACTACCGGATGTTACACAGACTGTGACTCGCACTGTCCTCCTGACGCCGGCACCGCTGATAGTCTTTTCGCGTATCGTCGACACCACAACCGTCTCTATCACATCTGTGCGAACCACTTGTACTGCCGACGGTACATTCATGTCGACTGTGACGACAGCCACTGTAACTCCGGCCCCTTCTGCACTTGCCTGTGGCGCTAATAACATGCTGGATCGGACGGCCAAGACCACCACCAACGTGTTGGGAAATAGGGTCATAGGATACACCACGGACCCAATTGTCGGATTGACTTTCGCCAACGGAGTCGACAGCAGCAGCATTCAAGGTCCCGCGAGCGCAGCTGAGTGCTGCACAGCCTGCTGGTTGGACAGTAAATGTTTGGGTAGCACTTGGGCTCAGCCGAATGGCCGATGTGCTATACTCCGCTCCAGCAGCGGCGCGGTTGGTAAGATCTCGGCTGGGAAATTTTATAATCTGAAGGATGCGCAGGTGGGGCTTGCTCGGACATATTCATACTCCAATGGTTCTTCGATTGTACTTAGCAATGGCCCGGCGGGATTTTGGGGAGACGCTTCAGGATACATATGATTCATATCCTGTGGATTCGAAGTCTTAATAGATGAACCTTTCAAAAGACCAGGCACTCCGTATAAAATCATCTAAGAATGTCAAGAGCACTTCATTTCCCAGAGTCGTACTGAGTACCTCGTAGTTGGCAAATGGTAGGAAGGCGCGAGTCATGATTTGTCGAATAGGCCAACGAGGTTGACTCAGGAATGACATCGAGCTTCCGGCTTCAGAGCTTCTTCGCCGAAGTTCATCTGAGCTACGCTGACTTCCATCTTACCAAACATTCACATCAACTCCTTTGTGACATTTTGAAGCACTCAGATCCCTCGCGCAGTCGATCAAGATGGCAGATCAGATGGAGGGCGTGGAGACGCAGGCCCCAGAGAAGCCTGAAGGCCAGACTGCGCAACAGGTGATAGACTGTACGGTCAACATCAACTTGAATTATTCGTTCCGAGAGCTTACGAGATCGCAGCAATCATTGCCAACTACTCCCTCCTCGATCAAGCTGTCTCACAATTTGATGGTCGTTTCACACTCAGAGTTCTCCGATCGATATCGAGCACCCGAAAGAGCCCTCATTTTGTCGAAGCTCTCTCCAACGCTATCAACCAGTTCGCTTCTTTCTCTGATGATGCGGGTGCAAAGTTCCTGCAGAGCGCACTGGGCTCATCGAAAAAGAGCGTGACAAATGGGGACGCGGGTAACAAGATATCTTCAACATCACCGCCTTCAGAGGTCTTTGCATACCTTGCGATCCTTGTCCAGGTGTGTCAGGGAAGACTTGGACTGGTATCCTATCGCTAACCATATCAGGTTCACCTTTTCGACGCCCAGAAATTCGCTGAAGGGGCAGAGTTCTCATCGATCCTTGTAGATAGACTCCGAGAGGACAACAGAAGGACACTTGATCCTCTTGCGGCAAAGGCGTACTTCTACTATTATCTATTCCACGAACAGCTCGACCCTAAGCCTCCTTCGCGACAGTCACCAGTTATTCAGACTCGATCAAAGCTACTTGCAGCATTGCGCAGTTCAGTTCTGCGCAAGGACGCGGACACTCAATCTGCAGTCACTGTTCTCCTCCTCCGAAACTACCTCTCCACTAGCGATATCACTCAAGCCGATCTTCTCGTCGGACAGACTCAGTTCCCGTCCAACGCGTCTAACAACCAAGTCTGCCGCTTCCTCTATTACCTCGGCCGTATCCGTGCTATCCAACTGTCCTACACGGAAGCTCATGAACACCTCGTAAGCGCGACGCGTAAGTCACCAACTCACAAGACTGCGGCTGGGTTTTACCAGACCGCTACGAAGCTTCTGATTGTCGTCGAGCTGCTGATGGGTGACATCCCTGACCGGGCGATCTTCCGCCAACCAGCTCTGGAGAACGCTCTCTACCCTTACCTCAAGCTGGTACAAACTGTACGTGTGGGAGACCTGCAAGGATTTACAAAAGTCGTAGAAGAGCATGCAGCACAATTCCGCAAGGATGGCACCTACACATTGGTCTTGCGCCTGCGACAGAACGTCATCAAGACCGGAGTCCGCATGCTGTCGCTGTCCTACTCGCGCATCTCCCTTCGCGACATCTGCATGAGGCTAGGCGTGGAGAGCGAAGAATCCGCAGAGTACATGGTCGCCAAGGCCATCCGCGACGGTGTCATTGAGGCGACCTTGGACCACGAGCATGGATTCATGGAGTCTAAGCAGGCAGGCGACATTTACGTGACGAGGGAGCCGGCCGAGGCCTTCCACGATCGCATCAAGGCATGCCTTGACATCCATGACGAGTGCGTCATGTCCATGAGATATCCGATGAACAAACATCGCCAGGAGCTCAAGAATGCTCAGGAGGCACGTGAGCGAGAGCGCGAGCTTGCCAAGGAGATCCAGGAGGGTGACATGGATGAGGATGATGCTGGGGAGGGCTTCGAGGGTATGTAATCATAGATACGCATTAGATGCGAATACAATAAGGATCGAAGATGCTAGTCCTTGCTGCGATGAAAGTGCTACCCTTCTGCTGGATGAGACTATCCGAAATTAAGCCGGCTGAGACCTTGCGTCTCGTCTTCCTTTGTCTTCTCTTTCTAGATATGGGCATAGTATCATTCATTGATGTCCCTGCCCATTGCCGCTACATGTCGCATCATGACCAAACATCTAGACCACTAATGGACGGTGGTTCATTTGAACAGCAGAGTTGCGAATAGCGTACTCCTTCAACCGACTTCAAGCCGCTACCTGGATCAACCTGCTTTCGCCAATCGTTTCTCAAGATGGCATTACAAGGTCATAAGTCCTCTCGCTTAAAGCACTACACCATCCCTGAAAGGCGTCATGTAGCGACTGCCAAGCACCAGCTGTACATTGTGCCCCAATACCTCGACGCCACGGCCGGCTGACTTGCATATTCCCCGTGCCACTGGTTCGAAGCACACCGACCTATTACTTGAAAGCTTGCAATATGCGTAGAAAGCTGATCCTATGTTGGGATGAAGCGAAGAGGCGCACTTCTGGTGGACACGATTGGGCGCATCATGTGTACCTGCTTGCCTCTGCTTCAGCAACGGAGAAACGAGGTCCAGTTCACGGAGCCTGAGCGTGGCAACATGTCAATGCTATTTTGAGATCGCGTGACAGCTCTTCCTTATGTCGAGGCATAAGTGGGTATGCAACACTTGCTTACTTTCTGGTCCCCTCCCTCTCCAATCATTGTTTTGTGTCTAGACTTTACATGAGGTTCACCGAGTTGCAAAGCAATGCCGACGTTTAGGGCAGTATTGCTATGTTCCTTTGCTTCTTTGGCTGCTGCCAATTGGAATTCGACGACACTTACAAATGCATCATTCCTCGAAAGCCAGACCACGCTATCAGATGGTAATCAAAGCTCCTCCGGAGCAACCGCTCTGCTGGGTAATTCCTCCTTGACAACTAAGTCGGGACCGACAAGGTCATCGATCGCGGGCGACGTGTGGACACTAGTTCCCTCTGACGCCGTCGCCATAACAAGCACTTATCAGGCACAGTCAGAAATTGACAGGCTCTTCCAGACTGCTCCAGCAGAAGACAGGTCAACTTTACTCTCCCTGTGGCATTGCGCCTCTGCTCTTGCAACTTGGAACAAGAATAATTTCACCGAGCTGGAAGACAACCAGACAACAAGCATTGCAGTATTCGGGATTGGAGGAGGTGCATTCTGGGAAAAACTACCTACCAATGGTATAACTTGGCAAGCATGCGATGGAGTGGCACGAGTATCGTATACCGAGCCAGTTCAATGGTCGACCTTAGAGACTACAGGTAAAGCAAGTGTGTGGAACATCACATGGAGTAACAAAGCACCTCCATGCACACCGAGCAGCCTCCCCTTCTCTGCATACTGCCCTCAACTGAGCACGTTGTCCAACGATTTCGGGCGCAAGTCGTTCTCAATACTCAGGCAAGGCATTCTTGTGGAATGGATCAACACGCCGGCTTTCTGGTGGTGGGACTCAGTGGGTTGTACGTCAGCCACGACTTCCTGCAGACTCATGGTGGAATCGGCTCATGCAATGTATTGTATGTGATGAAATTCTCTCGAAGGCTCTGTCTGACAATGACCAGGGCCAGTACCCGCCAGATCGACCGACTTTTGTGACAGCAATGTATATGCCTACGCAACCCAGACAAGTGCCATACCAATCAATGGCACAACATACACTTCACCGTCCGTCTACATCACATACAACAATATCAGATATATCTCCGCCTTCTCTTCCGGTGAAGTATCCTCCTCCACAACTTTCAAACTCGAGAGCCTAGTCGTTTCTGTCGATCCACGGGATGTGTCAACGGTCTGTGGTCCGAAGAACAATCAAGCGACTTATCCATTCGATTTCCAAGACTTGCAAGATCCCATTCCGTGGTCGGCTTGGATGTGTCAGCCTGGTTGCGTAGATAATCCACAGTCGTGTCTTCCCATCGATCCCGTCACGTCCAGTTTTCAACCTCGATTAGCTTGGCCGAATACCTTTCTTTCTATTCTGAACGGTCTCAACACTCTGAACCCTGATGCTTGCACTTTTGGTTATGGAGAAGCTGGGATCTATGTGTGCATATACTGCTTGGCGTTGGAGAACGAAGCTAACACGAGCCAGGACCCACCTCAGCTATTGACAGTGGCTGATGCACTTACTAAGCCTGCAACTCAAGAGACCCATCAATTGACGCGACCCTTGCCCATCACTGCTGAACCACCAGCACCATCCAAGCCGGGTCCTGCGCCAGCTGTGCCAACTATATCTGCTGGACCAGACCCCAGACCGACAAGTGGAATCCTACCTGGACTGCCTTCGAAGGATGATCCACCTGCTGATGGTGAGAATGACCCTAGTATCCCTGTGGAGACCAAGAATGAGCAACAATCTCATATACCTGAAAGAGACGGACAACCTCCATCTCAGCCGTCAGCCACATCACCTGTCAAGTCACCTGATGACCCCCAGCAAGGTCCACCTCCAGAGAGAGCTCCAGATCCAGGACCGGTGCATGATTCCGTATCTCTATCAGGAACAGGCAATGCAGCAGCTGCTCCAATAGCAGAGTCTAGCAGAGGTATAGGTGGCTTCATCGCCTCTATGATAGCGCAACCACCTTTCCAAGGCAAGCTTGGATCGACAAAGCCGGAACAGAATGGTATAAATGAAGTTGCACCCAGCGTAACGCAGCGACTAGAGTCTAGCAACTCACCTATATCGCCACAGCCACTACGAGCCTTCGTCCCCATTGGATCTTCTACTGCGACAATCTACCATGAAAATAACAATGCCAATGTCCTTTCTGGAACCACGTTCTGGGCTGGCGATACCGCTTTCATCGGGAGCAGAACAATCGTCTTTAAAACGGACGGCGTGGCTTTGTTAGGTGGTGACCCGACCAGTCCGACTTCAACTCGACTCCTATTCCAATCAGTCGATCCGACTGTTTCTCCTGTCTCCGAGGTCGCAGTCCTGGCGTTCAATGGAGACAGCATAACGTTCTCGCGGAACGCAGACGGTACTGTCAGATTTGGTCGCTCTGTTCTCCGAGAAGGCGATATCATGACTGTAGCCTTGGGCGAGATAGCAGTGCTGAAGGATGGAGTCGTGTTAAGGCAACCTGGCGTCACGACAACGGCGAAATTCTCAGCCGTTGCTGGGATAGACAGCGTTTCAAGAGTCGTAGTCGTCGGGGGTACATCAATTACGATGGGAAGCGCTGCGGTCACTGTCGGAGGGAAACGAGTGAGTTACGGCACTAGTGGTTTGGTCCTTGGTAGCAAGACGGTCGCCCTTCCAACAGGCTCTACGGTGCTGACGATGCACAATGGACAAGTTCTGAGCATCACTTTCCCCACGAATGCTGCTGGCGAGCATATTGCCGAATTGATAGGCAGTCTGTTAGGCTCGAAGACTGGAGCTGTCCCTGCTGGAAGCATCAGGGGGAATATGTCGGACGGGGGGGCCGCCGTTCAAAAGACGGACGGAGCTGCTGTTGAGCGGAGACCAGAGTCGACCAGACAGAGCAGTGTGCCTGTGATCTCTGGTGTGGTATTTGCTCGGCCTACAGGCGAAGCTATCAGACATTCAGTGCCGGTCATATTTGCTGGATCTGCATTGCTGAGCGGTGCCTTGGCTTTTCTGCTCTGATCCATGATGCACGGATTTACTGGTAAGGGCAGACAAAGGTGCTTGACTTGGCACGCAATACTTACCTTCCTACAGTTCTAACGTGAAGTTGAAAGAAGAGGATCGTTCAGCTGGACGTCATGCAATCATTATGATCGGATGGGTCGGCAAGATGATGCGTAAAAGCTGCAAATACTTTGCAATTAACCTCGATGTGCTTGATCAATGTTGTCACCTCAATACGATCTGCATATATCGACGTGTTCCCCGGCCAATGAGAGAAGATGTGTGGTCGCAGAGCCGCACTTTTTTCGAGACGTGGTTCGTCGAAACGTGGCGCAGAGATCTGCAAGCGGCACAGCAACCACGAGCACGGATCACCAAACACCAGCCACGCCGTGCATCTCCAGCCTCCATTTTCCTCACAGAGTCACCACTGTCCTCTCGTTGCTGCGTGCAGCGTCCCAAGCATGTGCTGGCCCCTGGCTCGACTTACGTAGACGCGTGAAGAAAACCCTCGTCACATGTGGCTGGGTTCCCTGCCGAAAGGTAAACGACGGCGTTTTAAACACTATAGGTAGCAGCCATCATTCTTTCTTCTCCTCATATCCATTCAATCTCCAACATCTCAACTATCACACCCGTTATTGACAGACCGTTGACCGTTTTCTGTCAGAGGAATAAGCATCATCCTTATCTCCTAAGCGGCTTTCGCTATGCTATTGCTATCACCATCGTTACGATTGGCGGCGGTCGCTCTATTTCTCATCAACCCCGTATCATCACAGACGTTCAGCGAGTGCAATCCGACACAAGGAGCGCAATGCCCTCCCAACCCAGCTCTCGGTCGCTCATCCGCAGTCGACTTCACTGGAGGAGCATCTAGTGATTTCACTGCTGTAGGCAATGTCGGATACAACTCGGAGGGAGCTACCTTCACAGTCGCCAAGTCAGGAGACTCACCTCAGCTCCAATCGAATGGGTACATCATGTTCGGCAAGTTCGAGATTACCATGAAGGCAGCGCACGGCACAGGCATCGTCAGCTCGGCAATTCTCCAGTCCGACGATCTCGACGAGATTGATTGGGAGTGGATTGGTGGCGATCCTGGCGAGGTTCAGTCAAACTACTTTGGCAAGGGTGTCGCCTCCACTTCCGGTCGTGGTGCTTTCCACGCAGTCTCCAATACCCAAGCGCAATTCCGCACCTACACTATCGACTGGACTGCCAGCCAGATTGTCTGGTCCATCGACGGCCAAACGGTCCGTGTTCTCAAGTACGCTGACGCCAACGGACAATACCCTCAGACTCCTATGCAAGTGCGCTTCGGCAACTGGGCCGGCGGTGACTCTTCCAACGCAGCAGGCACAATCCAATGGGCCGGCGGCGCCACCAACTACGCCGACGGTCCCTTTACCATGGTCGTCAAGTCCGTCGCGGTCACAGACTACAGCACCGGTACCCAGTACAAATACGGCGACACATCCGGCTCCTGGCAGAGCATCCAGGCCGTCGGCGGCAAAGTCAACAGCGGCGGCTCTTCCAATACCAACGTCGCCAGCCCAGCCATCACCAGCACCAGCAGCGGCGGCCCACAGTGGCGCGGCACCCACCGCAGCCAGACCACCCTCGACCCCAGCGTCAACACCAACTACCCCGGTCTCCCCGCCGGCTGGACCGTCACCAGCAGCGGCAAAGTCGTCCCGCCCGCGAGCGCGGCACCCGTAAGTGCGTCCACAATCTCCCAGTTTTTGCTCCCTTTTCTTCAACCATCTGGAGCGGGCTTCCAACAAGCCCGTCACCATTTCCCCCCTCTCATCTTCCCCCTTACACCATCTTGCATACCAACAGTAACTAACAGACCCCTAGACTCCATCCCCCTCCCCCTCCTCCTCACCCTCGCCTGCTCCCTCACCTTCGGCCTCATGCGCGGCGGCCTCTCCTGGCGCTGAAACAGTCAAGGGCTTCGACGACAAAGGCATGCCGACCACAATGGTCGTTGCTCCTGGCGCCCGCCGCTACGACGACAGAGGCTTCCTCATCACCGCCTCGCCTGCTTGCACTAGTGCGCCCGTCGCCGCCGCAGGACAGAGCGCGCCTAAATTGGCCAGGGCCGAGGCGAACAGTGTTGCTAGTGCGTCGGCCAGTCCGTCGCCTACTATGGTTGGCTCGGCTGGCACAGTGCGATTCGCGAAGGGACTGATGACGCTGGCGATTGTGGTGGGGGGCGTGGTGGCGTGGTTGTAGAGCGACCGGCGGAAAATGATGACTTGATGATCGATGATGATTGAGGCGGTCCTGGAGACCTAACAGGGCTGTAGAGGCTCCGGTATATTTGAGAGCCACGGGAATGGAAAACATGGATGGCACCTACTCGCGAGGGAATTGGATGGGAAGAACAAGTTAGTTACATGCAAGGACAGGAAAGAGCTTCCGCTGCTTGTAGAAATGTATATAGGATATGACATAGGGCAATAATGAGACACATTCGCATACCAGACTCCAGATTCTCTTCTTGATCGATCGTGACTTCAATTTGTGAGACGTAATATAGTTATCATCATGAAGCTATGTAGCATTGCCGCTCGATAATCGATCGTCTTGCTCTGCATCACCACGCAGGTGCTTCAGCATAGCATCAAGGACATGATCGTTGAAAATCGCAGCTATTTCTAGTCGCAGAGTGATCAGACCAGCCGTGTCCGTCGACAACGCTGAAACATGTCACCAGTCCACCTCCAATCACTGTACGTACAGGCACAGAGCGATGAGATAGAATGATCGTTATACTTGTCTACCTAAAAGCATTGGATGCCACAGCGTCCCTCCGAGCGCTATCCCAATCGCTTCTCTTTGCCATCCCGCGATCAGCCCTCTACCATGATTCCAATTTGTGCCGTCCTTGAAAAGCGAGGGGTATATATAAACACAAAGAAAGCATCGCCCGTCCCGGCCTTGATCCCATTCCCCCGAACTCATCCATGCCCACCGACGAACCACCTATCCACCACCCTCTCCCCACCCCTCTTCCTTCCCATCCCCCTCAACGGCATCTCATCCCCCTCTGCCCCTCGATCCCCAGCACCATCCAGAGCGTAGTAGGACCCATCCACCTCCTAATAAGGACTATCCACCACATCCCCCCTCCCTAAATACCCACCATGCCGCCCCTGACTCTTCCTCTTGGGCGTCATCATAATGCTCTCCCTCGTCGGCCTCTGCAGCGCGCGTTTCGCCACCATGCCCACCTCATTCGGCAACGCCACCACGATGTTCTTATCGCTGCCAAACCGGAAATTATCCGCCTTGACCTCCTCCTCGTACCTCTTGATACTATACGGATCCCTCCTCCCCGCAAGAACCTTCTTCAGACTCCACGTGATAATGAACGGTCCCGTAGCGGTAATGATGGTCGTCTCCGTCACGTCCGGTCCGGTATTGAAGCGCGCAGGCGTGAAGCTCAGCGGCGCGCGCGTCTCGTGCTGGAACTGCGCCACGTGCGCCGGGGTCAGGCCCAGACGGCGCGGCTGCGGCTTGTCGTCCTTGGCGAATGCCTTTTCGAAGCCGAGCTTGCCTTCGTTTTTGCCGGACGATTGGAGGGCGTCGATGAGGAGGAGGTACGTCTTTGTCGTGGCCAGGACCCAGCGGCCGTCGGCGGAGGTGTCGAGACCGATGATCGGGTCGCCTAGCGCTGGGATGTGGGTCTTGGCGTTGATGCCCAGGCGGTCGAACATGCGGATGTCGCCCTTGGAGGAGGCCACGGCGATGTAGCCTTTTTCCGTTGTGGCGGCGGCCGTGAAGCCGTTTTTGGTGGCGTATTGCTTGAGTTCTGAGTCGACGAGTTTGTTGCCGGAGAGGCGGGGATCGACGCGGTAGAGAGCGTTGTTGGAGAGACCCAGGAAGGTTTGCTCGTCGGTCATTTGGGCGAATTTCTAGGAGGGTTAGTATGGTGCGGGGTGCAGCAGGGATGCTCGACTTACGTTCTCGGGGGCAAAGGTATTAATGGGAATGTCGTCGTGGACCTTCCACTCGTCCACTACCTTGCCGTATTCCAGATCCATCCGGTACAGAGAGCTCGGGTCATCCTCGTTCTGAAGGACCATGTTTCGGTCGCCAGCATGCAACATGACCTTTTTGGGACTGAACAGCTTGCCCTTGGGTGTAGCGACTTTGGAGATGTTTGTCGAGAACTCGAGATGGTTGTCGGGCGTGTGCTTGAACACACCAATCTTTGAACCTCGAACGACGAACGACCTGTCATGCTTTGCACCCACAGCCAGTTGACTGTTGATGTTGGTATTGTCTTTGTCCTGAGGGTCCACGTCGTCGTCTGACTCGTCTGAGTCGTAGTGTTCGCTCCGGGGGGCGCTGTCCTCCTCCTCATCGTACTCTTCCTCTGCTTCATCCTCTTCCCTAGCTTCGGCCTCCCTCTCGTCTTCCAGAACAAGATCATTGAATGCATCCACAACATAATCCCTGTCGGTGTCTTTTGCCTTGGCCCACTTTGTCTGGTTCAAGTGCTCCCAAAGGGCCTGCATGAGACCCTCCTGGAACCTCTCTTCAGTTTCGCGGTCGCTGAAGCGTAGCAGCCACGAATAGGCAGAGCCGTCGTCAGTGTAGTGGTTGAAGATGAAAGACAAATACTCAAAATTGAAGACCGGGTTAAGATCGGGTCCAATATCCTGAAGGAGCCATTGCTTCTCTTTGCTTGCAATGTGCAGCATATACTTCCAATTTCCCAGCTCTGTCACTGTCGCATTGATCTTGGGTGCCTGCTGGATGAAAGTGCCAGACTGGAAATCGAACAAGTGAAGCTCAGCTTCTTCATTAGCGAGCGTCTCACCAGCAGCGATTTGCCTTGTCGATATTGGAGGGGCGGCCGTCGGCTTCTCCTCATAGGACTTGCGCGGCGCCTTTGGAGTTTCCTGGACCTTTCTCGCCATCGTGCCGTCCGTCTGGAGTATGTTGTGTGAATTACTGAAGGATCGTCCTCGAGGCGGTGAGGGTGACGCACCTGGTGAGCGGTTCGGACTCGTCAATGGGCTGGCCTGTGGGATAGGCTCGTCGTCCTCAAAGTCGAACTCTTTCAAGTCTTGCTCGGTCGCAGTCTCCCTGCTCTTCCTATACTTGCGCTCGTACTGGCACTGCGCTGCTACCAAGCTGAAAGCGCTGGCAGTTTCGGGCCTCACGCTGGAGTCGCAGACGAATTCGTAGACGTCGCCGTCGTCACCGCTGAGATCCAGCCAGGCAAATACGATTTCTCCGTCGTCTCTAAGATCGGCCCGCAATCGTAAGCTCTCGTCAAGCAGGTATGTGCGCTCGTCTTTTTCTGTGTTGAGTCGGCCTCCTTCACCGTCACTGTCTTCTTCTTCCAGAAGCTCTGCCTCTCCCTCTTCGTATGCGCGTTGAACAATGAGCTGATACTGAAAGTCCTGACCGGTTCGTCGAATGGAGGCTGCGGCGTCTTTGAAGATAAGCTCCGAATAGCCCTTTGGCGAGCGGGGTCGGACAATGTACAGCTGGCCTTGGGGGAGTTCAATGAGGGATTCTTTGGAGGTCTCTGAACTAAAGAAGATCTTTGAAACTGGCAAGGTGTCAGTTACGCGAGTGAGAGTTTGACTGGTGCCTGTGACGAAATGTTGCGCGTGACGCGACCCTTTGTCTTTGCTGATCGCGATGGATGAGGGGCACGAGTTGGCGGGGAGACTCACGAGATTTGAGAGCGAACATGGTAGCGGTGAGTGTTGTCCTGGAGGCTGTTTAAGAGGACATGATATTTGAAGAAGAGAAGACAAGGGCAATTGTCCGTATTGAGAGCAATGCTGGACTTGTTGTGCTATTGCAGAGTCCCCTGTCGCGAGATTGATTTGCTGTAGTGTCAAGTGTGGGTTGTGGCTGATCCAAGTTTTTGGCTTTCACGATTGCAAAATCCACCAGATTAGCCAAATCAGGGGGCGGCCCGGAGGTGTCACCAATCAAACAGGCAGCCGCAGGCTCCAGTAGGCAGCTCTTCAATAATAATGCTCCAGTAGGCAGCTCTTCAATAATAATGAAGCTCTGTCTTTGCTTCTGCAGAAACACTCATTTCTTGCATAGTGGCATCGATGATTGAACCGTCTTCCTGCTTTTCACCGCTGGCCAAGCAGTCCATGGCTTCCTTCAGCCTCGTCACAATGAGCATCGCCGTCCCCAGAAACAAGGAAATCAGCCGTGTGTGATGGAGCTCTGCAGTCGTGGCGATCCAAGGCCAGGGTCTGACCGTGTGGCTGGAAATCACAATCTTGAGTCGTCAAACAAGCAAAGCAGATCAGGACCGCCGATCTTTCATCTCTTGCCGTGTGCTCAGACATCATGGACAAGACAAAACCCCGATCAACTCCGGGCAGATTTGATATCCTCCTTGACGCGTATAGGATATCTCTACGTTCCTGAGCTGTATCGAATCTCGACCAGCCAGAATGTACCTGCGATCTTCGACACGAGTCGCAATCAGGGTCAATGATCACGTGTTCGTCTATTGCGGGGAAGACACCCACAACTGACTTCAAAACCATGAAGCCGAAGCACAGTATAAGTATACCACTACAAGTCCATCAAGGTAGCTATCCCTCATCATCCTAGCCAATCACAGCCCCCGTCTCTGTTCCCCAGCGCGAACCATTAACCCGGTGCGGTACAACCATGTCCCACCCCGCAACCCCCATCACCGACGCGATCCAAGCCGCAAATGCACAATGGGTCAAAGACTTCAAGCACGGTGACCTCCCCCTCCCGCCAGGCAAGAAATACACAATCGTCACCTGCATGGATGCCCGCTTGCCCCCCACCGATCCTCGTTCTCTAGGCGTCCATCCGGGCGATGCTCATATCATTCGTAACGCGGGAGGCAGTGCCGTCGATGCTCTACGCTCCCTGCTCATCTCGCAGCACCTGCTTGGCACAGAGGAGATCCTTGTGATCAAGCACACTGGATGCGGCATGTTGACGTTTCAGGATGAGGATATCAAGTCGTTGATTGCGCAGCGGCAGGGGGACAAGGCTGGGAAGGACGTGGAGGGGACAAAGTTCCTGCCGTTCGGTGATTTGGAGGCGGCCGTGAAGGAGGACGTGGCGTTTCTGAAGACGAACGAGGCGCTGAAGGAGAGGCAGAAGATCAGTGGCTGGATCTGGGAGGTAGAGACTGGGGCGTTGAAGAGGGTTGTTTAGTTCGTTAAATTGGATGTGAGCATTACGATTCTATTTACAGATATCTCATGAAGTATCTCATCATCGATAGATTCCTCCCTTCCCAACCAGATTTCCATAGTAGTCTCTCTCCTCTCCTTCCTCCGCTTCATCATCCAACCCACTCAGCCTCACCACCCGGACTGTACCAGGCCAGTACCCTTCTACCTCAATCTCCATTTCCTCGCCCTGTATCTCCTTAACACGATCCCACTCCCCCTTCCTCTCCTTCCTCCACGCAGCAAGCACAGCAATATTATCCACCCACCGCTCCGCCTTCTTCTCCTTCTCCTTTCCCCTTCCCATTCCCATCCCGTCCCCTCCTCCCTTCTCCCCCCATCCCATCCCCTGAACAACAACCTCCAACCCCTCCCCCACGCCCCTCCCCGGGTCCTCAATAGAAGGCCACAACTCCTCGCCCTCCTCCGTAAAAAAACTGAAATCCCCCTCCGCAGTCCTCCACAACGCATCCCCGTCCCGATCATCCGTCATGCTCTTTCCCTTCCATCCGCCATTTTGAGCTCCTTTTGCCGCGCCCTTCGCCCCCGTCGGTCCCGTCGGCACAACCTCCAACACTACCGTCTCGAGCGCGAACAGCTTCCGCGCTGCTTCGCGCCGGTGAGAAGCGGATCGCCGCCCGGGGGGAAGCGAGTAGTCTGCTTCTGCGAGGTGGGTGGCGAGATGGGATTCTGTGGCGCAGAGGCGGAGGAAGGTGATGAGGCGGTCGATGGGGGTGCGAGTGGGGGAGTGGGAGGGGAAGTGCGTTAGAGTGAGGGTGTGCAGGTGGGGTGTTGTGCTGGGGTGGTATTGCGTTGGGTCGAGGACGCGGGTGGAGCGGGTGGCTTGGAGGGCGGAGTAGGAGCGTGGCCTTTTGGAGATGGGAGGGGGTTGGAGGTTCGTTGAGGGTGAGTTTGTTGGGAGCGATGGCGAGAGGGTGGAGGATTGAGAATATGAGCCTTGAGAGTTGGTGGTGTTGGAGAGGGCGGAGACGCTGGACATGGTGCTATTCTCGGTGGGGTAGGATGAGGATGGCGCTTCGCTCCATGCAGAGACGGGCTCGGGTGCGAAAATGCTTCCTCGTTTGGCGGTCGGCTCTGGTGGAGTAAAGTCCTGGTTTGAGCTATCTTCTTTGGCCAATGTGCGGAGTGGTAGAGGAACGTTCGGGTCTGATCCTGGTAGTTCTGATATCGCGTTGTCGGCAGGGAGCTCTACTGCAGGAATAGCAGTGCTATCCAGTTCGAAGTGACGAGGGATTAGACCAGGTGGACCTTCGACAACTGCTGAGGTGTCTGCAAGCTCTACTCTCCCAGGCACGCTGGTCTCGGCATGATAGTCGGGAGGCTTCTTTGTGATGATCTCATGATCGATCTTCAGGTACGTGAGGTTGTCTCCATACTTTTTTGATAGCGTCAAGGGCAGCTTCTCTGCTCCTGGATAGACAATATCAAATGCACTTTGATCACGAATGAGCTTGTTTGGCGGACGTTTGTCAACTCCAGCATCGAGCACATGAAGTCTCCGTGTGCGAAGCAGGCCTGACAGTCCTTCAACACTGAGTTGGTTGTTTGCAACATACAGATGAGTGATACCACTCTCTGGTGTATCCTCGAATGCCAGTCGTGCAACGAAGCGGGAGCTTAAAGAGCGTCGTAGATAGCCTTCGAAGCCTTCCCCCTGATAGATTCGCAGCATTTTGGGACCAAGGTAGTGGAGCAGCGACGCTCTCTCCCCATCCGCTCGCCGTTGTGCGGCCTCAACATCATTGTGCTCCGTCGTGAAACAAGACTCAGTCAGGTATCGCACGGCCTGGTCTGTGATCTTATTGTCACGTAGGTCTAGACTGCGGACGCGAGTGCCGATAGCCTTGGCAAGGAGCTGTACATCTTCGTCCTTCAGAGACAGGCCTCTCAATTTCAAGACTTGCAGGCCGGCAAAGTTTGATAGCTGGGCGAGCACTCGACGATCCTTGGCAGTGTAGGTATAGGACAAATCTAGGTAAAGCAGCTGATCTAGACGCTTCAGTGCTGCTAGTAAACCAGTCGGCGTGGCATTCTCGCACTTTGACGCATCCAGGAACCTCAGCTGAAAACTCTGCGATACAACGAGCGAGTTGTCTGCATTGGGCTTGGGTCGAAGAGCTGTCAAGGCGCCATGGTCGAAGAACGGGAGGCCGCGGACGATCAATGTCTGTAGGTTCTCCAGTCGGTCCAACACTTCCCGCAACCATCCATCGTGTGGACCGTAGTATATTTGGGCAGAGGCTGGTGGCAAGTGTAAAGTGTGTGCAAATGCACGCACAAACTTCCTCGTCCATGGCAACGTCCGCTGGAACTTGGTCAAAGCGACTACATATTCATCAGCCCGATCTCCGCGTCAGCTGTTCCAGTTGCCTTACCGTAGACACGATCATTCTCGGTGCCGAAATGGGCAGCAGGGTTGCCCCAGAGGTGAGGGGTGAAGATCGTGTGCCAGGAACTCGACACTAAGGCGGCAGAGCAGAGGTCGTTAGAGGGGAGCCAGTTCGCAACCAGATCCCATGGATTGACTAAGGTGGCCGTCTCATATGAAGGTGGAGCTGCTTCCATATTGCTCTCATTGCTCGACAATCTTCCCAAGAGTATACTGCACGTAGTCAGTTAACACAGACAAGCACGGCGGCGTTCGCCTTGGTTTCAGCCGCACGACTTGGCGTCAGCTTCCTTTCCGCCTACGTCCTTCCCTACTGCTTCCCAACTTTGTCCCTTGTCGAACGTATGAATCATCTGAGATGCGCCGCTTCTCCTCATGTCGTGTACGATCCTTCGAAATACACGCAACAGACCGGTGAAGGTCTCACTTTGCTACCCTCATGTGCGGCTGGAGATGTGACATGATGAATCTCAGATCGAAGCCCAAACCACCAAAACTAGGAAGCATCGGAGAATGCTCGTACGTAAAACCATGCGCTCTTATACTACCTGCTTCCATATCGAGATTGTGGTCTTTTGCTCTCGGGTAAAGTCCTAATTGGGTGAAGGTGTGTTGATAGATGCATTATGGTATCATGTACATCCCCTTCAGGACTGTGGTCTTCTCTTCAATAGCAAAATTACGTTTTGGTGGAATTTCTAGCAGCAGCCAAGTCGGATCGAGGCACTTGGACAGACCGGAGAGAGATGCAATCGGTGTGATGGTTGTCGTCAACCAGATCGTTGTTGTGAGTGTGTGATCAAGAGGTAAGGTATAAAGGTTCATCATCTCAAGCGTAGGACAACCGTCGTCCTTCCCACAAGCATTCATCCAAATATAAGCTTTCTCCCTTCTCGAAGAATCCATTGAAAAGCCAACAAATCCAATCTCAAAATGCAACTCTCGAGACTGCTTGTCCTGGTCGCAGCTAGCCTGTTCAGCAAGGCAGCTGCGGACTTCGACATCTACGTATGAACCAGTCCTCGCTCCTCCTGCACTTGTCCCTGTCGCTGACGTGTCTCATATTTGTAGTTCGAAATGTCATTGATGGCCAACCCGGCTGGTGATGAGACTGAGGGCTCAGAACTCACCATCTTCAGCGGGCCTCCAGACTGCGACACGGCCAACAGCGCGGCCCCACTACCTATCTTCGGCGATGCAAGCACTGCTAGAGCTGCACGCTGCATTGGCTGTGACGGACCAGACTATGCCAATATGCCTATCACTGAATTAGAAGTTAACGGGGGCGACTGGGGTCACTTCACTCTTTATGGTAAGCGGCATGGGTCTGTACTCGTTGATCGATTGCTGAACTACTGCACAGAATCGGGAGGTTGGCAGATCACTCCTGCAGATGGAGGCCCACTCAGAGGCACCTGCGTCCGCGACAATGGTGATGACTACGACTGCACGAATGCCCTAGTGAACGTGCACGGTCAGAGGATCTTTGTCTGTACATCTGACATTACTGGGGTGCCCTCTTGAAGACACAACGACGATGATTTCGTCAAGCCCCACCATTTACCAACTAGCAATTGTCACTCATTAAGTCTAAGTTCTGGAAATGCTTCGCCTTTGAATAGTCGGGTGGATTGGTTAAGGAACGTTTAGCATTCATAGGCACTACGTACTCAACGGAGCTTTTTTGCGTCCGACAGCATGTCCACGTGGTAGGAACAGCCACTAATCGAGTGTGACTCTCTGTACGATATACCGTGTCAGCTATGTGTAGCAAAGTAAGCTAGTAGCAAGTAGGATATGGGTACTTGCAACGTATGATGGATGACTTGGGTATAGATGAGCGAGAAGAGATCTCACCAATAATGGCTATTGCTCAATATGACCTCAAGGTCTTGCTAGAGCACTACGTAAAAGCACTGCTCAAATCCAGTGTCTACTTTCCGCAAGCCGTTGCGAATTTCAATGGTGTAAAGTAAGTCTGTGAGCAGTACTCAGAGCTATTGTGCAGCATCCAAAGAGCCGTAGCTGACCATCCATGAACTCCACGTGCGGTGATGTCATATACCAAGACGGAACGGCTTCTGGGGTTAGAGGTCAAGCCTGGCAAGCTCTGAAGAAGCAAACGTGGCTGACTTGTCCCGGAGACAAGATTGCGAAGACTTCTCAGCTCGCCTTGGTCAAGACATGACATGGCGACGGGCGGCCTTCTCTGACGAGAAACGAAGTCTGAGATGGAAATGGAAGACCGATGATAATGAATTGGCTTTGGCACTTACAAAGTAGGTTTGGGATGCGAGACCAGAGGGAGTACGGAACAATGGCCCGGCCTTTGATTGTGGTCAAAAGCCGATACCATGCTCTGCCTTCGACTCCTGCGGCTTTCCTGTCCTGGTCTTCCTTTCTCATCTGACGGGCCCGCAGTGAGCATTATGCTTGGCCAGAACGGATGCAAGGCCATATCGATACTCGGACTTGTGCGTTGTGCTACCGCGTGCATATGCACCGAACAAAAGGCCGAAATGCGATCAATCATCTGCCGGGCAGCGAATAAAAGAGCAAGACATGCTGGCCGTGGAGAGGATCATCTTGCATGGCCAAGCGCACCGTCTCACGCCAAATCCCCCTCAAAAGCCTTGATCCGCCACTCACATCGCTCATAGGTCTGATATACTGGGGCTATGACCCTTCCGGTTAGCCGCTTCCCCGGAATTTCTCCAGTCTGTTTGTCTTTGATTGCGGAGGCGTGTGCCACCGCGTGGTTTAGCCTCGTCTTTCCCCACGAAGTGCTCTGGCACTCGTGTTCCCGGCAAGCCGTGTGTGCATCATACCGTCGCTGCACCGCTAGAGTAGCCCACATATGCGGACCATAGGCGACGCTAGCATCGCGATGACACCTCAATGCAGATCCCCTCTCCATCCCATGGTCCTTCAAATTGGCCAGATCCCTCATCTTCTCTCTCTTTCACACATCCCCTCGTCAGTCGCCCACTCAAGTCAATATGAGCGCACTACAGGCCAACCCAGACGGCAAGGATGTCTCAACTGCAGAGCACATCCACGACCATGACATTATCGCCGATGAAAAGCTCGATAAGGAGACGGCAGCACATTTGCGGAAGCTCACGCCAGAGGAGCTCGCAATCGAGAAGAAGCTGAGGAAAAAAATCGATCTTCTTATCATGCCGCTTTGCGTCTTGGTATATCTCATGAACTATATCGACAGGTGAATAGCGATGCCCATACCACAAGTACCTCTGGATGACTAACCATCATAAAGGAACAATTACGCAGCCGCTCGTCTCCAAGGTCTCGAGGATGATCTGAACATGACTGCACAAGAATACCAAATCGGCCTTTCCACGCTCTTCGTCGGCTACGTGCTCATGCAGGTTCCGTCCAATGCCCTTCTCAACTATGCTGGTCGCCCGTCGCTGTATATCGGTTTCTTCGTCATCATATGGGGTCTTGTTTCAGCCTGTACTTCTCAGGTCAAGACTGCTGGACAGATCATAGCATGTCGATTCATTCTTGGCTTCGTCGAAGCCCCATTCTTCCCTGGCATCCTGTTCTATCTATCAAAATGGTATACCAGGGAAGAGCTGTCTCTCCGTATGGCCATATTCTACTCTGGCTCTCTCATTTCCGGTGCTTTCGGTAATCTCATTGCCGCTGGTATTCTGACTGGTCTTGCCGGCCAGCGTGGGTACAGCGCGTGGCAATGGCTGTATATCGTCGAGGGAGCCATCACCGTCTTCGTAAGCCACCACCACATATCCGCTTCAGTGAAATGTTCCTGCTGACTTGTCTAGTTCGGCATTTGCGTGTGCCTCATCCTCCCCGATTTCCCCGACACCTGGAAGAAGCTCTCCGAAGAGGAGCGCCACGTAGCCAACCGCCGTCTCGCCATCGAAGCTGCTGAAGCCGACATTGACACCGAAGGCGGCATGTCCCAAGTCCGAGGCATCAAGCTAGCCCTGACGGACCCCAAGACTTATCTCCTGGCTCTCGCCTACCATGGCCAGACCGGCGCCGCAGGTATCCAAAACTATTTCCCAACTTTGACGCAAACAATCACTGGAGCCAATCGCCGTACTGAGGCCCTTCTCCTCTGTGCGCCACCGTACATCTTCATGGTCGTCTGGTCCTTCATTCACTGCCGCATCTCCGACAAACTGGGCAAGCGTTTCCTATTCTTCGTCTACCCGATCCCCATCAGCATCATCGGTTTCATCATTTTCATGTCAACCGGCAATTTCGGCGCCCGCTACTTCTCCCTCTTCCTGCAGATCTTCGTCTTCGCCATGAACGGAACGATCTACGCCTGGATCTCGTCCTCCATCCCTCGTCCACCTGCCAAGCGCGCCGCTGCGCTCGCCTTCATCAACTCCGTGGGTAATGCGGCCAGTATCTGGACTCCATTCACCTATAGGCCGCGCGATGCCCCGTACTACCGACCTGCGATTGGTATCTGCATCGGCTTACAGTGTATGGCCCTTGTCTGCGCGGTTAGTCTGATGGTTCTTTTGAAGAAGCAGAACAAGACGCTTGAGAGGATGGAGAATGATGATGCAGAGTTGACGAGTAGGGATATCAAGAGGTTGGAGACTACGGCCAAGGTCGAGGGCGTCAGTCTTGCCGAGGCGAGGGCTATGCAGAAAGGGTATAGGTACATCATCTAAGAGCCGATACGAGCAGTGGTACGATAGCACGATCTGTATATGAGATGTAGGAGAACGTATATTGAAGGCTACATTACGAATCCGCTCGTGGCATACCTGATATGAAAATGCTGTTCTCTTGACTACATACATCACAACAGTGTACAAAGTGAACTCCCTCCCCAGTTTTGATGGAGGTGGCAGAAGAAAAATGCAATCACTCGCAGGCCCGTTTGCCCCTCCTCAGCCCTCTCGTCCCTCTTTGTCCAGCCCAGGACCAGCAGCAGCCGCAGCATCATCAGCAGCGCCCCCCCTTGCAAGCCCACTAATCCGAGTCGAAAGCAACACGCATTTAAAACCATCAGCTGTCACAATCTCCGCATCACAGTCCTTCCCCAACATGACATCCGACCAAAAAGGCTCTCCCCAGCCCCCATTCGCACGCCGACGAAGCCTTACCCCCTGCCCAGGCGGCCAGATGGCAGGCATCTCGAACACCATCTCTTGCGTCGCGATCTGGACCCGGAACGTGACGCTTCCGTCCTTGTACGTAGTCTGCGTCATGTTCTTGAAGGTGCCGGCGTCGATGGCGCGTTCGATGTAGGCCTCCATTGCTGTTAGGGTCTGGTTGGCGAGGGGTTCGGGGTCGGTTCTTGGCTGGTGCTTGAGGGGTGCGTAAGAGGGTGCGTTGGGGTTTGTGAGGCTTGCTGGGAGGGTGATTGGTGGCAGGGACCGCTTTGTAGGTCTTTGGCGGGCGCGGCCTTCAGTTGTGGACTTGAACCGGTTTGACAGAGTGTCCATTATACGTTGTCCGAGAGAGGTGCCGGCACGCCCCGTGGGCGCAATTGGCGAGGAAATGTGATTTGGGGAGATAGCTAGTAAACTTCGCTTTTCAATAAAGCCTGGTACGTCCTCTGAGCAGTCGCTAGATATGCCCGGGGCATGGAGGCAGAACTTGTTCCGAGGCGCACGGGCAGTGACTCGGGGGCTGCTGTTGATTTCAACATTGCTCTCACAGACGCAATCGGTGCAGCACTGTATTCCGGGTGGCGGCAAAGGGACAGCAGCGACGTGTTGGATTACGAAGGTCAGGAGTCCCAGGAGAGACCAGTGTTGGAAATGCATCGTTGAGGATAGGTGGGCGGACTAGGATGATGTAAATGCTTGCAAGCAGTGCAGAAAATGGGATACTAACGTACCTCGAGTACTGGGAGATCTTGTTGAATTAGTTTGAGAGCTGGTGGGTGCGAAGTGCCCTCTCATATATGAGATTCTTGGACATGGTGTGAGTTCAAAGAGCATTCCGCGATGCGAGAGCATCTGTATACTACCGCTGCGTATAAGAAAGAGATATCCAATAGTCGTGCATTGCTCATACTATGAATTATGACAGCGCCATGTTCATTGGTCCAGTGGCCTGGCAAGATTACTGTTCTTTTGCTCTTGTATGATTAACTATACCAATTACATGCTTTGGCTTCGGTCTTGAGGGAAAAGATATTGTAGAGCTAGTAATAGAGTTCATAGTGAAGTTTGACAAGTAGAGGTGATTGGCCAGAGTATTTCGCTGCATGATAGCTGAGAAAGAAGCAATAGGAAAAGAAAGCACCACCCACCGGAGATTGACGGCTTGTTCAAACATCCACCACATGATGATTCGACTGTCATGACTAAGTTATTCTTCATCGTCGGCACTACCTTCATGGCCGAGATTGATAAGCAGTCAACGACGGTTTGACAAGGCTGGCAAAATTCGAAACTTTGTCCATGACATGGAAGGCACAAGTCTTCTGCTGTACGGCCGCAACCGATATGGTATAGAGCAGGAGAGCGTCCGTGTGTACAATAAGGTATTTTACTGTTATTAGCCACGTGAGTCTGGCTGCATGGATCGACAGTAGAGGGGCCTGACGTGCAGGCTGTCTGCTGTATCGTGCAGCAACTTAATGGCAAGAATAGAGTGGTATGATGCCAATCTCAGAGTGACAGGTGTTGGCGCTAACTGGATGTACACCGATGAAACCCAAGCCAGGCGGGGGCATAGGACCAGTGTGGGTGACGAGGAGTCATGTTCCTGCATGACATCGGCTAGGTCCGAGAATATGAGACAGTTTGCCAGAGTCGCCGGATAGAAGATAGTCCATTTGGCGGTGAATTGGATTTGATGGTGAGGTATTCAGAAGTTTAGAGTTTTGCATGTCAACGCGGGCGGGAACGCCGTTCGTGTCAGGTTGTGCCAGCCTGCCTATTTCGTTCGAGTCAGGACTGCTGAGGGGTGAGAAGTCTCTGTGTGTGCCAGACGGCCTTTGCTCAACTTTGCGCCCCGATAGGCTTTCTCTTCGACCATTAAAGATGAGTAATTGGATCATATTCAGGTCGACACGATCACTGACAGCGACTCTTCTCCGAGCCGCGGCCCAATTGGCTGACCCGCAGGTCGTTGCTCGCAAGGTCAGGCCCGTTCTGGAACAGCTACTAGAGCCAAACTGGCCGCTTCGACCCTCTGACGTGCCCGACTGGATGCGATTGTCCCTACTCCCACCCGTTCACTGCTTTGGACATTCCGCTTGGTCCCTTGGCTAGAAAGGTCCATCTTTGAGCCTTCCGGTATACTCTGGATCCCTTCTATTCTTGACGACCCAGACCAGGAGCAGCGGCGAGTTGGAAGCAACAGCAATTCCGTGGCAATCGCACACGCCCCGTTACAGCCTTTAGGGTTCGTGCCATGTTACCGAAATCGACGGTTGCATAAACGAAAGAAAGTCCATCTTTCAACACTTCAAACCCCCGTCCTTGTTCGGCCTCCAACGGTCTCGATTTCGCTCACTATCGCCTGCACCCCAGCGGACCCCTTTGCATGTCCGGTCTCCGGCACTTCCACCACGTTTTCCTGTTTCCTGCCGTCGGTTCCTCCTTCCTTGGCAATCCAACTCTCGTTCCACTCTCCATTTCTTGTGTCCTCGCAAGCCCTTCTCGATTGAGGATTATGCTGCAATAACCAAACCCACCGCCTATCGGAGTCCTGATACTTGAGCCCTACAGAGCCGCCCCCCTGTAGATCCATCATGGTCTACACGGGGCCGAGCGACGGGTGTCATTTGTGTCGCAAGCGTCGCATAAAGGTGAGATGACTTTGAGTGATCGCCTCCAGGATCCCGGGCGGACATCCGTCCCCACGACGGCGCTGGGTTGGCCATGAGTCCTGTGGCCGTCAGGCGTCAGGAATGGATATCAGCCTCAATCTGTGGCCATGCGCCGTCCTGTTCATTAAGCTTGGGCCGTAACTAACCCGCGACCAGTGCGATGGCGGACGACCCAATTGCCAGCGATGTATCATCTACAAAGCCAAATGTCCTGGATATCGAAGTGAAAGCGACTACAAATTTGTCAATGAGAATGGCACAACCGAAACAAAGACCCTCGCCACTCGAAAACGTGCTGCTACTGCGAAACCAAATATCGCAGCCGCCGCCGCAAAGTCCTCGCCATCGTCATCATCAGTGACTTCATCCACATCGCGAAGCTCAAAGGCTTCACAGAGCCCACAATGGGTCGCTCGACCACGACCGCACAGCGACCCGAATATCATATCGAATACTCCTGCCTGGGAAGACTGGAGCGTAAATTCCTTCATCCATGACTGGACGATCCCTGAAGCCAGTAATGGCATGGCGGTAGGCTTTCTCGAATTTTTACCCGACCTCTACATGCGCTCCAAACCAGATCTTGACTTTTCCCTCGCCCTCAAAGCAGCGTCTTTCGCATCGTTTGCGAACCAGCATAATTCCCCAGAAATGATGGCCAAGGCTCGAGCTTCTTACGGTCGAGCACTGACTGCATTAAACTCTTCACTACGGAACTCTGAAGCATCACTCCGAGACACTACAATAGCTTCGATTGTTCTTTTGCAGATCTTCGAGGTCAGTTATTCTCCGAACGTTTGACCATCTTGCGCTTGGCGTATCAATTCACCGCCGGCAGTCCTTATCCAGGATTCGGGAACGTATACTGACATCCGCTAGCACATCACCTGTGACGATTCATTATCGATAGGCAATCACGATGCCGGATTACGAATGTTGTTCGCCATGCGAGGCAACAAGCAATTAGAATCAGCCCAAGGTAGATCCATAGCCCGGATCGTAATGGGATACCTCGTGTGTCCCCCTAGTCGAATGTTTGGAGGTCCCGACTCACCAGCGCTACAGCACGGCAGAGATGTCGATACAACAAAAGAATCAACAGATTTAATGCGAAGAGGATGTCATTATCTAGGTTATCCACCTGAGCATCCCGCCCGACAACGAAATCCCGAGGTCCGCAACATGACCGACATTCTTGCAGTACTCACTCCACTATTTCGAGAAAGCCCTTCGGACCCCGCAGTAGTTGCCAACGGCATTGCACAGCTGCAATCGACCATCGACTTTGACGCAACTTATGCCCAATGGCAAGCATCGCTACCACCGAGCTGGGCAAAGAAAGAGCTCAAGGTGCCCTTCGATCCCCACCGAACCACCGCTAGCACGATACCGAGCACCGGCGTAGTGCATATGTATAACACACCATTGACCGCTTGTTACATCAACCTGTACCGTATACAATACATTGTTCTCCACAAGGTCCAGATTAGAGTGGCCGATCACCTAGGCCTGACCGACTGGTCCATACCACCGACAGAATCCACACCTGGACAAACCCTTAATGTATCAAGATCTCTGGCTATTATCCGCCGACTAAACGACGAGGTACTCGCAAGTGCTGCGTGCGCCATGGGTGAAGTCAATGACGATGGATCCTTGGCCCACATGACCCCCGGACGAGCCGTCGGAGCCTACTATATGCTTTGGCCGCTTACGCATGTCTTCCAGGATGTCAATTCGACTGAACAACAGAAGCTCGACGCGAACCGGGCCTTGAATTTCATTGGAAACGTCCTAGGTGTGAAGAGGGGGGTTCGCCAGATCGCCAATAGACCCGCAAGCCCACGAGAAGGCCCTGGAGCATTGCGACTCTCACCACCACGAGCTGTTGTCGAGTCTCGGTAGCACAGTCTGAGTCGAGCAGCACGTGTGATTAATTTGACCACACCTAGCGACTTTCAGTATTATGGCTGCCATCATGCACAACTAGCAATCCGGGCCTGCATGCACCTGCAATGAGCGACTTTGCTCTTGCTTTATACCCGCTTCCGAGCATAATATGCCGTATAGGCATAAGGAGATGGACTGTCTTGGGTCGGCTTGTGGAATCTTCTTGTTGAAATCTTCCTTCATTAGAGGCGAGGTAGTTTGGAGTTCTTTTGATCTGGTGGACTGGTCACGAATATTGCATTTAGACATGAAGCGTCAAGCATTGAGCATCTGAATAGTGTCTTAATGTAATCTTGTAATTCTTTGAGGTTGGAATTTCTCATCATGACGGGTGCCCAGGCAGTGATGCTTAGCTCGATGACTCTATGTCCAGCAACCATCATACAGCTCTTATATACATCTCAGAAAATCGCATTTATGTTAAGAATGGCTTATACATGTGCATGCGCCTAATCTTCATGGCGTCCAATCGTCCACGACAATCTGCACTACCGCGCTATGGCCGCAAGCCACAAATCTGCCCCCGTTTCAGCTTCGCCTGATCGGCTTCAGCTTCAAAAAATCTCACATAAATTGGCAGGCATGATAAGCGCATAGGTCGTCGCGCGCGCATTCTCATTCTTTTCCATCTCCCATATCACTTTTCCATACCTCGATGCATTCTTTGACGGTGTGAAATAAAGTATTGGCACTGTATCCCACAAGAGCCATACATCAAATCGTCCTCCCCTTTCTGGCAAGACCGCCGCCAGAAACGACCCATATCAGGACTGCACCCAATAGCCACCCCAGCAATACCGTCAGCATCTATTCGGCCTAAAACACTTACCGCATCCTTTTCCCTGTTCCCCAATCCACCTGAACCATGGCCCCAAACCACCCCGACCTCCGCACCCCCCTCCTCCAATTCTCCCCCTCCCCCACCACGACCGGCACCACTACCCACCACACCGAATTCTGCACCCTAATCGGGATGCCGCCTCTCCCGCACCCCTCCCTGCCCCCGCCACCCAGCACCCGTCCCCACCCCTCGACCCTCTACCAACGCGCCCGCCGCGCCCTCCGCGCCCAAACCCTAACCTACCTCTTCACCGCTACGCTGTCCAACACGCTGCTCCTGTCCCAAGTGGTGCTGGGCGCGGCCCTGACGGCTCTCGGCGCCTCCTCCTCCAGCCACGTGCTGATCACCATCTTCGGCGCGGCGAACACCATCATCGCGGGGCTAGTGGCGTACCTCAAGTCCCGGGGCCAGCCCATGCGGGCGCGGATGTACCGCGAGGACCTGGAGAGGTTAGTCGATGAGATCGAGGCCAGCGGGACGATGTGGCTTGGCATTTCGACGGGGTCGCACGGGTACGACGCCATCGACGTGGAGGAGCGCGTCACCGTCAGAGGAGAAGTGGCAAGGTTGACCCGGTTGTGGGATCAGGCGGTCAAAAGGAGTCTGAGCAATGATCCTGACATGTACGCTGCTGGGGCGGTGGGGGATGGTGGCGAGGGGGGGCTGAAGGTCGGGTGGAGGGGAAAGGTTGGCGGGGCTGGTGGTGCGGGGCCGGCGACGGGGGGCGCACCGGTGGTGGGCATGGCGCCGAGTCCGGGGGCGGTCACGGGGCCGGTCGAGGCGGGGACCGTGCCGCCTGCTGCTGCGGTCAGTGCGGATCCGGATGAGAGTCCGGCGAAGAGCGATCTCAAGGATGGGAAGAAGGTGGAGGCGCCGGTTGTGGTGGTGGAAGAGGAGGGGAAGGGGGAGAAGGGGAAGGAGGTGCAAGGTGGGGAGAAGGCGGCGGAGGACCCGGTGGTGGATCCGGATGCTAGTCCGGCTGCGGCGACGGGGGAGGAGGTGGCGGCGAAGAAGAAGGAGAAGGACGGGGCTGGGGACGGCGCGCTGCTGGGTCAGAAGGCGAACGAGAGTTTGAAGAGGATGCCGAGTGGTAGTGCGCCGGGTGGGAGTACGCCAGGAGGATTTATCAGCTGAGCGTGTGGAGGAGTAGAGTTGTGGATCATTGTAGTAGTTTCACCATGATAGATTGGAGATATCTTGCAAACGGGACACTAGTTGGCTAATTATATAGACGTAATTTGGATGCTACAATTGAGACCTTGATTGGATACTATACGCTCAACGCTCCTCAGACAGCCCCCTAAATCACAACTACCAGACCACGCACCTAGGACTGAACCTCCAGCTGCAAATCCTTATTCTTCAAAATGGCACCTGGCTTAGCAGGCAAGATCGCACCCTTAGGAGGCGTGGGGTTGTTCTTCTTGTACGTATCACAAACTTGCTCCATAGTGACCCATTCGACCTCGACATCCTTCTGGCTGTTAATGTACTCGATCATCCTGGTAGTTGGTCAGCCTGAATTCTCCCATGCACACCCAGCCTGGTGCATCTTACCTCTCCACCATCAAGATTCCATGTGGGTGGCCACTGACGTCTGGGTGGGTAGTGACAGCAAAGACACCTCCCACATCGCCGTTCCCGCTGCCGTGGATCACCGGATCGTGCTGGCCGGCTTCTTCCTCTTTGATCTCTCGGACGTAAAAATCAAAGTGCTCTCGCCAGAGCTTTTCGACTACTGATGTGTCCACCCATCCTGGGAACTGTTAGTGGTGATAGTCTGCGTGTGGAACTACCAGAACATGCCACTGTAGAGTATTAGCTTCAGAGACTATTGCAAAAGTTCGAGATGCACTGACTGAGAGTTATGAGAGCCTTTAATAAACATCAAAGGAGGCAGGTCATCCAAGTACCACGAAGCTCCAATCTCCACTAGACCAGTGTGCTGGCCCTTCCGGAGCGGCTTCATCCAGGTGTCAGGGTGCTGCTTGAAGTTGATGACGTCCCATTCGTCACCAGTGCGGAGATAGTATGGTTGAGAGTCGTGGTGCGAGAAGGAGTGGTCGTATTCCAGACCATATTTGAGCATCAGTTCTGCGCCTTCCTTGCTAGCCTCTGTTGATATCATCAGTACAAGTGCTGTCATATGGAGTCCAGATGTAGTAGACTCACCCCACCACGGCGCTACGATGCCTCGTGGAGGTCTGCCCTGGAAGTCCTGGATCAGACGGTAGCATTTGTCCATGACGATTGTTTGCTGCTCCAATGTCATGGAACGAGGGTTCTCGTGCGAGTAGCCTGAGAGTGTTAGACACGCTGGGTCCAGATCGAGTGGCATGCTTACCATGAAGACCAATTTCGTGTCCGGAATCAGCAATCATGCGGCACTCTTCAGGGAATGTCTCGAGGGAGTGACCAGGGATGAACCAAGTTGTCTTGATGTTGTGCTTGTTGAAGAGGCGGAGCATTCTTCGCACTCCAACTGTGCCGGCGAACATGCCTTGATACTGTCAGCTCAAGATTATTGTGTGCCACTGCACATTCGAACACACCGCGAGAAATGTCACTGGTCGAGTCCTCGCCTCCATAGGAACCCAGCCTGGACGTTTATTAGCAAACTCTTGAGAAGACATTGCATCAAATGCTTCTTCGTGCTAGCAATCATATCCTCGCAGTGTAGCGCCTTTGGCAGCATTGAAACAGCGAGTGCAGCAGTGCACTACCAAAAGCAGGACCAGATGAAGCAGATACGCAGCAAAACATGCACTCACCATCCTGCCACAGCATCGATATCGACCGAGATACAGCACTGAACTACCAGAAGTCAGCTCGCACATTCTCTACTCCGCTTGCAAGTGACCTACTTTTCTTAGGCATCTTGAGCGATTCTTAGTTCTTCTTCAACGTACGCAAAAGAAGCAACTCCAGCACAGCAGAAAGCTATCTCGAGTAAAATGCAATCCCTCTGTCGAGATAACTAGATGTACTCCACCATGCCGTGCCCTGCCCCTCACTCAGCCATGCTGAAGAGCCGCACCTGCCCCGCGACGCAGAGACGGCATGACGTCGAGCCGTGGAGGTCCTTATCGTGAGCTCCGAGTCAGTTCGCTTTGTACTTTGCGGGCAGTCACTGAGCTGCTCTGGTAGGCGCTATGCCGTTCTTAAGCAAAGCGCCCGTTTGGACCTGAAGAGGGAGTTGGAGTTGTTGGAGGCGTTGGAGATGGGGATGGGAGGGCATTGGAGGCACAGTTGCGCGTAGCCAAGCAGTAGCGACGACAACCGCCACCACCACCACCAGAAGAAGAACTACCAGATCGGGCGGGACAGCATTGAAGTCAACATGCATGTGCTTTCAGTAAATTACAGCCATTAATCATTACTATACACCTTTTCCCTTTTCCAGGCTCGCCCTTCATCATATTACCGCTCCTCACCACACAACTAATCACTATTCGTAACCCTCAGACTCCTCTTCGGGCTCAACATCGTCCCCCAAAAACTCGGCTCGCCACCACTGAGCAAATCATCCACGCTCTGTCCCCTCTGATGCGCCGGCCTCTGCTCACCCCACGCGCCCGTCCCTGCACTCCCGTTCGCGCTCCCGTGCGCGCTCTCCCCGTACCTGCTACCCTCATTACTGTTCTTCCCGTATCCAGCCCCTGTCCTCGTCCTATCGGAGCTCATCCCGCTGTCATCCCCGTAGAACCCAGCGGCCGCGAGTGGCGTCTCCTCGAACGACAGGCGGTGCGCCATCTCCACGTGCCGCTTGTACTGCCTAAGTCGCTTCTTGTACAGCCATAGGCAGAAGGCGAGGTATAGGGCAACAGCGCCTAGCACGCCGGCCACTACGCCCGCGACAATGGCGCCGACGTTAGGCCCGCTGCTGGACCTGCCTGCGCTTCCGGCCGCGGTCTCGGTCACGCGCTCGCCTGGCGCGGTCGCGGTGACGGTGTAGGTGATTGGTTTCCCGGACTTCATGGGTCCAGAGGTGGGTAGCTGGGCGGGCTGCGTGACGGTCGCGCCGCCGGTGGGACCGCCGCCGATGACTTTCTGGACGGCGTCGGGGACGGAGTAGCCGTAGGAGCCTTCGAGGCCGCCTTGGTTGTTGGAGGTGGAGGATGAGCGCTGGACGACTTGTTGGTTGAGAGGGTTGTTCTGGATCGAGGCGTCTGGGTTGTCGGTCGCTTGGTTGGTGTAGGAGGTAAGCCATTTTAGGTTGGAGAGGTCGAAGACGTAGACGCCGGGCGAGTCGCAGGAGACTTCGGGGCCGACGTAGCCGCCTACTACTACCATTTGGGCATTCCAGATATTGCAGGTGTGGCCGGCGCGGGCGTAGGGGGTTGGTTGGTTGGTTTGGTCGACTTGGATCCATGTAAAGGAAGGGAGGGTCAGGATCCACATGTCGTCGTATTGAGTTTGTTCGGCGGCGGGTTGGAGGTTTTGGCCGCCGAACATGTAGATGTTTTGGCTGGAGCCGTCGGCGGCTGAGGCCACGACGGCGCAGGGATTCACACGGATCTTGGGCGTGGAACCGGTCGTGGCTTGCTTGTACCATTGCGAGGTAGCGATATCATAGACGTCGATCTGTGACATTTGCTGGAAGGTGGTGTTCGTGCCGCCGGCAAGACCGAGTAGAATACCTTCCGCACCATAGCCAGGCACGTAGATCAAAAGGCCATCAGCTCGCTCTGCAAAACCGGCAGTGTCTTGCAGACCGCCTTCGGTAATGTTGCGCCAGACACCATCGTCACCGGCAGCGCGGTTGTTCGAGAGGTCAGTGACTTGGTCGTTGGCGCGGCCAGGGAAGGTAAATTCAAGCAGCGATGTAAGATAGATACGCCAAATAGACTGACTCCAGCCCGGTGTTGTATAACCATCTTGGTGACCACCAAAGTAGAAGCCACGGCCCAAGGAAGGCACAGTCACGCCTGCTCCCTCTGCGTTACGCTGGACTGGCTCGCCACCTGGTGTCGAGTATTGGCCGGCTGATGTTTTTGGATCATTATGCTCGATCCAGCGGCTGTCAGAGATCGAGTACTCCCAAAGGTTGTACGGGTCTGGTGTCTGCGGTGGATCTGACGAATACTCGCCGCCGTAGATGTAGAGTGAATTATAATCGTGCCAAAGTGTACCTAAAGAAACACTAGGTGGGCCAGACGGCTGTGGCAGTCCAGTCAAAGCAGGGTCGGAGATTTGCCAGGATTTGGTAAGGTCGAGTGTGAGGAAGTTGTTGTTCCAGGTGTTGGAGGTCTGTCCAGCCTTGGTCGAGGCTTCACCTCCATAGATATAGAGGGTTCCGTTCACCATGGCACCTTGTTCATGTCAGTCAGGGTACTCATGTGTAGTCAGTCGGTCAGTCGGTAGACATACTCATGTGAGCCCACCGTGAGCAGACATCGGTGGCACTGCTGGCCTGCCTTTTTGCAAAGGTCGAATCTGCGTCCAGGACGACTCCTCCATCACGCTTGATCGGTCCGCCTTTTACGCCCAACATGGGAGACGAGACATGACCAACCCAGGGAGTGCCTTGCAACAGTGGCACAAGGATAGCTAGAACGAGAGCGCCAACACATAGCCGATAGAGTGCCGAGCTGCCCTGGATCTGAGCTCGCTGCATCTCTAATCGTTGCCTCTCCACAGCTAGTTGCTGATCCAGCTCTGAAGCCTCCTGGTCGTTTGAACCAACGTCACTCGCTTCGTCGCTATCGTATTCGAATATGTCGGGTTTGCTGTTGAATCGTATCGATCGTTGAGGTCTCACAGTGTCGAGCGAGATTGGTACGACGTCCTCGTCAATCAGACCAGTCTCGACAAAGACGGACCGCCGACGGGGGATGGGAGACGCAGCCGGAGATTCTTCAATCGAGTCCATGGGGTGAGCAGAATCGTGGGTTGATATCGAAAATCTCAGTGGCGCATATCCAGAGATGCTGTGATCTCTCTGTGCTTCACGGTGAACACGGCCCTCACTTCACCATATGACGAGTTCTAGAAGGTAGGAAGGGAAGGAGATGAAGTGGTGCAAATGTGAGACAGGAACAGGATGCAAATCTGATATTATCTCAAGGTGGAGTCTACAAGAGAAATGACAGAAGCGCACGCGATAAACAGGGAAAAACCTGGCTTGTACCTTTCTAGCCGCTACCACATCACGGCCGCGCGCATTCGGAGAGGAGGTGATCCGAAAGCGATTCTCTGCCGCCGCACAGCGCCATGCGCGATCCCAAACGCGGCCATGGACGAGGAGAATTGACCAAAAAGAAGGACGATTGTGAACGAGCAACGACGTCAGACGGCGGTCACTCTACGGCGATCACAGGCAGGGCAGTGGAAGCGAGACCCTTGGACCAGCCAGAGCTCAGCCTGTCAAATCCCTCGGCCACCGCCAAACCTCACACGAGAGCCGCCACCCCGTAATTAGCTCGTCGTAGCGCCAACTCTAGTGCATTCTCCAGATCGTGATGATGCTGCAATATCAGGACTGCAGGCTGCGAACCGCTTCGCTTGGGTGGAGATAGCCGGTCACACAGCCATGACTGTGCTGCATTCCTCATAGACTTGTTCGAGATCAGACGATAGTTGCAGAGTACAGCTGATCCCGTAGCTCGCTTGCTCAAAGGACACGGCAAGTACCTGCACAAGTCTCAGCTCACACGGCATCTGACATGGTTTGCGCGTCAGGAACAGCAAACCGTGCTCGAACCTTGCGTGACATTCCTACCAGACACATGGCCAATCAAAGGCCACATGCAGCACACTATACGGAGATTATTCAGTATCTGATGGTTTCGAAAGAGAATGTCTAATCGCTACCCCGTACCCACGTGTAACCTTGTCATGCATCGTCGAAAGCAAGTCACACCTCAACCCCTAACCCATGCTATGCTATTGTAGTACCGTATAGTCCTACCATCCCCTTCGTCTTCCCTTGTACTCCTCACCTCTCTCCTTCTTCCTCCTGCCCTTGGCTTCCACTTTCCTCGCTTTCCTCCTCTCTGCCTTCTCTGGCTGCGCTACAGCTTCAATCCGTCGCTTCACTCTACGATCTTCCCTCCTCTCCCTCAGATGTCCCTGTGCCTTGCTGACTTCCTTGACATACTTGCTGCTGCCCAGCTTGGTCTGAAGCAGGCTCATAGTCTCTTGCGCCAGGTTCGTCAGAGAAGTGAACTGCTCTGTGAAAGCAGGATTTGTCGAGGTTGGCTTGGGAATTGAAGCGTCGGTCAGGAGGAGGAGTGGGTGGAGTATGGTCTGTGCAAGGCCACTGTAGAGACCAGGGTCGAGATGGGAGAGAAGCGTGTGCAGCGTCTGAAGTGCTGCCATCTTCGGTGGAAGAGAGGTAGGCGTGGTGGCGGATTGGTTGCGGCGGAGGATCGAGCAGAGGGTGCTGAAGAGATGAGCCAGTGCTGTCTTGCTCTCCGTGGCTTCTGATTCTTCGTCCTCGTCTTCGTCCGCTTCCTCTTCCTCTTCATCCGCTGATTCTGACTCCAACGCTTCCGCGCCATGTCCATTAACGCCGTTGCTATGCTCGCTTGGGACGTCCCACATGACACCGTTTGCTCCAAAACACCTGCCCAAGAACACGATATTGCGACAGGTCTGTGCCAGTAGCTGCTCACTCGAAGCCTCGTATCGCAGAACCCGTAGACTCATGCTGCAGAGCTGTCTGAGCTCAGTCTGAGAGATTGTGACCGCTCCGCTCGTTGCGAGCGGTACGGCATCGAGCCCGACTTCCTTGTTCGTCTTGCCCACATCGCCGAAGAGCACGCCAACGAGTCGAGAAGCAGCAAGCTTCACCCAGGCGTGAGGGAAGATCAGGCATCGGTAAACCGCCGTCCAGATCTGCTTAACCTTTGCGGCAAATGCCACTTCCGATTCCGACCTTGCCATCTCAGCAAACAGCTGCAAGCCGTAATACAACAGCTCCCATTCATCTTGCGCCACGACCTTGTCTTTCGTAGGCAACAATTCCATGATGCTTTGCAATAGGAACTCAAGATCCTTGGCACCGACCTTGCCAACCTCAACCTGCATCTTCCAGATCTGAAAACTGACCCGCTTAAGCAGCACCTGCTCGTCCTGCTCCAACCAACCCCTCAACAACCCAACGTATCCCCTCCCCCTTTCCTCATCCGCCTTCTCCAAAACTTGTTTAATCAGCAGCCCCGCCATCTCCCTACACTCCCTATCCTCATCGTTCACAAGCACCATAACCAGCGGGACAAAACACGCCCCCGCAATCCCCTGCCCCGTCTCGCCCTCCGTCTTCCTCACCAACAAATGCAACAGCTCCAACACACTCTGCCGTCCCTCAGGGTACTTGAACTCCAAATTCCTCACCAAAAACCCAGTGCACTTCTCCAACCTACCTCCAGTGAGGGGATAATCGAGCATAAACTGCCCATACAGTCCCCTCGCCAGATCCCGCGCCATGCGCGTCTGATTCGTAACCATAATCCCCGCCACGGCATCCATAACCTCATACACCTCAGCAATCACAATCTTGCGGCCGAGGACACACTTCAGAAAGTTGAAGATGACGCCCTGCCGGTCCGGCTCCTCGAGATCAGGCTTCACCCTCTTCAAGACATACGCCAGGTCCTGCTCCCTGATGCGCGTCGTCGCGGCGTTGCGGTCCCGAAGCGTGGTAGCGATGAGTTTGAGCGCCGCCTGCGCCGCCTCGGTGGTCATGGCGGGCGCGGCGCGGATGATCTTGACGGCCTCGGAGACGTAGGTGGAGGCGTTGGAGTCCAGTTTGGGGTGGGGGACGCGCATGATGGAGGTCAGGAGGCGGAGGACGGAGAGCTGGACTTCTTCGACGCCTGACACCAGGGCGTCGCTTATGATGGGGATGAAGCCTGCGATGTTGGAGGGAGTCTTGAGGGATTCGTGGCGCTGGAGGACGGAGCGGAGGAGGTCAACGGCGAAGCGCGTCAGCTTGAAGGCGTACGAGGAGGTGCTGCCCTTTTTGGACGACTTGGAGGCCGATTGCATCTGGATTAGGTAGCGGCGGGTTTTGTAGTCGTTGAAAGGCTTGCCGGAGACTGGGCGCGGGGCGTCCGCTTCGTTACCTTGTTGTACGATTTCGTAGCAGAAGACGAGGATGTCCCGGTCAATCACGGCGGGGTTTTGGCTGATGCCTAGGGCCATGCGGCGGAGGAGCTCATCGATCTTTTTGACGGTGCGGAGGTCGAGCTTTTCGCTTAGGAGAGCTTTGATGGGGCGGATCAACTGGGTCAGGTATGGCAGGGTGGTGATTTTGCTGAGGAGCTCCATCGAGTCGAAGCTCTTGCTGCTCTTCACCTCTTTCATCCTGCTCACGTACTCTTCGGCGTCTTTTTCTTGTCCTGCAACGCCGAAGATGTCGTCCATGATGATCAGTACCAGGTCTGCGACACAATGGTCCAGATCTCCGGGCTGTAGCTTGCCGAGGTTCTCGACCAGGATCGAGTGAACGGTGAAGGATAGCACGTGCAGCTGGTAACCACGTTGCAAAGCTGACTTGAGTTCCTTGACGATGAAATGGAAATAGGCTGGGCCAAGTAGAGCTGTGATCTCCGTCAATGTCTTCCTGGTCATGTCTCGAGATCCCTGATCTCTGCTTCGAAGAATGTGGCAAAGGTCGAGGAGAACCCCGGGCAACTTGGTGATCATAACATCGTCCGGCAGGCATTTGAGGAGCTTCACAACGACGACTCCGACCGGCACTCTTAAACTGACAGTAGACTCATCCTTGAGGTGCAGAAAGCTGGTAAGCGGAGGCAGCAGCTGCTCTGTGATACTTGACACAAGGACGTCTCGTGGTGGCAGAGTCCTTTGCAGCGCGCCGTCGGGCTTGGTGGGCAGATCTGTGTCCATGGTCCCCCCGTCCACTTTGCCAGGTGCAGCGGAACAAGCGTGGTAGAGCCCGTTGATGACAGCTCCGACAAGCCGCAGAATCGTCTTCTCTTTGCCTTCCATATCCTTCATCAGACCAATATACCGGCGCAGGATGGCCTTATACTGAGACCAGTTGAGACATCTCGTCAACGCACTGACAGCATTGATTGCCTCGGCCGTGAGGTTGTGAGCGCTCTCATCCTGTGCAGCGTCTAAGATGAAGTGTTCGAGGAGGGGCAAGAATACATTAGCCACATTCGCACTTGAAAGCTGAGTCTTCTCTGCTTCAGAGGCCAGACGTCGCAAGGCTCGCATCCTGCGGTGTTGTTGGACGTGAAGCAGGTTGGAGAAGAAGGATGCCTCCTCGTCGTTGCCTGCTAGTAACGGTACCATGTTCGCGAGATCCGCGAACGAGTCAAGTCGCTTAACCATCTGCCCGAGTACGGTAAGATATTCGCTACGGACCAGCTCCGACGACTGATGCGTGCCACTATGAATGCCAGGTACCAGGACTTTCGAAACCAGATGCCGTATATCCTCCACGTTCCGGTCGTTTAAGAGATGATCTTCGACTGCCTCGACGAATCTCTGTAAGCTGAACGATGCGCTTGTGCGGATACTTAGCTCATCGTTGTCTCGGATAAAGAATAACATGTTATAGAGTAGAGGCCGCCATTGCTGAGCGGTGAGCTCCGTATACAGCTCCTCGTTGATCTTTGCAAACGCCACATCTCGCCGTCCAAAGTCCGGCTCCTCAATTTTAGCCGTTGCAAAGGCATTCAAATCCTCGCACAGACTGGCCGTTTGTTCGAGGTCTTTCCGACCTTTGCAAAGGCTGGTGAGCACTGCACAGAGGTCTTGGCGGCCTTCTCGATCGCGGAACAGCGTGAAAAGAGAAGAAGTGGAGTGATAGGCGGCGGTGAAGACCTTCTCGTTGATCGATCCATGCCTTTCCTGGCCGCGGAGAAGGCGATGCATAGTGAGAAGAAGCTGGTGCTTTGTCGGCACAGGAACCTTCTTGTTGTTCTCCTGCAAAAGTGCAGCACCGATGAAAACGAACTCGTTCACATCCTTCTCCTCTGTGATGAGCGAGGCTAGTCGAAGAGTGCATGATAGAGAAGAGTCCAAAATCTGCTTCGAAGGGACCCTTTGCATCAAGTCACTGATGACGTGAAGGAAGCGAGAACCATGTTGGCGAAACTGATCAACTAATTGTGGCAAGGAATGACCATCGCCGTTCATGACGACATCATCATCAGGTACAACGTGGTCCAGGAGATGCGCCAAAAGCTCATTGAGAATGAAAATTTTGACCGCCTCAGGACAAATCGAGGACTCGAGACAGTCGATGAGCGCAGGCAATACACCGGGTGCGAGTCGAACCAAGTCCTCTGACAAGGACGCAGTCTTGCACCATACAGAGAACAGTCGGAGCATGCCTGAAATAGACTGGGCCATCTCCGGAACGAATCTGTCCAGACGAGGGAGCAGAAGACGCTGGATAACCGCATCTGTGACGTCCTGCCAATCAACAGACGGGGCGTACGTGTATGCCTGCGTGAGACACGAGAATCCAGATCGTCGAACAGCCTTGAACAGAGACGCGTGCGTCTCATCATCGGAAGTCTCTTCCTCATTTGTGGTAACCTGGCTCGAATTGAGGAGACATGAAAGTGCAACATGAGCTAGTCGCTTAGCGAATGGCTCCAACTCGCTGCCCAGGGTGTCGAACATGTCGTTGACCATGTTCAAGACACCGGTCTGTTTCCTAGGATGGACTCGGGTGGCGACGATGGCTTTTGGTGACTTGCATCCTTCTTCGGCCTGGCCAATAGCAGATTCGACAGGATCCAGTGCGATGGTAATGAATTGCTCAAGAGTACCAGCAGGGAAGCGAGTGAGAGCTCCGAAGACTGCCTTGCGTTTAGTAGATTTGCCTCTTACGCCACTTGCGTTTCCGGTACGGTTGATCAGGAGTCCATAAAGAAGCCTGAGTAAGACTGGAGCCAGTATCTCTATGTCTTTAGGTCTGATCCCCTCTTCTCCGTCAATGCGGAGAAACACAGAGATTTCTTCTCGGAACCGTGCATCGTCCAGGAAGTTGAGTAGGTGTTCTTGGTACTTTGTTACTTGGGGCTGCTTCCATGCAAGCACAGCCTGAAGTGCTGACCTCTGTATCTCGGCGTCGCCATTGGTGAGCAGTCTCAGTAGGGCTTGGTAGACTTCAGCAGATCTGAAAAGGACTTTCGGGTTCTGAAATTGCGCAAAGACATCCAGCATTGCCTTTTGATCCTTTCTGTTCCACCGCTGGGCGGTCGAGCTGCCCGTGTCACTGTCCTCATCGGCATCATGATTCACCCAGCGTAGCAATACCGGTACCAACAGCCGCGATCTCTTCTCTGCTAGCTGAGCGTTTACACGCATGACTTTGAGCGCTTGAGTCCTGTTGAAACTATGCGTAAGGGCATGTGTTTGAACGCTGGCCCTGAATGACTGTTCGAGTCTTTCCTCGGGATTTTTGCAAGCGTCTTCTGCATTCGCCAAAGCTGCTTCAACTTGATGAATGTTTGAGCATTCAAAGTCTGAGCGGGCTGGCGGTGCTTCATTCGGACTCCAGTTCACTAATTCTTCGCCTAGAGGATCAATACCGCCTTCGAGCCACTCCGAGACAATCTCAGTAATGGCATTCTCTGCCTGTTCGTGCTTCGAGATATCCTTTAGCACCTGGGCAGCATCATCCCAGGCCTGCGACAGGCGAAGGTGAAGAAGGCCGAAGCAATAGCTCGGCACAACCTTGCTCATCTCAGAGTCGCCCAAGTATGCTTCGTAGCCGAGGCCAAGTCGACGAATCTGTGATGAGATGAAGCGGGCATTTTGAACAGTCGTCGGCGTATCTTCGATACTGATGATAGTCTCAAAGAGCTCTGGGATAGACTCATTTCGGAGCCTGAACATGCTCTGTAGCGCTCGAAGAGCTACCGACCTCATCTCATGACTTGGCGCGCGGACACAAGGCAAAAGGTTTTGAAAGAGTTCCCTCATCACGTCTTCTGGCAGATGGTCGCCAGCTTTGAGAAGCTGCTCCAGGCCCTCTGATATGGCTTCCCAGTACGCGCGAGACGTTGTCTGTCCAGGCGCAGATTGCACGAGCCTGTATAATTGCTCCGTCGTAGGTCGCATCATAGATGATGCAAAGCGTAACGCATCTCCATAGAGCAGTGCGTCGGCTTGGGGTCGGTCTCCAGTCGTTGGGGATGCTTGTATCAGCTCCCAGATCCTTTCGGCGATAGCCTTCTTGCTGCCATCCTTTTGACTTTTACTGCTCTGCAGATACCTCAGATAACCATGTAGGACGTGGGACTTGCTGTTGTTGTACGCTTTGAACGTGTCGAGCATGGACTGCTGCCATGCTGTCGGGCATGGGACATCATCCACTTTGACTACGGACATTTCTTGCATCCTCGGTACCATAGATAGAAGATCGTGTTCCATCGATTTCCAATGATTGACAATGAACTTCTGGAATTGCCCTAGTAGCAGATCCGTGAACCTTTCAGGAGCAATCTCTGCAATAAGGTAGCAGAAAGGCAGAAACTTTGCGACCCAGCGACCGTGGGAGATAGTTGCGAAAACAGAAGCTCGGCTCAGGATAGTCGTGATGGGTGCATAACTGCTCACTACTGCAACCAGTCGTAATGATGCATCCTCTGTTCCAGAGGCGGAGCTGTCACTGTCGCTGTCAATAGTCTTGAAGAGCGAGACCGCTGTATCGGCGACAGTGTTCCAGTCAGATATTCTGGATCCTTTCCTCGTTGCTACCGCCACATACACAATCTCGGCGGACAGTCGTAGATGCCTCTCGTTTGTTTGGTTCGCTTTCGCAAAGTCCAATATTCCAGTGAGAACCGGCTCAAATCCGGTCGCGTCGGCAAAGTGCACCAGACTGATCAATGATCCTTTGATCAAGTTCAGCAAAGGCTTCTCTGCCCCCTCTGATGCCGTTCCAGTGTATCCGTACAGTCTCTCAAGCACCAGCACCCCATCAGGATGTACTCCATGCTTGATGCCCTTCACCGCCTCCGTGAACGCAACCTTCAGTCCCTCCTCGTGCATCCCACTCCCTGGATCCTCCACAAAAGCCCCTAATAACCACCCCACCACTCTATCCAGTCTGTCCTCCTCTTTCGCCGCTCTCCTCAGCAGAAACCCCACCACCTCGCCCATAAACCTCACCACAAACGGCCTCTGCTTCTCCCTCCCCAACCACTTCCCCACGCCCTTCCACCACCTCCTCGCGACCTCCCCATCGATCAACAGCACCCGACTCATATACTTGACCAAGAACCCCAAACAATTAAATCCCCACTCCAACCCCTCCACCTCTTCCGTCGTCCTCACCTTCTCCCCCACCGTCTCCCAAGCCCTCTCAAACCACCCCTCAAACCTATAATCCAAGTCATGCGCCAAATGCCCGAGCAACGCCGTGAGCGGCTCGAGACTCGCCACGCCGGCCCCCTGAATGGCCCTCACCAAACGTTCAAAAATCACCTCCTCATGATGCAGCACCATTGGCAGGCTCTCGCTCAGCGGCAGCACCTCGTCCGCGAACTCGGTGAAGTGCGCCGACAAGTTGACGTCGAGCCATTCGCGCAGGGCGGTCGCGAAGTAGGACGAGGTGGCGGATGAGAGATCGCTGCTGGCGGGGAGGAGGTCGGGGCGGGAGCGGGAGCGTAAGGGCGCGATCTTGAGACTGGCGATGCGCGAGGAGAAGGAGCTGAAGCGGTGGTTCGAGGTGTGCGAGGTGCCGGGGCGGCGCTTGACGGGGGCGACGACTTTGGTCGCTTTTGGGCGGGTGGGACCTCGGGAGGGCGCCATGCTGTGTTCTATGTGGTGTGGTCTAGGCGAGGGTCAAGAAGTCGTGAGGTTCGCATCGGTTGCTTGAGTGGTGTGGTTTTCATGGAGGAAATTTTGGCGGCGGACTTCAACTTTTTTGCGGAGAGCTTCCGCGGTGAAGCTCGGACCAGACGTTCTTGAAGAGGGGACTGGCCTTGGGCGTTGTTGCGCTCTGGTGCAGTGCGAGCTAAATACTGCGGGCTTTCTCTCTCATGGCAAGTAGGTGCAAAAAAGCATGAATTGAAATTTCGCATTATCATAATATGGTATTCCCAATGTACAACTCCTAGCTATGCACTAAATAAACCCTTCTCCCCCACCACTGATCAAGCTCATCCTACTTCTCGCTCCAGTCCCTCTACTATCCTCATCAACATCCATAACCCCACTCCGCCTTCTCACCACCCTCTTACTATGCTTACTCGTCGCAACCAACACCTGTGCGGGCGTGATCACCGTCTCATCACCCCCCTCACCACTATCGTCTCCCTTCTTCATGACCAGCGGGAACAACACGACCTTCACCACCGATCCCGTCGCTTGCAACTCTTCGTTACTCGCGTACTCCCCACTTCGCTCATTCATAGTTGTCGCGTCGAAACGCGTCTTGCCCATCAGGTCGCCGTTGCTGTCGTACTCTGGCGTAGGAGGCGGGAGCATGAAGTAGTCTGCCCGTTGGGTGCGCATTTCAATGCTCAGATCGATGGCCAGACGCAAGACCTTCTTAAGACCAGCCATGAGTTGGGACTCAGCCGTTTTGGGTGGAGGCAGCAATGCCGCGAGAGTAGAGTATATCTCTTGCGTGACTGCCTCGTGGTCGAGGTTCTTTTGCGTTGAGAACCCAGGACGACGAGACAGGAGTGTGAGTGTCGTGGCGCGCCACTGTGCTACCGCTCGCGGTGGTCCGGTCTCGAGAAGGATCTTTTCGAGTGTCTTGAGCTTTTGTCGTTGTTCGCGGTCCATGCCGAAAAGGTAGCGCGTGAAGATGTACTCCCAGACCATCATCATCACGAGCGCCATGAAGACGTCTCGGCGTCGGATACGGTCTACGAGGAGAGTGTCGACGTCGCTGCCGTCTAGCATGGTGTTGTCAAGACGCGTCTCGAGCTTGTCGTCTTTAATGTCGCTGGACAGTCGGCAGGCTCTGTTGTCAGATGACTTTGAGAAGCGCAGCACCCATGCTTGAATTGATTGACAGAGCTTCTGACATGCGCCGTCAAAGTAATCCTCGTCGCGGACTGTGAGGTAGTCATCTGAGGCACTTGCCTGGATGCGTGCTTGCAATGCTCTGATTTCCGACGTAGCATATTCAAGCTCAGCGCGTAATCGGGCGATCTCGCTGTCCTTGTCTTCAAGAGCGGCATCAATGTGTTGTCGGACGATGCTCTCCATGCCATTCGAAAGTTGGGCGTGCTCATGGCGGAGCTTCTCGAGTTCGCGAACAGACTGCTGCCATTGAGAATTGGCGTACGAATGCTCCTCTTGCAATGTCCCATACCGATCATTTGTATCAGCAATGAGGTTGCGATTCGCTTCGGTCAAGTTCGAGTTGAGGTCTTTGAGCTGTTCGAGTTCCTGCCTCAGCGGCTCCAACATAGCCTTGATCTGGTTGATTTCGGCGTCCTTTTCTTGCAATCTCATCTTGCTGTCAGCAAGCGCACGATGCAGGGATCCATCATCGCCCATTTCTTGATCGACATCCATGTCTCCTCTTGCATGTTGCAACTTCTGATTTTCTGCGACCAGCGCTTCAACCCTCGCCTCCATGTCAGCTATGTACATGCTCTGCTTGCGACGGACACTTTGCGGCCTAGTCGGCGAGGTGGCCATGGGTTCGCCATCGCCATACCCTTCAAATACATTGTCGGCCATACCGCGGACAGGTGTGATCACATGACGTTCATCGTCGTTCAACGGCGGCGTGGGTGGCGCACGGAAAGGTGGGATCGAGTTGTTTGTTGATCGTGGAAGGTCGGAAGCTTCACCCCGCTTCGCAACCGACCGAAGATCGCCCGACGCCGAGCGGTCCGTGCGTCGAAGTGATGGTGTCGCGCTCTCGTTGCTGATGATGCTGGCCGTGATGCTTGGTGCTTGGATCGGATCTGGACTCCGGAGTCGCTGTAGACTGGCTGCGGAGCCATTGCTCAAGCCTGGGGAGCGTAGAGCTTCGAGTCGAGTCTGGCTTGTGGAATGTCGCGATCCTCGATCCTCGCGGAGGCCCGGTCCTGACGGTACGCGTGAGGATGAGTCCAAACGTTCGCGGAAGGACTGCTTGGGTGCGTCCGTCTTTTTGCTTGATTTGATGCTATGCTCGGGTTGGCCGACATCTGAAGATGCCTTGCTCCTCTTGCGCTCAGAAGAGTCCCTCGGCACATAATCTGCTGGCATTACTTCTCGGCTTGTTGGCGACAGAGATCGTTCTTGTACATCCTTTGACGCTCGCTTTGCGGACTTCCCAAATTGTTTACTATCAGCTGGGGGAGTCGTGAAGAGATAGGAAGTTCGATTCTTGGTTGTGGATTCCACTGGAGTCGGGACCCTTCCTTCCTGCTGTGGCTCGACTTCAAGCTCCGGAGATCGTGCCTTGTTGACGGGAAGCTCCCAATTCTCCCAGCTAGCAACTGAAGTCTGACTTGCGTTCAGATCGCTCGCACCGGTTTCATGGATTGTCTCTGGCGGATCATACTTCTCGCCCGAGTTGCGATTCGATCGATCTGTGATGGTATCATAGCCACTGTCTCTTATCGTGTCTCGGGTCTTGTCGTCAGTGGGAAGTGTCGGTGATTCGGGTATCCCACTGTCTCTGTTCTTGTCTAGCGCGTCAAAAGACCAGCCAGGTGAGTTGGCAATGCTGGCAGGACTAGCATCCCGAGATGAAGATCTCGATTGTTCTTGTTCCCGTGGCTTGAGGAATTGGTCCTTGTCCGCTACTGTTGCGCTGCCGATCGTAGTAGGCAAACTCTGCGTGACCTCTGAGGTGTGCATGAAGCCGACGCCGGTCGATGGCTCGAGAGTTTGGGCATCCTTCTCGACGTTCGGATTTGAGCCGAGGGGCTCAGCAGCTGATGTGTTGTCTTCGGCGGGTGTCTCTGCGTTCCATTCGAACGCCGAACCTCGCTTCTTCTTCTTGCCTTTCTTTCCTGGCATGGTAAAAGGTGTCTCCACAACAGGGTCGGGAATGGCTGCAGGTTCAGGCTCGACTGGGATGGTGACGATGTTCTTGTCTTTCCCCTTGCCCTTCTTCCGGCTCTTCTTCGACGTGAATGCCCATTCATCCTCCTCTGGCTTGGTCTCTTGCACAGTATCTACAGCTTCTATACCGACGTTATCAGCTGGTTCGAGTGGATCATCGTTCGGCAGTGTCTGAACCGGTACTGCTTGTCCCGCATCTTCAAGAGGCTCCTCCCCAGCCAAAGCAACCGCCTTTCGAGCATTTTCATCTTCCAACGCGGTGTTGTCGTCATCAAAATGCATCGCCTTTTTTCCCTTTCGCTTCTTCTTGTTGGAATTAGTGAAGATGGATTCCTCCGGTTCCTCAGCTTTGGCCAGCTCCTCCTGAGATCTGCTCAGCATTGCAGCGGAGAAGCCGGCTGCACCGAGGCCCGCAGTGAGAGCAGCAGCAAAATCGTCATCTTTGGGGCTCGTAGATGCCGGTTTGTCTTCGTTGTCCGTTTGCTCTCTCCTCGTCGCCTCTGCGTTTACCCTAACAGGCTCGTCAAATACCGGCTGCTCGCTCTGCTCTTCCCATGGTGACTCAGGAATGGACTTGCGACCCTTTTTGCCTTTCTTTCCCTTCTTGCCAACAACAGCAAACGCTTCCTCAGGGTCTGCCTCCGCTACGGTACCAGGCGGAGACGACCGGCGGTGGAAGTTGGGGTCATCGATAACCATATCAGAATTGAAGCCCGACTGGGCCAACCCAGCGGCGAGGGTGGCAGCAAAGTCAATGTCGCGAGAAGGAGACTGGACTGTTCCACGCGGCGATTCTGGACGGGAAGCCTCAGCTGTTTCGACGTTTGCGGAAGCTTGGACGGGACCAGGTGGCACAGGAGCATTAAGTTCGCGACTCGTCGCTTCTGGTCCCGCTGTGTTGGAGGCAAATGCCTCATCATCGAGCGCAAAGCTCTTTCCCTTCTTCGCCTTGCGTTTCTCCTTCTTCGACACCTTGCGCGTGATTGGAAATTCAGATTCTGGGTCCGCGGCGATATCAGCTTCGGTGGCCGGAAGCATTGTGACAGCTGCAGGGCCCGCAGAGTCAGTTTCCGGCACTGAAGCATCCTCTCCTTGCTCTGCAGACTCGACTTCATCAGCCCAGTCGAACTTGCTTAGTGGGCGAGATAGTCGGAATCGATCCGGAACGCTAGACCTTGGTTTTGATAATGGCTCCGCGGTATCATCTAGTCTAGCAGTATCGTCATGGGCCTCAGTACGTACCGTAGCTGGCTCGTTGGCAGTGGCAGGACCTGCAGATATATCTTGACTGGTTGCAGGCTCCTTAGCGTCAGTAAGGCCCAGGGATTTGCGTTGCTGCTTCGCCTTTTTACGGTCTTTCTTGGAAGGCTTTAGACTGAACCCAGCGAACTCTTCCTGCTGCGGCTCTACGGCGATTTCTGTGGTTTGCATCGGCTGGTCACGCTCCTGAGCCGTGGCTGATTGCTCCTGCTCTGGCATATGGGTCGTGGTGTAGTCGCCAACAGTAGCATTCTGCACTTCAGTGCGCTCAGGGGACTCTCTTCTTGATAACAATGGCTGGCGCTCGTCTTCTAGCAGTTCAGAAGGGGCTCTTGTCAGTGGAAGCCGATCTACTCCCATGATCCCGCCATTTCCTTCGGAGGACACATGGGAGGACTGCTGCCTGTATGCTTCTGCATCAGAGTCTCGTGGAGGAGACTCCTTCACTCTTGAGATCCCAGACTCCTGAATTGGTGACTCAGTCATGGTTGGGACATCCGACTGTTTGGCAGGCGTGGCAGGTGGTGGATGAACTGTCTCGGGATTCGCACTTGTTGGCATGTCAGCGAAGGCATCCTTGGGCTCCGACTTTGTAACAGTTTCCGCAGAAACCTCAGCTGCCTGTTGGGGCACAGAAGTCGTTGCTTCATCCGGAGGCATTTGCAACTCTTTAGATAAAGGAGTGCCAATCGTAGACGAGCGCTTCGACTTCTTTCCCTTCTTCCGCTTGGTCATCTTCGCCCACATCTCGTCTGGCGTCTCGGAATTGGAGTCGAGCAATGGATCTATGCTCCAGTCGCCGAGAGGTGTAGGTGCAGCCGAAGTCTCAACAGGGGCTCGCTCGGCAAAATCGGTCTGAATCGTAGGCAGGTCGCGCAAATCTTGCGGCATCATCATACTCTCCAGTGGACGCTCGTCAGGTGAGGGCGCGTTCTCGTTGGCTGTAGCATCTTCCTCCGTCTTGCGTTGTTGTGGTGGCAGATCACGAAGATCTCCCGGCATGACCATCCGCTCTAGCGGCCCTTCGTCAACTGAAGGTTTTCTGTCTTCGGCCATCTCTTGCTCGACATCGAGAGCACGGGACAAGTCTTCGGCTGCGGAAGGGCTGTAATCACCTTGCTTTCTGGGACCATCGTTGGCCGTGAGAGCAGCGCCTCCCGCCAAAGCCAGAGCTGCTGCTGCTTTAGCGGCCTTGCGCGACTTTTTGTTGCCCTTCGAGCTGGGCAACCCCCACACATCTTCAGCAGCTGGACTTTTCGATACAACAGTTCCGGAGGTTTCCAATCTATCAGCTGGAGCTGCTTCCTCCTCCACTGCGGGTGTTGCTGGTGTTGACTCGACAGCAGAAGCTCGTTTGCCTTTCTTGCCTTTCTTTTGCTTCTTAGGCACAAAGTAGCCCCATTCATCGTCAGCAGCAGGTTCAGTGGCTTGGTCTTGGGCTAGAGACTCAGTCTGTGTTTGTTCTGCTGGTCGCAAGACTGGCTCCGGTTGATCCAAGCTACTTATTACGGTCTGTTTTGGAGAGGTAGGGTCGATCGCAGCTGGCTGTGCCTCGGAAGGCTCTCGAACACCAAGGTCTCTGCCTGATGTCTCCTCAAATGATTCAATGGAAGAGAGTGGCTTGTCGTCATCAACGCGTTCTTCTAGATTAGCATGTTGAACAGAGATATCGTCTTCGGTCGCAGGCGCATCGGTAGGGCTTCGAATTTCTGGCTCGATGGTGTTGTCGGTGGCAGTACTCTGTACGATATCCGCACCAACTAGATTTAGATTCCGAGACTCAATGGCTTCTTTTTGCATACGTTCCTGCTCCTCAGCCATTGCTCGCTTGCCCTTCTTGCCCTTCCGCGCTTTCTTGGTAGTGAAGCTACTATCCCAAACGTCATCAGCCGCAGCTTCAGTTGGTTCTGTAACATTGATGTCTTGAGACGGCGCGCCAATTATTGGCCGTTCTGGGTCGACCTCTCGAACAGGAGCATCTGTTGGAGCGGGTACTACATCGTTGTCCGTGGCAGTTGCAGTGAAGGATGGTTCCTCGACCGGCTGTGCGGAGGGGGTTTCGGGGTCGACAACATCGACACGCTTTGATTTGTTCCCCTTGCGATTCTTTTTGGTCGTGAATCCTTCATTCCAGAGATCGTCTGGTGTTGCCTCAGATGGAACCGCGGAACTCAAATCCCGAGATCCAGGCTCCTTGGCAGGCTCTTCCACGTCGAGGGTGGCGGTCTCTACTTGATCCTTGTCCGTGGCCGCATCTCTGGGATTCTGGACACCGGTAGATTCGGGCGGCTGAGAGTTTTCGAAAATGTTTTGAGCAGCAATTTCTTCTGGTTCGTTCAAGGCAACTCGCTTAGCTTTCTTGCCTTTCTTACTCTTCTTCATTGTGAAGCTCTCATCCCACACATCGTCAGCAGCAGCCGTTTCGGGAGCATTGGGCTCAGAAGAGGAGCCGACGATGGGTGTCTCGGTCGTTCCCATCGATGCATCCTGGACCCTTTCATCGGTGTTTGTCGCTCTGAGCTGGTCTTCATCATTCGAGTTGGTGGGCAAAGACTCAGGCTCGTCAAAAACAGCCCGTGCCCCTTTCTTTCCCTTCTTGCTCTTCTTTGTCGTGAAGCCTTCATCCCAGAAATCGTTGGCGTTGGCTTCAGTCGGCACGACAGGCTCGAGAGGGGCCTCATCCGTTCGAGGTTCAGAACTTTCAACGACTGCCTTGTCAATTGATTCACTCGCGGCAGCTGTAGTCGTCTCAGGAGCGTCAGTTGTGTTCGTAGAAGGGTCGGTCTCTTCAAAAGTAGCTCGTTTGCCCTTCTTCCCCTTCCGCTTCTTTGAGACAGGAAAGCCCCAGTCGTCTTCGGCGGCAGCTTCCGATGTAGGCTCGATAGTAGACTCTGCTTGGTCCTGCTCCTTATTCTTTACTTGAAAAGATTCGTCGATTGTAGCGCTGGTATCCGTCACTTCAGGCGGTTCTGTTGAGATCGTTGTGGCTGGCAAAGGAGCCGGCTCTGTCTCTTCGATAGCAGTACGCTTTCCTTTCTTGCCCTTGCGAGCCTTCTTGATGGGAACGTCCCATGTGTCGTCTACAGTCGGTTCTACCGGCAATGTGTTGCCAGCTTCCTCCGGATCAGTGTCAAGCTTTGGCTGAGAAGACTCGTCTGGTGCCGCTGTGGAAGGCTCATTCGGAGTTTCGTCTTTGACCGTTGTCAAATCCCCAGGAGCAGACTCACCACTGATGTTTACGCTGTTGGCACGCTCGGTCTCGAGTTGGTTTTCCAAAGCTGCCTTAGCTTTGTTCCGCTTCTTGTCTTTCTTGGACTTCTTCGTTACAAAGTAGCCGAAATCGTCATCCTCTGCTGGCTCTGCAGCAGACTGGGGCTGGGTTGCAAGAACATGTTCGTCGATGTGTGAGCGCTCGTCCGCCTTGTCCGCAGGGAGGGGTGTGTTATCTTTCCAGACATCTTGATTGGGACTCTCCACATGACCTGTGAGCCTTCCACTCTCGTCCCGAGCAACATCTTCGGCGCCCCACAGAGGCTGTGACCAATCCCTTGTGTTGGAGGGCTCGTTCGACAGAGAGCTAGAAGTCTCAGTGGTCACAACATCCCGCCCGATTGGCGAGCGAGGCCTGTCGGTAGTAGCCAAAGGATTGTCATCCGTGTTGTATGATGTTGGCATCTCATCGCCACGGAGTCTCGCAGACTCGTCTCTGGCGATATCGTCGGCGCCCCAAAGATTCGAATAATCTCGCCGCGAGGAAGTAGGTTGCGATGCCACAGTCTTCGTTTCGACCTCCAAAGGATCGACGATAGCCGCGCGTTCGTCGCGGTCATTGGATGCATCATCTCTAGTCGTGGGCTCACCACCAAGTCGAGCGCACTCGTCTCTGACAAGTTCTTCCTCACCCCAAAGAGCTGAGTAGTCCCGCGGCTTTGATGGAGATGACGATGGGGCAGTATACTTGTCATCCTTGCTGATCTCTCCTGACGCTTGAGCTTCGTGATCGCCAGCATTTTTAGGTGCTGATGGAACACTCTCTTCACGCTCTACTCGAGTATCAGGATTGTTGAAGCGATCAGACTCATCCCGCAAGACATCTTCAGTTCCCCAGAGAGGCTCACTGACAGACTTGTCTTTGTCGTCAGGGGCATCGTGTGCTTCAACCAGGTCGACTTCGTCTGTTGCGGTTTGCTCGTCCGGGACATGTGCCCCATCATCGGACTCGGTCCTCTCCCTAGATCTGCTTGAAGATTTTCGCTTCGATTTCCTGTCCTTGTCACTCTTCGACATGCTGCTTCCAGGAAGTACCCAGGACAACACTACAGAAGTCGCAGATTTGCGTTTCTCGTCTTTGCTCTTTGATCGCTCCTCCTTGGAGTCGCGGTCTGTCGATTTGCTGCGCGACGTCTTTGAGGTTGAAGCTGTTTCGGGCGTATTGTCCAGCTCAGTCTCTGTTGGATCTCTTGTGGGAGTGGATTCGGCAAAAATGTCCTCCCCATCGTTGACGTTACCCCGGTCCATGAGTTTGTCACCTGCCACCACAGCAGCAGCAGTTGCGCCTGCTCCAGCGACAGCACCCGTGATCAGACCCCAGTAATCCGTGCTTTTAGAAGCCAGCCGGGACTCGCTCGATTTGGCATCGTGGCTGGGTTGTGACGCTTCCTCACCAGTCTCCACAGGCTTGACAACGTTCTGACTGATCTCACGTTCGCCAACGCCAGGGGTATCTGGCACAGACCTTGACTCCTCCTCCTCAAATGCCCAAGGGTCGGACTTCTTGGCCTTCTTCTGCTTCTTGCGCTCCGCTTTCGAGAGAACCCGAAGTTCTGGCTCGGCAGCTTCACTTTGCTGTGGCGTGAGGGTCGTGTCCTCAGCGATTGGCTCCTCAACTGTGGCTGGCTCGACGGGTGCTGAAGATTCCTGTTCGTCGTTCCAGGATTGAAACTTCTTCGCTTTCTTAGACTTCTTTCGTTCCGCCTTAGACATAACGGTGAATTCTGGCTCTTGCTGAGAAGCCGACTCGCTTGGTTGTTGAGCAGAAATATCGTCGGTGGGTGCGTCATTCTTGTCAGTATCTGCCGAGACAGCAGCATCATGGTCGAGATCCTTGGGAACCTCTTCCGCTACAGGAGGAAGCTCTGCGGGCTCCTCACTCCAGAGATCGACTTTCTTTCCCTTCTTTAATTTCTTCAACTCCTTTTTTGACAGCTTAGTTTCGAATTCTTCTTGCTCTACTGGGATTTCTCTTGCTATTTCTTGTTCCGGAATGCTTGTGGTGTCTTTCACAGAAGCTGAGAAGTCTTCTCTAGGATCAATTGGCGCTTCTACCGCTGGCGAAGGCTCATCAGCCCAGAGATCGACCTTCTTGCCCTTCTTGAGCTTCTTGAGCTCCTTCTTCGAAAGGGATGCCGACTCGAAAGGGGGTTCTTCTGCGACCGACTTATCTGCCGAGGGAGTCTCGACTTGCTTATCCGTATCTATTGTTTCGGGTACGTCTGGAGTCGCCAGGTCATCCTTGTCGAAGCTCTTTTCATCAACCGGTACTTGCTCAGTCTTGTCGGGAGACTCGACCGTTATCGAAGGTTCGTCACTCCACAAGTCAACCTTCTTTCCCTTCTTCAGCTTCTTGAGTTCCTTCTTCGAAAGGGGCACAGCCTCGAAAGGTTGCTCCTCCGAAATCGACTTCTCCGCGGAAGGAGTCTCGACCTGTTTCTCGTCTACTGCTTCTCTGTCGTCCAAGATCGTCACGTTGTCGTTGTCAACTACCTTATCACCAGCAAGCTCCCGCTCCACTACCTCTGGCGCCTCAACTGCCGGGGAAGGCTCCTCGCTCCACAAGTCAACCTTCTTGCCCTTCTTCAGCTTCTTGAGCTCTTTCTTCGACAGAGGTTTGGCATCGAAATAAGACTCCTGCTCTTGCACAGATTCGGCGGCCTTGTCCAGATCTGCAATCGGTAGATCATCCGCTTTGGAAGGACCGGCAATGTCCGCTTCCATCACATTAATAGCAGCCTCAATCTGCTCCGGCTGCTCTACGGCTGGCGAGGGTTCTTCGCTCCAGAAGTCGACCTTCTTGCCCTTTTTTAGCTTCTTCAACTCTTTCTTGGATAGCGGCTTCAGATCGAACTCAGGCTGAGGCTCCTCTGGGGGCTCGACTTGTCGGTCGAGAGGGAGAACCGGGGCTTCCTCAGCTTTAGGAAATGCGGCGGTGCCAGGTACACTGTCGTCAATCTGCTTCGGTGCTTCCGCCACAGGGGCAGGTTCATCGTTCCAGATGTCGATCTGTACCGCTTTCCCTTTCTTGCCTTTGCGCTTCTTATCCGCCTTCGACGGGGTGAACGACCACTCGTCTGCCGCGGCAGTCTTTTGGTGAGTCGGCTCCTCCGACTCGGTCTGGACAACAGGTGCTTCAGCAGCATCTCGTTCCACAGGTGACTCTGTTGGCGCAGGCTCGTCCTTCGCGAGGGCCGTCGTTGGCTCGACGGTCATCTCATCTTTCATGATCGGGGCATCCTGCGCCTCAGCCTCCTGCCTCAAGACTGCTGCTTCAGAGTCGCCAGCTACGCCTGCCGGCTCCACAACCTCAGGACCGTCCGCCACGCCCAATTCCTCTTCCCTAGGTCTCATCTCCTCCTCCTCCGCCATCCTCGGCGCAGGAGCCACGACCTCTCCACTCTTCCGCTTGCCCTTCTTTCCTTTTTTACTCTCCCTCCATTCCTTCCCAGGACTCTCCGAGTCTCCCAGCAATCCCTCAAGCGCATCCTGCGTGTCCCTCTCCTCTCTACCTCTGATTTCTTCAGCAGTCTCTCTGACAGGCTCGTTACTCGTCAAGGTCGCAGTGCCAAGCTTGAGCTGCTTTCCCTTCTTCTTCGAGGTCTTTTTGGAGGACTTGACTGTAAACTCTGGCTCTGGCTGCTCGAGAGGGGTGGCGAATGCGGATGACGGTTCGGTTTGAGGTGTAGGTGGGAAGTCGCTTGTTGAGATTGGCGCTGCGTCTCCTGAAATATTTCGCTCGGGGTTTTCTTCCTGTTCGCTGGATGGAAAAGGCTTGGTCATCGCATCAACGGCAAGTGCAGCGCCCGCGCCCAGAGCAGCGGTGCCAGCAATGGTGGAGAATTCCAAGCCATTCGAGACAGTTGAGGCGCCTTCAGGATGAGGCACGCCAGGGTTGGCTGTCTCAATAGACCTTTCGAACGAAGGAGTCGTATCGTCCCAGACATCGTCAAAGTCCTGCTGGCGCTGGACCTCCTGAAATCGTGAGTCGTCCTCCGCAGCGTTCTCCTCCCTCAATTTCTCCTCTCGAAGCATATCCTCCCAAGAATAAAACTCCGGCTCAGCTTTCTTCCTCCCACCCATCACATCGGATGGGAAAGTACTCGCCCTCGGTGTGGACTGATTCGAGCTGAGCACATCCTCACCTCTCCAATGCGCGTATTGCTCGCTCGGTAAATCAAAGTTTTTGAACTCGTCTTCAGCCGCCACGGCGGGCAGTGGAGTCTCGACCGCCTCGCTCCACACTTGCTCTTCCACTGCAGACTCGTAGCCGTCGCTGCCTCGTAGGCTGCTCGCGCGGCTGGTCTGTTGGCTTATTGGGAGAGGTGGGAGCGGCTCGTCTTCTAGCACTAGCTCGGAAGGTTTGCGATTGTGCTCGACGAGGTAAAGAGGCTGGAACTCTCGCCTGATTTCGGTGGATCGTGGCCGGGAGGCTCGGGTCCGTGGTGTTGTCAGGGATGCAGGTGAGTCTGGAGATGCGGGAACTTGGCTTGAGAAGGACTCTGCGCGTTGACGAGGCATAGATGGGGTAGAAATTGTGCTGGCAGATGGTGAGGCGGGTGGTCTGCGGAAGCGAATCGGAATTGCGGTAGCGGAGGCTGGTCGGAGAGGGAGAATAGGCGGTCGTTTGGGAGTGTCGGTGGAAGGGGATTGGATCGCTGCCATTGATGGGGACTCGGGCGACATGACTGTGTCGCGAGGCTTGTCTTCAGGATGAATTGACGTTGGCTGCGACGACAACGTGGCACTGTCTCTCATACTTTTAGAGGCAGTAGAAGTGTTCGCCGACTCTGGAGCTCGAGCCGGCTGTGATGATGATTCGGCGGACAGAGATCGAAGCTCCTCAACCTCTGCCCGCTTGGCTAAAAAAGACTGATCTTGGGTGTCTTGCGAAGGATCAGATACTGTAGCGCTGCGATCACGCTTCCTCAACTCCTCTTTGGAGGATGTTGACTGACGTGATAGTTCTTCTGTTGGACTCTCATCACTCAGCTTGCGGTCTTTGCGGCGCTCGCGTTTCGTGTCAGAAGGCATATCTCCGTAATCGGCTGTGCTGCGTCGAGAGATACCGGAAGCGATGCTGCGTGTATCATCGTCGTCACCAGTGCCTTTGCGACGATGGTGCTTCTTGTCGCGTTTGTCATCGCGAGATTCTGGCTCTTCGTAGGGGTTCGCATCTTCAGATTTACGACGGAACATACCAAAGAGCCCGCCCTTCTTCTCCTTCTTCGATGAGCTCTCGTCTTTGTCACGCTTGGATCTACTGGATTTCTCAGAGTAACCAGAAACCATAGACATGTTATCGTCAAAGTCACCACTGTGTCGAGCCTTCTTCTTCCGCGCGCGTCGCTCCTCTTCAGTCTCGAAACGCTCTGGCTCATCAAAAGAACCTGGAATGCCACGAGGAGCATCAGCTCCGTTCCGATCTGGAGACCTATTTGACGCTTGTTGAGCTGTGCTGTCATCCTTGACCATAAAATCATAGACACCACCGCTAGGAGCAGAGTCTCGCGGAGGAGATCGTGATTTGTCCTTGCGTCGCTCATCCTGCCCCTGCTCATCGTACTTGTCTGCGGTGTTTCGGGACTTGGTCGCCTCGTTGACAGCAAAACCAGCAGCGCCTCCAGCAAGCAGAGCTGTGGCGATATCACCAAAGCTCTTCTTGTCATCTTTGCGCACACCAGCCTCAGAACGGGTATCACGGTCATCGCGCTCGTCCCGATGTCGATCCCCTGGTTCGGAAGCCGCATAACCGCTACGCTCGTAGGTATCGTCCGGCGGCTTCTCATCAGCGTAGCTGCGGCGACGTTCCTTCTCGAGCTTCTTGCGATCCTTCTTCGACAATGGTGCCTCCCATACTGGTTCTGACTCTGCGATCTTGGTAGGGGACTCGGACAGAGGCATACTGCGGTCTGCTTCAAAGTCGTCTGTGTTCTGTCGAGCAAGCTTGTCGCGTTTCTTCTGCTCTTTGCGACTGAGAGGCGGCTGCCAAGGATCATCGGCGTCAACAGCGGCGGGAATGGGTTCAGCAGAGCTTGCGATGTCATCTGTGTTCTGACGAGCCAACTTGTCGCGCTTCTTCTGCTCTTTTTTACTCAAAGGCAGTTCCCATGCGTCGTCAGCTTTCACAGATCCGGCAGGTGTCTCGGTGGGAGTGACGAAGTCATCGGTTTCTTGACGAGCCAGTTTCTCGCGCTTCTTGAGCTCTTTCTTGCTAAGTGGCTGCTCCCATGGATCCTCGGCCTCTACTGCGGTGATAGGGGTCTCAGCAGGGCTTGCGAAATCATCAGTGTTTTGTCGAGCGAGCTTGTCCCGTTTCTTCTGTTCCTTTTTACTGAGAGGTGGCTCCCAACCATCGTTAGCGACTGTCTCGACAGGCGGCATTTCCATTGCAACGGGTGTCTCTGCCGGGCTCTCAATATCGTCAGTGTTCTGCCTCGCAAGCTTCTCACGTCGCTTCTTTTCTTTCTTAGTCAAGGGCGCTTCCAAGAAGGGCTCCTCTTCTACTTTCGCTGGTGACTCGACTGTTGGCTGGGATGAAGAGACTTCAGAAGGCAGATCGTCCGTGTTGCGCCTTGCAAGCTTTTCGCGCTTCTTCAGCTCTTTCTTACTCATAGGCTTCTCCCAGACGTCTTCGACAACAGGCTCCCTGGATTTGATCTCTTCAGGTTCCACTGGTTTCGACTCCTCCAATTCGTCAGTGTACCGCCGCAGAAGCTTCTCCCGCTTCTTTAGGTCCTTCTTACTTAGCGGCTCCTCAGAGATAGATGCTGCTCGCTCGGACATCGCGGGCTCGGAGGCAAAATCCACGATCTCACGCTTGGAACCCTTCTTCTTGCGGTCCTTCTTGCTCAAACCGGTGTCCCAAGTCTCGGACTTGGTGTCGAAGTCACGATCGTCCTTAGGTGCACCGCGAGGTGGAAGTGCTGACCAAGATTGGGACATAGGATCTTCCTCGACTGATCTGTCTCTGTAATCACGGCTTCGTGAGGCTTCTCGGCTGGTTGGCTTGGTGTCTCGAGGGACGTGGGGTGACGGATCACAATCGTCGAACGCACCAGGCATGTATGATGACTTTTCGGTGGCAGGGGTGGGTTCGTCTACTTCACCCTCGATGAAGCCCTGTACGGGCGGTGCTCCCTCGGTGCCTGGTGACTCCATAGTCATACCAAGATCAGAGACGGTCTCGAAGAATGGACTTTGGTAGAATCCACGTGGTCCTGATGCTGAAGCTGGCTCGCCGCGGCCGACTTCAATGACCTCAGGCTCTTGTCGCAGCTCATCTGCAATGAATGGTTCTGATGCCGCTGGCCGGTCGCTGAACTTGTAATTTGTCGTACCGTGCTCGCCCTTGTCATCGGTTCTGACTTCGATTTCAGGCTCGTGGGGGTAGAAGCCGGCAGGTGGGATTCTTGGGCTGTGTGCAGGTGACTCGATCTCGTAGAATCGAGTATCATCTGGGCCCCAGCTGACCCTGTTTGCTGCCTTCTCTTCTCTTGTCCGATCGGCAGTCTCCTTCGGAGATTCCCTCTCACTGCCAACTTGGGGGGAGACGGGAGATTTGTCGCCCTTTACTGAGCCAGCCATGCTGACTGGAGGAGTAGGAACGATTAATCCAAGGTGCGGCACTCCGTCTTTGTCCTTGATGAGTCGGGTCTTAGGGTCAAAGCGCTTGTACTCGTCCGCGTGCATTGTATAGTGAATCTCGGCATCCGCGTTCGGGACCCATACCTTCGAGTAGGCTTTTCGTCGTTCCTCATCCGAGGCTTCAGGGTTCTTCTCTAAGACTTTTGCGTAGTACTCCGCTTGACTAGGTTGTGGTGAAGTGTACTTCTCCTCCATGTCTGCGACTACACGGGCTGCAGTGGTGTGAGCTGTTTCGGACTTCTCGACACCTTCACGACCGCGGTGGTAATCTTCGGGCGTATCAGGCGAGTACATTTCATCTTCAGTGTCTCGACGGCTCGGCACGAAGGTCTGGGTATAAATACCCGTGGTAGGGTCATAACTGGTTTGGTCGACATGGCCAGGATACGGTGGTGGTGGCGAAGCTGTCTCTCGCAATTGCCTCTCAGCCAGCTCCTTCTTCTTTTGAGCAATCAGTTCTTCGAGCTGGCGTTCTCGGTCAGTGAGATTGACTGAACGAGGCTCAGAGGTAGCGGGAGCAACGTCGTGAAGCGGCGACGGTAACGCCCCGCTCATGTTGTACTGGGCCTCATGCTCGGCCCTGTCTGCGATAGCTTGTTGCTCATTCTCACGGGCGCGATCGTACGCTCGACGCTCAGCTTCCTCACGTCTGAGTCGTGTACGCTCACTCTCACGGGCGCGCTCTCGTTCGTGCTCATGATCACGATCTGGGCGATCATCTCGCCGTCGTCGCTCTTCGCGTAGCTCCTTCCGAGATCGCTTCTCGTCCTCAAAGCGAACGCTGGAATCGTCCTTGCGGCCTTTTGTCGCAGCGTAGATACCTGCTGCAGCCGCTGCTGCACCACCAAGGACTGCGGCGTCTCTAAGATCGTGGTTGGATGACGGATCAGACTGCGACCGACGCGGTGCTGGCGGTCGTGGTCGATCACTTTCACGCACTCGTTCGTCCACGAATCGGCTCGGGGGCTCTGGGACTATGTCACGCCGGCGGCCGTCATACGGTGAAGATTTAGGGACGCGTTGGTCTGTACCGTAGAACGCACTTGGAGGAGATGCTTCGTATCGCGGCTGGACCGAAGTTACAGAGGGTGAGTCCTGTACTGGCATTGGGTCGACAAACTGCATGGGACCCATTGCGCTGGACGACACCACCGATGCGACATCAGCAGGTCTGATTGGTGAGGGTTGGGCGGGCGACTGATAAGACGGGACTCTCTGAGGCAGTGTTGGCATCGGATCTGAGACCGGTACAGTTCTAGGATCGCGCCTTTCTTTCCTCTTCGACGAATTACCCCATCTCCATCCCCACTTGCCAGTTCCTGATGACTCGGAGTTGAGAGACTCGCGACTCGAACGTCGTACTGGCTGTTTACCTTTGTCGTAATGGAGATCGCCAAAGGCCAGCCCTGATGAAGCGCTGAATGCATCGGAATCGGAGGCAGATTCCCATCCGTCCTCATCAGTAGAGCTGTCCTTTCCACGCACACCACCCCTATCGCGAGCACGTTGCTTGCTTGGCTTATCACGGATTGCCACGACCTCAGGTTTCCGCCTGCCTTGAGCGACCGCCAGTGCAGCCGCAGTAGCTCCGATGCCCAACAAGGTCGAATCGAGGCCTTCTATAGAGTTGCGCCTCTGTCGGCGCTGCGGACTAGCTTTCCTTCGACCGATGGTGCTGCCGAACGCCAGACCCGAATCGGAAGAGGAGGTAGACGCATTGCCAAAATTGAAGAACCCCTTTTGCTTTGGTTTCTTTTTCTGGCTGCTCGAGGACTTGCGCTTTGATCTTGGGCTCGTGAAGCCGAAAATCTCACCTAGTCCAGGACTATTACTGCGTGATCGACTCCGAGACTTCTTTCGAATGAAGACCCCATTCGTATGTGGGTGTGGACTGTGTGACCGGCTTCGAGATCGCCTGCGGACATAGACACCATTTGCGTGAGCCCGGGGGCTATGCGAAGGACCAGCGACATATGAACGCCTGTCTCTTGACCTTGATCGTGAAGTCCGCCTAGGCTCAGGATGTCTGACGGTCAGTGCGTCTGGGTTTTGCGAGTAGACGTACTCGTTATACCCGTCAGGCCTCACCACTCCCCTTGATGTATCCGAGTGCTTTGAGCGGTAAGTTGGGGGCCGGTCTGACCGACCGCTCTGCACCGTGGAAGCATCCTTGAAATCATGCTTCTGATTCCAGAGCGCTCCGCCAACTTTGGCAATACCATATCCAGCCAGACCCGCGCCAAGCCAGCCGGCCTTATTGTTGCGCTTGGCACCATTTTCAGAAGATGAGGACGAATGATATCTGGCGTCCTTGTCAATTCCGCTGTGTTTGCCCTTTCGTCTTGCTGATTGCCGCAGAGACTCATTGGAACGCCGCCTCTTGAACGAGTCGCTGGAGCGTCGTCTGTGGTAGTGGTGTGGTCTAGGCGCATCTCTTGCTGAAGATTTTGGATCGAAGCAGTACTTGCAGACGCCAATATATTCTGTGTACTCTTCCATTCTCCGCACATCTTCCTTGTTTTGTACCAAGTCCAGGAGTCGGTCCAATGGTCCTCGGTGCTTGTGACGATGTTGATGCGCAGCAGCCTGACCAATCGTAGATGGGGGCCGGTACGTGAATTGATCATCGTCAGGACGGTTCGTCGCAGCCGCAGGATGTGACCCATGGCTATTATGATGAGTAGCGTAAGCTCCTGCAGCCAAGCCTGCGGCTCCTGCCATGGCTGCGGTCTGGAAAGCGCTAGATGATGATTGTCCAGGGCGAGGTGGTTGTTGCGGAGGCGCATAATATGCTTCGGTGGAGCCTGTGACTGCGCTTGGGTTAGCGGAATTTGACTGTTGAGGCCATGGTGCGGCCGGGCCAGTCGCTGTGTAGAAGGAAGCACCGTCGCTCATATTACTAGACGGACCTGACTGATTGTATCCATATTGCTGCGTCGGTGTCCCCGCGTCTGGTCGAGGAGGTTTGGAGGCACTCGGATACTTGGAAGGCTTCTGTGGCTTCGCACCAGAGCCATAGAAATCCGCAGCAGCTCCGTTTCCGGTATCTTGAGCAGGAGTCGGTGTCGCGGACGCTGGCTGAAGATGCGGCGGGTGGTGGAGCTTCAATTCAGGTGTTGGAGGTCTTGCGCCGGGCTGCGTTCCCACCGACTGACCTTGATCACCGTAGTAATCTGCTGCCAGACCGTATCCACCTTCAGACGTGACTCCTCCGGTCTGTGCAAATGCGCCATGCGAGTAGTCCGTGGGAAACTGACCAGGAAACTGGCTCTGAATGTGCGGCGAAAGAGGCCGCGGGGCAGGCTGTGAGTAGCCATATCCTTGATCGTATTGGCCTGGAAATTGGTTGAAGCCAGGAGCACGCGTACTGATTGTAAAGTCTTCAGCGCCTCTCGTCTTCTCACCTCGCGAGGTTCGACTAGATCCTGTCACCAACTCAGGCTGTTTATCCTTCCGCCGGTCGCTATCGCGCTTGTCGCCGCTTTCCTTCCTAGACTTTCGATCGCGCGATACGCTTCGTGACCGGCTCTTCTTTTGTAGTTTCTTGTCTGAGTGCGAAGTGGACGTCCTGCTCCTGATCTCGCTCTTCCCATCCAAGTCCTCCCACTCGTCTTCGTTCGAGACAGCTCTGATCGCGCTTTCTGTGAGTGAAGGTGTTCTCGACGATTTCTCTGGCTTCTTGTTGCCCTTCGATGAGGAGCTGTTGCTCCGTCGGAGTCCAAACATCTTGATAGGGTCGTTCAGTTGGTCGCGGCTTGATTTAGTCCTGGAGGATTGTTTGGACCATTGCTGGAGGTGTTGACGATGCGCCAGAAGCGTTTACGTGGTCGCGTGAAGATTTGAATGTATGCACAAGGTGTCGTCGATTATGTACCAATTGCAAGAAAATTTACAATGCGAAACTGACCGCCGTGGGCAAATGTAAGTGGAGCTACGATCACTTGGAGAGATCCAGAGTGTCGATGTGTTGGCGTGCAGTGTCGATCTTCTGCCGCCCAAAGTCTCCAGCCACTCAATTCTAACTCTGCATGAACAGCCCTGTCACCTATACTACAATTTGATGCACGTGAATGACTAGAAAATGACCTTCAACTGCTAGATGTTCATTCACTATAGTATCATTCATCTTCTATCGATAACTGCCCAACTTTTTTCATGGTCATCCGGCTTGTTTACCGTTTCAGCTGTCAATCGTGGTTCCCCGTCTCTCCGCTTCCTGCCGAGCAACGGCCCGTACCACTATAAGAAGATCCACTGCTGCAATCAAATCTACCGTCTTTTGCAGGCGCAGGCATAATTTGCCATCACCTAGGTGTAAACTCGAAGACGTGTTGCGCGCTCCTTCTGTGGACGTTGAGCTTCTCGCCCTGGGGCTAGATCTGAAAATGCGGTGAAGAGCTGCGTTTCCACTGCCTCGTGCCTGGACCGCCAAGACTGGGTATCATAATTTGCGCCAAATCCTCTCACGTGACGGGACGACCGAGCTGAGCGCGGATCTGGATGATCTGATCTCGCTGCGCTGGTGGCAAGGAGAATATTGTCTCTGCTGACATAGCCAGGATCTGCTGAATAGCCGCAGCCTGATCTGGCTGTTGAGGAGTCGGCGCTGGAGGAGGCGCATATGCAGGCTGTTGAGGCGGTGTGGGAACATGAGTGGGTTGCTGGTACTGTTGGTATGACGCATACGGATTCGGCGGCTGCGCCTGAGGGGGAGGCGCTGGCGGTTGTTGATATTGAGGCTGTGGTGGTTGAGCGGCGGCCTGGACAATACTGCTAAGGACATTTGTATCTGTGAGACCGAGCAGCAGAAGCGCCTGGAATATCGCGTACGCTAGTTGTGGTGCGACTGTAAATAGCTGCTGTACTTGGGCTGGGTTTTCCGCTACCATGCCCTTCATCTGTGATATCAAATCCAGAAGTTGTGGTGCAGGCATTGCTGAAAGAGTCTGTGAGATGGCGTCAGGCGCACTTATACTCGGGTTTTCCATGCCGGAAGGTAATGGTGGCAGAGTCCCAGGGTTTGGCACATCCAGTCCATTCGGATGTGAGGGCTCCGGGGCCTGTTGACCTCCGCCGCTACCTCCACCACCGCCACTGCTGTCATTCGACCAATCCACCCTCAGCTTCCTTCCCATGATTTCATGGTCGTTTAGATTGCGCACCGCCGCAGCTGCTGTGTCTGGGTCGGCGTATTCCAGGAAGCCGAAACCTTTGGGTCTACCTGTCTCTTTGTCGTGCACTAAGCGGAAATTGTTGACCGACCCGACTCGCGAGAAGATGTCGATAATTTGCTCTTCACTGACACCTGCGTAGAGTTCAGTAGCTGTCGAGATCAACTTCACTTCCTGGACATACCGTAAGGGATGTTCCCGACGAAGACTGACCTGCCCGGGACAGGCGCCATCTTGGTGACAGTACCAGATAATACCGGGTGCCAGATTAAGAGGCCAGAAGGGCAGCTCAAGATTGGGCGAGATTCGGTCGAGTGTGTGCGGCGACCTGTGGTGAGGTTTCTGTATGAATGTGAAGATCGAGAAGTGCAGTGTCGTGAAGCTCGCGCTGGTTCAGAGAACTTCACATGAACGATTGGTCCGTGCAGATCGACAGCGGCTGAAGTAAAGCTCCCCACCTGTCCCCTCTGGACCCGATTCCATTTTCCCACTTCGACCCTGCATCGGTCTCCATTCGAGTCTTGGAGAGTAAATGCAGGTAATGATGCAGGAAATGCTGCGACGCAGCATACCAACCACAACTCCCCTGTATCGGTAGCAATCATGATAGAACCCTCGATTCGCCTTCGCCGGGCGATTAACATGAAAGACGTGTTGCTGGTCAAGCGCATCATCCAAGCAAATCAAGGACTTCTTCGGAACCCAGATTATGAAGACAGGAGCAACACCAGTCTCCACCTGGCTGCCGAACTTGGTCTTACAGATATTGTCGAATTGCTGCTGGATGCTGGCCACGAAGCCAATGAGATATCTCGGAACACAAATTGGGAAACGCCGCTCATGCTTGCAGCAGAGAAGAGCCATACAGAAGTCGGCGAGCTTCTGGTTTCTCGTTGTGGCCGTTCTATACCCTGGGTCAACAAGAAAGGCATGAACGCATTGTCGATCTCGGCATCTCGTGCCTCATCCGCCGCTCTCATCCCTCTGCTTCTCTCACACCCGGAGTATCCAGCTACTGTATCACACCGAGACGGAAAAGGCAACACACCATTGCATCATGCTTCCGCCGCAGGTTCTCTGAAAGCTTTACGACTTCTTCTTGAGGCAGGTGCTGACCCGTCAGCCAAGAACACCGATCACTGGACTCCCATCGCTTACTCTCAGACCGTGCAGGCGGAGGTTTACTTCAAGCAACTGATCGCCGAGTTTGGCGGTGGAAGGCAAGGAAGCACGGCGGGAAGTGTGGCTCCGATTCTGCCGCCTGTCTCTGGTCTGGAAAGGCTGAGTAGCAGAGACTCTGCAACGCAAAGCACCTCGAGCTTGTCTAAGACAGTGACGAACGATGCTGACCTCGTGTTAACGGCCACGACTAGCGGCGGCGGAGGTGGAGGTGGAGGTGCTACATTCATTGGCAGGGAGAGAGGTGATAGTCGGGAAAGCAACACCAGCCGTGGAGAGGCTATGAGCAGGACAGAGATGCTGAAGAGGAAGGGTGGTGGGGTCAGGCTGGTGACTGAGGACAACGAACGACCGAGCACAGCAGGGGAGACGGCTAGAGAATGGAGTCCAGTAGCTACAAGAAGGGCAGGGACGCCGACCACCGGCCGACCCCAGTGGAGCGGATATGAAGGTGGAAGGATGAGAGCTAGCAGCGGAGATTGAACCGGTCATCGATGTCTCCAAGCATTCAATGTTGGGGCAGGCGAAGGGAAATCAACAGAGAGTACGAGCACGTGCGACAGACATGTCGAACAAGTGCCCTGCAAGAGCGCAGATACAATGTAGCGCACTAGAGAAAGAGCTTTCGGTCTTGCCTGTACAGCTATATTAAGTACAAACATGTAACGACAGATGAACCAAATCCACACAAAACAGACTAATCCTAGATCTCGTATTCGTCGCCAATGTCTCGACCACTCACAGACTTTCGTAATCGTGCTAACAGGAGCCTCCTCTGTCTACTGCTAAACATGTTCCGGATACCATCTCTAAATTTCTCCAAGACCCAAAGCAATACAAAAGACAGGAGGACAAGTGGAGCGGACATGGCAACCCAGGGCCAGATCGATAGGCCATTCTCCTGACCTAGCACGGCGACATTCATCCCAAAGAAAGAGGTCGTAAAGGATAGCGGGATGTAGATGAAAGCTAGGAAAGTCAGCTGCGCTACCCTTCTCGCCTGTTCTATATTCTTTCTCGATTCCTGAATTTGAGCCGCATTCATGCAGAGCGCCACGCCTTCTCGACATTGTGCTAGAAGGTCTTCGGCTCGAGTTTTCAAGCTGTTGAAGTCTTCGCAAATAGCATTGATCACAGAATCTGCTTTAGCTCTCTGATCCCTTTGTGTAGGTCTTGGCCATGTTTCTCGGCACCGGTTTATGTCGCTGAGGTTGCGTACAATGATCGTCTGTAATCTTCTGATAATGTCTTGATGGTAAAGGAGGTCGGATTCATCGTAATCTTCTGAGACGGACAGGCCATACCCTATCTTCTCATCAATGCATTTCTTAGTTACGTTCAACATCTGGCACAAAGACTCTGCAGAAAGCTGTAGTACATCTGATAGGGCATACAACGGATCCACAGCCATCAGTTTGTTGTCCAGTGTTGCACCAAATTGGAGAAACGAATGGCGAGCCGTCTGAGGGAACGAGCAAGGTTTGACGTTCGTGGAACGTCGAGCTCTGGCGAATTTTTTGATGGACCCTGTCTCCGATGCTCGTACTATCGGTAAGAAGGGCGATCTTGCTGCAGTCCGCCATGGACCTTCTGGTCCGCGGGACAGACAATCCGCTATGTCTGTCCAGACAATCACTGTGTTCCATCAGCAAGTCCTGACAGTAATTTTGTGACTACATACACAGCCAGACTCCGCTCCGTATCATGAGATTGACCGTAACTGCTTGTTCGATAGAAAAGTGTTGAAGGGAATGCAGGTTATAATATCTGACGACAGAATTCCCGACATCCACATTCTGGGTAATCAATTGATGGTTGTAGCTCTCCATAGCCAGGAGAGTCTGCTGGCGTCGGTTCCTGATGTTTCCGCTGAGTAGAGGGCGCTCGCCGATGGTAGTGATACAAAGCCTCAACGTGTCGGGTGACGTTGACGGCAGCGTGGGAGTGTTGAAGAGATCAGGGGCTCGTTTAAGTCGTTGATATTCCAAGTGCTGCTGAAGGACAGAAGGGTTGATATCATAGAAGGTCCCCAGGGTGTTCAAGCACTTGGCAGACTGGTGTCCACGTAGGACCACAATCGTGGACACAGCCCTCATATCCGCCGAGTCTTGTGAATTTGGGGACGTATTGCACACATCGCTCAGCTCTGATACTGTACTGATTTCTTGGAATACTCTTCGACCGTTTGCAGGTAATGAGATGGTTGTAAGACTTGCAATCTGATCTGACCCGTCGCTCGTGCAGATGTTGTGTGAGGCCCGGTTGAGGAAGCGAGCAAGGCTTTGGAGAATCTCTCCGGAAAAAGGTGTTGTGTTGATTCCTTCACTCGCTCGCACGTCCACCGCAAGTGCATATTCAGAACCCCATCCGAGCTCTTGGGATGCCCGTAGGGCTGTCGCAGTAGTCTCGGAACCAGTGTCGGTATTGCTTACAGCTCCTGACATCTCCGAATGAGTAATTCTCAGATTTGAGCAAGATACGATATGGTCAATCAGGACCTAATGTACTGCCCCATTCCGCGACAAACCTCCTAATGCCGAGTTTTGTGCTGGCTCTGCGGCACAGCTCTTTGCCTAAATTGAGACGTGCAGATCTGACATACTGTAGAAGTCGCATGTGATGGTAATGACAGTACCACAAAGTACCTCCGACTAGTACGACCCCCATTGTCATCTCGAACTGTGATATTCATACTCATGTTCCGGTGGGGTCCTACAGCGTTGAGGTGAACCTTTCGCTTACTACCAGGAACAAACTATCATTTTGCGAAGTATGGCCATACCCAATATGCGAAATGAAGTTGGGTGAAGGTTCGCGGGTAACACAGATAAGATGGAGGGACGGCACGCACAAGCGCCACCAAGAGCATTGATTGGATACCGTAGCCTTGGGCTCAATGTCATGGGCTCTAGCGTCCCCAGATGTGCACATACTCATCAAAAGCTGTGCGACTCGAGCTCAGCTCGCTTGTACTCCCGGCCAGATCTCGATAAAGGTACTGCGCCTCCTGCTGCGAATATCGCGCTTCTTTGTCCTGTCCGAGGGCCGCTTGGACTTCGCTCTGCAGCCACAATACTCGACCTAGCTCTCCACGATGGTATTGGTGGGTTTTGAAGATCTTTTCCGCTTGCTGCAAAAGGTTTCTGCATATCTTCAGCATTGTGAGGCGGGGTATTATGCTAGGTAAAGGACCCACATAGCTTCTTGGAGCATATTCATGCGTGCACAGTGTTCAGCAACCTTGTAGCATGAATTGCCGGTTCGATGATGCGCATCTCCTGTAGTCTGTCTGAAATGCAGCAGAGCTCGTTCGTGGTATCCTAGACTTTTCGGTGAGTCCCCCAAAGAATCCATGACATTGCCTAAACAATGCAAGATCCGACCCGTTCTAACCACCACCATCAGCAACATATACTCGTACAAAGATGGGCATACCTACACCATCGAAACTCGATCATCTGGTCCGAAAAGATCTTCTCTGTCCTGCAAAGCCAGTAGGAGTCGATCAAGAGCTCCCTCATGATTGCCTATCGCCCAGAGGGACATGCCCCAATTGACCAGTGCGAGACTCCTTGCACGTTTGACTTTATCTATTTGCTGCAGACGGTCGGCCTCTGTTGCAGCATTCTCGCACCACCTTGCGGCCTCCTCGTAATTGCCGCACATGGCATAGCACAGTCCTGTATCGTAGAGGGACACGATCAGTCGTTGGTCTTTCAGAGCGCCTGCATGGTCATGTTCAACCTGGATCATGTCATAGTATAAGCGACTGTGATGTAAGCCAGTAGCGGCATCTCCAATTTCCATGGCAACGCCACCGACGCTATCGTGAGCCTCAGCCAGAAGGTGCAATGCTTGTCCTTCTATGCCAGGCTCAAGATCTGCTGGATCTCGTTCCGAGAGCCTGGACATTTGGTCCTGGACGAATTCGAAATAGGGCAACGCATCGTCACCTCGGCCGCGCTCCATGAGATACCTGATAATGGTCAGCTGAAGGCTGTGTGCAATGCCTGGATATGCATCAAGCACTGACCATCCCAGCTCATTGACAAGTCGCGCAAAATCCAAATCTTTGATCCACTTCTCTCGCAGGGCAAGGGCTGCTTTTGAGTAATGCTCGTACAACCGCTCAATATGAGAAGCAACCAAGGCGCAGCGAGGCCAGCGATGAACCTCGTGTCGGACCCCTTGATCTCCAAACGGCCAACTCTCTTTCAACGTGGCAACAGCTGTGTGGAATATCATCGTCAATCGTGACGAATCAATTAAAAGCCTTGCTCTAGCGTTGTCTTGAATCATGCGATGGACGCTCACAACGCGTCTGGACTTGTCGACGCTCACCAGTGAGTGTTTATAAAGTTCCGTTTTGGCCTTGTGGTAGGCCATGACCGATGTTGGAAAGTCTGAAGAAGGTACTTTACCCATTGCACCTTCCAGTATTCCTTCATGTATACCACTTGGATCAAAGAATGATATAACTTCCAGTAATGTTTGCGAGTCTTTGAGCGTCTCCAACTTCCAGACGGAAGCAAGGGTATGCTCATAAATATTCCGTTTCGACGTTATAACTTCCTGCTGGGTGAAAAGATCATGATGTGTTGACTCCTCATCGTACCTTTGCAAAAATTCGGCAAAGGAAAGATCCTGTGAGACGGTGATACCCGCCATTCTCACCACGGCAAGCGGTAGTCCCCCTAACCTAGTAACTACTTCAGTGCTCAGGTTCCGATCCTCCTCATCGTTTTCTCGCCAGGTGAGTTTCAAGAGGAGGTTTGCCGCATCGACAGTTCCCAAAGACTGCAGAATATGACCTTTGCTAATAGGATAAATACCCATTTTGGCAGCTCTCGCATCTCGACTGGTCAGCAAGATGGATCCATTACCGTTGCCTGCAGGCCAGAAGTCCATCAAGGTATCTGGACTTTCAACGTTATCAAAAACGAGAAGCCAGCATGCGCCTTGATCTGAGGAGTTATCTGTTCTGCTGTAGGACTTCACTGGATCTGCTAGCCACCCCTTCACAAGCTCACGCATGAGGACCTGATCACGAGTGTCGGCTGAGCCCTCTCGAACAAGGCCAAGGCTGATAGCTATTCGTCCAAATTGCTCAGTAAGGTTAGTTTTGTGCTCAGCATCAAGCCAGAATATGGCATCAAAGACGTCTCCATGGCTCAAGGCGAACTCCAAAGCAATTTGAGTTTTCCCCATGCCACCAGGACCGCACAGGCCGAATGTCCTCACTGGCATATCCGAGTTCGTCGTGGCGTATGGCTGGGAACAGGGGAAAAGCGCTTCCGCGATTTGATCAATCACATCTGTTCGGCCAACAAAGTCAAGATTTCGTGAAGCTGCAATAAGGTGACACGGTAGTTGAGGATCTCGGCGCAAGAATGAGAAGTCAGCTAGTTGTGTCAACGTTTCTGTACGAGTGTCGCTCTGTCCTGCTGTGGCTCGATTGCTAGTGCTCCGATCTAGTGTCTCCTGGGCTGTAACTTCTAAATAAGTACAAACTTTTATGTCAGTAGACGTTACGAACTGGATAGGCTATCCCATTGGATGCGAGGAGTGGGTTTTGAGGCAGTATCAGACGGTTCGGTCGACGCTTCACTTCTTGCAATAGAGGACTTGCTTAGGAGAGGCCGGGAGAGGACTGGGTCGTGTCAGATATGGTGGAGTAGGAAAGTCTGCACTCCGTACCTGCTCCCAGTTCGCGGTCTATGCGTGCTTGCGAGATCTGGAGCATCGAATCCATGTATACACGAAGCTCAGCGAACGGAATCCTGTGACAGATGTTGAAATGAGTAGCATCAATCTCAAAAAGCTTGCCTGAATGAGGCGCTCTACACGCTTGCTTAGGGACCACCTACAAGCATCAGTAGCACCGGAGACATTTATACTCGCTGGCTTACCATGAGTTTTGACCGACCATAGATTGAGTGACGCAAGCTCTTTGTGTGAATGGGACGGGTCTCGCACAATACGAGACTTGGTATGTCTATGGCGATTTGCTCGAACCGAGAGCAGAGCTGGGCAAGATTATTTGCCTCCAAGGGTGTCGTATTCCTTCCCCGCTTGCTCAAACGCTGTGCTCCGATAAGAAGAGAGACTTGATTCCACGCGTCCGACTTCACAGATAGACTGTGTGGAACAGCAAGCTCGATGACACAAGCTGTAGAGCCAGCGATCTCTTTGAAGTCGCCAGGTCGCTCAAAGACATTTAAGAGGCACTAGGACGTCAGTTGCGTAGCCCGTGACATTCGAAGCCCTTACTGTCTTCACCATTATACCTCCAAGGCTATGAGTCGCAAACACAATCGGACAGGATCGTAGCTAAGATCTCAGAAATTAGTGATGGTCACAGCGGACGTGTTCGTACCTGTGGCCTGTCGCGCAATAGCGATAAAAGTGCGTCTAGCAAATCGAGACCCTTCCGTTGAAGATCATGCCATAGCGTCGTTTCACGATCCAGACTTAGACTATGCTCAAAGACATAGCTAGCAGGAGCTTCAAGCAAGTCTCCTGGATACTGGACATTATTTGTGGTGGATGAAGAACCACACCATGTGCTCGGCCTGCTCGTTCCCACGCCTGGCACACTGATCAGCCTGTTCAGCAATTAATCGCCCGACCAAAAATGTATTGCACGCAATCATGCTTACAAACATAGCGGTCGAGGGTTATCCGACAGCAGTGTCAGTGTAGCGCTGAGCGACAGTGCTGGCATCGTGACGGCCGGGAAACGAATGAAGTTAGAATGGTCGAGGAGTCGACAGTACACGGTGAGGCCATCGCTTCATATCTTGAAAGTGCGCCACATGCCACACTCGATCCTTGCCTGAAAGCCAGCATTGCTTCAAATAGGTTAGGTAGCTGAAACGGAATGTGTTGGCGGTGAGAAAAGCATCCTGGACAGTCTTCCGTGCCGCTTCAGAGCTTGCACCCATCGCCTGTTCCCCACACCACTCCCATTCTCCACATCGACCCAGTCTCAGGTCGATGGCAGATATTCCGTTGATACCGTCTAGTTCAGTTCCTGTCTTGAAACGCATGGCAACAAGAACATTGGTTTGAATATGCTGGATCAATGTGCAAAACAATCTGGTCAATGCACGACTGCGAGGATGCAAGGCAGACTAAGTACTGTGTGATTCAGTGTAGGTCATTTCCACTTCAGCACTGCACGAACTACTTTGAGCTCGCAGCCGTGCGCTGCTGCATTCTATGATACTTAGAGCGAGGTCACTCCCTGCTGCTATTTCAGACAGACATGCTTGGAAGGTCGAACTTTTGTTGGACTTTGTTCCGGCTTTCCAGGTAAGTGCCTGAGAGATGTGTTGGGCGGCTACATGCCAGAGCCACACCTGATGCGAGCACGCAAGCAAGAGCAGTTGCTGTCATCCATGATGACCCAAGAATCATATCTGCAGCCGGAGTCTAAGATGCTGACCAGTCCTCGTGGCAGTGAACAGTGACACTCGGCTGTCACCATGGCATTCTCCCTGTGGTCACACGACCGACGCGCCTACAAAGGGCCTGTCAAGCCTGCCCTCACCGCCGAAAAATCGACGAGCGAGCACCTTCTGCTATTGATCAATGGAGAAAGACGGCTTGTAGGTATGAGAGATGGACTTGTTTCAATTACATGTGAGCAATATGCTGGGTTAATATACAATGTGAAAGTGCGGACCAGAAATCCATGAACGGAAAGTCACGTTCTTCCAAGACTAGGGTGTATGAGCGATATACGACATGTTCGAAGAATTGCCGAGAAGGTGATCGGCTGTATGTATCACTTGTACTGCATCAAGCTGAGTGACTAGTCGCGCTTAGAGGACGGAGGCGTTACATATCCAGTAAGTGAGTGCATTAAAATCCACACGCATTATTGGTTGTCGCACAAGCCCACAGGAGTGCGGAGATCGCGTCGGGCTATGATTGCGGCTCAGCTGCAGTATATGTAAGCTAAACGCTCCGCACGAGGCAATAACGCGTCGAATTTACTTACGCTGGATTTCTTCAGCCTTCACGATCACTGGCCTTCCTGTATCAAACAGAATGCGTCTTCCATCATTTCCAGCTCCCTGGCCGCCATTATGCATGATGGCACCCGCAGGTGTGTAGTTAGCACGACCTTCGACAGGATGATTGGTGGCGCTGGCGATTACGGCTTTACGGCGATATTCGAGAATCACCGGATTGAGCTTCCAGGACTGGATTGGCACGTCACTCGTTGATGGCATCTGGCAATGCATGCTATTTGGAAACGATGAACGCCGACACCGATATCTGGATTGTACTTTGACGCTGGTTCACTGGTAGAGGTGGTTCGAGCAGAAGCCAAGAGATCTGGCAGACGTGCTGGTGTGCAGTCATGAAGAGGGGCTTGTGCGCCTCTATATAGCGCTGGAAATGTGCGGTCGACGATTCGTAATGGCAAGGACGAATTGAATACGGGGACTCCACCATACACACGTAGCCACGTCGAGGATACGCTTCCTTCTGTCAATCATAACAAAAGGGCAGGTTGGCGCGAGTGGGCGCATCGGCGAGTGTCAAGCAGCACGCGGGCTGTCAAGAGGATTCCGACGGGAGCTTGCAAAAAGGTTCACGATAGCAACACCGACGCCGGCGGACCACGAATCCTTCTCGCCCTCACGTGGCGGTCAGCAGGGTTGATCCCTACAGCATGGCCGGCGATGAATGCAGGTCAGTGCTATGCTGACGAGAATGAATATCAGCCCTGTACATCTTACAAGGACAAAGAACAATAGCTAACGAATTCAAAGCAATACGGACGATTCAAGTTTGCTGTAGAGACGTCGAGAACACACGGGCCGAGTCAAATTGCAGAATTTCTATCAAAGTTTGGTACCCACCGCGCACATCACAAGGGCATGATCATGAGCACAACACGGACTTTGAGCAGGATCAATTGACTATCGAAAAGAGCTGGGATCAGAACACACCATGCGCCGAGCAAACAAATCCGGAGCAGCCCTCATTGAAAGTAGGATGACATAGGGTATCGCTCGAGAGATGCTGCTCGTCACTTCACTTGCATGGTCGCTAATGGCGACAATGCTTTCCAGATGCGCCGGTGCCATCTTCTGTAGACATGCGCGCAGCCAGTTTGCCAACACAGAAGGTACTTGGTCAAAACTCTAGAAGAGAGAGCAGGAGTGATGGCCCATCTGGCGGTAGCGGCGGCGACTTATTATCAGACCACTTGTTCTGTTTTTGGGTAATCGAGTGGGGGCGGCTAGTCGATCAGAAGGGCTTCTCAAGCGGCACTGTGCAGTAGCGCCAGCTTCAGCGACGGGAAATTGGGATTCGACGCTGGATCGTTGAAGATCTGTTTAAGCACCGGGAGGGGTTCTCTCAAGCTTGTCGGAACAATTGAAACGATTTGTCTGCTTGTGAACATCGAAATCGTCACGTGCAAGTTTTGTACGTGAGTGGAGGCGACAAAGATCCTGATATCTTTGTGCCTTCAAGCTGCCGCTGTGCCAGGTCAAGATCCGCACGTCATCTAGCGCGGTCGGCAAGCGGTCACAGTTACTGCTAATGGGACAGAGACATGGTGTTTTCCCTGCTCACTCCACAGGGGCGGCTACTGTAGATTCTAGACGTGCCCCCAGAGTGAGGACTGATAAAAGTCGGGTACCTTACTTTGTTGTCCACCGGCGCGCCGGCGCTCTCGTAGATCCCCCGCATTACCCACTCGACGAGCTTGATGAAAGGTTGTGGGAGCCCAATGAGCTGATGTGAATTTTACGGCGTTCACTACTCATCCCACTCTTGTCTCCGACTGATATGCGTGACGAGTGTCATGACAGTCACTTTGTCGGGAAGATCAGGATCGGGCTCTCCGCATTGGTTCTAGGCTTGTGTGATGTGGGTAATCGTGCATTCCCTGGAAATTCGTCTTTTCTGGACGCGTCTGGAAAAGTAACCCCAACTCGAAACTCTTTTGTTCTGACCGCTTCGTCCTGAAGATACCACTTTGCCTACTAAAGTAACATGTGTACGATGAAGGAGCCTAAAGCCTTCTAGACTATGTTGGACGAGTCCATCCAGCATGCCTTGATGCGATCTTGTTTACCAAGTGACATCGTGAGACCTGACTGCGTTGCCGGCCGGCGTCCCGCTCCAGCTGCAATGGAGTACGCCAGCGCACTGGAGCCGCGATTGCAGTGCTGCCTCCGTTCACGGCGTGATCTGCTACTGGTCCACCTCGATCGTGGAAGGATCATGCAGTGCGGGCGGCTATTGTACGAATCAAAGGGCTGTTCGTGGCTTCTTCTACAGAAGCCAAAGCTAGCAAAGCCTGGGCAGAACGATTCTCGCCGCCCTGGACTCCTGTCTGATCACCACGATGGTTTGGAAGCCGTTCTTGTGGCTGCGGATTCGTCCAGGTTCGCCAATCGACGCGAAGAGCTCGTCCATCTACAATAATGAGGATCACGGTAAAAGACAGTCAGCTGTGCCATTCGCAAACAATGCTTCGCATCTTTTGCGTATGCACGATACGCCGTTGCCGCTCCGTCAGCCTAGTCATGCGAGTGACCATACTGTACGGTATCAACATCTGCCGCCGATGTCAGCTCGATGCCGTCGTTTCAAGGATGTCTTTCCTGCGATGTTCGAGACCACTCTGCGGTGGGCCTGTTGGAGATACTCAGTTTTGGCACTTTGCGCCTCGATGCTGCTGAGACGCCTTCGGAGCCAGTGGTGTGGCAAAGTTACACAGTAGGCGGCAGAGACCGCCCCGGATGTTCTGAATACTGTATCTACCGCTGAAGTGGCTTTCATTGAATATGCTGCGGTGGCCATGCAGGAACGAGGATGGTACTGGCTTATGCAGGTCGTCACGCGGCATGCGTTCGCACGGCGCTTTGCATTTGGTACTGAATTCGACCCCCAAGGACTGGTACTTGGATTGGCCACCAGCGTATGACATGGCCACCGTCCAGACCATCGCTCCGTAGGTCCTTCTTATGGTCCCCAGCTGAGTCAAAAACTACCACTTCACTTTCACAAAACAATGGCGAGAATGATTACAACTTCGATCTGTTGTATCGAGAGATCCGAGCACTTTCGGTCTCAACGACCGTACGAGCTACGGTTCCCCCTGCCAAGCGAAGACCTTCGGCATAATTGGAGAGCAAAAGAGCACGCAGACATCAATGTCGAGGACGTCAGGCATCGCAAGAAGGAACTGTCTTTGAGAGGGAACGGTTTCTTCGTCATGGAGGTCAACGTCGACTTAGGACCGGACGAATATACCGATCACAACATCCACAACAAGTATCTGCCCCATCTAGGCCGAATCCTGCAGAAACAACTGTGTGCCTCGCAAGTTCAAGTCCACGATTATCTAGTCGGTAAAGTATTGTTGCTCTACCCCATCTTATACTGAAGTGAGGGCCAGGTGCGAAAGAGTCACGAAACGTTCCCCATTTCAACAGGCCAACGATATAGCTTTGAGCAGCCATCTATGTTGTTACATATAGGTAAGTCGAAGCGAAATACTGAAGCGACTTGCGCTTATCAGATGGCAGATAGTACACCAAACGCAACCAGAAAGCTAGTCCAGAGGCACAACGGAGACGCAACGGAACTCCTGGATCTCAGACACCAGTACATCACGTAATTCAGTCACTGCTCTTGCTGAAAGACGCATACTTACATAGAAATAGGGTTTGGAAACCGCTCCGAGGCCCGGTCAAACGATGGCCGATGGCTCTTTGCGACAACTCCACAGTCAGCACCCAAGAGGATCTTGTAGCCCGGGACATGGTCTACGAAACTGACGAAGTCGAGACTTACCTAGCGTACTTCTCAAAGGACTACAAGTTCTATTATCTCAGCGAGCAGAAACAAGACGAGGCGTGGGTCATGCTACAGTCTGACTCTGAGGGTTTGTCAGGTAGGAGTGGCGGGGATATGAATTGTTCTGCGGTTACTGATCATGTAATAGGGTCACCGCACACCGCGTTCAGAAATCCCGAAGTCGTGGAAGGCGATCCCCAGCGGGAGAGCATCGAGGTCCGATTCCTGGTATATTACTGAGGCCGGGTCCAAAGCGGCGCAGAATCATTGTACAGGACATGGCGCTGGTCTGATGATGGTTTGTTGCTTGTTGGTCGTTTCAGTTGTATAATATGAAGTTGAGATGATGGCGAAGCGATCGCCCTCTGTGATATGCAGATTTAATTCATGAACGTTTCAAACCCTAACCTTAACTTGACAAAAATATCTTTGATGGTTCGAGAGCGGATAGTCTCCTCTTCAGGAGCTCCATACAGTCCACTGACGTCGAGCTAGGGGAGAACGTTTATTGCGGGGATGCACAACTGCAAATACCGTGCTAAATCGATGGTGCTGTCGGCAGGTCATACAAAAACTCACCGTCGATAACCGCCTGTAGACTCCAGAGCACTATCCAAGCCTCCCACGGCCCGACGAAACGGATATCACTAGATCTAGCGCTTTACTTCGTCAGCTGCCACTCCCAAAAATCATACCATCCGGCGCAAGTCTTGACTGCTCGCAAGCGCAGCCCATCCGCAGTAGAAATGGTCCAGTGGCGTACCCAAGACTGAAATACTATTTGACAGATGATGATGCTCACAGATGCAATTGCTAGATAAGATAGATATCGTCTCTATGACCTTTTTTCTCACTCTCGTCTCTCCACTTCGAAGCGGCTATGCTTAACATGAGAGGAGGGTTACAGGGGCACGCTTAGGGCACTCTCGGATCTTTTACCGAGGACGGGTTTGTCCGTAGTGTCCGTTTAGCCCCGGTTTTTCTAAACACCTGAACCCTAAACTCCGTGGGGTAGACGCTCGCCTCGATCGCCAATGTTGTGACATGATCCCCTGTCCGGCTCGAATCCTCTCGATCGCATGGACCGAGCTGCGATTTCGCTCTGAGGATGTCTTCTGATGACTCTCGATTGTGATTCATCAGGGAGACTGCTTGTGTGAGAGCACAACTTCATGCACGGTTCACCGTACTCGCATGGCTCGTAGCCAGTTTTAAAACACCGAATTTGCGAGGCGAGAAATTCCCGCGGACGTAGCAAATTGAGGTTCTGTTTGAGGACTCCTTATTGAAGGCAAGCTCATGGTCGTTGAAATCGACAACCCATGCGCTGGCTAGTAACGTTACACATGGTCGCACAGGATGAGGCTGCAGTTGCCAGCTGACGTTGCGGATGATCAAGCCAATCCGCCCAGACTGGTCAACGATAGTGTATGCATGTACGCCCCCAACAAAGCAAAAAGACCTCGTACGAGCCGTCTACTCTGCCTCGCTCCCTCTCGTCCCATGATTTACGATGTTTCGAATATGTCGTGATTACCGTGATATGTGATTCCTGTCAATGAAATCCCCTGGCTAGACGGTAATACATCTGAAGCGCCCTTGCTGCTTTGGTGTACCACACCATTGGGCCGTAGCACGGTACTATGCTGACACCTTGATAGACCAAGGCCGACAAATGATACATTAGCACTTGAATCGTGGCTACCCGAGCTTTCAAAGTGGTTGCAACCAAGTCCCGCTCAGTCTCCGTTCCGTTTTCCCCTCTTACTCCTCCGTTTTTCCATTGTGGATTCCACACCCACCACGGTGCAATCTCACATGAACGGAGTCGTACGGCAGGAGCAAATTGAATCAATTTGTGTCTTCATGGATGGCTTACATTAGCAAGTTAATGTCAGACATTTCAGGAAACCACCACCAGAAAGATAGCATTCGTTGCCAACTGTGCGTAATCATGGATATACAGTGGGATACATCCCGTTTGCGATCGACCTTTTGCCAGCTTCGTGCAAGTGCATACGAAAGCACATGTATTGACGCCACCACACAGTTCAGCTACACGCTAAGAAACTTTTCTCGCGCCGTCATTGGCGAAGCGTCCACCAGCTGAAATGCAAGCTTGACCGTATGCATCTTGGCTGCAGGATTCGACATCCAAGGATCGGCAGTCTATGCTTTGCAAGACGAACGCCGCATCTCGAATCCACTGCGAATTTGACCTGTTTCTTTGATCTGTACACTGTGTATTGGGCTTATCTTCCAGTATAGACATAGATGGGCATTGTGTCATGCAAGGTCGTTGATAAATGGCAGCAGCTGCTAACCTGAATGCCAAAATGATCGCCTAAAAGACCTAGTGTCATAGCAGCAGGGATGGACACCATGCCAGACTCGCCTCAGCAGCTAACTCGACGGGGAGGCATGGCTAGCTGCATTAGACCTTGGTACTGTGTACAGTACGCAGACGGGAAGCTATCATGCTGGTGATCTAGGTGGGCATTGCAGGTGTTTGATTGCCTGAGATCTGACTTGCACTATGCCGCAATGACAAGTAGAGGGTGTCGAGCAATGTGCGTCAGCAGGGCATCAACACGCGTATACTTAGCCTCACCGAATGCCAACAGTGTGTTACTCAGACCATGGATCCAGATAAACAAAAATGCAGGGGTAGAAAAGCAGGGGGTAGGAGTAGAAAAAACGAGGAATCGATTCGCGTAAGGACTACACAATACGATACAGCGAGCTCTGGTAATGATGAGAAGCTCGAGGCGTGAAATACACGACAAACACTAATATTGTCCATCGGAGATTGCTGTGCCGTCACAAGTAATTGTGATCTTTCCAAGCTACATCCCTACACCAAGCCACATGACTGCTAGTCGAATCTCGATTGTTCCAGCTAGGTTGCTCAATGCAAAACCAGGAATGATGCGGTGACGATGCAGAGAAGAAGAAATAAGGTGAGGAGAAGGCAGGATCACGGCGCATTTGACGTCGTCTGATCGACCCTAGGGCGTTATTTATTGGGCGGCATCCGGCCTAACCGCGGCAGGTGTGTTGCAGACCACGCCTTGTGCTGCTGGAAGCTCGGAATTTCTAGATTCCGCCGTGTGGAATGTGATCTGACTCTTGCTTTTCTATTTTAGCTTCTGACCATAAACTACATCGAGTTGCTCGGGAATTATTTTCTTGACTTACGTTTTTGAGCTCGCGCTAAGGCTGCATGGTGAGCCGGCCTCTTTGCCGGTGTCGTACAGAATTATAAGAGCATCTCCGTTCCCGGTACCTTGGCCACCAGTGACCATCAATTCTCCTGCTGGGGTATAATTTGGACGGGTTCGTTCTTGACGACAAGCTCTCTGCTTTGCAAGAGTCTTCTGACGATACACTTCGATTTCTGGCACCATCATCCACGTCTGGACTGGCTTCGCGTCGTCTTCCATTGCTCGCCCTTCTGATATCGTTGTTCTGGGAAAAATCTCTTCCAAGCCTAGTGTGCTTGACACGTCTTCGATGGCGTGAGTCTCTTCCAAATGTCTGGTACACACCGCGTTTACTCAGGTCTGCGAGTCGACAGCTTCTGATAGCGATGCTCTCGGCCAGTGGCTTGTCAGTATAGACACGTTTGATCCAGTCTTTCTACGGTCTGCTCGATGGTGCTTGGTAGGGTGCCTGCCGCCACTTCACTATGCAGGTGGAGCGTGTGTGGCCGTGAGAGGATATGACCTGAGGGGCGGAAGGGTTGGGACTGGTGAGTCAAGAGGACACAACCACAGGGCTATATGAAAGGCAGGACGGAAGACTCTCAGAGGTCTGCATCTCCTCAAAGCAAAAGTAAAATCAGGGTGGGCGCCGGAAAGACCACGAAAAGACAGCAATGAACGATCGGACACGGAACGACATCAGGGAATGCTCGACAATGAACTCACCGGTGGGTCTCTTCAACGCCAAACACGAATGGCGTCCACGTCTCCAGGAGCACCAACACAATTCACACTTCGCATTGCGTGCGCAAAACTGGATTGGGATCGATATACTCGCAGTAACCGCCAATGATGTCGTAAAAACGACGTCCGATGTCTTGCACTGGCTGATCCAACTCGTCAGAAGGTTGCACTGACTGGCCATCGAATCGGCCTGTGACGCTGGTGGATCATGATCCTGGTCAAGGTTCATCACACTTGCTACCCCACAGTGGATAGCGGCAATTTTAAGTTTGAAGGTCCAGGGAAGACTGAGAAGAGGACTCGGACATTGGAGGTAAGCCTGGTGTGACCGTCTTGCAAAGGACCGTGAGGGGACAGACTTAGAGTGAGAGACAAGCAAGTCTGGCGCCAGCAGCAACTCTCCTGCGCCCGAGTCTCTCGAAGCGTTCTTCTTGGTCGCGGGAATTACGGATCGCTGTGACCGCGCGGCCACTACATCATGCGGACGAGCAACGACCAGCTCTGCAAGGATGACCTAAGAAAGAGCAAGACTTGACAAATGCTCCATGGTGGGAGACAACGGTGACCGGAGATTGTGATGGGTGGGCGTAAACCTGAGGTGAGGACGTCAGTGCTTCGGTAGCTTGGGAACAGAGAGGGGTGATGGGACTAGCGTCAAATGATGCTGCGCCAGTGTCCCTCCAGTCAATGCGAGATCTGAGCATTCAAGCTACCATGCGGTGAGTAAAGTATGGTGCACAAACGAGCCATCCATTTTCTCGAGCTCGACGGCATGGACCAGATTCAAAGAGTCGCCATAGCTTGTTCGTGAGAACAGATCGCTGCGCCGACCACGATTGCGGATGCGAAGTCACAATGCGGACCAGTCCCGGTCAGGCCGGACGCGCCATGACGACAGCAAAAAGCAATCTAGGACAGCGCATTCTTGAACTCGACCTCGGCCACTCTCAATTGATCTATTCAGAACGCTTGTCGGTACAGAACATGTAGCGGCCATCTTGAATCTTCTCAGCAAGTAAGTCATGATTCGCACGCTGCTTGACGCGGATCTCAATTGCGGTTTGGGGCCAGACTTATCATAGGGGTTTCCAAGATTTCTTACTTATTCCTGTTGATTCCGTCGAAAGCAATCCTCCTGAAGCTGGGCATAAGCACTAGCTGTTCTTAATCGCCGATCCTCGCTGCATAGAATGATACTCTTTTCTAACCCGGCCACCTTCCTATCCCGCCCATCGCAGGTCGTACGTTGCGCAGGTGTATTCGTTCACTCGTAACACGGGGGAAGACCTTGATCGAAGAGGCTTAGCTAGTCGATGTGGTCATTGAATTACTCAAGCACGAACTGGGATGACCATGCGACGGGTTAGAAGAATCAACCCGGCCACGAACGATGCCGAGTAAAGGTCGGCAAGGCAATCAATTCACCGCCCCAACCGCATGCAAGACGACCACTCAGGCTGTCCGCACGAACTTGCCTCGCTTCACGATCATTTTTTCCTTAGCGCGACTCAGGAGTCATCAGTCTTCTCGACCGTCATTTAGCATGACCGGGCGTAGGTGGATTACATGGTCATCAAGCGGTGCGCCAAACATAAAACAGAAAAAGCTGGTGTCATCGCCATCTGCAGCTCCGATGCTGTCCCATTGTGCACAAAAAACTCACAGGAAGATGTACGTGAGTTTGACTTGGGAGGAAAATTCAAGAGGGTCATAGCCTAGTATTGAAGTCATGTCTTCGGTACTCTACGTTTTGCGTAACTCCAACACATAGCCAGTGATACTGAATGCATGGGAATTTCCATGAATCTGCGTGGATACTTCGGTCTGCCCGCTTCAAAAGCACGCTGCATCCATTAAGTGTGGGCTTGCTCCCCATTCCTCAACACTACCGCAGGTGAGTCAGCTGTCGCGCTGATCATTCAACATGCAAGTTCGGTCACGATAGTATTGCCTTTGCCAGCTTGAGTCAACAAGCGGGAGGTAGACTTTGTTTCCTCCACTTTTGGGAAGGCTGCGGACGGTGGCCTGCACTGCCGCATTGGACAACCCGTGCGCTACGCTCGAGTATACCACTCTCGATACCAAACAGTACCACTTGCTCCTTCAACGTCAAATGAAGCACTAACTTGATCGTTCTGTGACTAGAGAGACGCGGTGCTGCTGGGTTACACCGGACAGGATACAGACGGGTTCTCCTACGATGTTGTGCACAAAAGCAGAACTGAGGTGATTGGCTGTCCCTCCACGTATCACAGCTCGTGGGTCACAGATCTATCATATCCCGTTTCTAGCAACTACTGCATTGCACACTCAAAGGCTGTGTTGGGTAGCACTGCTGCATGGTAGCTCACGTAGGTGGTAGAGCTGTTATATGGACATATCACGCGCATAGCCACGCTGACCTCTTCTGCCTGAGAATCTCTCGAACATGCAGCTGCTTCGTCCTGAGGCATATGGTCCGGTACTGATGATGTAGCCTCTCTCGGGGAATGAGAGACCTCAGGCAAGCATTAATGCACGTATGCGATCTTTCATGTCTATGGGTCGAAAAGACATATCATGCCTTTCCCCTGCTCACAGATTACTAGAGACATCTCACGCACACCACAACTGGACCTTCTTCCAACACTGCCACAATGTCGTGTGTTGTAGCACCGGTCCTGTGAAGTGATACAAATTAGGAATATGGCAGCAGCTCCAATTTCCACGTCAGTTGCGTACCTCGACAGATTAGACATCTACAAGATCGAAACGCCGTACGAGCTCAGAATCGATCTGCCGGCTGGATACCCCAGTTCGAATCTGAAATTAGACACACGTCATGATGTTCCAGTCGAGGATGTGAGACCAAATAAGGACCGCCTCTCACTGTTGCGGAATGGATTCGAATACATGGATACGGACATCAACTTGGAACCCCATGCCTACAATAACGACGAGGCCCGCAGGGAATATGCATCACGAATGGCCGACTTCTTGAAACTTCGGCTGTCGGTTTCGCAGGTGCAGGTTCATGATATACTGGTATGTGAAGCTGTGCGTTATGACGAGGACGAACTAATCTGGGCTCTAGATTCGTAGGAGCGATCAGTCATTTCCAATCTCCACAGGATTGTCATACGAGTATGAGCAGCCTGCAACAATGTTACATATTGGTCGGTCGAGCTTGTGATCTGCTGAAGATCTGCTAATGGGTAGCCAGACACTACACCTAAGGGGACCGAGAGACTTCTCCGCCAGCTAGGTGGCGGTCCCCTGGACACGGATGAGCGCATCCAATACATCACGCATGGCTCCACTACCTCTTTCGAACGCCTTGGCCGTATGCTGACATCTACAGAGTGTGGAAGCCGCTTCGTGGGCCTGTCAAGCGATGGCCTCTCATGGTCTGCGATCGCTCCGCCGTTCTCGCCGAGCACAAGCCGGATGATCTTGTTGCCAGGGACATAGTTTTCTCGGACAATTATGTGGAAACCTTCCTGGTCTACTATTCGCCGTTGCACAAGTTCTACTACCTCAGCGATCAAATGCCAAATGAAGCATTGGTCATGGTCCAGTCCGACTCAGAGGGTACACCGGGTATGAGACATCAGACGAACATCAAGAGCGTTGCTAAAAAGTGGCAGGAGTACCCCATGCTGCGTTTCACAACCCAAACGTTGTGCCGAGCGACCCTCAGCGCGAAAGCATCGAAGTTCGTTTCCTTGTCTACTCTCGAAAGTCAAGCTCTTAGGCGACAGTGGCCTTGTGGCGGATGGGCTTGGAATTCCTGCACTTCGACTGCCGTCACTTTGATTCCAACAACAAGAGGAGGAACAAGTCTTGCAGAGATATGTCAATCAGTACAGAGCAGTATCACGTCATCGTCATTTGTATCATTATATACACACAATCATATCTGCTACCCATCGCTCACCGTAGCGACTCCTTACAACGAAAATCTTGACCCCATGCAGCTCGTCCCAATACCATCGAAACCTCATCCACTCAACGATCCCGATTCCTCTCCGCAGCTCTTTTGCAGTGGTAGCCCAAAGGGCAGCTTACTTCCACTCCAATTCCGCACGAGTCCCTATCCACCCGGTATCGAACAAAATCTTAGTACCTCCGTCCCCAGCTCCCTGCCCTCCATTGTGCATCATCACCCCTGCAGGGACTAGATTGAGTCTGCCTCCGGGAGGATGGAGTAACTTCTTCTGACGAGCGCCTTCCGCAAGATAAGCGACTAGGACCTTGTTCTGTGCCCAGGTTTGCACTGGCTCTAGGTTCTGTGGCAGCTCTCTTATCTCTGTCATTGTATCTCCGAGGAGGTCAAGGCGGAAGGCGATGTGGTCGAGATCCGTGACAGCAGTGTTGTTGGTGTACGACGGAGCAAGATTGCAGGGACGGAAGATCGAGCTCAGATGCTGGCTGTAAGGATGGTATAAGTACCCCTCTCTTACTGAGCACAAGATCCTTCGGCTGCAATGCCACGTAGCTCGTCACAAAGAATCCTGTGTATTGTACGTGACCGAACCAACGGGACGCTATCACTGCTGCCCGATTCGGTGGTATACTGACGTATTGTGTCAGCTGCACGCAAACGGCAAGAGGGCGATGGTGGTAACACAGAACATGGAAGGATCCGCCAGCTGCAGGAGCTTCGCTCTGCCACGTACCCGAGTCCGAGAGCAAAGTTGGTCACAAGTCCTGCGAAGGATACGATGATGAGAGGATCGATATCTCATTGCATAGTATACAACTACACCTCACCCGCGACCCAGAGGCCACCAACCACCTCTACTCCCCGCTTTACGCGCCAACTTTCTCCACATTCTCCGACGCAGTCTTCTGCTCAAACACATCCTCAACAGTAAGGTGCTTCTCCCTCGCCTGATCAACCAACGCATCAAGCCTAGACTCACCGGGCCTCGTCTTCCACGGCCTCGGCCCATCCCTGCTAAACATAATCTCAATCTCCTCCAAACTCTTATTCGCGGTCTCCGGATACGTGAAGTAGAACTGGGTAGCGGCCAGCACGCACAGCACGCCAAAGACGATGAACAGCCCATACTTGATATTGATGAAGCCAGGCGGGATATACAGGCCCAGCGCAAAGTTGAAAGTCCAGTTGCCGAGCGAAGCAATGGACATGCCCACAGCGCGAGTTTCGAGCGACCACACTTCCGCGGCGTAGATCCAGCACACCGGGGCGAGGGTCAGGGCGTAGATGATGATGAGCATGTAGCAGAAGGCGATGACGGCATGGGCCTTGGGGCCGGTGAGGCGGATGGGGATGTTTGCGTTGCCGCCGACGCCGCCGGGGACGATTTCTCCGGCGGAGAGGAGGCCGCCTACGACGAAGTGGCAGAAGCCCATTGCCAGGGCGCCGTAGACGAGGAGGGGCCGGCGGCCGGTCTTGTCGATGTAGAAGAACATGACGGTTGTGAAGACGATGAAGAGAGCGTATTGGACTCCTGAGGCGATGAGGTTGATGTTGCCGTCGAGACCGGCCATGGAGAAGATGTAGACGACCTGTGAAGCATGTTAGAAAGTGGTTTTGGTAAGCTATAGGAGAAGAAAAACTTACGTAGTAGGTCATGACGTTGGCGCCAGAGTTCTGCTGCCACATCTGGACGGTAAAGCCAGCGAGTGTACGCTTCCACATGCCGTTGAGGACGAACTTCCTCCAACCAGGAGCGGCGAGACGCTCAGCCGCGAGGGTCTCGGAGATTTCGTTCCATTCGGCAACGACCAGCGGGTCGTCCCTGTTGCCGCCGGCCTGAATCTGTGCGAGAACTTCGATAGCCTCGTCGACGCGGTCAACCTTTGCGAGCCAACGCGGCGAACGAGGAAGGAAGGGCAAACCGATCATGAGGAGAACACAGGGGACGAACTGGATACCCCAGGCAGTGCGGAATGATGCTGGACCAGGAATGAAGGTGCAGCCGTAGCCGATAAAATACATGATGAGGATACCCCACTCAATTGCCAATTGCTGGATGATAACGAGAGAACCACGCTTCTCCTTACGAGCGATCTCAGCTAGGTAAACGGGGACCTGTGAAGAGGTGATGCCGACGGTCACCCCATTCAGGACACGCCCAGCGATAAGCATGCCGACACTGGTGACGGCAGTCTGGAGAGCAGTTCCGAGGAGCCACCAGAGACAGGCAAAGGCGATCGCGTCTCTGCGACCGATCTTGTTGGAAATAGGACCGGCCATGAGGGATCCAATGACAGAACCAGCAGCGAGAGACGACCCAATAGCACCCTGAAGGACACCAGCGGGTTCGTTGAAGAAGTCGTTATACTGATCCGAAAGAATGATGGCCGACATGGAGGAGATATCGAAACCGAACAACATGCCTGATCGTACTTTCAGTATCTGGTGAAACGCTCGACATACAGTGATGACATACCTCCCAACGTAGCCACGAGGGCCACGAAGTACGTGTTATAGATCTTGGGAAAGTGCACCATGATGGGCAATCTCAGGCGCTGACTACCTGTGGATTAGCAGAAAGGGTGCAGTGAAGCGGGACAGCAGCAAAGACGATCGACCGCTTGGTTGGGGGAGCCCTGTAGATTTATATCACCGCGGCTCGCCTGGGACATTGCAGCATCTTCCATGCGGCGCGCGAACCTGAAAAGCTTGCGCTAATCAACCATTCTCATCTCGTTCAGCGCGGTGTGGGCCGTCACCAGATTCAGCTGGGGTGTCGCCAAGAGCGGGGGAGGTTCGAGAGGAGAGGAGAGGGAAAGAGACACCCACTTTTGCCGCGACCTTGACGTCGCCGGCCCCAGATCTGCTCTCCCGTCTCGAAAATCTCCCACCGGAGCTGCTCGTTCCTGCAAAAGGGGCAAGCCGGCTCCGGACTTGGCACCGCCCTTGGCATTTCGTCCCCGACCAGCCTTGGCAGAGTCGGAACCAGTCTCTGTCAATGCTCGCGTTGTTCCTTGCTGAGGATCGACTGACGGTGTGAGGCCGTGCAAAGCACCTTCCCTGAATGTGGTCTCATGTGCAGGACATCGTTGGAAGAGTGACACCAGCATTTTCCTAGGCCAGCGGCACTGGGTTGTTGGATGCCGTCTCGACAGGGTCTTCAAAGTCGCCGTGCGCACTTACCGATGTTTGCACCTCGCGGACGTGACCCATGTCGAACAGGTGTTTTGTGGGTAGTGATAGGGTTCATACAAGATTGATTGAGGGTCTATCTCTATAAGTCCTCGTGTTTGGAGGTGATCGAAGCTTGTAGGGCGTGACCGGTAAGCACGAAACAAACTCTGAGCAGAAACTTATCGATGAAATGTATAAATTCAACCCTCCCCAGACACGAGCCACATGAGACTGACATTACTGCTCGCCAAGTGGCATCACGTGTCAGAAGTAAGATGGTAAGTCTAGTCCACAGGTTGCCCGCCTCGCGGCGTGGTTTTGCAGGCGTCTTGGCATAGCGGTGCTTGCTGGACCTCGCGTCAGACACAGACGTCAGCCGCGATCGCTGCAATGTCCAAGGCTAGCGGCTTGCGATGCTTAGCCACCGAATTTGAAAGCTATGCAGATGGTCGCGAGTTGGATTTCCCTTGCGGCCGACCCAAACCAAGCACTGGTCTGAGTGTATGAGAAGGTGGGGGGGAGCACGGGGGTCCGAACTATGATTTGCAAGATGCATCGAACAGGGTAAAGTCGAGATGTGTTCGATTCTATGCAGAACATGCAACACGAGGAGTTCGCATGATGATTACGAACTGGATTTGCAGTCGCGCTGGATTTGATGCAAAGTCTTGGCTTCATTCCTTCTACTGTTAAACAGGCGCCACACTACGACCGCCAACTTTTGCGCGACAACACTACCGACACATGCTCTCTCACCCCACCGCGGCAGCCGACATCAAACATCAATGCTACACTCGCTCTATATCTACTGCAACACCTTCTCCCTCAACATGCCCACCCACTGTGCCGCACTTACCCCTTGGTCCGCTCTGTCCTCTACAAGCAGTGTCTGGGCCCACAACCTCAAACTCGGCTCTCCGTCCTCGCGGACAAGGTACAGACTTGGTACCGTAATGCTGCCACAGCCCTTGCCCTTATGATCTCTACTCTTCTCTACAACTGCCCTGACTCGTTCGTTGAACTCGGTGTCGAGCACTGGTAGTGTCGTCTTGCCTTGCTTCAATTGTGCCTTGTCGTCTGTGCCGAATACGTCCATGATGAGTTGTGGTACAGCATCGCGACCGAGCCACAAGAACTGCGTCTGTCCATCGTCGAGGAGGTACAGACCGTATGGGACGAGGTTCTGGCTTGACAGATTGAGAGATGGGGGCAGAGCGATATCGCCCGTGTCTGGGTCGGGGATACCGGCGTTGTCGGGCATGTCGTGCAATGAGTACAGACGAGGATAGATATACTGAATGAGGAGAGGCAAGGGGAGTGTCGAAAGGAGGCACAGCGCGGCGGAGCGGAGGTCGCTGGGGATCTGAGCGGACTTGCGAAGACCAAGCTGTGAATGTTAGTTGTGAGCCCCTATAAACATGGTAAATTGTGCAACTCACGTTCTTGATCAAGCCCAAGAATAGTATAGGCAGGCCGCGCAGATTCACGGGGAATTGGAGGCCAGCGCCCATGTTGCCTCCGCCTAGCTCCTTCTTGTACGTCTGAAGGAGCTCAATGATCTTTGCCTGGAGCGCATCGCGAGCAGCATCGAGACCAGATGACAGAGCTCGCTCGACTGCTTTGTGGCTGAAGTAGACTGAGATAGCTTGCTGGTCTGCACTTGCATATACGTCGGCCAGGATCTGTGTGGTGGGTATCGAAAGCGTTAAGACACGAATGCGGCGCTCGCCGTTACAAGTTGTGTGCAATACACCTGCTTGTAAGCAGATGAATTGTTTCGAGACTGTTTCGTCGATAGCGATCTCGACGACATATGCTTGGTCGCGAGGGAATGCAGGGAAAGCGCACAGATCTGAGCTGCGGTTGAAGAAGTTGCCATAGAATGAGCTGGGTCGCAAGCCGGTGGTTGTGCGGACACGTAGCACTGCCTCCAAACCAATCTCAGCAGACAAGTAGTCGCTGAACTCACTGGCAAATTTGATAGCATCTTCCGTTCTAGCGGCATTCCAAGCTGGGTAGAAGTAGGTCTGCCCGCCTGTGTATCGCGGCAAGTTGCTGAGTGAGGCTACGTCCTGGTACTGTGCGGAGAAGAGGAACATGTCAATAGATACCTGCGTCTTGGAACATTCAACAGCAAAGGCCTTGTAGAACGAGTTGGCGGTTTGCAAGAGTGCGCTTTCCTTGCCCGTGCCGAGGAGCTTCTTGTCTTCTCGAACATCAAGCTTGCCGTATCCTGCGTTAGGCAGAGTCGCAGTAAGCACGACAATCTTTCCACCGACGTGCGAGATGAGCTTGTGACCGGCTCGCAGAGCGGATCCCATTGCTGACGCGCCGTTCTGTGTGTTTGCAAACATGCCCTGCAATTTATTGAGGAAGTTCTCAATGTTTGTACGACAGTCCGTAAGACTGACAAGGAGATCTTCCGGGGTCGGCAGGAAAGGCTCGTCCAGATCGCTGACCACCAACATGCTTGCATCTTTGACCTCACCATCGTCGCGTGGAATCGAAAAGTAGTGCAGACTCGAGTCCACCGCAATGAAGCCCAGTCGCGTCCTGTGGTCTGCATTCGGTATCCGGTCAAGGCTCTCGAGAATGCATCGAGCGGCAGTCGCTAAGAGGCCGCTTGTGACGGAAGAGTAGCTGACATCCAGAAGAAACAGGTAGACCAAAGGCTGTGGTGCTCTGACCATGTATTCCTGGGGCGCGACAAATTCCATGACTGACACATTGAGTTCCGGTCGTTGCCATCTGTCCACACTCTGTTGACGTACGTTGTCCCAATCGAACGCTTGTGGGACGTCATTTGTAAGGTTGCACATGTTACACCTCCATCTGTGACTGTGGTCGAGGAAAGTCGCAAACGGGTTGATATATGTCCTACATCTTCTGCATCGCGCAATGACCTGATCTTGCTGAACGGGCACGTCATCCTCTGAATCGTGAAGGGTCGCATATGGCTGGATGATAAGCGCAAAGGGGAGCTTAGACTTCTTGAGTAGCGAGCTGGTCGTTGGAACAGCGTTCAGGGTCGATCGAACATATTTGGGAGGGCAGTTGGCGAGTGGAGATGGGGTAACACTCGACTGTTTATTTTGTCAGCATGTCGTGCGACGAATCCTTATTTCGACTTCTTACATTAGGTGGGAGGATCAAAGGAGGGGGAGGCAAGTCGAGGTCAGAGACATGGAATGGCGCGCCCTGAACGCTGATGTCGACGGGCTGGAGAGGGTTGAGCCTCTGCATGGCCGGGGCTGCTTGCTGTGGTTGCGCGGCTGCCTGCTGACCAAAACCCATCTGTCCGAACTGCTGTGTTATGCCTGCCATTCCACCTTGCGGAGTTGGCGCAGCTCCTGGTGCAGGGTAGCCAGCCTGAGGAGCTTGATATCCCGCCTGCGCATCATACTGTGGCTGCCCGTACTGCTGCCCTGCTGCGGGCTGTGCATTGGGATCTGGATAACCTGGCTGACCGTATCCTTGCTGAGCAGGTTGCTGCGAGTATGCTCCATATGCTGGCGTGGCGGCAGCAGGAGCTGCACCTCCGTATGGCATTCCTTGCGCAGGTGGTGTCTGAGCAGCCGCAGCATTGTTGGCTCCGAAGTCGTAAGCCTGACCAGCGTATGCCCGCTTCTTCTTTCCACCAGCGGCAGCAGGAGCAGCTGGTTGTTGCGCATCGTATTGTTGTCCTCCGTCTTGAGCGTACTGCCCATCCTGATATCCTTGAGGGGCAGACATCTTTACAATGAATCAAGGGGCCTCACTGCGGTGAGGTCCCGAAGTAGCGTACACGACCGTGAAACGTCTGCTTAGTTTCTCAGAGGTCTGGTATACTTGTGTGAACGATTGAAAGGATGCACCAAGGATCGTATTTCTGAATGGTCGCTCAATGGGTCGCGTCAAGCTCCAGCCTTCTGAGTGAGTCTCGACTCGATCGCCGGAGAATTGAGAAGCTCGATGAAGTCTGGTCGTAAGAGCAGAGCTTCTGACTTCTACCCAATTGACGACTCGAAGAGTAGGTGGGTTTGATAGAGAAGATGGGAAGGGCAGGAAGTAATGATGTAGCCTGACAGGAGCTCAATATTTTGGACTGGGAAACGTCTCCGCTGCTGGACAGCTGGCGGCTGTCTTGTGGGATGAGGTCAGCCAGCCAATCACATGCCATGACTGTTAAGCCGCGCAGAAGCTCAGCGGCCTTGGACTGTTCACTGGTCTTCGTGCATTTTCTCATGCCGAAGCGAATTTTGAGTGACAGGAACTTTGATGTGAAAACAGCTATATTCAAGCTGTCTAACATAGTCAGAACGCCGCCGTCGCTATGCAAAGATACGAAGATGCGACCCTCGGGTCGACCCCAACCCCCGAGGCTACATGATGCGGGTATCAAAAAGCGCTGACTGAGAGACCTTCCCTCATCTTCTCGACTCCCTTCAGTCCAACACCCTTGAGTCGACCTAGCTCTGCCAATCCTCGCACCTCTGTCTCTTCGTCCATTTCGCACAAGCAGTTTACGATCATCTCTGCCTTCTTCGCCCCCACGCCCTTCAGCAGGCGAATTTGACTGACATCTCTTGTGTTGATGATTTTTAGCAACTCTTTTGTCCTTGGTGTATCGGATATCGGAAATGCCAGTTCGTCTTCGGATCCGGATGCCCTCTCCACGTGGACCTGCATTTTCTTCTTCTTGGGCTGCCGTTTGATGGGCAGAAACGAATCCTCGTCATCTTGTTCTGCCGCTGAAGCTTCATCCTGGAAAGACTCATCGCCGTCCTCGTTAGATGATCTGCGCTTGATCATCGCTGTTGGCCTTTCCGGTTCGTCTTCTTGGACTTCTTCTGATGCAGAATTCTTTCTTGTCATTCGGTCCTGGAGAGAGAATATTTTCCTGTTCAGCTTCTCATTCCCCGGAAAGAAAGGCAGTGCAAGCTGATACATTTTCAGCGCACTGGCGTCCTCGCCTCGGACTTGGTGTTGCTTTGCCATGAGGAGGTACTGTAGTCCCTCTGATCGCTCCGTCTCCTGTGATCCAACACGCTTCTCCAGCGCATCCAGTCGAGCTTGGACTTCCTTTGACAAATGATGAGAGCTTGTTGCTGGCACTTGTGTACTCATGGCGGCCGAAGCTAGCTTCTCATTGACTTTGCGCTCAATCATTGCCTCTATCGACTCTGCCGTGAATGCGTTATTGTTTTGTTGCGAGCGGGCGGTATCCATTTTCGCAATCTTGGTAGGTCGGGAGAGGCCATTTTGGGCTTCTGTGCTACTTCTCTTATTCGTGGGCTTAAGACTGGCGATATCTGTGCGAGCCAATGATGCTTTGGGCTTTTCAGCGTAAACCATGAACGATTTGACAGGCTTATCTGCCTTCATCGCCATATCGCGAGGGATGATGTTGGTTGAGATGTTCTTGGGTCGAAGTGGCTGTCTCTGGATCGAAGGACCTGTTGTTGATATTGACGTCGACCCTTCTGCTTTGCTAGGTCCTCGAAACATAGGTTGATTCTCAACCTCATTCACCTCTATCTTCTTCGTCCTGTTTGCAAAGTTCAGAGAACTCAACGTGTCAAGGTGGTAGCTTCGAAGGGGCGAGAGGTTTAGTATCATGACAGTGATACCGTTGTTCTGACCTAGGGAAAGAATCCTGGTCATCCTGGACTCGCGATACGGAATGCGCGACTGCTTCTTGCTGATCGCCTCTACACATTGAGCCAATACAAACAAAGACTTATTGATGGCGGCAGATTCGACCATGCGATCCTTGCCATTTTCTGTCCGTCTGTTGTCTTCTGATCCTGCCAGGTCGATGGCGCTGACCGTACTGACCCGTACTTCTTCACCTGTGGTCTGTGTAACCTTGACTGATAAGATGGCATGAGATCGTGAAGAGTGTGCATTGAGCTGGGATATGTTAGTAAAATTACTCTACGTTCAGAGACGCAAGTCTTTATACCTTGGTTGCGGAGGTCGATCTGTTTAGATTGGCTTGGTCGTACAGCTGCTCGAACTCCTTCAAAGTCGTACAGGGTCGCTCTGTCAGGCCAACGACAACAGTCTTCCCACCATTGTCTCTGATGGGGAGTCCAGCAGGCGTTCGCTTCTCCGGCGCTTCGAATAGATCATGCACACGGTCGCAGTAGATTTCATAGTAGCTCATGGACACGTCGACAGTCGTTTCGCCAGCAGAGTCCTTCTCAATTTTTCTGGCCCGTCGGTAGATACTGCTCAGAAGTCGTGGAATTACGCCTCGCTCTGTCAAGGTCTTTCCACCCCTCATCGTATGTGTCTTCCCCGTTCCTGTTACCCCATACGCAAAGATGGTCACGTCCAGCCCCTTAAATAAGCTCTTGACGGTCGGCGAGACTTCCTCGTCGAAGATCTGTTGTTGTGTGGCATCTTGGTCGTAGACTGAGCCAAATTGGAAGCTATATGCCTCTGACTCGTTCCTGGGATTCGGTATGCGGATTGTCGAGGATCCAGAAGTGTTTTCAACAATGATATCCTTGTCGAGCTCCGCCTTGAGCAGTGGTCGGATGCGCGCGACCACTCGTACTGTGCTCATTTTCTTTTAGAAAAAAAAAAAAGAACAAATCCGACAAGACGAAGTCGGGCACTTCACGCACGGAGGATGAGTGACTGCGATGTGTCAATTGATGCGGCCATAGGTTTCAGCACAAGCAGCTGGTATGGTCTAGCCGAATCCCGCGTTGCCAGGGTAACCCTCATTCGCTGAGGCCACCGCACACTTTCTACGCTGCGATCTCTGCACGCTTACATAAGTACTGTGCAACGTTTGGTCTCTCTCGCTCATGATTTTGTTGTATGGTTCCCCTTAATCTAGCGAATTGCGACAGCTACCAGACATGTAGACATGATCGAGCAATGTGAGTTGCAACCGCATGCAAGGCTGCTCCGTCACATGCGGCCTGGAAAGCCCTACCTTCGAATCAAGCCCTATTTCTTGTTGCTTCGATGCTATTTTCTCACCGATCGATGGAATTGTACGTTGTCTTTGACCATGATCGTTGTTCAAGTCAGGCGTGTCAGTCGCAATTCCACTCGCGGACTGGGACACATGTGGGGTGAAACTCGGATCTCGCTTCAACCTCGTTCGATCTCGTCAGAGCGACTTTCTCTGTCGTTCTACCACAGTCATAGCGGGGTAGCACCTGACATGCTCGTGACTGCGCCGTACTGTACGTGCACCGTAATAGAATTAGCACAGCAATCGCACCCCTGTCTAGGCTTCTTCGACTCGCTTCTATCTCGGTGAGGCTTTCTGACCCCTCCTTGTGGACATCCAATTGGAAGCTACCCCTCACATACCGTCCAGAGGATTCGGAGCTCAAGAGCGCCTTCTCTTGGTGTGATGGGAGCGCCACTTCTAGCGCCGTAGATCAACCGTCTCTATCAGGTACAGTGGTAGTCGTCCGAGCAGGGATGGTATAGAGACATTACCACCAAGTCGGACGCGCGCGCGCGCGGTATGCCAAGCGGACGACTTTCGTTGTATGGGCAGCTAACGCCACTCTCGACGGCATCTTCAATAGTCATATGACTGGAGCAATGAATGTCTTGCGCATCATCTTGTTTTGCGGATGTGACGTGGGTCGAGACCCATACACGCGGCTGAAATGCGAAGCCAAGGGCCACAACTCCGGAACCAATTGCTAGAGCTTTTCAGTCTCGACCAACACCGATAGATCCTATTCGACCCTTGTGCATAGACATTGGCAGCCATCGATGGCAGGAGTCGTGTGAACACCGCCGCTTCCAAGCTAACAGGCGCCTGCTTTCCCGGCCATTCCATCAGGAATCTGGCAATTCAAACTATTGGGTCCTTTTGAATCAGACGTCAGCCATCATGAAGAGCCCACTCGCATATATAGCATCCTCTTCGCTCGCGGTTGAACTTCCACATCCCAAGCTTATCCCTCCAATTCAAACCATATCATCACTATTCGAGTTCTTCTTGGCTACTCTCTGCACATAATGAAAACGTACACCCAGCAAGCTCAAGAGGAGTACGTGAGCTTCCCCGTCACGGATCTGACACTTGGTCCGCAAGCAGGAGTGGAACGTATCAAATCAGTTTCTTCCTGGGCCCATAATGAACAAGTCAGTGAGCAGCAATTCCCTGCTTTCGACCTGAGGGGCAACGTATTTGTGGTCACTGGAGCAGCCGGAGGCATTGGCCTGACTATGGCCGAGGCCTTGACAGAGGCTGGCGGAACAGGTATGTCAAATCTGATCAAAGCCATCCGACATAGATCTAAGAACAACGCAGTATACTGTCTCGACCGAGCTCAAACACCTCACAAAGACTTCTTCGAAGCCAAAGACCGTGTCAAACCCCAATATGGCGGCAGTCTGCACTACCAACAAGTCAACGTGACCGACACCGAAAGCCTCAACGCCGTGATTTCTAGCATAGCAGACAAGCACCGACGCCTCGACGGCGCCATCGCTGCTGCCGCAATCCAGCAAGTCACTCCAGCGCTAGATTATAAGCCATCGGATGTCTCAAGAATGCTTGACGTTAACTACACTGGTGTCTACATGACAGCAACGGCAGCGGCGCGAGCAATGATGAAGTACAAATGCCACGGCAGCATTTGTCTCGTCGCATCCATGTCCGGTCTTGTGGCGAACAAGGGCCTGCTCTCTTCCGTCTACAACTCAAGCAAGGCGGCTGTGATACAGCTTGCCCGCAACTTGGCTGTGGAGTGGGGTCGGCCTAGGCCCGATGGGTCTGGCGGGATCAGAGTCAACGCTCTTAGTCCGGGACACACCTTGACGCCGATGGTGAGGGAGAACCTGAGGGTCGATCCGGATTTGTTGCCGCTATGGAAGAAGGAGAATTTCCTAGGTCGTATTGCCGATCCTGAAGAGTTCAAAGGTGCGGCGGTCTTTTTGCTTAGTCGGGCGAGCAGTTTCATGACGGGGAACAATTTGGTTATTGACGGTGGACACACGGCTTGGTAGATGAGGAAGCAATTAAAAGGAAACGAGAGACGACGCCAAGTACTATGATTTATAGCTCAACGATGAAATGTCAGCGAAATTTGAACTTCTATTCTTCTGCCCCTAGAATGTCGGACAATGGATTTTCGCAACTAAGCAACCCCCAGCTTCATCATCTGACGCCACATCTGCATCCCATTGACCTTACTCCTCATCGTTGCCCACCTCACATCCCCTTCCTGCCCAACCCCCTTCAACAAATAATCCTCCGCGTCCCCCTTCCCACCGTTCAGCACCGGATCAATCCTGAGCCTCACATCCTGCAAATCATACTTACACTTCTCCTCCCTCAACCCAGTCTGCAACAATACACAAACGGGCTCCTCTGCCTCCTCCCCAGACATGACCATCGCATTCGGCACATCCCTGGCCTCAAACCTCGGCCAGGGCATCTTGAGGTACAGAACCTTTCCCTTCACGTCGGCCGGACGCTCCGTCTGACGCCGTCCGAACACGTCGTCCTTGTAGTCGCGGAACCCGGTCGTCTGGTCCTTGAACGCCCACGCCAGTCGGATCTCGTCGCCATTCTTGATCGGCGTTCGGCGTTGGCTTGTGCTGCCCACTTTTAGGATGCGGAAGTATTGCATTTCGTCTCGGTCTGACATGCCGGGGAGGAAGACGCCTTGCGAGTTGCGGAAGACGACCATGTGGCTTTGGGGCTGGCGCGGGTCGGTGCCGTTGGCTTGAAGGGTGGCGCCGCCGGTGTAGGGGCTGGTTTGGAGGATGACAAGAGACCCGTGAGAAAGCTGGGAAGGTTAGTGATGAAATGTCAGGAGGTGAAGGGGACGGACCTCTTCGCTGAACGGGGCAATGATGTTCCATGTCGTTTCGGCAAAGTCTCTGTTGTACGCTGCTGCGTATAGGGCGCCGCCGACATTGTAGTTGGCGAAACCTCGGATCACCGGAGCACGATAGGTTCGCGGGTGGAAAAGGGCTTTCTCTTCTGCAAAGTCATATCGCACCCAGAAACTTTCGATGGATCCGCTGATGCCGTCCTGGCGTGGAGTGACGGTGTTGCCTGGACCGTGTCCTAGGTAGTAGGATGTATTGCCGCTGACAGACGCTTCAGTAGATTGACTGCTAAAGTCGCTTCTCGCCATGGCAAGCATCATCTCCGTTTTGCAAACTGTGACTTCGATCTTGGAATCGTCATTGATGCGGAAATTAGGTAGGCCAGGGCTGCGCTTTTCCGGCAAAGCTGCTACTTTTGCTTTGTCGTCGTCCAGATCAGTGATGGCCGGTACAGCTGGTTGCTGTCCGAGGAGAGCGGCACTTGCCTGGCTTTCTCCGCCTGCCTGAGCGGCCCCTACGGCTGTGGCTCTCAGAGCAGACTTAGCTTGCGGCTCTTCAATGCCTTTTCCTGCGGCTGCAGAGGGCTCGGCAAAGTCTGGAATGCTCGCCACGGGATCCTCATGGACTTTAGATCGAAGCTTGAATGCAGGTTGCGGTGCTCGGATTATACCTCTGGTTCTTGGGTCTACGATCCACCCGTAGAAGACAGCACAACCGCGGAGGACATTATCCCAGGCTTGCTCATCGAGAATTGCCGCAGGAGGACCTCTTCGGTAGCTTCGAACTTTTCTTCCTGAATCAACGCATCTTTCTCCCATGGCTTCAATTCGGCCTCGGGAGTTGCAAACTCCTGAGTCTCGAGGTTGATCTCTGGGGCAGTCGGCAACTCAGAAGGGGCCGATAGCTTCTTTGCAAAAATGGTCGACTTGAAGTACAGCTTGATCCCCTTAACAGAAGCCACTGGGTGTTCCACACTTGTTCTGACGGGCAGATTAGGTACGGTCGTGCTGTCATTAAGCTCCTCAGGGATCTCGCCTTCCTCGTCGGACTTGGCGGTCTCTTGAACGATTGTCCCGGACTCCCCCTGAATCTCCAGATCTAAGTACTCCTTAATCGAGATAGACTCGTCCTGAACGATTGTTCCAGACTCGGTGCAAAACTTGTGGATCTTGGAGTAAGACGACGTGCCAGGCACAATTCTGCGAAAAGCGGCCAACGTGAGTTGTGCAGCATCTTTCTGCACTCCAGACAACAAAGTCTTCTCAAGGCTCTGGCTGAGGATACTTCCAGTCTCTTCAGATATTTCTCTTCCAGATTCGGCATCTAGCTTGAGTTGCCAGGTTCTGATGATGAACGGTTTCGCATACAGAGCATCCACAGCGGGGTTGGAGTGTGCAATTCGTGCTTCACGGGCCAGCTTCGGAGTAGTGGGATTCTCCTCTTCATTGCTGAGAGCGTTCAGCATGCGGAAACGTCCACTGGAACTGGTATGACATTAGATGGACAAGCCAATGTAGCATGCGTGTAGTCTACCCTTTGGCCTGAGCCCTTTTATTATTGCTGGGTACTGGAACCATGACATCTCTCGTGACGAGAGATTCTCCGCTTGCCCACGTCTTGTATAGTCACAATTGAAACGATCAGGAGGCACTTCCACAAAGTCTGAACCGTGGAGCGAATAACAAGACTTGAGAGACAGCTTTGAGACCAAGGCGGGCACTGCTCAAGTACCAAATTTCACGGCCCGTGCGAAGAGCTACCGCAGCAGTGATATCTGTGACCGACTTACAGAAGGAGAGTGCTGAGTTCACCCGCATTTGTCGTGCTTGGGGGGCAGGTGATCCTGGTGTATACTTGAGCAGTGGCTTGCGTAGTATTCGCATGACTCTTAGCTGCAACGTTGAAGTTAAAAGGAAAATGGATACCTAGCTGAGGGATTATGCGTCTGGACATCCCGCTGTGAGCTCGATACACGACTTGTGACAAGATGGGTGGAATGCCATAAGCGAGAGCAATGTCCGTCGTGGCAAGCGTGAGTGGCTTGGCAGTCCGCCACTCCAGCGCCTGCTGCATCGTTCTGTATGCTTGACCGTGGGGCTGCATGTAACGAGCGTAAGAATAGGTGCAGGTTAGGAGAAGGAAAATGTGACAAGTCATTTCTGTCTCTCTTGGCGGTGAAGCTCAGCTCAGCCAGCCTCCAGCCATTCCATCCCCACTTCCACTCAGCTCGGCCTTTCACCTGCACGGATTCATGAACGATTCGTCTCCGCAGAGTACATGTCCTCCTGAATGACGCATCCAGTTTTCTTTTGGATGCAACTTGCTGCCATTTATGGCATATTTCTCAGTCCGCCATCGCCAGTGGCTTCGATATCTGTGGATCAAGTTCACTGCAAGACCTTCGCCTAATCGTATCTGCAGTATGCATGCGTGTGACCATAGCTTCATCACACCACTTCGATCCCTGAAGTGGAAGGAAAGGTCGTCATGATACAGCAACGTGGGTGATTGGGTCCTATGCTCGAGGAGCATGAAACACAGTCGAGCCATCATCAGCAGATATAAGTCCACCTCCATTTCTCTATCTGCAAGCATTAAATCCATATCCTTTGTCGTCTTGTTCCATCGTCTGCTGTGGCAGATCGCATCCTTCAACTTTTAGAACTAGGTCCAGACTCCACCCAAGACTCAACATGGCTTTGCTCCTCGCTCCTTACAATGACTCTATGCGTCTGGTCAGTATATAAAATCCAAGACATGGCTCTCACTGAAGTCTGACAGGGTATGGGCTATAATAGCTACACGCAGACAGCATGCATCGACAAGGCAGTTCTTGTCAGTAATGACAAGAAGACGAAGACGGCGAACCCTTCTCAGGTGGTCAACTATTCCAGTCGATTCGTGGAGCGGCTGTCAGACATTGCAGATTCTCTTAACATCTCCTACAGCAATTCTATCAAACGAGGGACGGTTGAAATTGCAGGAAACGGCAACTCTATCAACGAGGACAAGATCAAAGCTTCTGATCTGAATGCAGTCGTATCTGTCAAAGTTGTCAACCAGACCGAGACCATCGACGACAACTGCGAATTTCAGGGAATCGACGGTGTCGAGCCAGGCACGTCGGCTTTCAACGACACTTTTGGTGACTGCTCATCTCAGGCTTCATCGAGGGCGGCGACTTCACAGGAATTATTTCCATGAGAGTGCTAGACAGATCCAAGACTGAAGAAGTGAAGAAGACCATCAGAAGTGCGGCAGACTATGGACAAGATGAGGACTTTTCGCTTGATGGAAGTTTCGGCTTCTCAGGTGCCACTTCAGAAGCGCTCAAGCAGACAGAGACCACGATATCTGTCAGCTGGATGGGTGGTGGGCAGGTCAAGTCTCGTGAGTGAAGCTTGCAATGGGGCACCGATCATTACTAAAGCAATGGATCCAGAGGACGTACAATGGGACATCAATTCCGTCTTCGACACAGCCGCTGCCTTTCCTGCACATGTTGCTGAGTGTCCGCAGAGGACATGGTAGGTGTATTCTTGAAGTAGCATGAACGGTCACTTACCAAGGCAGGGCCATCCTGACACGATATTCCGCCAATCGCTCGTTCAAGAACAAAGCCAAAGAGAGAAGTCACTCACTTCTGCGTTACGACGCAGTCATGTCCTACACTGCCGAGCTTTTTGAGAATTTCATGGGATATAAGCAACACATTAAGAATGTTCAAGACATCATCAGCAATCCATCCAAGTACAAAGGTACTGCATCTCAGTCCATCTTGACATCATTCGAACCCTCTTTGACCTTTTACAGCACAAGATAACAAAAACAATGCGATCACGACTTCTATTCCTCAGCTTGTCGCTGTCAAGTCTGCGTTCCGCGGTGAAATGCAGAAGATCGTCAGTGTCGTGGATCTCTTCTCCAAGGACCCAGATGCTCTTCATCGTAGTCAGGCACTCTCTAAGGAGCCAAGCGACGATGTCGTACGCAAGATCATGCGTGCAGCCCTGAAGATCAGCGACACTGTTGGATCTAGCGCCCCTACAGAGTTCAGTGCTACTGCACGTAGCGGGTCCACTGTATCTACCGCCTCATCGTATAGCGTTGTCGGAGCGGAGAGCCTTGCCGGTGACAAAGTAGCTGCAATGCTCAACTCGCTCCTCGCCCCTGAGATCTGGATCGATGTTCTGCCAGTGGCTATAGAGGAGCTCCCTCAAACTTCAGCATCGAAGCCTGCTGATGCCGCCACAATGCTTGCCGGCTTTCCACCTACTCCCACGAAGGATGATGTCAGACCAGTCGCACCAAAGCTGACCATCCACGCTGCAGTGTGCGGAGTCCAAGACTGTACCGACGTCCTCCGAAGTCGTGTAGATACCGTGGTGAACACCTTGACCGTATCTTCCGGTAACTCAACGCCATCGCAGACGATCCCGTCCATAACAACTTACGCAGATTCCACAACGCATGGCGGCCCCTACTTGCTGTAGTATACTCCTTCGGAAGCGAGCCTAGGCGTATATTACTCGTCAAGCAGGAAGATGGTGTGGGCACAACGACTACGCTGAAACGTGAAAACGACACGAACCCCGCTGTGTCGGCCCACAGAATACACAAAAGAGACCTACAGCATCGTCGCTATCATATTTGGAGCTAAACTTTACACCAATGCAGAAGCCGTCGAGAAAGTCAAGAATGAGCTCCGAGGCTCCTATGACGACGGGCGTAGAGTCCGCACGTGGAATGTAAATGGTGGATTCGGCGACGATCCGTGAGTGCCTTTCCCTTCCAACACCTGTTTTCCCTTACGCCAAACCTTCTCCATCCCTACTCCTTCCGAATAACTGATCTCAAGCAGATGGTGGGGTGTCCTCAAGACCGGCATCCTCTTCTATACCACCAGTCCCAACGGCACCGTGATCCGCTCCTCCTGCGGCGTCGACAGCTACCAAAGCTGCACCATCAGTTCCCTCTCCCTGCCGGACAAATTCCGGTTCCGCGGGCAACCCGAGCACCCCGGCGCTGTCCAGAAAGTCGGCTTTGACAGAAACAGCCTGAACATCCGCTTCGACCACCGAGTGTTCCTGGCCTTCGACAACGGCGTCGTCTTCTTCGCGCACAACGACGCCAATTTCGCTTTGTGGGTCAATGGGCAATTGAAGTGGCATACGAACACGTCTCGGAAGGAGAGGGATCACGCGAAGATGTCGGTGATTTTCGATGGCAACATGGACTTTGCCGTGTGTCACGGCAGCGAGAGGACGGAGTGGAGGACGGATTGCAGGAAGCCGAACACGAATGGAAGGGTGTATTTCAGTAATCAGGCACCGTATATCGAGATCTGGGATGAGGATGCGGGTGTGAGGATTTGGAAGTTACCACCCTGCTAGGCAGTCGAAATGGCCATGCGGGCCTATTCCTCTACATTGAAGTTATGTATCATGGAAAGTAGACGTCATTCACCACCTGCACCTCTGGATATGAAGCGCCAGGCCGCTTTAGGATCCTTTGACTCCTCCCTGTGAAGACGAACTTGAAGAAGGCATCCAAGAACGCCGTCAGAACGACCAGCACCCTCTGCCCGTCAAGCGGACCGACGATAGCCTCCACTGCAGGAATGGTTCGGTAACCGGCGAGATCAATCAGAAGAGAATAGTCGCCGAAAGTATTGTGCGTCGAGTTCCTAAGCTGCAGCGCGAACTTGTTCCTTGTCGGCGAGGCGGCGAAAAACTCATGCCACGACGTGTCATTGATGCCGTCATGTTCGAAGACCATAAAAGGCTTCTTGAGGCCCTGCTGTACAACAGAGCCGTACATGGTCCCGTCGAGATTGACACCGCCTTTGAATGAGGGATCTTCGAGCGCCGCTTGTCCAGCAACGGCACCGCCCAGGGAGTGGCCCCAGACGGCGATGCGGGAGTGATCAATCTTATAGTTCGAACGCGGGGCAGAGGAGTCCAAGAGCCGCTGCTTGACGAAGGAGACGTCCTTCACGCGGTCACGGACGGCGTCCTCAGTGGAAAGGTTGCCGGCCAGGATGTATGAGCCATCCAGATACTCGACGATTCCGGACTGGAGAGGCGTATCGATAGTGACTACGATGTACCCGTAGCTTGCAAGACGCTGTGCTAAAGCTCCGTAGAACTGTCTCACCGCACCCTTGCCCGGAGTGAAGAGAGTAAGGGGCCATGACTTGTGGCTAGAGTATCGTGAAGGAGAGGAGGCATTGCAGACTTGAAGCTCGAATTGCTCGAAGGCGTCGTCTGGGAGCGGAACTCCATATTCTGAACTGTAGAGTTGAGCACTGAGTCGTGCTGTGAATGGAGGCATGTAAGGGATGGTGTATGGCGAGCAGTCTGCATAGTCCCCAACAGGATAGAAGGTCGTAGCCATGAGCTTGCGAGCACTGCCATTGACGGTCCTGCTGCTGTCTACCAGCTCTGTGATCTCTGCGTTCACGCTGTATGTTCCATTGGGTCGAGGGATGACGATGGCCGAGGCCAGCGGCAACAATGGCAGTAGATGTGAGACCTTCATCGTTCAAAACATTCAGCGAAGGTGAGAGAGAGAGCGCAAAAGAGGAGAAGCGACGGCTTGAGGATAATTAATGCTTGGAGAATACGATGCTCAGTCTCCACCAGCGTAAGCACGGGTGGCCTGAGCCGCCCTATACTGCACGGATAATTCATTCTGATTCGTGTGATCGATATTACCATTTTTGTTCTAGTGGTAGTCGTCAACAATAATGGTGCACAGGTGATTGAGAAGGCCGGGTAATAAGCAGGTTGCAGGGAGCAACATGGTGGAAGGGGGAGTGCAAGCATAGTGGTTGTAGGGGCCTGACCTGAACAAGAACGGTATTTACCCATTCAGTAGTCACCCTCCGATCACATCCGGGGCAACTGCACAATGACCAATGCCGTCTCCCTTGAGTAATGTTCAATAAGAATTTGTTCGCTAGGATCTATGCTACCGTGTCGCTATGCTGTCATTATATCATGTCTGCTATTACTACACCTTTGGAATCTTCTTCTGACCTATAGGAGTATGCCCTTGACTTTTCTGGCTCTTGAGCCAGTCCTCTTTGCTGATTGATTTGCCAGCAAGCGGATGTTTCGGCTTGTCTGATGGAGTAGGGGCTGCAGCCGTCGCCTTAGGCTTCTTTACCCAATTCCCCTTGCCGCTCGTAGAACTATTACTTGAGCTGACCGTGTGTGCGCTACCCATTCTCTGGGGTCCTGGTGGTCGGACCGGCTTCAGCGCTCCATTGGTGGAGCCAGAGCCTGTACTAGCCTTCTGAGCAGCAGCGTTCTTGGCTGTCGCCTGCGCCTTTGCTTCCACGGACTTTCTGCCTTGCTCTACTTTCGGACCGAGCTTGGCGAGAGCACCTGCTCCCCTTTGAACAGCCAGGGTGCTGATTGGCCGAGTGACGACAGTCTCCATGGGTGTCATAGGTATGCTTTGTCTGATATTTGGCGCTTTCCTGGCTGTGGGAGTAGCGGCTTTCTGCAATCTGTTCTGAGCCTTCGCATGTGCATCCTCAATCAAGCCACGCAGCTCTGGATCCAAGTTCTTGCCAGCGGTCACGTTGGATGTCGCAGGCATCATTCTGCTTCCACTTCGCTTGGCTATATTATCAGCAGCCTTGTTTCCAGGCGGCAGCCCTGGTATCTGTGGTAGTCCTTGAAGCATTCCATTGCTCAGACCACCTTTTTGCTGAGCTGCAACTTTGGCAATAAGTTTGTCGAAATCGACGTTGTCCGGTGTGAGTTGCCCACTCGATATTGCAGTAGCCGCGGTTGCAATAGGTGCGAATATCCCCATGAATTCTTCCATCCCGCCAGCTCTGACATCAGTGGTGATGAACTTGGCAGACTTTGGAGATGGCTTGATTGGTACTTTAAGCCCCTTCTTCCTTTGTTCAGCTGCAAATTTGGCCAGAGCAAGCTCGGCTTTGATGGCTTGAGTAGGATCACCTTCAGGGAACGTTCCATGCCTTTGGAAGTGCTCAAGAAGGAAATCCTTTTCTATCCAACGTTGCCTAAGCCATTGCGAGAACTTTTCGGTATCGTCAATTGGTATGTCGGAAATGCGGAATCTGCGCCAATACATGTTGACTGACTTGGGTGGTCGTCCTTCAAATAGTGATGATCGCAGGGTGAAGATGTCTTGTCCGAATTGGCCCTTGGGTACACCCTCGTATGCAATCGTCGCATCGTATAACCAATTGGTGGTCTCCTTCAGTTCTTGCAAGCAGAATTGCAAACCAGTGCTCCGTGGAAGCAGTTGGTGCTTCATGTCGGGAACACCAGTCTTCTCGGCCCAGGCCTTACTTTTCTCCCTGGTATTCTCACTCAAGTTTGTGCCTTCTGGAAAGATGAGCAGCCACATGGGATTGGATGGATTGCTCAGGGCTTGGAGATGCCGCCTAAATCGCGGTTTGTCTGTTTCCCATTTCCGAGCAAGAAAGATGAAATTGTAGAACTGTGCACCCCAGCCAAAGATGGGGACATTCTTTAGCGACTCCTTGAGGATGATGTAGATGTGACCGTGCATTTTGTTGGTGTATGCGATGAACCAGAGGTATAGCCAGTCCGTGTACAGCTGGTGATTGGCCATCATGACCAGCCGGTGAGGAAAATTGCACTTGAGACTCCCGTCGGGCATCTGGAATAATTGGTCCTTCATGCTATCATCTCCAGTCACTCTGAACACAGTTGGCGCCCACCATTGGGTCATTGTGGTAACAAGCACAGCAAAGGACTCCTTGGTCCATGCCATGTACCCTTCGTAGAACTTTGGATCGACCAGCTTCAAGGGAGCGCCTATCATTTGAGATGCGCTGATTGCCAGGATGCCGGATAGAAACGTCGACGTCGCTGAAAAGGCCCTCTCGGCCTGTCCCATGGCTCCAAACCCAGGTCCTGCTGGGTGCTCGCCAATCTGCGGCTTTGACAGGCTGAGGCCTGCGCCCAGGTCCGAAGACCTCTTTGCGGACGACATAGTGTAATTATTGATGAGGTTATTGGAGAGGCATGTCGTCGGCGACAAATATTTCCAGAACCTCACACGACATGTGTCTGATCCAGGCGTGCCGTGGACCGATACAATCTGTGCCACGGTAGTGCCACAAAGTGCGGCTTCATCGAAGATTTACGTCAGAAAGACCAACCAAAAGCGGGACTAGAGGAGCCACAGAACGCCACGACTTCCTTGAAAATCAATCAAATGGTTCGCATCCTTGTCGCAACTCCTCCACAAACACGGCTCGCCTTGCACCATGACGTATCCCTCATGCAACCTCTGATGCTGGAGCTCGATCCAGCCCAGCCATTTCCATGCGAGCCACAGTCACCTTTTCACGTCCCGTTCTTCCCTGCCCTTGCCAGACCCTCGCGCGCTGTAATCACACATTGACTCGTTTTAATCACATTCGATCTTCTCCACTTCTACTTTGCCTCTTAAAACTCACTCACCTTGACGCTATCTCACTCCAATCTCTACTACCCTACAAACTCACACAAGTTCGCTACTCTTCGCAATGGCAGCAAACAACCAAGTCAACGGTGTACCTCGCGCCAATGGCGTCCACCAGGCCAACGGCATCACTCGTCCAGTAGCAAACGGAGCGCCAGCCCGGAGACAAGCCCGCTCTGCCTCCCTGCCCAAGAACCAGATGGTCCGCAAGCCAGCACCACCCAAGGCGCATTCTGCAGCTGGCGACAATCCGCAGCAAGGCGTCACATCCGCCTATGCGATCATGGCAAACCGAATTGCCAACAGAGTTGCTGAGATGGCTGAGAGTATCACATTTGTCGAGCGGTAAGTCGCATGAAGCTCAGAATTTTTGCTCAACGGTCTGATTCCCCGCAGCCCAAAACCTGGACAGCCACAATTTGGCGAGGCAGAAGAACCCAAACGTGCGCCAAGGAAGCTCGAGATGCGTCTTCCAACATCTGGTCCCGACAGCGTCAGCTTCTCAGCACCCTTCCTCGACAACACCCTTCAGAAGATGCTTACGCTCCAAAACCGTATGCTCAAGAGTACGGCCGAGCTCTCCAAGAGCGGTGTCGACGACAAGGTCATTCGCGAGCAGGCTGCCCAGAGTGCAGAGCTCAGCAGAATCATTGCTCTCATCTGCGCAGAGAAAGCAAGGCAGGGCGCGTAGAAGATCAGATTGCTATCGGCATTGGACGGACAGGGTTTGGCGTACACAGGCGTCTTGCGTCCACAGTTAAGATATGTTTCTACGATTCACGGCTATGAGTTACCAGTCTTCTACTCGACGAGGGTTCCGTATCCTCCAGAAAGCACATCAATCAGATGCAACTACAGAAACGGCATAGCGAAAGCGAGATACCTTAGTGAGGTTTCACATTTGTACTAATACAATTGAAAAATTGAAAATTCACTATTTCTCCCAAACTCGTATTCTGCACGAGGCGATCATGGCTAACAATGTTATCAGCTAGACCCTTCTTCTCTAGACGCGACCAGGTCATGGCCTGTTCCCGGTTTCTGTGATCAGCGGCTAAAGCTGCTCTCCCGCCACACGCGCTTGCGAGCGGCCCACCATCAACGTCACCTTGCATAAGCTTCAAGGCCCTTGCGCAACCTTACCCCAGATGCTGCCCGTGGCACCTCGACATCAAGAATTTGTTTCTCGTTGAGAACCTCTGACACCGACTAGCAAGATCGAAATCTTTTGGAAAACGCATCCTCAAAAACCTAACACCACATCTCACCATCAACTTTACGCCAAACTAATCCCGATATCACAATCTGAATTGACACGCCTAAAGCGACCGCCACGATGTCGTTCATCGGCGACTACATCCAGAACAAGGCCATGGGCGTGGTGCTGCCCCTCGTGTCCAATGGCATCACCTATGCAGGAGGCGTGGCCGGTAACGCTGTCGGCGGAGCAGGCAACTTGATCACCAATGGAGGGAAAAGCGTCGGCGATGGAGTTGCAGGTTTTATACAGAACGGAAGTGAGTTCCATACGTTCTATGACAATGAGCTTCGCTTCTCACCGCGACTCTCCCTCATCTGACCTTCACTAACACTTTTCCAGTCGGCAACCGCATCAATGCCGTAGGCGAATACATGATGGACTCGACAGCCACACAAGATGGCCGCGTCAAGAAAACAGCCGTCAAAGCCCCTTCCTCTTCCGCACACAGCACACCCAACATCTCTGCCACCGCAGGCGGCGCAAAGAAGACCGTGTCAAATACATCAAAGACTGGCACCAAGACCCTCACAAACACCGCCTCAACTGCGTCAAAGACCGCATCCAACGCCGCCAATCAAGGCATGAAGACTATTTCCTCGGCATCGCGGCCAGTCACAGGTGCAGCGAGCAATGCCACAAAGTCGTTGCCGGCTGCAACGTCGGGATACACCAGTACAGCGAACAGCTTCGTCGGCGGTGCGGTAGGGGGCGTCAAGAAGGGCGTATCAAGTGCGCCAGGATTGGCGAGGACATCGAGTGGGCCAAAGCCTGCGCCGACTAGTGGTGCGAAGAATCAGTCGGGCAAGGTCTCTATCAGTCCACAGAGCAGACCGGGTGGTGCGACTGGAGGCGCGAATAAGGCGGCTGGAGGAGCGAAGGCGGCAGGTGGGGCGGTGAAGGGACCGGCTCAGAACACTGCGGGGAAGGTCAGGGTATCGGCGGCGAGTAAGCCTAAGCCTGCTGCTGCTGCTGTGCGGTAGAGTCAGTACAAAGGAATGCAAGGGGATATTTTTTGAGCTTCTAATTGTAGTTTTAGCGAATACATGATTCATCGTAAGTAGAACTTTGCATTCGATACGGTTGTTACTGAATGTAACTTGAGCACTGCCGTCAAAGGACAGCGGAGCGAATACAAACATAAGAGCTTAAACAGATCCGTAATGCATACCATTTTTTTCTAGAAAGCAAATACGAATTGTGCAGCATCCGTCCGTCTTTGCGAAAGTGGGTTGGCATCTTGGATAGCGCTGGTACTCATGATCTTACTTGGTTAACAATGGTGAGGATGGGAATGAGGATGGCGGGATCGAGGCGATGGTCGTTGCAAATGATTGGAATAGCGATGGTGTGAGGCCGATGATAGCGGCAAAAAAGTCGCGCATTGCCTGGTCGCGCTCGTCACAAGTGCTGGTGTGGTGACTGATATCCGTAAAACGATCTAATCTGCCGCATGAATAGCTGACTCAATGTAGCCCAAGCGAATGTGCTCGGGCTCTTGAAAGAATTTGGCCGGATGCAAGTAGTAGCGTCGATCGGGAGGCAAGCTGGCAAACTTGGTGAAAAGTGCTACCATAGCTCTCTTGGTACATAGCAGACGTCTGGAGATAGTCTGGCTATGCTCTGGGGTTTCAGGCCTCCCTCGCATCGCTGCATACTCCAGGAGCATCCCTGCGAAGCCTGCGGCAATCGCTGTGGCGAAGGACGTTCCAGTCGCCGGTACGTCCCCCTTGGACTTGATGTCGCTACACGGAATCTCCTTCGCCAAAGTACCATATATAGCAGGTCCGTTATGCTGAATGCGTGGGTTGAGTGACTCCAGAAATGCTCCTGTGCTGTCTGTCCCATGTATTGGAATCACGGTGTCTATTCGCGCTGGAAACATGATGTCGCCTTGTTCTGGACCATCGTTACCAGCCGCGGCAAAGAAGAGAATCGAGTTTCCCCGATCGTAAACGGCTTTCTGAATTGCCCTTTCCACCACATCTGAGCTTTTCCATGCCATGCGGTTTCTCGATCCGAAGGACATTGTGATGATGTCCACGCTCCAAATGTTGGTGGCATGTGAAATGGCCTAGGATACGTCAGGAGCCAGAGACCACTACAATGATATGCTTGTACACTCACCTGTGCGATACATTGAGATGCATCTGCTAGTGAAGCTGAATACGCCGCTATTCGAGCAACGTAAATGTCGACCTCGGGCGCCGATCTCATGACTAGTGACACTACTTTTGTCCCATGTCCATCGATGTCTGTGAGATCATCGGAACCGTAGACCCAATCTTTCCAGTCTTGAATACGACGGCGGCGAACTGGATGAGCGAAGAAGGCAGGAGATGCATCCAAGCCAGTATCTAGGATAGCAACCTTTGTTCTGACCCGTTCTGTTTGAAGATTGCCACCACTCTGCTTGAAAACAGCTCCATAAGAGTGAAGCACCTGCTGGAACCAACCTTCAGCGGATTGAGCTCTGCCGGCGTCGAAGACGTTAGCTGAACGAGCGCCTGCTAAAGGCTCAGGAACTGTCGCCTGGGCTGGGCAAGGAACGTATTCTGGTCGTTCAAAGCTTTCAGGAAATCCAGCACTCTGAATCGCTTTTTGTTTGCTCAGATCTGAGAGTCTGGTGTCAAAGTCCCAGACTCCACCATGGTAGCTGGGTATATGAATATCTTTCTCAAGAGCTTCAGTCATTTTGGCCTCCGAAGCATTCGACGAATAGTAAGACGACACAGTACTATGATGTGATTTTTGACTGCTGGAATTCGACAGCCGGCATTCTGGGTCCGAGACTTGATCATAGTAGCTTGATGAACGGCTATGTCTATCAGAAGCTTCCACGGTCTTATTTTGCGGAGTACCCGAGGAGTGACGAGTTTCGGGAATGGGTCCGAGTCTATTTATGACCTTCATGTATCCAGCCTGTGTCAGAAGCTTGGCTAGCGGTGTAACAACGTTTTCGTGAAGGATGATACGGCGTGCTTCAGCTCCATGGCCAGACTGATGAGATGACTTCAGGCGTTCAAGAAGAACAGTGTCGAAACATATCTTGACAATCTCTCGATAGCTCTTCCGGATCGGAGATTCATTTTCCAACCCTGGAAAATAGGGCCAGGATGTGTCATTGTTGACATAATTCTCGCAGTGAATGACATCCATGTTCAGAACTTTTTCCAGGTTGATTGAGTTAGACATGGCATCCTTGGGCAGAGTTCCATGCAGACCTATGTCGACCAGCAGCTTTCCCAGTGATATGAGATGCGGAAAGGGGTGTATCACTTGGCCAGGAAAGTGCTCCGGGACTTTTCGTGGCGATTGAAAATCTACTCCGAGGTATGGCCTATTCGCATTGAGCCAATAGTTAGCGTTTTGAGAAGAGTTGACCACCTTGTGCTTCAGGAACAAGATTGAATCGTAGCACCATCGAACGTTCATCCATTCGGTTCCATACAAGCGCCATGCGGAGTACGCAAGCGTATGAGCAAGTACAAGTCTCATCTTCGTATTGAGACCAGGATGCATAAGTATCTGATCAAACGGAATACCGTCGCTGGAGTCCAGGAGGTCACCTCGATCGCATCGGTCGTAGATCTGTCGGAACTTGCCATCCTGCAGACGGATCCAAGATATACCGGGGCCGATATCGTGATTAAGCATATCACAAAATGTCTTAAAAGGGAAGTTTATAATGGAGCCCTCTTTCACTGGGTCACTCAGCTGTAAGCTCATCTTCGGCTTGTCTTGGTCTTCGGGGGATCTGCCGGGCACATTAGTTTCCGTTAGAATTATCGAAGGTCTAGTCTTTGATATCAACAGACCCTGGTAGAACTATCTTTATTTGTCGCCAATGGCCAGTGCCACGCTTCCAAGGTTGGGGCTGTCCAGAGAAAAGCATGTTGACATGTCTGGGACAACCATTCTGTTCTGTCTCTGTCTCGAGACAAAGACGGCTGAGGTGGCCCAGTCGTTGCCTGCCATGCTCAAAGGCACCACAATGACAGTGCTGGCTCTTCAGCACCTGATATAGAACATCGTACGATTCAACTGAGTGACTTTTCTGTTGAGGGTCCAATAGAATAGATCCGGAGAGAACATTACAGAGCGCAACAACGACTCTAACCAGGAAGGCCAGGGTCCGAGTCAACAGGACTGGCATGTGTACAATCCAGTGCCTCATTCGAGTGTCAATGTGGCCATCCATGTCAAACAAGCAAGTTTTCTTTGAACTGTAGTCCCTTCACAGGTAGTACAGGTGTCTCGGCTGAGTCTGAGAGGGGTTGACAGCACATGCATGTTTAGCGCCGTGGGCAGCTCAGCTGAGACGTCACATTTGTCCGCACAAAACCACTTATATGGGTATCAAAATGAGACCTCTCCTTCGAGACGACCAGTGAAGAAGTGGTGACTCAGATTCAGCACCTAGTAGAACCAATATGAGCGTCGAGAAGTGCGCATGGAGACCTTTGGAAGCTGGCCGAACCGACAGAGCGTTCGCGCCTCTAGAAAAAGTAATGACGCAAGAGTTTCTGAATGCACTCGAAGATCTCGTTTCTAAGGCGTCGAGATCACAGCGCGACTGGGTAGAGATCAAAGCGACGGAGCTGCGTATAGTGGTGGATAAGATAGATGGCCGATCTAGAGAATGCGAAAGAGCTAGGATCATAACAATGCTAAGGCCGGCTGTCGCGGAAGCCTTAGACATGATCAAGAACATCACATCTCCTATAAGCGAAGGTAGGCTGCTCGAAAACATTACTGTTCTTTGCCATCAGGTAGTGTTGAAGTAACCTGTGGGCGAGTACAAATAACCAAGTCTGCCGTCACCCAAAGCGACGTGGCATCGTCCCGCGAATCCTTTCCGTCATGGTTTCTGCACGGAGTTATCGAAGCTCGAAGGATGATACTGACTTGTCTGTAGCAGATTGCTCGGGAATTGAATCGCTGGTGACGAGGCTCTCTCATCTAGCGACTTCGGAGTTTCAAGCTGCTCAAGGAGACGCTGAATCCCTCTTCGACGCCCAACATTATGCTGAATTAGAACAGCACCTGACACTGCTCATTCAAAGTCGATGTGTCCAGCTCATTGAAGAGCTTCGAGAGGGGAAAACTGGTGTGTTGAAATATAGAGGTCTTGACGCGGTACAACAACGGCTCGTGACTGCGAATCTGAAGCGACGTCACCATTTCCTCCATGCTTCGAGGAAAACGTCGAATGCTAGAAAAGGAGACCAAACACCTTTCGCGTCGATAGACGCAAGGAACTCAAGGCGACCCGAAGGTCTTCCGACCTCGCTCGACGACTTCGTACCCATAGGCCTACCAGGACGATGGATGTTCGATTCAAATTCTTGTCTAGGGTCGCAGGAAGTGGGCAAGACGAACGAAGCATTACCAACAGGTTATCAGCAAAGTCCGCAACACCATGAGTTGCGCTGTCCTTGCTGTAGTTCTGTCTTGCCAGCTCAATTCTTTCAAGACAGGGCTGCGTGGAGCGCGCACCTTATCATGAATGTCCGTCCGTATGGCTGCATTTTGGAAGACTGTCCGCTTCCGGAAGCCACATTTGCCTCCCGTGCTGCTTGGGAAGAACACATGAACATTCAGCATGCTGGACCACCGGTATGGAAATGTCGCCTGTGTAAGGTCGCAGCATGCTTTTACTGGAAGGATGCATTCATTGACCATCTGGAACATAGGCACGCAGGAGCTGTACATGATTCAGAATTGTTCGCGCAAGCATCCTCTGGTCACGGAACTCCTCTAATCGTGTCATGTCCACTCTGCCCGCGGGAAACTCATTCCGGATCAGGCAACACATCTTTGATTGACCATATTGCCCATCATTTGGAGGAATTTGCAATGTGCTCTCTGCCTTGGGAAGCGAGAGCTGAGGAAAAGCAGCATCGCTGTCCAGAAAGCGAGTCCAGGATTCTACGCTGGGCACTTAATCTTGAGGAAGCCGAGCGCGAAGTGACGAGCTGGGATTTCCTCGAAGAGTCGCCTTCGACGATGAAACCCGATCTCGTGGTGTCTATCTGCAATCTGTTCGGTCTTAGAACAGGGGTTGACCGAAGTGATCTTGAGTCACAATTGACTGACGTCAACACAGATACAGCGCATTTAGTCCTCAATCAATATTCCGAACCGGAGAGCTGCAGTTCATGCTTGGTACACACGTCTATTCCTGACAGTCTAAAGGCACACGATATGGGTGACACTTTGGCCGAATTTCTTGGAAAAGGAGCGTCTATGCATAGAGATACACTGCCTACAGCAGCCCCTGATCAACAGATCTCTTCGACCGGTGCGAGTATGAACGTCCACACGGACTTCTGGTCTAGCTCCGTCAACCAGCGGTTGTTGGTTGAGCGGTATCCTCGAGGAGTCGAGGCGCTCTATTCTCTCCACTGGGTTCTCAGTAATAGTTTGCGGGATTTCTTTTCTCTTCACAGGTTACAAAATTCGAGATGGAAAAGTCGACTCCAGTCTGTGTTACCATCAAAGATAGCTGATTCCTTTGGGTATGGTCATCAGAGTAGCTTGACACTCGCTGCCTACACGACGGCGGTAGCAGCCCATAACCATGGCCTCAACAGTACATCGCCTGTACTGTTAAATGTCCTTGAGGCGCTGTCCAATAGTCTGACTACGGAGGACGATACTACTGATACTCTGGCGTCGGCCGTTGATATGGTACTACACTTTCTACCTCGGAGCGGCGAAAGGCGATCCCAAAAATTCAGCAAACTGCACGATCTAAATACTCTAGAATCGTCATCTACTAATTCGAGCGGAGAGGTCTCTACAATGCTTGTGCTCCGCGGATATCAGTCGTCTCATTGCTTGATCAAAGTTGGAGCGAAGTATCAGATTGATCCCCGAGTGTTTCTCAGGCACGTTCAGTCATTATGGCTCGATGACTCGTCGAGGATCTTTGCTTCGCTCTCTCATCACGGAGCATCCCTGGACATTATAAGTCTGAGCATCATATCACTCGGACAACGTGATGCTCCAGATGTCCCTTTGGACGCATTTCGCCGGAATGCAAGAGAAGCAATGGCCCGTTACCTGCTCGAAGTCTACACGGAGCGAGGTATGAAGACAGGTGACTCTATAGTGCGTAGCTACTGGGTGCATAGTCTTGTGTTCTTCTCGGTGGAGCAGGAAATCACGATCTCGTTGCAAAAGAAAGAGCAAAATTGGTCATGTGAGGTAACCAGTACCTCCTCATAATTGTTGGACTGACATGTCTAGTGGTCGTATGGACAGACATTGCTCGCGACCTGAGCAGCGGGCCAGATAACCCCTGGCGGACCTCGCCAACTCCCCCGTCAGCTAAGTCCCCACTTTGGCCGGTCCTCACAGGCTCTGGTCCTGGTCCTGCGAAAGGGTCAGCTCGCCACGCTTTTGCCATTGATATACATCGTAACGAGCACGCACGGTCCATGCTCAGTCCCGCAATTCCTAGCGAGCTAGATTCGGAGCTAATGGCTGCTGATCCTTTGTATTGCCTCGTTGATATCTTTAGACTTTCAGCCCGCTCGATCGAATCGCTTCTAGACCTTGTTGAGTGGAGAGTTGAGGAAAGTATTCGCTACGATCTTCCTGAATCGCATCAGGCGAATCACGCAGACCTTCTTTACCACCAGGAACTCCTTCGCAAAATGCAACAGCGAGCCACAGAAACCTCGGACGACATCAAAAAGTACCGACTCTCCTGGCCAAAATCCACAACGACCAAACAAAAAATTCAGGTGGATCGAGTGATCGACGATCTACAAAAGGACTACCAGGAAATCCAGAATAAAACTGACCAGCTTCTTACTCGCTGCCACGAAGGAATGAACATGTGCATGAGCCTTGCGGCCATCAACGGAGCGGAGGAGGCCAGGCTCCAAGCAGAAAGAATTGGTCAACTCACGTGGTTGGCATTCTTTTATACACCCCTCTCTTTCACCGCATCCTTCTTCGGCATGAACCTTGCCGATTTTGGCGAGAAAGGCGGCCTCCCGACTTACCTTTGGTTCGCTGTTTCTGTGCCCATTGTCACCATTTCTTACCTCGTTTTGTTGCTCGTGGGCAAGTATGGTACGAAGTGACTAAGGCATGCTTTGATCCCTACGACTGTTGGTGCCCTTCTCAGTGTCCAGTTTTCATCCTTGTTTTTTAAGACAGATCTTTTGCAGTCCCCCAGATCGAAGACGCCGAGCTCGCGCACTTGTATGATAGATTTATAGTCTCATTCGAACGATATCTGGTATCTTGTACACGCCATCCCAATGCTTGCTGATGTGTCATAAGTCATCACCCAATCCTTCCACCTCTCTTCCCGCCAGAGTTCCCATGCGCCTTAGAATACTCCATCAGCATGCCCAAAACCCCAGCATCACCACTCGTCTTGTCCCTCTTCTCCTTCGTCTCCCTCTCCGCCACCTTCCCTCTTCCCCTCCCCACGTCCCCAACCTCCGTCTCTTCATCCTCACTCCTGTCAAACTTCCACGACTCCGCCAACGAATCATCCGCCTCGATAAGCTTACTAGTCGTCAAATCCCCTACCTCTCCCCTCACCTCCAATCCCCTCCTCCCCTCCATCCGCGGACTAAACACATTCGGCCTCCTATCCGGCGCGGGCCCATTCCTCCTCCTCCCCGCATCCCTCACCGACCCCTGCCCCGCTCCAACCCTTCCCTGCAAATCAAGCAATCCACTCGCCCTGGGACTCGGGCTCCTCAGCCCCTTCATCCTGGCCTCCACAGTCCCGGCTTCCTTCCTCCTCAACGCGCTCTCCCTCAACGGACTCAGCGGCGGAAAAGCAGGCGGCAAATTCATTTGCCCCGCCCCGCTGTGCAAGCGCCGATGATACCTCTGCGCCTGACCGCGATCGTACCTTCCCAGCCTCTCCATGAAATAATACTGGCTCTGCGCCATCTTGTTGTCGCCCTTGCCTGCAGCGCCGGGTGCGGCCCCGCCTCCAGCCCCAGCGCCGAAATACTCGTCTCTCAGATCGCCTACGTCCCGGTCCGCGTCGTCGTCTTCGGGCCTATTACGCTTTCGGAATTCGAAGACGGCGTGGTTGCAGAGCCCGCCTAGGCCGTCGACGTGCACGGTGTTTTGTCGGAAGAAGTCGATGACGGCGGCCGAGGGCTTGCCTGCGTTGCGCCACAGGATGAAGGGCGCGGCGACGAGAGAGAGGATCTCCTCGAGGAAAATCAGGACTTTGACTTGGTACATGGCGGCGAATTCGTCGCGCACGGCTGGGGTGTGGAACTTATTCCTCCACCGCTGCGGAGTGTAATGCGTGTACTCGATGACTTCAAAGAGGTGCAGGACTGGTTCGTGGACTTCTGCGTCGTCTGGAACGGAGCCTCGGGCTGTGGTGAAGATGACCATTGACACGGAAAGGTAGAAGAACGCGGTCCGGTTTTGCGTGATTTCGAATCCGAGGAAGAGCTCTGGATCGAGTAGCGTGGCGATACCGAGGACGGCCGCGACGGTGCCCGCGATGAGGGAGACGAAGCTTAGGAATTGGATCGTTTTGTCGCGGGGGAATTGGGCGAGGTACCGATCTGCGAAAGGGTAGGACATCTTGCAGCGTCGGCGGAAGTCGTGCTCGAGCTCGTTGAATTCGCGCATGCGCCATTCGGCATAGGGCGTGAAGGCGCGCGCGCCGAGTTGGCTGGGTGAGTTACGGAACTCGGCATAGTAGCGGGCGAAGAAGTAGATGCATTGGGCTGTGACGTTGAGAGGGGCCATGAGGATGGAGATGATGGCGGCGAAGCGGAAGCGGCGGCGTAGAGTCTCAATCATGCGCAAGCGGAGTTTGGCGTCCAGGATGTGAGGCTGGACGTGGCCGTGAGAATCGAAGATGAAGTTCTCAAAGCAGAATGATAGGCACCATTCGAGGGACTTGGAGTAGAATGATCTCTGGCCGAGGAAGGGGAGATCGAGTTGCATGTCTAGGATCTCCTTGTTGATGAGCGCGATGTAGTAGTTGTCCCGCCTCATGAGACGGTTGGCAATATCGTGCGCATCCATTCGCTGCTTGGATTGCGAGGTACCAGCGACCTTGCGAACGTACCCAGGGATATTGGAGGCAGTCTCGGGGTTGGCATCTCGAAGGTTCATCAATCCTTCCACTACTCGTTCCCATGCTATGGTCTGAATATCCGAATCAGGAATACCCAACAAGTAGTGATAGAAATCATGCAGGTGCCAGAGCCGACGTATGTCGGTGATGTAACGGAATATGGACCACGACCACCAGAAGACGAAGATCCACAACATTGCATTCTTGAAGAAAGATGTTTTGGCCATACATTTGGGGATGAGGATTTCCGCTGTCGATTTGCTTTGTGGCACCTTGCTGTAGTCGATGCAGGTTGAGAGAAACATGTATGCGCTGAAAAGGAATGCAGTCGTCAAGACGTAAATCACTCGTGCCAGGAGAATCGACCAAATTCCGTGGTCTGTATAGTACTGATACACTTCAAGGAGGAATCCATCAACATTCTCAACATTCGCCCAGCGCCAGAGAGCCTGCTCTTTCCGGTCTATTCGTGAGGTGTAGGTCCGAGGCTGCTGTCTAGAATACGCGGTTGCTGGCGCAGGCGGTTGATCGAGGAAGAGCCGCTGATGTTCTTGAGCTTGCTTCCACTGCTGTCGCATCTTGTCTGTCTGCCGTGCCTCCTCGGCATCACGATAGCGCGCCTCTGGTGACTCTGCTCCTGTCTTTCCGGCCTCCATCAGCAGTGATTCTGGGACATCATTGTGTTCTCCCGGGGAGCTCGAGCGGGCTGTGGAACTGCTGACATGCCGAGTGTCGTGCTTTGGCTTTCCTGCAGGCCTTGAAGGTCCAGGTTGTGGATGTTGCCTATTCCGACCCCTCTGCTCTGGCGACGACTGCTCCAACAGCATGTTATCAAGCTCTTGCTCGTCCACAAAGTCGTGAAAGTTGCCATCATCTTCCGGCTCGCCTCCATCCTCCAGTATCCTCTGAGATTCCCCAGTACCCTGTCTGTGGCCCTCGAAAGCACTCTCGGCTCCTGGCAGGAAGCGCGAGAGGACCTTCGAAGCCATCATCGCTGCGAGTTCGTCCTGGGCTCTTTCCTGCAAGTTCTTTGTGTTCGTCTTGCGTGCTCTGCGCGTGAAGCTAGCTTGAGCTTCCTCTGTGATTTCTCATGGGTTCATTCATCAAAGAAAAACCCAGATATGCCAGACAAATTACATGGTTGATCATGGTAGGCAACTATCGCTGCACATGACGAGCATCACGCGCCAAGCTTCACAGATCAACACGTTCGGTCCGCGCCGCTGCACCTTCCCCACACTCTGGAGGAGCCGCATCCCACTTCAACCCCTCGACCCTTGAAGCCTCTGGGTAACATATGATCCTCGTGTGTATTGCGAATTCCTGGACAAAACCAAATCGGAAGCCGGCATTGCAAGCTGATAGCTGTCCATAAAAATACCTAAGCGCCAATAGACCCTTCTTCACCAATTTATGGCTTCTAAAATCTTGTCTGGCTTGATTGTAATTTCTCTGATCGGAGGGGGCCGATACTAGACCGTATCCACCGCACACCATCGCCCCCATAGTCTTCCTTCTCTCTTTCTCCTCGCCCTTAGTACACACCACTCTCAACTGCCAAAGCAGCTCCAGCCATGGCCCATCCCATAGAAGACCTAGCCCAACAATGGCTATCCCAAGACCGCGACCCCACCACCCGCGCCGAAATCGCCTCCCTCCTCGCCGCCGCAGACCACACGACCCTGACGCTCCTCCTCACGCCCCGCATCTCCTTCGGCACCGCCGGACTCCGCGCCCGCATGTCCGCGGGCTACGCACGCATGAACAGCCTAACAGTCCTGCAAGCCTCACAAGGCCTCGCCTCGTATCTCCTCTCGGTCACCACATCCACCCCTGACGTGCCCCTGTCCATCGTCATAGGCCACGACGCGCGGCACAACTCGGCCAAGTTCGCGCGGTTGGCGGCGGGTGCGTTCGTGGGGAAGGGGATCAAGGTGTGGTGGTTGGGACAGTGCCATACGCCGCTTGTGCCGTTTGTTGTTGGGGGGAGGGGTGCGGGGGCGGGCGTCATGGTTACCGCGAGTCATAATCCTAAGGACGATAATGGATATAAGGTTTATTGGGGGAATGGGTGTCAGATTGTGCCGCCTGTTGATGTGGGGATTAAGGAGGCTATTGAGGCGAACTTGGAGGTGGGGGTCTGGGATGACGGGGTTGTGGAGAGGGGGGAAGGCATGGAGAAGGTGGAGGGCATGGAGAAGGAGTACGTTGCTAAGGTGGTGAGGGCGGTGGGATGGGAGAGGATTGGTGGGGTGGGGGGTGAGGTGAAGGGGTTTACTTATACGCCGATGCATGGTGTTGGGCTGGAGGTGGCTATGAAAGTGTTGCACAGAATGGGACTGGGGGAAAAGGTGCACATTGTGGAGAGTCAAGCTAGGCCGGATCCTGAATTTCCTACTGTCAAGTTCCCGAACCCAGAGGAAAAGGGGGCGCTGGACGAGGCGATCAAGACCGCTACTGCGAAGGGGGATACGCTGATTCTGGCAAACGACCCGGACGCGGACCGATTTGCTGCAGCAGAATTGGTGAATGGGAAATGGACGCAGCTGACAGGGAATCAGCTCGGCGTTCTTCTAGCATCATACGTGCTGGAAAGCATGATTCAGGAGTCGGCGAGCGGCAAATACGCCATGCTGGCTTCGGCAGTGTCATCCCGAATGCTGGCTCGGATGGCGGAAGTCAGTGGCGCATTTCACTTCGAAGAGACATTGACGGGATTCAAATGGCTGGGCAACAAAGCGCAGGGTTTGAATGGTCAAGGCTACAAAGCCTTGTATGCATACGAGGAAGCTATCGGTTTCATGTTATCTGAGGTAGTCTATGACAAAGACGGCGTAGCTGCGCTCGCTCTTTTCCTGGCCGCGGTGAGAGCATGGTCTGCGCAAGGCATGACACCTTGGCAAAAGCTGCAGCAGCTGTACGAAAAGTACGGGTACTTCGCAGAGGCAAACACGTATTTAGTTTCTCCTTCGCCGGACACGACCAAGCGCGTGTTCGGAGAAGTGCGCAAGACAGCACCGAAGTCGGTCGGTGATCGCAAGATTCTACGTTGGCGAGATTTGACAGAGGGGCATGACACAGCGACGGCAGACCATGTACCAACACTTCCTGTCGACAAATCTGCGCAAATGATCACATGTGAACTCGAGCGAGGGGTCGTGTTCACAGTCAGAGGATCAGGCACTGAGCCAAAGATCAAGCTGTATGTCGAAGGGACTGCGCCGACGGCAGACGAAGCTCGGGATGCGGCACAGAGCGTATGTCAACAGTTGATCCAAGAGTGGTTCAACCCTGAAGCCAATGGGCTGCGGGTAGCATGAGGTGAGACTTGTCTTCATAGTGGGTCGGAAGCCTATGCAACCCCTTCACAACCTTGCTCCGATCCAAGCTTTGCTAAAGTTCAGAGCACTACCAGACCAACTGCTGGCGGCGCCCGACCGCTCAAGTGTTGACTCAATCTTGAGTTCCAAGCGGAGGACTGAGATCTATCAATTGAGAAGGCAGATCTCCGAATCGAGCCTTGAATTTTCACAGTTCCACAAAGACCTGCATCTCCAGGTATGCCGCTCAAACATTGTCGGAGTAAGCCGGCACAGGGGCATCGACTTCTTGGTCGTCCTGTGCAGACTGCCTATTTTCAGCATCCTGAAGATCAGCCGCCCACAAGCCTGAGCCAACAGCGGTGGTGAGCAGGAAGAGGAGGGAGGCAACGGGAACAAGCTGTAGCAGTAGACCCATAGTGCCAAACCAAGTCATCTGCCATCTACGTGACTTTGTCTTGATATACTGTCTCCGCTGCTTCTTGTCGAAACCCTTTAGCTTGTAGTAGCGCCATTGCTGGAGTGGTCCGGCTCGATAGCCGGTTGCAAAGAGGAAGAGGGGGACGCCGACATATGGAACCAAGTTCAGAGGCAAGAGAATGATGAACTCTGTGATCTGTCGCAAAGAGAAAGGATAATATTCAGCGCCTTTGTCTCGAGGGCCAAGACACTTCAAACAGTCCGGTTCGTCCGCGTCCACGGGTCGTGTGTTGGCCACAAAGTCGCGATGACCGCGGGCAACAAGTACAGCGTCGACAATGTCGACTTGGGTCTTGTCCACGAAGAAGGCTTCGAAGAATATGGACACAATCAGACTAGCTTCACTTAGGACCAAGAAGGTGCCGTTGACCCATGCCGAACCGGTTCGGTGAAAGATGGCAAGTAAGGCGACCTGGGGAAGATAGGCGAAGAGGAACAGGATCAAGGTTGTGAAGAGGGACAGAATGGCAAGCGGAATGAGCTTAGCCTGCAGCAGCGGCCAGAGAGATCGGTTGGTACCGAAGTGGTAAACGCCCTATTTAGTCATGTCAGGTATAGACGGTGAAGAACGTATCAGGCAGACAGCCCTACCTTCAACGGGTATGTCCAGGACAGGGTGAAGTTTTGCGAGATTCGCCTCTTGAAAGACGTGTCGGCTTGCCGTTGGTCTGCCATGTCGGCAAGAGGTCCGATGTGACTTACAGGAGAGCTTGAGAGCTAAGTGAAGAGCAGTTCGTCGAAGGTCTTTGGCGGTCTAGACTGGGCGTTTAGATCGTGGAGTGTGACCGGGGTATCTTTAGATTGGTGTTTCAGGCGAGCACAGCTAGTCAGTAGCCCTGCAGAATTTTTGCATGAATCTCTGAGGAACGCGTGTTATTGGAACATTCCGTAAAAGCTGATGAGTTACGAGCTCGATGTGGGAGTCCTCGCCTTGATAGCAGTGATGACAGATGAAGTCAAAAGTCGGAGCCTGGAGCTGCTTCAGGGCGTCAGCCACAGGAGGAAGCTTGACTGTGGAGAGGTGCGCCACTGTGGCTGCGATACCGTCTCTTCCATTGCTGTTCCAACTGTCACCATCTCGGGAAGAATTTAAACTCTCAGCTGACAACGGCAAATTGGTTTCAGAGATTTGTAAAGCATTGACTGGATGTGATTGCTGAAATTACGATGCATACAGTATACCAACCCAAGCGAGGCTCAAAGCACAGAATCTTGCATAGGTGGTATACTGGAAGTTGTGCTTCAGCAGCGAATGCATCATCCATGCTGCTAAGTTACTTGTCCTGGATCGCTCTTAAGACAACAGACCAAAGGCCTTTTAAGCGACGACAAATTGATTGTTCAAGCAAATGGTCATGTCGCAGTGACGGGAACGGGTTAGGCGCTAAAAAGGGGTTGGTCATTCATGCACCGCGTGGTGACCTGCATTCGGATGCTTTCTGCAGTCGGAAAGTGTCGTGCAGATCGGACGAACCAGAAATGGCAGAGTGGGGGAAGATGGAGCAGATCTGCGCGGGAGCGCCACTCCCTGCCCTCGCCGCGGAAGATCAAGACACCAACGTGCTGGAATTGCATGCCGCCGCCTTGCAAGCGGGACGAGACAGCGCATCTCCTTCCGACGAGCAGTCTCCTCACATCCGTGGTTCGTATTGGACACTCGAAGCCGTATCAGTGCTGAGTCGTTCGCGGCCCCCTTGTGCGATCGGGCTGATAAATTCCTACCGACAACCAAACTGTTGGAGACGCCTCACGGGCCGAAACCTGGTAAGTTAGCAAACATGTGGTCGTCTGCGGTTTGGCCGCCTCGCTCGTCACCGCCTCGACGGTATTCGGCGCTGCCTCCGACACTATGCACGTGTTCTGATGCCATTCTGCACGCCCACTTGCGCCCGTCTCGTGGTACTGGCAGAGGTACCTGCTGTCGCACGGCACAATGACAGCCGGTCAGACGAAGGGGGATGCGAATCAAAGTTGGGGCGACACGCCGTTGACGACAAGCGCTATCCCGTTAGTGCAATCCGCACAGCAAAACGGAGCAGCTATGCATGCGATCGGGAAAGGATACAGCTAGGGTCTGTCTGAATTGAGAACTTGCGCGAGTGCATGCCAATTCACCTTCACCGCAAGCCTCAGGAGCTTGCACGCTTCCACGATTCCAAGCTTGCCCTGCAAATCTTGCTCCACCCTGACCACCACCACGGCGAATCTCCCTTTGCCTCATTCTTGCCTGCCGCCTCTTCAGCAGAGGGCGCGAAAAAAAAGACCTCCTTTCTTCCCACTACGTCCATACCGCAAACAAGTGCCCTGTCGCGATTCTTGTTATCGTGTTCCAATTCCCAGGACTCGGATTCCTTGCCCGCCAAGATTGCGCATCCTGCACATCACTTCCCTCTCTGGTTGGCATCAATCGAGAATCGCATCCAACCTGTTCGCCCGCCTTTCTCTTCTCCCACGGAGCTTTGACTTGTTCCATCATTTCTTCTCGCCAGTCCAGACCTCGCTCGCTGCCTTTCATCGTCCTCTATCCCGTCGACCTCGGCGCACAACATTGCATCATCGAGGGCATGTTTGGAGCCTCTTCTCCGTATACCTCTAGTGTGCGCCGTCTTTTCTAAGGACGCCGCCAACGACGTAGGTGGCTAGCCGCTGCCACTACCTATTCCTTTCATCATCACCGCCAGCAACACCACCACCACCACCGCCATCATGGACGCCCAAGGATCCAACAACTCGAGCGACTTTGTAAGTTCCCCGCAATGGACAATATTAGATACGTCAGACGCAGCTTCTAATCAGCAATGCAGGTTCGCAAGTTGTACAAGTCAGTAGACCCAATTGACTCGCCGCGCGCAAACAACAATTGACTTTCCTCCCAGGATGCTCGAGAACCCACAAGACGAAAGCGTAGTAAGATGGGGCGACCAAGGGGATAGCTTCGTCGTACTCGAGGTTCGTGCACAGCACGTACGATAAAAGCGGACAACTCAATTGACCCATTCGCAGAACGAAAAGTTTACGAAACACATACTTCCCAAACATTTTAAGCACTCCAACTTTGCTAGCTTCGTGCGACAGCTCAACAAGTACGACTTTCACAAAGTACGGCACAACAATGAAGATAACAACTCAAGCCCGTACGGCGCAGGGGTATGTACTTAGTCTGGTCTACTGGGAGCTTTACTGATAATCATAGGCTTGGGAATTCAAACATCCAGACTTTCGAGCCAATAACAAAGATGCTCTTGACAACATCCGACGAAAAGCCCCTGCACCTCGCAAGCCAAACGCCATGGGCGAAGACATTCTCCCTACTCAGCAGATGGATATGTTCAATACACAGCTTGTCGCAACACAACAGCAGTTACAGCAGCTTCAAGAGAGGTACAACGAGCTAAGCATGCATCATTCGCTGTTGCTGCAAGAGTTGATTGGGGTACAAAAGACTGTGGTTAACCACGAACACGTAATGCAGTACGTTATGAACTTCCTGCAGTCGATTGATGCTCAGCGGAGACGCGAGTCGAGGGTCGCCAATCCCTTTGCTCCCCCCGCAGTCAATGGATCTGCGCCCACCTCCGCGGCCCCCGTTCAAGCCCCTCCTGCAGAAGAGGACATCCCCGCATCTCCTCTGCAGCACGCCTCGAAACTTCTCGGCGAAGTCAATGCTGAGCACATGCTCAACACCCGCAATCTGGAGCAGATGAATGAGCTTTCAATGCGCATGAACCATGCTCTCACCACACCTCCTCCGGACATGGGATTTCGCAACGGCCGAGCTGCGATCAAGCCTGGTGGACCTCACTCTGCATCTTCGTCTACAATCTCATACGGCGATCTTGACACGATGGTCTATCCTGTTGGACAGACACAGGGCATCGATCCGATGTACAGCGAGCATATTCACAACATCCCTTACGCATTACCAGCTAAGGGTGAAGAGCGACCAGGACCAGCACCAGGGCAACCCGAGCCGCGGAAGAAGAGCGCAGCAATGGACCCCGGCTGGATTCGACCACCACAAGTCTTGCTTGTTGAGGATGATCCTACTTGTCGTAGGATTGGCAGTAAATTCCTCTACGCCTTCCATTGTAATATCGACAGCTCAGTAAGTTACGATCATTAGCTACAGCTGTATCACGTGCTAACCCTTCCAGTTTGATGGTCTCGAAGCAGTCAACAAGATGAACGCCGGTCAAAAGTACGATCTCGTACTAATGGACATTATCATGCCAAATCTAGATGGTGTGTCCGCCACGCATCTTATTCGCCAATTTGACAACACGCCTATCATCGCCATGACCTCGAACATTCGCAGTGACGACATTTCGATGTACTTCCAGCATGGCATGAACGATGTCCTACCGAAGCCATTCACCAAGGAAGGTCTTTTGAGCATGCTTGAGAAGCATCTCGGCCATCTGAAAAAGTCAGCTCAAGGCCTTGAAATGGGACCTCCAGGCAGTCTGCCACAGTCCGGCAAGCAATCGCTCAAGAGCGACGAATCTCCAGCCACATCACCAGCGACCGTGACGAACTGGAATTCGCCCGGCCCGCACATCACCGGCATCTCGCCCGCGAGCGGTGAAGGTGAATACACCGCCGTGCAACAAGGCGGCTACCAGATGACATCCTCCGGCATGAACCCCGGCCCATCACCCCAAGCCATGACGTTCGGCACCTCACCACAGGGTATGAGACAGCAGCTGCCAGGCCAACAACCGCACAGGAGACAGATCTCCGAGATCTCAGGAGGAGCGGGCGATATGGGCCCTGAGATCAAGCGGCAGCACATGTACACCCAACAGCCGCCGCAAATGGGCCAACCGATGCCCAACCCGATGATGCAGCAGAGGCGGTGATGAGTACGGTTTCATTGAAAAACAGAACGATACCCATGTGCGTCAAGATTTACAACCGGAACAACATGACCTTCTTCGTTTTCTGTAAATATAGCAATCTGGTGTACAAGGACTAGTTTTTTTCTTATTCATATCTGGGGCACGGGAAGCACAGCAACAAGGAAGGCTTCCATGGGGGGAGATATTCAAGGGAGGGGCCGGGAGGCTATCAGGCAGACGGACAGATAGAACAGGGGCGGGTGCATGGCGACGAGCTGAGAGGACTAAAAGGCGTACATGGCATGATGGGTAGTATGTCACGACACTCACACATTTACATTGAGCGATTACGCTCGGTATGATCATGCAATATAACTCAATATTTTCACTTGCTTTCCACTGTCCTGGATGAATGTGTGACGCATGAAGACTACCGTGATATGTATACCCGTGAGGTGTATCAAAGCCGCTGTCTTGTTTCGTGACCAAGTCGCGGTGATCTACATCTCGTGGAATGATGAAGAAGGAGAGAGGACTATAGGTGATCAAACGGTAGCCTGCCAGAAAGAACATGGCTGATGGGAGGTTCGAAGAAGAAATAGCACATGAGCAGGACAAGTAGAGAGATGAAGAAATACAGCAACAAGCGGACTAATGGTTAAGAAAAGGGAAAGACAGAGATATTGACGGATAGAGAGATAGAAAGGGACAAAATGAAAGAGTACATATCTATGACTTGGCAAGATCGAGTACAAGGTTCGTCCAGATAGCAAGTAGACCAGCTACTTCACTGGACGACCCGCGTCCGAGCTGGGGTGGCGATTCTTTCCTTTTGGCCGCAGCAGCTCTCTTTTCGACGAAGGTCGTCGAGAAGGGATATTGCTACCTGTCCTCTGTTAGTACTTGTAGTAGATCCGACGACCTGCGTCCGATCTGTGGGCGTACGTGGCGCCTGTTCATCGCTGCAGCCATCCCCTCCGACGATCCGCGTCGAACAGGGACAACGCTGCCGGTACTCTGCTGACAGTTCGTTGGCAGTGGATCAGCCTGAGGCGGGAGCAGGAGGAGGTGGAGGAGGAGGTGGCGGGGGTGGCGCGGCGCTCCCCTGACCCGCAGGGGGTGCACTGCTTCCCTGAGCCGAGGGGCCAGCACTGCTTCCTTGACCAGTGGGAGGCTGAGTAGACCGTTGGCTGCCGGCAGGAGTGGCGCTTTGGATTCCTAGTCGCCCTTGGACGGTAGTACAACTCGGTTTGCGACTGCCATCTAGGGCTCCCTGGCAAGGCGGGTAGGCGTGAGAAGGGACGGGCTGACCGTCTGGTCCTTTCTTCAATTGAAATGTGCCGTCCTTCTCCTCGTAGTCGCCGGGAAAGTGCCCCCACGAAGCGCTCCTGCTGCCCGGTGGATAGGCTGGGCCCGTGATGACGCCGTTATTGTCTTTCTTCTCGACCACGGCGTTGGCGGCGTCTTCGGCGTGCGGCTTGTCGGTCGACGGCCTCAGTGCGGCGTGGGCGACGGGGGCGTCTTTCGGATTGATCTGGTTGGCGTTGCCTCTTGGGTTGGTCGAGGAGCCGCATCCTACGCCGGGAACAAAGGTGGAGGATACCATCTGGCCGGTACACTTTGTTTGCCCACTGGCCGTGTCTTTGTATGTATTCGGTGGTAGATTCTGGTTTTGTAACCATTGGTACTGTCCTTTTGCGCGGTCCGTTACTTGTTGATCGGTCATTGGAGGCTGGAACGTTGGATTGTGTGGCTTGAAAGATGTGTACGTGTTTTTATCTCGTGGATCTCTGGTCATGGGTATTGGTGCCGGCGGAGGTGGTGGTGGAGGTGGAGCTGGAGGAGCGGTGTTTGGCTTCTTTGGATCGGGTGCAGATCCAGACGACGATGCTGGTCGTTTGCCTGAACTGCTGGATGGAGCAGAGGTACCGCGTCCGGAAGGTAGGCATGAGACCAGCTGGAAAAGTACCAACAGGCTGATGAGAGCCTTGAGCGAGAAGAGAGGCTTGTACATGGTGCCGAACGAGTGAAGCGGGAATGGGACATGTGAGATGATGATTTTGTTCACTGATAGAGGAGACTTACGGATATATGTACTTACTCAACAGGTTGCTCACACAGCTGGCAGGAGATCCTATGCATGGTATAGACGAGGATATAAAGCTATCTCTTTCCCATTAGAGTATGGAACAATGCGAAGAAGCGAACGTTGCCTTCTCGGAAGGCAGGATGCGAACGATCCGGGGAGGAGGATCATATTGACGGATGAGAGCATTCACAGGAGTTTCCGGCTATGCGAGTCACGATGCGGCTGATGGTTCGACGGGGGTTCCCAGGATCGTATAAGGCCGTGAACTGCAGACCAAGGATCACGGATCGGAACATGTCCGCAAAGCCGGCTCCCACAAGCTGTCTCCTTGACTTTTCAATTGTACCACAATCTCTGTCCTCTGGATGGTCAAGAGCTGAGCCCGGTCGTTGCAAGGATCCTGGTAGCTGATCTTCCGGTCTGGAAAATCCATCGTTTTCCGGCTTTACCACCAGAACAAAGCTGGTAGGACATCTGTTGTTCTTGATTCAGATTTGTATTTCCGGAAACGAGCAGGACAGATATTGCGGTCTGAAGTTGTGAATGAAAAAGGGAAGTGGTCTGCTGAGAGAGAAGCAGCCGATCAAATCCACTTCTCTGGCTCAATCATCCTTCTACCATGAGCCAGCAACGGATAACCTTATTCTTTCCATCAACAACATCTCGGAGGAAACGTTATTCGGACCGCGCAGGTCGGTTTCTAGAACTGCCAGCTGCGGTACGCCTGCAGATCTACCAGCATGCAGGTTTACCCTCACATGCGCTTCTGGACCTGAACCATTGGGCAACTCTCCGCAAGCAGAGCTATGACAATCAGTCCGGTGACGACTTGAGCGATTCACCCTTGTCACTGCCTGTAGCTCTCTTATCGACATGTAGATTCATTCACGATGAGGTTGAAGCCATATTATATGGGAACAACTCTTTTGTGGTGTCGCGCGCTGCGCGTGGTGGTCTGCGATCTCTCCAACGACTGAGTGGAAGGGCCTTGCAGACCATGAGATGCCTTCTCGTAAGACTCAATGTATGCTCGTCATCAGAACAGGAACATCACCCTTTCCAACCAGTATGCGGCAATGGCCAGTATCGCCAATGTCCGAGCGCAGAAATCGAATATGACCAGCCTCTCAATCTCATACGCCAGCTGGAGTCCGATTGTCAGCACGAATCGCACTATAAGGTCTTGACACAATGGGAAGAGGTATGCAAACGTCTTATTCGGCATACCGTACCTGGAAGGTTAGCTCTATGCGTAATCTGCGACTGTCAAAACATTGGTACTGCTACCAGGATCACGGAGCCGATGCTGTCACTCCCAGTTCTTCGTGACCTCGCATTACGCCTAGGCAGCTATCCCACCAGAGGACTGCAGAATCTTGCCACTGAAATTGGGAATCGTTTGCTTGAACCGCCAGCTTCATCAACTCCTGACACTTCTTTCAGATTTCTGGATCTGCCAAAGGAGCTTCAAATCGCTGTACTGCAACAAACATCTTTGGTCACCGCAAGGGACATATGGGTCAGCCGTAAACGCTTGCACTATCCAGGCTTCTGTAATACTTCCGGTAAACCCGCGACCGATTGCGACGTGGACTGTGACAAGACCTACCTGTTGCAGTGCTATTGTCAAAGGGGTCACTCAGCATTCAACCGTAATTGCGATTGCAACAGTGCACGTTTCCCATCTTCTTTCTTCCTGATCAGCCGTCAGTTCCGGGACCTGGCCTCTACAGTCTTCTATGGCAGGAATCTGTTTCATGTCATCATGACGGACGATTCTAAGATTGCCAGGAAAGATCTGGTCTCTGGCTTACGATGGTTTCCCGAGCAAGCTCTCAAGTACCTAACGTCCCTGATTTTAGACTTCACAGGATTTCAAGCTGTCGCGACATTTGCAGAAGCTCACAACAAGAGAATCTGGAAAGACATCATAACCCTTCTGTCAACACAAGCCAGACTACCAGCACTCAACGTCGAGCTACGTATCGAAGAGTTCTTTTTCTGTGACAGCTGCAACCACAGCTTGCGAGCATCTGCCGACTACCAGCAACGCATGCGAGCTACCTACATCGAAATGTTTGAGGTTGCCAAAGGCCTAAGAGGGTTGAAGAATCTGTTCGTGCATCTGGATTGGAACTCGAGCACTGGTGAGGATGACGGGAGGCAAGAGCTGGAGGGTCTGTTGGAGCGAATGGTAATGGGAGAGCATTACGATGCCTGGGAGTATGGGAAAACAACCAGGTTCAGGAATTCGTATGAAGCCATGTATGGTTATGACTAGGAAGGGAGGGTGGTTAGACCAGCCTACAATGCTACGAACCATGCCAGTAAGACTACTAGTATGCATATTCATCGAAGCCAGCATTTGGCCGACCGACTCGTTCTCTGCGCTCATTAGCATCTCTGTACGCGCAAATTCGCCTCTTGAGGCTTACTCACAGGTGTTCCAATCCCCTGTCGTGCTTTCTGTGTTTCATGGCAAGACACACAAGTCCTGGACCGATATGGACTATCGGACTATATCTATAGGTGTGCATCATTGTGACCAACTTACGAATGAGATGGCAAAGGGGCTAGCCTGTCCTGTCCCCCCAGAACTGACTGGCCAGCCGCGGCGAGCGACATTCCGCGTTCCCCCCTCGCCGCCCACAACAAAACACCGTGACTTCACCAACTCTCCTTCGCCACAACACTGCGCGACCTGACCAAGATCCCTAACAAGCAATATCACTAGAGGTACGTGTGTTTTTCTTGTTCGTGGTAAACGAACGATTTATGTTTCGGAACCTTTGAACCTCTCCCACCACCAGCTCAACTTTGGCCGCGACGCGACTTTTCCCAGTCCGTCGCGCTCGAGGCCATAGCTCCATCTCTCGCACAGCGCATATTCCACAAGACAGCGCGAAGCTGGTCGCACGTCTGATCGTAGTCGCGACCTGTGTTTGTACACAAAAACACAATTAGAAAGCTCATCACTGCTGTCGTCGGCGCTCCACGTCCTCCGGCGCATCGAGCACGACGCAGCGCGCCGTCGCATCCAAGCTGTGCCGCCTGCCTCTTTTCAAACCACCTCGGCGTGCGCGTTCCTCTACACATTATTTCAGCCTCGCGATCAGCTCCTGCAAACACGCGACTAATCCACAATAGCTCTCAGCAACCTCGCTCCCTTCAAGGTCCCTACACAGCCATCCCGCGCCCCTGAAATGGCAGCAACCCGCGGCGCCCGCCCCGCAACCCGGGCAAAGACGACGCCCAAGAAACCCGACGCTGCCTCCTCAACCGCCGCAGCGGCCACCGCGAAGCCCGTCTCAAAAGCCAAAGCCGCGATGAAAGCAACCTCCGCCGCCGTCGCGAAGACGAAGACAACCAAGACGACAAAGCCCAAGGCCGAAGCGAAGGCAAAGGTAACGAAGCCCGCGGCGCCGAAGAAGGCGACCTCGACAGCTGCGAAGAGCAGCAAGGCCAAGAGCAAGGAGGGGACGAGCGAGAAGGCGGTGAAGGCCGCGGGGAAGATGGCTGAGGAAGCGGAGAAGGCCGTGGAGAAGGGTGCGAAGGAGGCGGCTAAGAAAGGGAAGGAGGCGAAGAAGGCTGTGGAGAAGGAGGTAGAGAAGAAGGCACCAGCGAAGAAGAGCGCTGCGCCTAAGAAGGAGGCGAAGGACAAGGAGGCGAAGCCCAAGACTGCCAAGGGCGAGGCAAAGGAGACGAAACCCAAGGCTGCTCCTGCGAAGACGAAGGCGAAACCCAGCGGCGACGACACGGAGAAGAAGCCCCGAGCGAAGAAAGCCGCCGCAACGAAAGCACCTGCTTCACCCGACGTGGTCGAGACCGTAGAAGAGGAGTTCGAGAAAGTCGAGGAAGAAGCCGAAGCAGCGGCCGTGAACGGGGAAGACGACGACAAGCCCGAAACGCGCAGCGAGAGCAAGCCGGAGCCCAAAGCTAAGGGCAAGACGACAAAGCGCAAGTCCGACGCCGTGGCCACCGACGCTGTCGAGCCGAAAGCGAAAAAGGCAAAAGCCGCGCCGGAAAGCAAGGAGAAGGGCCTCAAGAAGCCAGCAGCGGAGAAGAAATCGCCCGCCGCGAAGAAGGAGGCCAAGTCGCCCGCGAGCAAAGAGCAGAAGACGGCGAAGGACACGAGAGCGAACACAAAGGCCAACGCGAAGAGTCCGGCCAAGGGCGCAGAGAAGGCGGAAAAGAAGCCGCGGGCGTCGAAGGTCAAGGAGGCGAAGAAGGAGGTCATGATTGATGACGGCACGACGCCAGAGCCTGTCTCGCCCAAGGCGGAGATCGAGGATGTGGATGGGCCTGAGACGGACGTGAAGCCTGATGAGACGGATACGGTGGCGGCGACGGGGCCGAGTCTGTTGGAGCAGGCCAAGGAGGCGGTGGGTGGGGTTTTGGGGGGGTTGAAAGATATTGTGGGGGTTGGGAATGGGAAGAAGACTGTGAGTGTTGCATGAAATTATGGAGATGCGTGGATGAGCTGACCGATAGCAGGAGAAGAAGAGAGGGAGGAAGTAGGCTGGTCCTTCCGAGATGCGGTATGATTCGACACGCGTTTATGATGTGACGAAGTAACGCAGCGAGGGATTGGCAGCTCGTCAAGGTAACATGGTCAGGTACCATCACACTGGCATTGGAACGACGGAGGCGATACTAAGCGAATCAACAGAGGGTAGGAGATGGAAGTGGCGCAGACAGTCACCTGGCGTTGGCTGAGGAGGATGTACAATACCACTTTCTTTAGCGTAGTGTTCGAGTCTTGTCATCAGGATACGCTTGTCAGGGCAATTGTCATGCTTCATTGATCTTCACGCCCTTTATGCGGACACCAAAACGTATGTCTGCAACGATGCTTGCCCCGCCCTCCCCGATCAGCCCTCTGCAAGCTTCCTCCCATAAAACCCCTTCATCTCCCTCTCCACCTCCTGCAACCTCTTCTCACCACCCTCCAAGCTCCCCCTAATCCACCCCGGCAACTTCCCCCTCACACTCTCCCTCCCATACCTCCGGTCAACAAGCACAATCCCCGCCCAATCCCCCTTATGCCTGATCGCCCTCCCAATCGCCTGATTCACAGCCCTCATACACACATTCTCCGCAAATTCCCTCGACGCCTCTCCCTTCACGTAGCGCTTCCTGCTCGCGCTCGTTCCCGTCTCCGCCTGCCCTCGCCCCTCAGCGACCTCCTTTGCTCTCTCCTCGATATACTCCATCCTCGCCTTCCACTCCGCACTGTTAGGGTTCGGCCACGGCATGCCAACTACGACAACGCATCGCCCTAGCCGGTCTGAGAAATTGATGCCTTCGCTTAACTTGCCACCTATGACGGACAGGAGGAGAGCGCCCTTGTGTGAGCCTGCTGGAGCGCCATCGATCGCGGCGGCGTATTCGCGCAGTAATGCTTCTGTGTTGGCGGTACGGGCGTCGATGAAGGTGGGCTTGATTTGCTCGATTTGGGACAGGAGCGAGGATGAGTTTGGCGTGGCGCATCGCCATGCAGAGAGGACGGTGTCGAGGTAGGAGTAAGAGGGAAAGAAGAGGACGACGCCGTCTGGGATAAGTGGGAGGAGGTGGAGCAGGGTCTGGCCTAGACTGTTAAGGAGGGAAGGGGACGAGCGGGCAGAGAAGGAGAAGTCAAAGGGGGTTGAGGATGGACCCGTTGAGAGAGTCGTGACGTGGAGGTTTGAGGAGGGAATGACGTGGGAGCAGGAGAGGGTCGTGATGCGCGAGGCCGGGAGGTAAGGAAAGAGTTGGGTAAGGTAGTCGGTGATTGGAGACATGGTGCCGCCGCAGAGGACGACAGAGCGGGCTGAGGTGACGACGTCGTGGAAGTGCTGTGAGGGGTCGAGGAGGAGGTATTTCAACTTGGTGGTGTGCGGGTCAGAGGTAGTGTGGTAGAAGAAGCGACCCTCTTGTGCTGGGTTGGTCAGGGCGTGGATGAAGTTCTGAAAGATGTTGAGGACTGGCGTCTGATCTGAAGAGCGAGTAATCTGCGCCGACGTAGCTTTGTCGTTCTGAGCTGTTGACGCTTGATGGATTGCATATCCATGCACTTTTCTTGCTAGCTTGCTCTCTTGCAAGTAATGTATCAGCTTGTATAGATTAATTTGGTCGACTCCTTTGCCAGCAAGCAGCGAACCACTGTCCGTAACACCCTCTGCTGAATCTTTGATACTTTCAAGACATGTCTTTAGGGAATCTAGCAAGCGCACCGTCTGTGTCACGTACACTCGGTTCCTTCCTGCTAATCGATTGCGAAACTTTTGTAGATAGGTCATGAGCTGTTCCCGAGCTGTCCGAAGCTGAGCCAAAGTTATCTCTGCAGTATAGATGCCTAGTATTGCATCCATGAGGTTGTGCGCTTCGTCGATGATTACCACGTGGTCCTTGACCGAGATTGCGAGAGCTTCCCTAGCTGTCTTTTGCAGCAGTAGAGGGTAGGGTAGCATGACCACTTCGGCGGGAGTGATGGCGGAGCGAGAAGCATAGTAGGGACAAATGCCGATTCTCGTGCCTAACTCTGCAAGATCCTCTATGTCTCGGATCTTCGACAATGCATAGTGTTTGAAGTCCAATGCCAAAGCTTGGTTTTCTTTGTTGGGCAGATACTGACAGCGGCGATCTGCTGGCGTTTTACTTTCTTGCAACTCCAGACAGCGTTCGTTGATCTGTGACACAGCTCTGAGGCTGTTGACTTTCTTGTTGATGCATAAATTTTTGCGAGAGCCCAGCGAGAGTTGTCTGACTTGCTCTATAGGATACTCAAGAGAGTCTTCATCCCCATCAAGTGGAAACGCTGAAGGCAATGTCACTCGGTGCAGCTCACCCACCAACTGAGATAGTTGTGAGTGAGTCCTTGAGCAGATGAAAACCTTGGACTCCTCTTCGAGGTCTGCATCGCCATTTACATCATCTCCGGGAGGACCCAAACCCAACTTATTGAGCAAAGCTTTAGTTTCGCTAGAGAGATCATCTCCATCTGTTCTGCCTCTTCTGCTCGCAGGCTTGTCGCTATCACTTTCGTAGTTGTCCAGCATGAAATCAGCATCATCGTCCTTGTTTGAGCTATCGATGTCTACTTTCGCTCGTTTGGACGCTGGAGGGCCTTGCTCCGTCCTTTGTCGTACCCTCAGTTCCTTCTGACGGATCGCTTCTAGTTTGGATTCTAGGTCATTACGTCGTTGGAGTAGGTCCTGTTTCCTGGTCTTCTTGGCATGTTCTCGAATCCACTCAGGTTCATCCTCTTGCCAGTCTCAGCCATTGGGTGATCACGAGAGGGCCGGCCTGTATTTACCTCCTTGGTCGCCAGCTATATCTTTCAGAAATGATGATCTTTTATGGTCGCGAACCCATGTGAGAGATGCGCAGAGAAGACTCAACGATTTCCCAGTGCCAGTTGGTGACTCGAAGATGCCTACCTTGCCCGCGTCAATACAGTCATACAGCGCTAGCATGAGATCTTTCTGTATCTTGTATGGCTCGTACGGATGGTGAAAGTCGATCTCCGCATGTTTCAAGACGTCATGTTCGCTCATGTTCAATCATGCCAGGATGAAAGGAGAGAGTGGCAAGGGGAATGAAGTGGATGTCCGCGACCCTCAATCCCGAAAAGGCAATATCAGGCTTGGCATTTAATGTGAAAGATGTGAATCCCTTTACGACTGCTATCCCACACTATCTATGCTTTCCTTTTCTCTGTCTGAGAGATTCATCACGGCCATGACTGAGGGCTTTCTCACCGGTCTTGCCGTCGATGACCCACGTCTCCATCACCTCCTTGGACTCAAATTTACGAACCTCCCTGTCCTTCGCATCTGACATACGTTTGATATATCCAAAGTAGATGGCGACTTCCGCGATTCCTATAACACTGCTTCCACCCAAGCTGAGACCAAGGCGGGCAGGAGTTGGCCAATGCCATGCGGTGATCCAGATGCCGACACTGCATGTGATGATAGTGATCAAGACGTTAATGATGAGGGTCATCTGCCGATTGATGTCTGCATAGGTCATTTCGTCGACCTCATCCACGATTGGACTCTTGATAACGTCGGCGCCGAATGCCTTGGAGCCAGGATATCTTTGCGCAAAAGTTTCCTGGGGTGGGGGCGGATTGATCATGCGCTCATATGCACGACGTTCCTCATCCTCGCGCAGCCTTGCCATGAGAGCAACATACTCTGGACTCTGCGAACTGTTAGAGATTTGCTCAATATATATGATCGGCAGGGCAGCGGCACCTTTTCGGGTTTTGGCTTTGGTGGCGGAGTATAGATTTTCGATCCTCGCAAGATAGTCTCCAGGTCAGATGCACAATCAACGCTCGCTTTATCAGCACTGCACTTCTTCAGTGCATTGGTGATGTCGATTAGCTGGCCGTGGGCGATGGGTCCTCCGACGATCGGGTCTCTAAGGTCCGGCTCTCCATCCTGCGGCGCTGGTGCCTGCAGGGAGAGACGTTGATGTGTTATTATCGCATCTTTCGCGGCTTGCGTGATGGTCAGGAGTACCATGCCAGATCGTCGAATTGAGCTGCTGTTCTAAACATTGCTTGACAATGTAAGGACAAGACTAGGCTGCTCCATAGATGGCAGGGGTCTCGAGATCTGCGAGATCTCTTGGCTTCCGAGCGGACCGAAGAAGCATGGGCCAAGCTGGAGATGCAGCGAGATCCTCCGGAAAAAAAGATACTGACCTCACTTCACATCACGCTGAACACCTGGGGACGACTTTTGAGCGAGGGGGCTCCAGAACCATAATTGGGACATTTCCAGCAAACGGACTCGGGCATTGATATCGTGTGCATCCTCGACACACCACATTCATGACTGCAGGTCGGGCTCGAGCTTCTGCGCTCGCTGCCTCTTTTGCCGCTCGCCGACCTCAACCACAGACTCTGCAAAGATGTCCTGGATGTAGCCAGCCTTTGGCTCTCACTTCCTACAATTCACCTTCCACATCACTCTACCACCCACCGAGACGGCGGCATCAATCTGCTGTGGCAGCTGCAGTATCCGCCGCAAAGAACATCTTTAACAATGACGCTCCTCCAGCACCCATGGGTGTCGACCCTCTTCGAGGAGTTGCCAAAGAGCTCTCCTTCCTGGCAGGAAATCTGAAAAAGCTGCTAGGGTCCGGACATCCTATGCTAGATACAGTGGCCAAGTATTACACCTCAAGCGAAGGCAAATACGTTCGACCAATGCTCGTCCTCCTCATGTCGCAAGCCACCGCGCTCACCCCTCACGTCTCGCGACACACGTACGATACCCGAAAAGAGGGCGTCAACACTCCCTTCACCTCCTCCACCGTCCTCTCCGACACAAACCCAACCTCCCCCCTCACAGCCCCTCTCAACTCCTCGCCCGAAGACTTCACCGAGCCCGACATCCTCCCCTCGCAGCGCCGCCTCGCCGAAATTACCGAACTAATCCACACCGCCTCCCTCCTCCACGACGACGTAATCGACCACTCGACCTCCCGCCGCAACCTCCCCAGCGCCAACACCGCCTTCGGCAACAAAATGGCCGTGCTAGCAGGGGACTTCCTCCTCGGCCGGGCCTCCGTGGCGCTCGCCCGCCTCCGTGACCCGGAAGTGACCGAGCTCCTCGCCACCGTCATTGCCAACCTCGTCGAAGGCGAATTCATGCAGTTGCGCAACACGGCCCAGGACGAGAAACATCCTACCTACAACGAGGACACGCTGAGCTATTATCTTGAAAAGACCTACCTCAAGTCCGCAAGTCTGATTAGCAAGAGCTGTCGCGCTGCGGCGCTGCTGGGCGGGCGGAACGAGGAGACGGTCGAGGCTGCGTATCAGTACGGCAAGAATTTGGGACTGGCGTTTCAGCTTGTCGATGATATGCTGGATTACACGGTCGGTCAGACGGAGTTGGGGAAGCCGGCGGGCGCGGATCTGGAGTTGGGGCTGGCGACGGCGCCGTTGCTTTTTGCGTGGAGGGAGAGGAGGGAGTTGGGCGAGTTGGTGGGGAGGAAGTTTGGGAGGGAGGGGGATGTTGAGAAGGTGAGTCTTGCCCCCTTTTTTCCCTTTTCTTTGCCTTTCCTCTTCGCCAGAGCGATAGTGTCAGCAGGAAGCCATAGATTAGGACTTTCAACTGACGTTCCCGCAGGCAAGAGAAATCGTCCTCGCGAGCGACGGCATTGCCCAGACGAGAGCGCTGGCCCAGGACTACGTTGAGCGCGCAAAGGCCGCGATCGCGGGTTTCCCGGACAGCGATGCGAAGACGGGCCTGATCGACATGTGTAGCAAGGTTATGAATAGGCGGAAGTAGGAATGGACTTGTCTGATTTGGACTGTAGAGGAGCGCACCCACAACCGTAGTGCCAGCGACAGTGCGGTCGCGTAGTGTACAACAAGCGGACTTATAGACTTTGCGAATAGCGAGCACATTACAGTACGATACACTTGTGTTTGAGCAGCAGGAAAGATCAGGAAGATGTTCGCATTACGATATGCACAGTAGTCCCTCCGCGTGTGTGTTCAGCCAAGAAACACCATGAAGTGCTTTTGAGCGCCCCCCCCTCAATTCCTTACCTTCCTGTCCCAAGACGCCAATTCCAAAGACCTTCCTCTAGCTCAAGCCTTCTTGACCCTCTGCATCCTCTCGCTCATGAAGCTAAAGAACGCAAATTGGCTCGCATTGATTCCCTTCTCGTAGATGAAGCGACTGCTAAGGTAGCTCCCAAAGATAGCCCTGAGATAATTCTCCGGCACCTGTTCATCATTAGCTCGCACTCTCCATGTCGTCATAAAAAGACGGTACTCACCCTCTCAAGAATAACCTCCAGCCCCAACTTCCTCAACAGCAACCCAGGCAACGCCTCGCTCAGCACCCCATGCCTGAGCTCCTTATCCTCCCACAACTCCTGCTGCAACTGCAACTCCTCGTCCAGCTTCGTGATGGCCAGCGACAGCCTGTCGGACAGCACACTCCTGCTCTCGCCCGTGCGCTCGCTCTCGCGCCAGATGGCCTCGAACTCGAGCCTCGCGTTGCGCTTGATGATGCTCTGCACCTCCTTGACGTACTCGTCGTAGAACGGGGGCGCGGTGCCATCAGGTCGCACGCACATGTTCTCTACGAAGCCCTGCTCGTCGAAGGACAGGGACGCCAGGACCTCGAGCGAGCTAGACGTGACGCCGCCTTTGTTGGCCGATGCGTCTTTGAAGAGGATGCAGCCCGCTTTTTCGAGGCGGAGTTTAGCGTCCTGGGTGATGAAGAGGTTTGCGCCTTCGACGATGTAAGGGACGGTGGTCTTGCCGTCGACGATGAGGCGGGCAGCGGTGGAGAGGTCGATGGATTCGGGACGGCCGCCGCAGGGGACGAAGAGGTCGTATTTCTCTGACTCGGAGGTGCGGAGGTGGAAGGTGTTACGGAAGGTGGTGCCGTTGTTGACGAACTCGCCCGAGGGCAGCGTGATGCTGTTGTCTTCGACTAGGACGCGGTAGCCAGCTTTGCTCAGCTTGGAGGCGTCGTAGTTGACGATCATGGAGCGGGATTTGGCGAGGCGGAGGAGCTCGGTACGGTCGAGACCTTGGGGATCGACAAGGACGCCGGAGCCGTCTACGATGGCTGTGTAGGATTCACGACCGAGGAGGATTTCGTTGGAGCCCAGATCGCCGTCGGGGCCTCCGGTCTGCAGCTTGCGAACTTTGGTCTCGTCGAGGTTGAGCTTGCGGTAGATACCTAGCACGTATTCACGGACGGAAAGTGTTGTCATACCGTAACGGTCGTGAGGGATACCACCGAGCTTTGGCGACTTGCCAGTGAAGAAGGACTTCCACCATGGAGCACCACGAGCACGGGCATGCTCAGTCGCCCAATCGACGAGGTCAGCCGTGTTCTCGTCCGGTCCCATGAAGAGAATCTCTGGTTTGCCATGAAGATCGACAATGGGATCCTTGATACCTGGACTCGTAGGTGGCAGCAAGAGATCTAGAATACTGTCGATGTACTTTTCAAAAGCAACACGAGTCTTGTCCTGGTGGTGTACATCAAGGAGGATGACGCCCTTTGAACCACCTTCTGGGATATCCTTGTTCTTCCTCTGCTGAGTGTTCGCAAGGTTGTAGTTCTCGTCGAACAGAGACCGGGCATTGATGGCATATGCTTCCTGCGATCGTGATTTTACGATTCGGATACCACCACGAGCAATGTCTCGGAAACGCAAGTGGAAGCCGCGGAATTCGGAGCTGATGACCAAGAACATTCCATACAGAGGCTGGGGGTACTCCTCAGCTGGAAGGAAGGTCGGAGCAAGGCGGAAGGACAGGGCCACCTTTGTAGGAGTGTAGAAGTTGGTTTTCAATACCGAGGAGTTGAAGACACGGAAAGCAGTCATGACCATGTCGTGGTGTTCGTTGACGACCGTCTTGGAAATCATCTCCTTCAGCTCAGCGTCGGTCAAGACCTTGTCCACCTTCAGGCGCAAATAACTCAGTGTAGGCAGAAAGTCGTCACGCTCTCCTCGAGTTTGAACATAATGCGCGTTGGCGAAGGTAAGATAGAGCTGCTTGACCAGATCTGGATACTGGAGGATGATCTCACGGATGTATTCTGCGGTGAAGGTCTCAGTACGCAGACGGCGCTTTAATCTGGACAAGAGTTCGGCATGTATGCTGTTGCCGCTGTCAAGAAGAGAGAGAAGAGTTGTGTACTCGTTTCCGAGACGGTTGAGGAAATGACCAGTGTAGACCCAGACGCAGTGGGCATAAATCGTCTCTTGTAGACTTAGGCGGCCAGAAGCAAAGTGCAGCTGGAACTGGTTCTGAGGAATGCAGTACAGCAGCGATACTTCCTTCATGATCTGATGTATGCTGGCCTCGATCGGAGGATACCTCTGGGATGCCTCTGCGCCAGGGAGGTGCTTGAGGTACAGCGACATGATGGTGAAGCCGTTTGAGAACTGCTCGACATACTTTCTGGAGCTGGTCAAGCCGTAGTAGTGGTAGAGATCACTGAGCGCGCTGAACAAGCCCATGGCACTACCCTGCTTGTACGCCAAAACCAACCTCTTCTCTCGCGTACCTTCGATATCGAACATTTCGATGACTGGTCCAGTCCGACCGACGGCCGCTGTGAGAATCTCTTGGTAGATCTCTTTGGTGTTCTGAGTGGCCTTGGTCAGGAATCTGGATTCACCCACAACCTCAAGTCTGGTCTCATTGGGTTCTGGGTCTGGGTTGTTAAAGTGGGCCTGGTAGACAAAGTAGCAGCGCAGCTGCTGATCCGCATTGCCTGGCAGCTTGGAAGAGGAGCGGAAGGTCTCGACACGGTACGAGGAGTTGCCCTTGCTGTTGTTGAGGTACTTCTCGTCGATGCGCTTCTCGTAGGCAGGTCCGACTGAGGTGGTGATACCAGGCTTACTAGTATCAATGTATACTGCATGATCCGTCTCTTCCTTGTCCAATCTGATCTCCAATTGCTTGTCGTCCCTGGCATAAGCTGCTACTTTCGCTGCGTAAAGGGAGTGAACGTGAGATACAATGCTAAAACATCGTTAGTGGGGTTATAGGCCGTGTATGGGATACTCACGCCTGGACGGTCTCGGTGGAAAAGTACATGTCGTCAATGCCGAGCTCGTTGTAGAACCATTTTGTTTCCGATTCCACGAACTCTGAGGGGATGAACCCCTTGTCTTCCACCTGGTCCATGACCTCCTCCATCTGCTGCTCCTTTCCTTCGAATTTGGGAGCTTCATAGCCGGAACCCTTCTCATGTAACACTCTGGGAGTATGTGTTCCTGGCACACTCAGGTGTGTCGGTTGTGGTGAGGGTTGCCTGTCAGGCGTTCTGATAACTGTGTTCAGGAGCTTGTTCTGGATGCCATTTGAGGCTCCGTTGGGAGCTTGAGATGCCATGATTGATCCAGTATCCTCTGCAGATTCTGAGCAGGAGCAATGAAACAAGAAAACAAGAAGGGCGAGGGCTCCCGTTTGGCCAACGACGTATGGTCTTGAACGTGTGGGGAAACAGTAAGGAGAGCTCGGGAGACGATCCGACCAAGCACGGTGCTTGAGGTGTGCGTAGCAAGAGCAGTGCGGTGGCTGTGCCTTTTGAAGCCAAAGAGCGTGAATTACGGGAACGGCAGAGATTTTGCAGAGGACGTCTAGCTGTACGAGGGCTTTGTATATCTCGTAATAGCTCTCCGGAGTGATGCGCAAACAAATGTTGGTCCCCTGTTGATCACTGGTCGCCGCGTCTAGCCGGACAAGTCATGCACCGACTCCGTACCTGACGAACCTCGTGATGGATACCGTTACCAAATAAATTCAATTCCCGCACCCATAAGAGGTCGGATCACGCAATTCTCTGTCGGATGCCGCAGTCATGAGGTAAGAAGAAGAGGAAGCACGGGAAATTAGCTAATTTTGGCGCAAGGTCATTCATACACCGTCATTTAGTCTGTGGATGCTACTTGTACAAGCTTTCCCTCCCTTCTCGTGCCCCGCCAGATCCCCCGCATTGGTCGGTGTTTGCTTCCGGGTCAAAGACGCTAGAAAAACTTGCTGTTCTCGAACTCCGATGCCTGTTTTCCCCAACTCCGTGGCCGTGCTGCTGAATGGTCAAGAGACTGTAGACCTTCATCGTCGCTCGTCTTAAATCACGCAGTGGTGATTGCTCGTCAAGAAAGGTGATAGAATTATGTTGTGCTAAAATAGGCGAACGAGGTAAGCAAAGGCCGTAATGAGATGTGGAAAGAGGCCGTCAGTCGTGTGATCACGACAGTTCGACGTTGAACTGCCAGTTGCCTGTCATACGTGTCAGCCGTCAATCAGCCGATAAGGTCTAGAATAGCTTACCTTGCTTCAAGTTCTCAGCGGTGTCGTCCAGCAGAATGACACGTCGCTTGGTGCAGTACGACGTCTTATCCATCATCTCCACCTTGAGTCCTGCGAGCTGGTCTGTTGGCTTCTCGAACATCTCTGACAAGTTTTCCACAGCCATTTCCAGATCCTTCTGGTTGTCCTCAAATATCTCGGTCAAATTGTTGCGTGCAAGGTAGTATGCAAAGGCATAGGTCCACTTCAGCGTCTGCCTGCACTGTTGAAGGGCTTGTGATGCACTTTCGAGGAACTGCACCTCGATCCATGACAGTCCAGAGCTTGACTGCAGATGCGTCATTTTCTTCTCAGTCTTGAGATAGATATCCTTGTCCAGCTTAGCAGATTGCTCGTGGTTTGCATAACGGTTGTAGTAATGTAGGTAGCGCTCCAGCTGCTGTCGTGACTTGGCTTGAGCATCCCTAGCATCCAGGCCACTCCTCTCCTCGAATCTGTTGCAGTTGTACCAACTATTGCCATGTTCCTGCCACAGCCCCATGCACATCCAGCAGAATTCGTGCTTGCATTTCCTGCATGTCATATGGTTGCACCCTCCATTCTTTTCGATTGTCGAATGGCACCTCGGACACTCCTTCGTGTTTGCAGAGATCCAATTGGCCGTCTCCGAGTCGTCTTCACACTTCTTCAACCATTTCCTGACCAGAGCACAAGGTGTGGGTTGATGGTCGGCGAGAGTGCATCCAAAGCAGAAGTTATAGGTGCATTCGCAGTGCACAGTAGGGACGATGCGGTCGAGGTCGCGCTTCTTGACTCCACATTCGAGTGCGTAGACGCAGTTTGGTGCTGGACACCACTTGAGGTTGTCTTTATCGTCCACGTATGATCTAACCAAAAGCTCGTGATATCTTGGTAAGAATCAGCGGATGTTTGTACACTTCAGCGAAAATACTCACCTGTCTTTTAGGTCATCCGACACCAAAATCTCCAAGCTCTTAGAATCAATGATCTGGTTGCAGTCCTGGCCTGGACATCGGATTCTCGCAGCCTCGCCTTCCTCTTTGATCTTTTGCGCCAGGTATTGTCTCCAACAGTCGATACAGAACCGGTGTTGGCATTTCAGAGCAAACGTAGCGCTGTCAGCTGAGTCGGTGCAACAGATCTCGCATTCGAATCCTGGCACCCGCTCTATCCTTGCAGTGACATCTTCTTCCTGTCCAAGTCCAGCCTTATCAAGAGTTTCTTCCTGCTTGTCCATGTATTGCTCGATAAGTCGTTCCCGGTTCCATTTCGAATACCTCAACAAGATTGTAGCGGCTTCTGGGGTCTGGCCTATGATATTCGACACTTCGACGGCTTGTGCATTTTGCTGAGACTGGATTTCCTCTGGGCTGTACACTTTGAAGTCGACCTCAAATGCTCGCTTCTTCGGTTTGAAGTCCTTATCCTGAGTGTCGAAGCCGATGTCACCGTCATCGTCCACGTCGAGATCAATGTCCGAGCCTGACACACTTGTCAGCAGATAGCTCACGTGAGAATGAATATGAACTTACCAAAGTCCACACTACTATCCTGGTCTTCGCCGAAGCCGTCGTCACTGCCAGACATGACGCTGTTCATCTCGTCGTCCGAGTCCATAGTATTCAGCGGATCGACTTCTGAAGGTAGAGTCTGAGGGGTTGCAGGCAGTATAGCAGCAGTTGCAGCAGTGACTGTCTCCGCCGAGCGAGGCGGGAGGGGTATTTTGTGCTCCCTCTTCGGGTGTTTGTCAGACACGGGTGCCGGAGCAGTACACGTGAAAGCGTCCAGCTTCCTTTTCCTCGTTGTCGGAGGCGTGGTGGTCGCTAGAGGTCTCCGGCTTCGCCTGAATGACGAAGCCGACGAGACGTCGTAAATAGCACAGCTAAGACCGGCCAAAACGGGGGGTAGATGGTGGTTGCAGCGGGAGATAACTGTCCCGGCGTATGAAACGTCCTTCAGCGTGGAGCAGAGAGTCGATAGGGTGTTTCTGTAGATTGGAGACCGTCAAAAACTGGCAATGAGCCGTTTTTGAGCAGTGACTAATCGTCAGGCAGCGTTTGTAAGGCAAGGAACTGTGACTGTCTGACGGCTGCACTCGTTCAGCCCTGAGGGTGGATGATGAGGCGAGGCATGCGCCGCCTGAAGACTCGGCCAGATCCGGCAAGGGCGAAGGCCAAATTCGGCCCGCAGCCGAAATCTTGCTTGAATCTCGGGGAGCGCCCCCTTCACCTGATGACACACACGCGAACCACTCATCATCACGCGTCAAGTTAATCTATTTGCAAACACGCAATATCACGAGGTATAGTCATCATCAGCAAGTAAAACATTAAGCAGATCTGGTGTCGCATGCAACAAAATCAGTGAGCATATGGTAAGTCTTTGTATTCGTGGAGCTGTTGGGTATCTCAATCCTCTTCATCTTCATCCTCATCGTCGTCTTCCTCTTCACTTTCTTCTTCAAGAATCGCATCCATGAAAGGCTGCATGAGACTTCTAACACCCTTCATCTCGTCTCCGTCCTGACTCCGTTCATCTTCCCACCATTGCTCGAATCCTTCCGTCTCCACAATGTCCTGCATGACCAATTCGTTGCTTGCATGTAGCATAATCTTCTCGCCTTCTTTCCTGTGCCGCAGATCTGACTGCATGAGTATCAAAAAGTCCACCTGGTCTGGCTTCTCTTCAATGTTCTCCCCACGATCGAACATGGTCTTCTCGAGCAGAGACTTGTAGGGTGGAATTGTCTGCTTCACCGCCTGGGCTGCCGTTATGCCCGTCTCAACCAAGGCCGCGATACGCTTCATGAAAGCCACGACCACAGAGCGTCGCACGGCATGTGGGCTCGCGTCAGCGGACATGCGGAGTGCCGTAAGTTCCAGCTGCATGTTGGAGGTTTCGTCTCCCTTTTGCAGTGATTCGTAGATCTGTAGAGACGCTTCGTGATGGAACTCGGGAGCTCCCTTACCACCACCTTGCGAATCATCTGACGCTACCGATCCGAAACTAGCTGATCTTGACTCGACTGTTCTGTGTTGGATGTCTTCCGAAGACAGGTCCTGTGAGTGGAGGGTCGATATTGACTCCTGGGAGAGTGAAAGATGTGGTAGTGAATAGAGACTCTGAGGGCCCAAACCCAAGACGACCTCATCCTCGTCCTCGTCGTCATCCTGGAAGAGGAAGCCCTCCCCTCCCTGACCAACCACTTTGGTGTCCGGATCTCCTCTTTCTACCTCATCTTCATCGACGCTTCCAGTCTTCTTCATCCTTGTAATTCTTGTCTTCTCGGGAACAACGGTGCCATCTGAGACGTGACAACCGAAGGAGAGAATGGCCCCAGCTTTGAACGTACACTTCTTCCCCATGCTAGCCTCGCTTGCCACTATTGCGTCCGACAGAATACTGCCATCGCCAATCGTTACATCGTCCCAGATATAGCTTCCTGTGATTTTGACGTTCCTGCCAATAACGCATCTTCTTCCCACTACGCAATTCTCCAGCACACTGCCAGCCCCGACCACTGTTGCTCTGCCAATCACCGTCTTCTTCCCAACCTCGCAACTGCCAGCCAATACCACGCCTTCTTCCCTATAGCTTCCACCTTTGAACAGTCGATAGGTCTGATCCGCCACCATATTTGCATCCGGCACAAGCGGGTATGTCCACCGACCCAGGATATCACTCGTGACTGCGCCATAGCTCCTCACGTCCCTCACTCTTGCCGCATATCCCTCCTCCTCGACATGGACATGTATCTTCTTTCCATTGAGCTCGTAGTCCTTCAATACACTGTGCAAGAAACCCCGTCTCGGGACCTCATAATCAAAGTTGTCGCTCCACAACGCCAACACATCCGGCGTACAAATATCGATCCCAGCATCGATCAAATCCGTCCTGATCACCAGTTCCTCCTTCGCCAGACAATCCTCGTCCAACTCCAACCTATTCCCTTCCCCCCTCCCCCTATCCTGCCCCTCCCCTCGTATCTGCTCATAAGCCAAGACCCTCTCCTCACTCGGATCCAGCACAAAAACAGGCTCGTACCCCATCGCCTTCGTGCGATGCCCGTTCCCCGCCTCTCTCAATACCATCGTCATAATACTATTCTTATCCTTCCCCTTCCGCTCCCTATGCGCCTTCAACGCCGGCCCCAAACTAAGATTACATACCACATCCCCATAAACCACCACAAAATCACTCGCCAACACCGCCCTCTTATCCAAATCCCGCATCGCATCCCCCACAGACCGCGACGTCGACCTCAGCACCTCCAGAACATCAAAAGGCGACGTGTGCCGCGACCATTTCGACGCGGCGATGTAGGCCTCGATCTGAGCCGTGTGAGAGCCGCAGTACAAAAAGACTTCTTGCACGCCGGACGCAGCCAGGAATTCGAGCGTGTATTCCAGTAGAGGCGTGTTGGCGAGTGGGAGAAGGCAGCGGGGTCGTTCCAGTGTGAGGGGGTTGAAGCGGGTTTCGAACGAGTCGCAGAGGACGACGGCTTGGAGGGGCTCTTCGACTTCTTCGGCTTCGGTGCGGCCTTTGGTGTCGCCGCCGCGCTTGGATTTGGGTGGCATTGTTGCGGGTGGAGGGTCGTGGGTGGGGAGGCGAGGTGGGTTTGGCTTAGGGAGTCATGGTTGTGGAATTTTTGAAGCTGGAGGTGAGTCCAAGTGCCCCACTTCACATGGACGGGCTCAGGCAAGGGATCACGACGGCGAAGCTCAAGGACAAAGGACACAGGCTTAAAAAGAATAAAAGTCTCCATTGCATGGTTTCCTGTATCGATCTGACAAATATCTAATCCAGGGGGTATCGTGCCAAACATGTGTATCCAAACGCCGGTGAAGCACCAATTGTAAGTAACAGCACTCAAGGATCTGCTCTATCCTCTATTACTTCATTGCGCCGCCCCCTTCTGGTTGAACCACCCCATCCAACTTGTGCGGTTTGCCGCTTTACGTGCAGCTTCCTCTTCGTTGTTTTCTTGCACCAGTCGCAATGGCCTCATCTTGCTCCCGACCATGACACTCTGGGAAGCCCCTTTGTCGCTGTTCCCGCCGATTGTGCTGGGCGGTGGTGACGCTGACCGGCTTGTGTCGCTTGCGACACTGTTTCTGCCACTGCTGATCTTGCTATCACGCTGTTGGCGATGGACGTAGTCCGACTTTTCGCTCTCGCTGATGGTCGGTACTGTCGATCCTGACGCTACCCTCGACCCTCCACTTGGTCTTGTGCCGAGGAAGGAGTTTCGAGGACTTGTGATGCCAGGACTAAGCTGTCCTGATCGCGTTGGGGAAGGCCCGCGGTACATGTTGTTGACTACCGCCGCCGAGTCCCAGTCCGTCTTCATACGACGATGAGAGCCGCTAGCGGATCGTGGTTGCGGGCGTCCAAGGGGTATGCTGGGCGCTGTCTCGGGATTCTCATGCTGTGTAGGAAGCATGCTGGATTCAGGCATAGCAATGCTTTGTGGACGAGGTTTCCGTCCACCAATAACCGACATGGTTCTTGAAAGAAAGCCTTCGTCTTTCTCGTCTTTCTCTGGTGGAGGTGGGGGGAGCTCCTTCTCCGACGGTCGAGCTTGGGCGGCCGCAGCAGGGTTGGCGTCCTTGTCCAGTATGAAGTCGATATCGTGCTGGAGCAATCTTGAAATGATGTTGTTGATGTACAGAGTGAGAGCCTTATTCTCGTCTGTGAGCGAAGCAATCCGTACTTTATATTGCTTGACGTTGTCATCGTCGTCACCCTCCCCGTCAGCGTTGTCAAGCTCGTCAGCCAGGTTCGAGGTTTTGGCAGCAGACTTCGGGCTGTTTCCAGCAAGGAGTGAGCTGTGAGAAAGGTCGCCGTTCAGTGTTTTTTCACTAAGGAGCAGTTGGAAGCTCTCATTCTCTTCCATGAGCCTTGCATTGGTCATGCGAGTGTCCATGAGATTCCTCTCAAGCTCCTGCACTTGACCACCACCCATATTTTCCATTTCGACGAGCTTGATTTGAGCTTCGGCAAGCTCGATGCGGAGAGACTCGATGATCTTATCCTTCTGTAGGACTAGCCGAGAGGAGCTCCTAGAGTCGCTGCGGTGTAGTGAAGAAGAAGGTGCAAAGTGAGCACCGTCAAGTTGGGGAGATGTCCCGCTTCGGAAGCTCGCTATATGGCGTTAAACGGCTGGTCAACATTGTCCGCGGAGGATACTTACGGTTCCTTGAAATGGAAGGCTTGCGATCCTCTTCTGGCAGTGGGCGTGACTCCCTCTGTGCCAGACTGTCCTTCAGACGTTGAATTGTCTCTTGAAGTTGGTCTTCTCTTGCCTGGGATTCGTCTCTGAACTTGACAGAGGCGGCTCGGTCTGATTCGTAGATTGCTTCAAGTTCCCGTCTCGACCTAAGACTGTCTCTCTTTTCGTTGTCCAAGTCTTGTATGCGTTCGGTCAACTCCTGTACTGTCTCTTCGAGTTTCCCCTGATCAGAAGTTGCGCTTTCAAGGCGAGTTTCGAGCAGAGTGATTTGCTTCTGGTATTGCTCTGCAGATTCCTCTGCCGTACGAAGACGTTCCTGTAGATCCTCAATGGCTGCAGCTGTTTGCGCCTTGACATCGTCGTCCGCAGTACCGTTACCGTCTGAACCGTTTCTAGCGTTGGTTGCATTGGACGACCCGTTTACGGGCTTCTTTACTGCTGACCTCGCTGAGATTGGGGGCCCAGCTCCAGGAGTTCGTGCAGGCTTGGATCGAGCGGTACTGTTGGAAGACGGTGTTGCTTGCTTTCCGGGAGTCCTGGACGGGCTTGATTCGGCGGTCGAGGTATCTTTTTGAGGCCGCCGACCAGCGGCAGCCGTTGATAGTTGAGATTTGGCGGGAGTAGACATGCTAGTTAAGAGCGCGTACAGATATGGTCAACATTTGCGCACTGCGATGCTGAAGTAAGAAGGAAGTTCAGAGTTGTAGTGGGAGAGCAAGCTTGGAGGGTTCTTGGATGTGGGTGTGGAATGGTGTTTAATTTCCGTCTGAAACTATAAGCCAAGTCGACCAAAGATGGAATCAGAGTAGAACATTTCTGGAAGGCATGTCTCTAGCTCATTTCCATACAATCAGGGCACTTTGTGACAACATTTGGGCAGCATATCCCTGATTGCGGCTTTGAGTGCTCGTCATGGAACCCTGTCAACATGCATCTCGATCTCGGCTGTCAACATCACATGCTCCGTTAGCTTTACTGGCATTAGCCCTGTTCTATCCTGATAATGCTATCTTTGTCGCCCGGCAAGCCTCCATGAACGGTGTGAAGTCATTTCTTGAGATCCACATGTCGTTCCGTACTCATTTTCCATATCGAACCTGCCAGATATTGTAGACGGCATAAGGCAGGAGTGTAGATGTGGCCGTTCCAGAAGGCCGTGCAGAAGTGGGTTCTGCAGGACTGCACAGACCGAGATGTGGTAGAGCCAAATACAGTTTAGCGTCTCGCTCCCGTATCTTCGGCCCACCGTCGCACAGATTGACAAAATCTCAAAATCAATTCCACCTCACCTCGAAAAGTCCGACCGGAGAGCACATTTTCACACAGGACTATACACATATTCCTGCGCTTCACGATGGCCCCTAAGAAGAGCAAGAGAACCGCCGACAGCATCAACTCGCGCCTTGCGCTTGTGATGAAGTCTGGCAAGGGTGAGAATACCCCACTGGCCCAAGTAATCAATAGTGTCTAACAATTGCTATAGTCACCCTCGGATACAAGTCAACCCTCAAGTCGCTGCGCTCTGGCAAGGCCAAGCTCATTATCATCGCCGGCAACACCCCCCCTCTCCGCAAGTCTGAGTTGGAGTACTACAGCATGTTGGCAAAGACCGCTGTACACCATTTCTCCGGCAACAACGTAAGCTTATACTTTTCCTACCCAGCGACTGGCGATTCTGTCAGTAGGGTATTATGCCCTGCGAAGAAGCCGTGTAGTTTGGCTTTGGAGGGCAATTCAGTGACTGACTGTGATTCTTTCAGATTGAGCTCGGTACCGCCTGCGGTAAGCTCTTCAGGTGCTCCACCATGGCCATCATCGATGCTGGTGACTCCGACATTCTCAGCACCACTGCTGCATAAACGACAAGATAAAAAGCATTTTCGGAAAAGGCATGGCAGGAACATGGCAGGAAACGGCGCTGTAGAACCAGTGACTAGATACCCAGCAATGAATTCTTGCTCTCATCTGCAACATTCAGAGAACGCCCACCACATTATTGTTGCCTTCGCTCGAAAGATGTAGTCATCCCTTGATCATGCCATTCATCCCAGACTTACAATGTCAAGGACTGGAAATGCCAGCATTAGACCTACAAGTTTCACTATGACTACGCTTTCAAGTATCCTTTCGGGAAGATCAAGCTTCGCGGCCAAACAGATGTCCCATTAATGTGACTCATTCGTGCCAGCGATCTCACGGCGTTTATCAGGCCTTGTTCCATGCCATTTGGAGACACCGGGGACGAATTTCGCGTGGCGGGTTTAGCCACAGTTTAGCCGAGGCCACTCTGCTTTGAAATCAACGACGACCCGCCAGTGACATAGATTGGATTTGGCGACCTCACTTCTTCATCTCACACCACCACTACATCACAGCAACACCGTCAAAATGGCTCGCCGTCCAGCTCGCTGCTACCGCTACTGCAAGAAGTGAGTATCGCTCGAAAATTACGGGAACATTCCCGCAAAATGACGTTCAGGAGTTGACGACAAAGAACACTTCAAGGACTTAGAAACTGACGAGACAAACAGCAAGCCATACCCCAAGTCCCGCTTCAACCGTGGTGTTCCCGACCCCAAGATCCGCATTTTCGACTTGGGCCGCAAGCGTGCGAACGTCGACGAGTTCCCCCTCTGCGTCCACTTGGTCTCGAACGAATATGAGCAGCTGTCCTCCGAGGCTCTCGAAGCCGCCCGTATTTGCGCCAACAAGTACATGGTGAAGACTTCCGGCAAGGAATCCTTCCACCTCCGCGTCCGCGCCCACCCATACCACGTCGTCCGCATCAACAAGATGTTGTCGTGCGCCGGAGCCGATCGTCTCCAAACCGGTATGCGTGGTGCTTTCGGCAAGCCCAACGGAACCGTCGCCCGTGTCAACATTGGCCAGATCATCTTGTCCCTCCGCACCAAGGACTCCAACAGGGCTACCGCTATCGAGGCCCTCAGACGTTCCCAGTACAAGTTCCCTGGTCGCCAAAAGATCATCGTCTCCAAGAAGTGGGGTTTCACTCCCCTCGGCCGTGAGGAGTACGTTCAGAAGAGGCAGGAGGGTCGCGTCAGGGTTGATGGTGCTTACGTTCAGTTCTTGAGCAACAAGGGCCCCATCGAGTACAACATGAGGAGGTTCCCTGAGGCTTTCGAGGCTTAGATGGGTTGATGATGATTGACAAGGAGTTTCAGAGTGCATTGGCAGATGCTGAGGCCTGAATGGCTGAGGATAGCAGAGATAGATGGAATGCATCATGGAGTATATGTCTTTCAAGATCAACAAAGATCCGCTGAATGTGCGTCGACCCGTGAAATGATTGACTCTTGCAAGACGCTGGTAGCACAACTACCACGGGTGGCCATCTGTACGGACTACCGGATCTCGAGACTTCTTACCAACTGAATGCGTTTTATGTAGTGCTGATAACAGCATCCTGACATCTTTGTCGCTCGAGCGAGTATTTCTAAGCCAGCCCCTCACTCCTAAATCAATACATCCACTACTCAAGCAATCATTCCTAAACAGAATCCATAGATATGCTTTCCCCACGCCATGCGTTGACTTCACAGCAAAGCAGAAACCAACCTTCACATCACTCAATCAATACACGGTATATATATATATATGCTGCTCAATGCCGGAACCAGTCCGCTGAAATTCATCCATCGTCTACTCGTTACCACTCGCAGGAAGAACATCTATAGAAATACAGCACGCCATGCGACGCCCGAAGAAAGCGAACCAAATGCCATCCCAAACAGCTGGAACTGAACAAAGAAGAGGAGAGATAGCGTACACCACAGTCCCCGCCAACCACTTACCATCTACAGGAGCTAAACCTCCCCCCAACCCCCCTGCACCGCATTCCCACCCGCACTAGTGACGACGCTCCCCTCGCTCGCCCCGGGGAAATCCCAGTATTTCCTACTCTGCCCGGTGCCACTGCTGCGCCGGCTTCGCTTGGTGCTCTGGCTCGCACAACTGCTGCTCCCCTGCCGTCTATGCAGCACGCTCAACAGCTCGTTGCGGTGCCGTCTCAGCAGGGCGCTTTCCCGCCTCCGCTCCGTGGCGCGCGATACTAACGGGTGGTTGCGGCGGATGAGGTCTGCTCTGCGCTGGGACTCGGGGGAGGTGCCGAGGGCCGAGGCGGTGGGTTCGCATCCGGTGGCGGCCCAGGATGCTGGGAGGGGGCCGGGTGAAGTCGTGGGTGGGCATGGTGGAGAGGTGGCGAGGAAGCGCCGGCGGAGGTAGCTGAAGATCATGAGGAGGGAGGGGTTGTGCTCCCAGTGGGCTGAGGCGTCGGGTTCGGTGGTTGGAAGGGGCCCTTCTTCGATGCCGAAGAGGGAGGCGTCGGCGCCTGAGATCGGGGAGGTGCGGTTGAGTGTTGGGCGGAAGATGGAGAGGGCAGTAGTGTCGAGGTCGGATGGGAGGGGTTGGGATCGTTGGATGGGGGTCGAGGTGGAGCGCTGAGGAGCGGGGATGGCTTGTGGGTGTCGCGAGGTGTAGGTGCTGAAAGCGGATTCGAGCTCGGACAGCTGGTAGACTAGGATGCCAAGTTCACGGGCGACTCGCTCGAGGAGACGGTCTTCCCATGTCTTGTCGGCATTGTCATGGCCAGCGTCTGAGGCGGCCGCCTCTGATAATGGTGAAGTCTGAGTCGGTGTAGCGGAGAGGTCATCCGACAGGTCTTCGCCGAAGATAACAGAAAGAGTATTCTCGTCCAGGCCCATAAGATCGCGAATGACTTTGCGGGTGATACGCTGCCAGAAGGACTCGGATTCTGGCTTGCTTTCTGAAGTCTCCGTCCCTGTAGATGTGCTTTCGTTGCCAGTGGCTGTTGAAGCAGCCGGGAGTGGCACAGCACGAGTCTTCCCCGTCGAAGTACCACTTTTGTTCATACGTCGATACCGTCTCCTCGTCTCGCGCTCGATCTCTTCCAAGACGGCCTTGCTCTGCTCTGTCCGCCATCTTTCGACTCGTAATCTCCGCTCTTCTTGAGGGTCGATTTCGGACGCTTCAGCAGTATCGTCTAACGCATCAAGTCGTCTCTGAACACTACTTAATCTGCGGTGTATATGCTTCTTCTGCGGGTTATATCGTTCATGTTGCCATAATTGCTCTTGCAAAGCGTCGGCGTTGGCATTGTATGACGCGGGGAATGCGCCTAGACCGTCATGAGTCGGCAACACAGTTCCTCCACTTTGATCAAGATGTGGTAGTGGAGGTGCTTGGAATGCGTGAAGACCGTCGTCGAGACTATCGAGCTCGGTGCCATCATCGTCGTTGGCGTTGGATACTGTAACTTGGCGGACAATGTGGTCGTCACTCTCCAACAAGTCCGACCGAACACCTGTTTCCAGCGATCCGAAATACGATGCTCGCGACAAATCAGCAGTCCGTGGAGTCTGCGATGTATTTGTCTGTGACGGCGGAGAGAACAAGATCCAGTCCTGTTGTGACTCTTCTAGTGGCCGCTTTCGCTGTTGAGACTGGCCGGGTGGAGGTGCGGGGTCTTGTTGATAAGAGGTATGGCGCTGGGCCTGAGGCCGCTGTTGTGGTTGTCGAAATGCCATGGTTGAATGTGTAGATGTTAGACACTGTTGAGAGTGACGTTGTATAGGATACGGTAGGGTATATCAGGCGGACACGGCAGACGGTCAAGGCTCAGGTCAGGCACCTGGCTGTCGTCACTATGTGTTGGGAACCAGGCCCAGGATTGGCGTTTCGGAATGTGGAGAGCAAGCGGTGAGACTGTTGCTCACGTTGCTCCCTTTCTCTGATACAAATAAAGGAAAGCTGTCGTCGAACGGGAAGCACTCAGGAGTTGATGGTGTTCGCAGCAAAAGGAAAGGTGCAGGCGCAGGCTAAGGTGATGCAGATGTGGTTGCAGATCAGGCGATCCAGGGTGCTGATGCGGTTTAGCCTGGGCTTGCGACAGTATGAGAGGGTCAGATGCTGGGAACCGTTTCTACAGAACTGCAATTACGGAAGATATCGCAATCATGGTTCGCATCAAAGTGAATTTTTTGAGGCATTTGATTGAATGGTACTTTGACATGTCTAGCTGTATTCCCGGTGCTCGGAGAGGTTGTTCATGTTTCGTCATTGAGGACAAAGGCTTGCATACACCCTGGCCCTCTCACCCCTAGACTTGCAGACTTGCACGCCAAGGTCCTTTATCATTTGCTGCTAGGTCGACGAACTGGCACGAGACACAGCAGATCTCTCCAAATCTTGCAACATCTGAATTCCCCCCAATGGGAAACATGCAACCCAAGCTTCCGCCCTTGTCGCGTCACAAGCGCGCGGGCCGGCTCCATGCGGTTGCATTTCTGTGACGCGATAAGGTGTCTCCAAGTGAGATAAGCGAGCTCGGCGGGAAACGCTTGCTTTCCTGTTCCTGGGCCCGATTGCGGCATGTCAGCTCATGCCGGAACCCTACTTGTTCCTTTCCCAACAACAGTCTGCAGCACCTGTTCATGCATAGCCAGTTCAACTATACTTGCTACCTTTGTAGCAGAACACGGTCAACCACGCTTGTTGGGATTGCTCATGAACGCGAGCCACGTTGTTGATGTTGCAAACTGCGTCAAAAACTTCTGCCAAAACAGATATCGGGGTGAACAGGTATGTCTTGTGGAAAAAATCATCGTTCGAGCCATGATTGCACCTGTTCTTTCCAGGTTTGTCATTAATCATTATGTATCATCCAATGATTTCTGTCTATCCTCGATAGAAAAACGCGCCCTGCTGGCGACGCGGGCTGGCGTCCTTCTCATCAACAACCTCCTTGATCTCATTGAATGGCTGCATCAGGGACTTGAGTGCCGGGATCGACGCGGTTATTATTGACCACACGAGAAGGACCTCGAATGATCCTGAACAAGCCAGCAGTCGGAGGATGAGGTCTTTTTCATCTGATACTGCCCATTGAATGCGGAAAAAGTGCAAGAGAGTGAAAACACACAGTCTGCAGTAGAATGTTAGCTTCCTCAACAGCAGCCTCTTTGACATCGATCTCGACTCACGGGAGGCGACTCAAGAAAACGATGGACACCAGCGTCTTCTGGCTTCCCTTCTTCATGATCTTGAGCACCATATACGTCGGAATGGCGGCGAGCGCAATCTCATTGATTACATCCAATGCTGTAATGGCAGCCCATTTGTGGACCTGGTAATCCGTCAGCTGCGTTTGCTCCGAGCATTTACAAGGGGTCAGTGGCGCTTACAACCGAAGAAGGGCTCGAGTACCCCTCCAGCACCCCGAGAGGAAACCTTCCTACAGCAGCTATGATGATGGAGATTACGCCGCAAACTACCACGCTGCCCGTAAGGCTATTGCAGCTTAACGAGTTGATCAAGGCGTGATTGAAGAACAACCGACGGATGAACCATGCTATGGACATCTTTGCAAGGTAATGTGCGCAAACGGCCAGTACGTCTGCGGTCAGGAAAGCCTACAAGATGATAAGTACGACATGCTGCGGCGTTTGAATAGGGCCACCACACCTTTGCAACAGCATGCTGCCGCTCTGTCCTGATCAACGCATTATCTTTACCGAGCCCAAGTCGCAACGCAAAGAAAAGCAATGCGTGTTGGGCAAGATAAGCAATCTACGGCTTCATCAGCAATCTTTCCATGACCTTTCGAGAAATACCTTACTAATGATGAGCCGATAAAAGCATCATCCAGTCCATAGACGCCTCTCCTCAAGAATAGCCTCAAGCTCGTGACGATGCAAACAACAATAAGAGCAGTGATGCCGAAGATCCATCCTTCTCCACTGTGATCCTCGTCTGTAAATGGAGCCCAATACCAAACATCAGTGACAGGATCTGACATCTCAATATAAATTAGTAGTCTGGCTCGGATGCAGACTCCGTGGTGCGGGATGGCAGGATACAAAAGCAAGGAAGCTTCAAAAGCCAACCTAACCCTCCAAACACTCCCCACGCTCCGCATGGCTATACTCGTATGGCTCAAACCTGAGCACAACGTACTACCAAACATCATTGAAACGGTTCGCCATTTCGTCAGGTTCCAGACAGCATCGGGCGCGGCACGGAGATCAGACTACTTTCCACCACCGTTGACATTACCAGCACTAGCGGTAAGGGGTGCTCATCCATCACTATACAGCTAATTCGTGATTCATCATTTGAGGCTATTCGAGGTAAGTACACAGCATTGCGACCCTCCGATACAGTGATGTTCCAATCTCGATCATATCCTCGATCAATTGCAAATGATTTAGTAACTGGCGTTGAAAAGAGGCAACCGTTACAATCAGTGATGCGAGGCCGGTTTGAGCATCCTGTCCTAGGCTCAACGGGCTACGTAGGTACCCAGGGTTCGAGCAGTACCGGACGCCAACGGTCCCGAAAACCGAGCAATAACCTAAGTTATTGTTTCTAGATCTCATAACAAGCTCCACGACTCTGCTTTCAACGGACATCACACGACCCAGCTCAGTATGGGAAAGAGCACGCCCTTTGGGTCCACAGATCCATACAGAGATGTGGAAGTTCGGATCGATGTCCGCTTGGCTGAGGACACAATCGGCTCTGCTGTCGACACAGCAATGACAAACACGATCATCGAGAAGGATAGCGTGTCGAACGAAGACAGCCACGATCAAAGGGATATGGTCAGACTAGGAAAGAAGCAGCAAGTCAAGCGTGTGTTTCGAACATGGTCGCTGCTGTCATTCACCTGCGTTGTCACGAGCTCTTGGGAGTATCTGATGCTTGGGATCGACCAAGGACTCTCACTTGGAGGTCGAGCTGGACTCTTTTGGTCTTACATCTGGAGCATGATCTTCTTCGCCTTTTTGAGCGCCTCCATCGCCGAGATGGCCTCCATGGCTCCCACTGCAGGTGGACAATACCACTGGGTCTCGGAGTTTGCCCCGCGAAAGTATCAGAAATCCATGAGCTACATCACTGCATGGCTCTCATGTCTGAGCTGGCAAGCTGGAAACGCATATGGCAACCTGCTCACTGGTAGTATGATTGAGACTATCATCCAACTGTACAGGCCTGAGTACGAGCTCCTACCGTGGCGATCGACATTGTTGGTTCTTCCTGGCACCTTTGCTGTCATGCTGTTCAACATCGGTGGCCATAAGTACCTGCCAGTGCTTCAGAATATCACTATGATTGTTCATATCGTTGCGTGTATGCTCTGTATCGGTTAGTGGGCGACTTCCCAATTACAGGCATTGACTGACTTTGTCTAGTGACAATATGGGTCACAGCACCACATGTGAGGCCGACGGATGTGGTCTTCTCTTGGAATAATACAAGTGGCTACAACAGTATGTTCATTGTCATGATGATTGGCCAGAACACTGCTCAATCTGCTCTCGCTTGTAAGTTCATACAGCTACGCTTGAGGCAAGTAGCAAGTAAAATGGCGTACTGACCATGGCAAGCAACCGATTCAGCTGCTCACATGGCCGAGGAGGTCCACGACGCCGGTATCACGGTCCCAAGAGCCATCATGAATGCACTCTGGGTCAACGGAACCATGGCTTTCCTGCTTCTTGTGACAGTTCTCTTCTCCATTCCCAATCTGGAAGAGGCTGCAGCTGATCCATCCGGTTTCTCCTTCTTCGGGGTGGTCCGTACTGCATGGTCAACAGTTGGCTTTACGTATGTGCTCTGGCTTGTGACTGTACTTATCTTCCTCGGCAATATTCCCTTTGCGGCTTCGACAGCTCGTCTGACTTTTGCTCTGGCAAGAGATGGAGCGTTGCCCTTTTCGAGCTTCTTCGCAAAGGTATGTATGCATTATTAGTCAAGGCTAGCTCTTTCTGACAAAATCGCACAGGTCGATCGTCGATTCCATGTACCGGCGAACGCCATCTTTCTCTCGATGGGCATCTCAGCTGCAATGGCTTTTGTCAATCTTGGCTCCAAAGCTGCATATAGCGCAGTAGTAAGTCTTCAGCAATCAAACGCTCCTATCTCACACACAATTGCTGATCAACTAAGGTATCCATATCCGCTGCATGTCAGATGGGCTGCTACTGCATATCCATCACCTGTGTGCTGTGGCGGCGCCTGACGGCGCCTGAAACCTTGCCAGCAGCTCGTTGGTCTCTTGGCCGCTGGGGAGCACCAATCAATGTCGTGGCTATCTGCTATTCTATCATGATCATGTTCTGGGTACTCTGGCCTCAGTCGGTACCGGTGACGTTGGATTCCTTCAACTTCTCGGCACCCGTGACGGGTACTGTCATCTGCATCTGTTCTTTGACGTACTTCTTCTACGGAAGGAGGGTCTACACTAGTCCAGTGGAGCTGGTGCGCAAGCTCTGATATGGCGATTGCTTGATGGGAGATGAGAAACGATACCCTTGAATGTAGATAATAATTGTCCGCATGTTACTTTTACCTCAACCAGCTCACTGTTTGCTTGAGTATGCATGAGGACCCGTGTTTCTAAGACACTTCGCAGCAATCATTCCCCCTCCATGAAAGCATATGAGAGGAAGGACTGCATCCAACAGCTGAACTCGCTCAGCTGCAGAATTTGAAACAGCTAGAAAGTCCGCATTGCTGAAATGTTGGTCTCTATATGCATGACTGCTGGTAATGCGACCTGCATTTGTTTCCACATCTCACCCCCTATTTGCCCTGATATGGATCTTCTCCTTGCAGGATGCAGATGATCCACTCACCAGGTCTCACTCCTTGCCAAGACTGAAGCCGCAGGACCGGGAATTGCACGACAGTGGTGACTGTGACAAGCAGCCAGAGGTGCCATGATCGACAGGAACAGTAGTTCCTCAATCTGAGCCTTGCACCACGCGGCGTATGCTTGAGTCCTGCCATCTCAACAAGCATCACTCATACCTTGTCAGCAGAATCTTCATCGGCGGAACCGCCCTTGGCACACGTTGGTAATTATAGAAGGTTCCGTCTCCTTTGCTTGCTGAAGCCTTGAGTGGCGGCACAGGTCCCACTTGGTGCACGGCACATGCAGACAAACAGGACATGACGGTCTTGACCGCCGGGAAGGTAACACTCTGTTGGCGGTGGAAATTGGATACGGAGGTCTTCTTGGCATTCACCCCGAACCCAGCACCGCCAGCCATTGGCTTTCAGTGCTCCTGACTTCAGCAGAGCCGCGCTGGCTGTTTCACCACCATCCTTCTCGCCCTTTACATGTCTTGGTATTAGCATTGGCGCCCATTTATCCCTACGCCGCCCCGGATTTGCATAGTAACCCCACAGCAGCGGTCCACCTCCAATTACCCAGGTTTCACTGCACAGTGCCGCCAGCGGTAGGTCTATAGCACAGCCTTTTCGCTCCTTACACATCCTCTTGTTTACCTTCCTCTCGCATTTGCAGTCTTGTGCTTTCGCACTCAGTCACTCCTTTCCTCTGTCGTTCTTTAACACAGTCACTCATTACAAACATCTGGTGTGCTAGCACCCAATTCACTTCTCTCAAAAACATTTCAGACGCTTGTTGACGAGCTACGTACCAACTCACGACCGAGCTTCCTACCAAGACACCTTCCGAAACCACACCATTGCGAGATGTTGTCCATCAAGAAGACTCTTCTCCTCGGAGCTGCCCTTGCCCCTAGCGCTCTCGCGCACACTATCTTCACCAACTTTTACGTCAACAGTGTTGACCAAGTAAGAACTCACAACCGCGTTCGCAAGGACTTGCTGACTAGCTTCAGGGAAACGGTACCTGCGTGCGCATGAGCAAGGTCGACAATGCAGCCAATTCACCTATTCCTGATGTCGAAGGCACCGACATGGCCTGCGGTGTCTCCGGTCTTGACTCTGTTGCCCGCACCTGCCCCATCCCCGATGGTGCGACCGTCACCTTCAAGTACGATTCCATCGACCGTAAGCCCGGCAAGAACTGGTACATCGACCCCAGTCACAAGGGTCCTTGTGCCATTTATGCCAAGAAGGTCGACTCTCCTTCCTCTGACCGTAAGCTATTTACGTGTCTTCCCCTGGTGCTTCACTGACAAGAACAATAGCCACCGGTGATGGATGGTTCAAGCTCTGGGACCAGGGCTTCGACGGCAACAAGTGGTGCACTGAGAACATGATCGCCAACAATGGTCTCATTTCCGTCAAGCTCCCCTCTGGCCTTCAGCGTGGTTACTACCTTCTTCGTCCTGAACTGTTGGCCCTGCACGCCGCCACTGATGGTGACCCACAATTCTACTCTGGCTGTGCTCAGGTCTTCCTCGAGGGTACTGGTAACCTTGTTCCTGACACAACCGTTTCCATTCCAGGCTACGTCAAGAAGTCTGACCCTGCGCTCACCTGGAACATCTACTACGGCACTAACCCTAACGACTATGTCACCCCTGGAGGCAAGGTGTCCGGCTTTGTCCAGAACTCCAACGCTAGGGTCGCTCAGCAATCCCAAACTGATGGCTTGAAACCCGAGGGATGCATTCTTGAGAACGCCAACTGGTGCGGTACCGAAGTGCCAGACTACACCGATGAGGATGGATGCTGGAAGGCCGTCGAGAACTGTTGGGACCAGAACCAGGCCTGCTGGGACTCTGTCAACAACGTTATCTTCGATGGATGCAAGATCTCTGAGACGAGATGCAAGGAGATCACCGCTACCTGTGACAACAAAGTCTTCCCCGGTCCTCCCAACAAGGGCAAGGTCCTCACTGCCCCCAAGAGCACCATCACTCTTGGCAATGTTCCAGCTGCTGGTCCAGTCACTGGAGGTTCCGCCGCCGCTCCTGCTCCCGCTCCTGAACCAGAGCAAGCCGCCCCTGTACCATCTTCAGCTGCCCCAGCTCCGTCATCAGCTGCTCCTGCTCCCTCTCCAGCTCCTGAGCCAGAGCAGCCTGCCCCAGGTCCTGAAGCTCCTGCCGCTACACCAGAGCAGCCCAAATACGAGGCTCCCGCCCCTGCTCCCTCCACCACAGAGCAGCCCGCCGCGCAGACCCCCACCACTCCATCCCCAGTCGAAGAGCAAGATAACGAGGACGACGACGAGGAGGGCACCTCCGATGACGAGACCGAAGGGCCAGCCAAGCCTGCCCCTGAAGCCCCCGCCACCACCCCTGCCCCGGAATACAACGGCGACAGCCCCGTCGTCTACATCACGGAATACGAGACCGTCTGGGAGACCGTCACTGGTCCATACCCTGGCCGCAAGGCGAAGAGGCACGCTCACGTTAGGAAGCACATTGGCCACCGGGCGTTCAGGAAGTGAAGGCTTCAGAGCCACATGATATGATTCACGGCACGATGGACGTTTTTGCATCGAGGATGAAAACATGAGAACTGTGGACCGGTTTGGCATGAGAGGACTGGTTTTATGACATGGGAAACTGTTTTTCACTTCTTTCCCCTGCTCCCGCCATGGAATGGAGGGTGAGGGTTTGCATAGGCTGGATTTATAGCGTGATCAGGGCGCTAGAATCAAAGACTTTTCAACGGATTACATTTTCGTGTGCCTTTGTGTCTCTCCTGCATATTTATGCATTTGCTGCTTCTGTTGCCGTGCTGTCATGACCCAGTACTTGATGTACCCAAGTATAGAACTGCGACAGATAGTAGTCCGAGCCGTGCCGGAAGCGCTCGAGCGGTGTGGGGGCCTCGGTCTGCTGCAGGGCCAGCGCGGCAGGCACCGGGGACGAGCTATTTGGCGGAGCTGATACCGTTGAGTACGGTGTTTCTGTGATGTGTAGACTGAAGTCGGAATTGTCTCCTTGCGCTAGTCACCTTGTGTCGAAAACATTGCTAGCGTTCTCGCGACACTGTCCTATCCGGCATCTGGCGTTAGCGGAGATCCAGAGATGACCGAGATCGGTGACGTAGTGGTGCGGGCGGAAGTTTGGGGAATAACCTGAACGGCTCCAACGAAGCTCAAGCATCTCGTCCTCCCTCCTTCACATGTCGGCGCTTCCCACAGATAGCAGACGCTGCCACGTCTTCGTGTGTTCTTGACCTGTACATCAGCAACGTGTACTATCACTGGCAAATCATCCGTCCCGTAGCTTGACAGGATAGCCCGATTCGTGGATCCCGGTCCGGCGCTCACTCTATCTGGCGATCAGGGTCCTATACTCTATCTTGCATAACCGTGGTCGTCACCCTACGACAGCATACGCTTTTTTGGTCATGACATTTCGACTAATTTCATAACAAGTATTTATCATCTGTCCGACCTGAACCTACACACGGCTTGAGGCTGTCCTTTCGTTACACGTCTCATCCAAGAGCTGGCCTCGTACCGTTGATCATATATCATTATCCGAAACTCCAATTCCGCCAGACTCCGAGAGGAGCAGAACGCATACAAAAGTCTCATCATTCTTCGCCATGGCACAGGCAGCCATGGCACCACACGGCGCTGCAGGTCAGCTACCTCTGGCTCCAGCAGCAAGTATGTTACATACCCTTACGACTTCGATTCGACCTCTCCCTCTGTCGACCGGATCGGCTTCACCTTTCTTTGACGAAAGTTCTCAGACTGCCCCACCAAAATGCCACAGTCGACCTACACATGACGGTGTATCGTGGAAGCACAGAGCAAGCCAAGTGTGGGATACTGTTGACTCGATATGGCAATCAATACAATCAAAAGCCGGAGACATACTATCCACCTACGGCGACGACTCGACCATCTTAGACCGAGACCATATCCCGGAATATGTCTTCAAGCACGCCCCCTACGTCCACCTCTATTCCGGTGAGAATTTCTGGCCCTGCGACATTGCCGACCACCTCATCCACACCACTCCACACCTCAACTACACACCCATTCCCTCCCACTTTAACCTCACAGTCCATAACCTCTCCACCCTCAACGAATACGGCTTTTACACCTACCTTCAATCAGACGACAATGTCGAATCCCGTCCCACCTGGCTCGCCGGCACAGCCAACATCCCCTCCTCCTCCACCGCCCCTCAAAACACCAGCACTCCCAACGGGCACTCCTCCGCCCCCGCCGTGCTCCTCACCATCCGAAAATCCAAGGACGTCCTCGACGCCTTCTGGTTCTACTTCTACTCCTACAATCTCGGCAACAAAGTCGGCCTCCGCTTCGGCAACCACGTCGGCGACTGGGAGCACACCCTAGTCCGCTTCACCGCAGGCAAACCCACCCACGTCTTCCTCTCCGAGCACAACGCAGGTGAAGCCTACGCCTGGTCCGCCATGGAGAAGAGCAAAGACGACAAGGACCGACCCATCACTTTCTCCGCGACGGGTAGCCACGCAATGTACGCCACGCCCGGTACGCATCCCTATGTCTTGCCATGGGGTCTATTGCATGACCAGACGGATCGCGGGCCACTGTGGGATCCGACGCAGAATCTGTATGCGTATACGTATGACCTCGGGAAGAGGGAAATCAAGGCCGATAAGAGGAACCCGGAGGCTCCGATCGATTGGTTTGGATACAGGGGCCATTGGGGCGATAGAGCGTATCCGCTGAGTGATGAGCGCCAGTATAGGTTTGCCGGACAGTATCATTATGTTAGTGGGCCGTTGGGGCCCGTGTATAAAAATTTGGCGAGGAGGGAGGTATGCCAGTCTAGGGGAAGGTGCAGGATTAGGTACTGGTTGCCGCCGGAGGGGGAGGTCAAGGTTTGGGAGGGAGGTGATTGGGAAGGAGGAGATGAAGAAGAGTGGGCTGAGGGGTTGGAGGATTCGGAATTGTGAGTGAGATTGGGTGTTGAGTACGGGATCTAGAATGGACCTTTTGATTTCGTGGTACTTGGCTTGTTCTTGTGGGATTGCATAGGTTGGGATGTTGAAGGGCTTTTGGGATGATGGATTGGGATGATGGATGACTAGATACCTTGCCATAGATATGGAACGACTTTATGATTTTGGAACAACTGCCAGATATCGAACAATGTTTCTGAGATTGACGATGGAAGCGTGCTAACCCAACCGCCGGGGTAACTCACTCGGGACTCCCTTTGCTACCTAGACTTTCCAAGACCTGATTCCGACCCATTGGGTCTGACCTGTGCTGCTCGCTACGGAACCCATTCGCGTACAATTTCACTTCGGCGGACGACAGAACAGTTTTGCAAGACGGCTACTCAATCTTTACTGTGCGTAGCGTATCATGTCTCATCAGGGAATCATCGGTCAAGCCATAATTGATGCACACTCTGTGTTCAAAGTCTAGGACATAGCGCATGGAGCAGAGTCTATCTGTAAACTGGGTCGATCCGTTCAGCTCGGCATAGCGTACCTTAGCTTTTCCGTCGCTTCGGTTGCATCTTCTCGATCACCGCTTTGTCGAAGAAGCGATGCATACTGATAGACTGCGTATCGTCGTGCTCGATGTGTCTCTGGGAGTTCCGCGACGGCAATCGCCATGACCTCATGAGCAATTTCGGTGGCTTTCTTGAGCTGTCCGTGAGCCGCATATGCCTGCGAGAGACCTATCTTACGCCAAAGAGTGGTGGGATTATTAAGACCGTGGTCTATCACGGCTCTTGTCGAAAGATCCTGGAGTGAGGTGATTGCTGCAGTGGTGTTGCCAGTCCATATCAGTGCCCTAGCGACTTCATGCTGTACCGACTCCTCTTGTAGACCTGGCGTAGCTCTCTTCTGGAGAGCCAAGCCTGCCATCCGTGCTTGGATTCGTCGTACTCCGTCGGCATCTGATTGACCCTCCAGAGCCACTCCGAGATTGAACAGAGCGGTAAGTAGATGCTCAGAATCCGGCCCGTATTCGTTCTCGAGAATCTGTACGACTTCTCGCTGGACTGAAATAGATGCCTGCCAATCCCCTGCTTTGCGAAATCCGAAAGCTTGTAGATTCAAGAGCGGAATCCAGCCACTATGCTTCCTTGAGGCAGGTTCCCTCAGTCCGGCCAGGACTTTGTGGATAAGATCTTGTAGTGCCTCATGCGCATTCCAGGTAACAAGCAGCATGGCCAACTGGTACGCCGCCTGCCCCACTTCCTCGACACCATAACATTTCATGATGCCGCTAAGGTCATGGTTCAAAAGCGACATTACATGAGGGTGTAATAATTCGCGGGTCTCTGGGTCTTCGTGGTCGACCGATGTGCATAACAAGGCGAGAAAGCAGCAAGCTTTGACCCAGAAGAGATCTCGACTCTCCAAGACCTTGCGGGAACGTGCCCAAGCATGGATCAAAGGATGCATTGCGATCGCGGCATCTTCCGAAGGGTAGTCGATAACCAGAGCAAGGGATCTTAGGTATTTGACCGCGGTCAGAAGGCGGAAGCAATCGAAGGACTGCTGCTGTGAGTGTCCTGCTTCATTGTAGCTGATGGTAGGAGCACAAACTATGTAGTTAGCCACATGCCATTTGGTCAGATCGCAGATATCGTGGGGGTCTGCTTCACTTGTTGAAATGTACCTAGCGGCTTTCCATGCGATTTTCCAGAAACACGCATAGATTGGGCCGCAGCCTAGCATTGAGAAAGTGTAAAGCAGCTCTTGGGCGTCTTGACTTGCCTGTGATGTGTCGGACTCTAGGACAGCTACGGCAGCATCAAAGGTTGCGTGGACGTTGATGAATCGAGGTTGAGCCTGGCGGGAGCGATAGGATAGTAGCCGCTTTTGATGCTGATCGAAGATATCTGGATACTCAGCAACAGTACAATACTTGTGAGATATGTACGCCCCTGCTTGAATCAATGCGAGGGGATGATTACTGAGTAAAGTGCATATCTTGTCCACTTGGGGCTGGAAGGGACTCCACTGCGGTCCGCTGGTGTGACTGGCCTTTCGGAGTAAATTACGAGCGTCATTTGGAGATAGTCCGTCAAGTGTCTGATGAAGAGAGGTTGCATGTTGCCCACATTCTGGATTTCGCGAGGTGATAACAACGCAGCCACGAGCATTAGCCGGTATGTACTGTTGGTAATCAATGTTCGGATCGTCCGCATTGTCAAGAATCAAGAGCCAAGGCTTTGTTTGACAAGATAGCTGTTGACGAGCATCAGTCCAATCATCGACCGGCCAGCCGACATGGCGTGCAAGTCTAAGGTAGCCTGTTCGAGCTCTGCTATGCGTGCTTACATCAATCCAGAAGAGTCCCCAGAATCTAGGCAATGTTAATATCATGTTCAGAAGCCCGCCATTTTAGGGACATGACTGACAAGCACCTGACCAAATGGGTGACTTTTAAGCAGATCTCGCTTTTTCCCTGACCTCCAATACCTGTGATGACAATGCAGCAGTGGTTGTCCAAATGAGCAGCAGTAACATGTCGATTCAGTATTTCGTGCATCGCCACAATGTTGTCGGTCCGGCCTGTGAAGAGCGGGTTGACGGGTCTTTCTATCATCCAATATCTGTTTGCTGAAACCCTGGTCCTCGCTCGTGTAGAATTGCTGGTAGTCTGTTCATGATCTATGTCACGATAAGACCTCTTTACGGCTGTGTATTGCGATTTGTCCTCTGATGTCCAGTGCTGGAGGAGTGATTTTGCCCCCGCAGCGGCAATAGCAGCACAATAAAGCTGCCAGTGCCTGGACTTATGGCTATCAGCATAATCACATACGCTCTTAATGACAATGCACGGGAAGAGTCCCCAGACCCCTGCGCCTTCCATTTCGAAAGCAATGATCCGATCTTGCTTGGCAGCCTTGTCTCGATATACTCCTGAACGAACAATTCCATTACCACTGCCGATGCGGCCGAAGTGAATCGCAGGTGTCGGTGATAATTGCGAAGTGATGCGCCGACGGATTTGCTCAGGTGTCTCGCAGCCCAGCTCATCACACCAAGACTTCCTTGCAGCTTCACATATCAGGGTTTGGTCCTTGCCGCACTCGGTGCATTGATGTCCTTGTTCTTGTCGGTGCTTGTGCAGATATGAAGCGTCGTAAAGGATATCATGCTGCATCCGAGAATTACTAGCGCTGGATGTCGCTTTGTGACCAGCAGCTTGCAGTTTCACGACGTCGCTGTGCAATCGTTTTCGGTAATGACTCGTTTTGAGAAGATTCAGAAATGACTGTATGCTGGAATGCGGCGGGCCTAGAGACTCGTCCAACGCATCTTTCCGTTCGAACCCGAAGTCTTGCATTCTACCAAAGTCGTGCTGAATGATACCTGTGCTAATGACTAGGTCTCCAAGAAAGATCTCGCCATGCTCACTTTGAGGGACGCCGCCGCACACACCCACGACCAGAGCAAGCTTGATCGAAGGATAGCTTAGTCGCAGGTTAGTAGCAGCCGATGCCGATGGAAGAATACCTGCTCCCCTCAGATACACCAGAACAACATTGTGACGACCGATTACGGCAGTCTTGTAACTGTTCAAATCGCCATCAGCTTTACCCCACTGCTCGTCCTCATCCTCCCAAATCCTGTCTAGGACTTGGTGGACTGCTTCAGCTTCGAGTCCCAGTGCACAGAAGATAGCTATTGAGAAGTCATCGCGCGAAGTTGGCTTCGGTGCCGACATGAGAACATAGAAGCCGTGAGAAGCGCCGAGGACATCATCATCAAAGACAACGTGATTCTCAGAACAGCAAGACAACTTCGACTCAATCTGCGGCAAGAGACCATAAGCCGCATGCGTGATAGGTCGGGATTGACATTGACTAAATGGCGCGCATGGGTAGCGCTGCGCCCTACTAGGGACGCTAGTCTCAATTAGGCAAGAGTGTACAAAAAATATTATGAATATAATAACACAGTGCTAGAAGAATACTTCCGAGGGAAATTCGAAAGGCTATCCCTATCGCGACACTGATTATTTGAGCCTCGCATTAGAAAAGGCGGCGCTTTGCTCTTCAAGTACCCGGCGTTTTTCTTCGTACCATAAAATGCCCTATTAGCGCTCTCGCTTGTGCGAAATGCTTGTGCGAAATGGTTGAAAGTGACAACGATAGCTGGGAGTATGAGTATGATTACGACGATCCTGAAGTATGATTTTCAATTTTATATTAGAAGCGTATTAAGTCATTTCCAGGCAGTGTATATCACGGTCGATTTCTCGACTCATGCGCCTCCAAGCATCACCTCAAAGAAGTCCGGTGACGACCTGGCCAAAACTGACCTGCGGAAGACACAATCGATGAACGCCAGGAAGCCTCGAAAGAAGCGAAAAATCCAAGAACTCGAAGCAGAAGATGGTGCACCCACCGATGCTCCCACTTCCGAGACTCCTGCCACCGCAGTGTCATTCGAAGATCTAGTCGAGGACTCACCCGCGCCACTCTCAGCCGCCCCAGACAACACTCAACCAGATCTCGAAGGACTGTCAAAAACCCCTGATCCTACAGCGTCCGGCTCTGAACAATCCACTCTCCAGATCCTCGACCTGCACACCCGCAACCCACTAATCACCTACAACTCCCAATTCTACACCTGCCACTGGGCCACCGACATCGGCACCTCCCTGTACATCACCCCACCCCCCACCACACACACTAATGCCTACCCACCCCTCCGGAGCTTCGCCTCCTTCGAGCTCCTAGCCAAAACCCGCGCCCGCCTCGTCGCCGTCCCAGCCCGCCTAAAGCCCAACATTGCACCCCTCGCCACCCCTCTCCCACCCAACCAGGACCCCTTCTCCACCCCCGGCACCTTCACCCCCGAAACCGTCGAAAACTTCACCCTCTCCACTGCAGAAGGCGACACGATCGAATACGCCCCGTCCGGCCAGCTAAAGATCCACATCCCCGCCAACGCCTCGGAGGCAAAGAAAAGCCAAGCGGCTTTCCTAGAACGATGGAGCGAGCTCAAAGCCAAGAAGGGATGGAAGGATCCCATTCCCGTCAAGGCGATGAAGAATTATCGCGTGCCGGACGATTGGGAGGATGAGAGGAAGCGGTGGGCGGAGGTAGAGCAAAGGGAGGGGATATTGGGGCTGGGGAAGGATGGGGAGGAGGAGACGGGGATGGTGAGGGCTAGGAGGAGGAGAAGGGGGTTGGGGGAGGAGATGGTTAGGAGGGCGGGAGAGGAGATCGAGGGAGGGAGGAATAAGAGGTCGAGGGGCCCGACTGGAAGGAAGCCGGGGAGGCCGAGGAAGATTGCTGTTCAGGAGGAGGAAGGCGGTGGGCAGGCGAAGGAGCAGAGTGGGGAGGTCGAAGGTGGAGAGGAGCAGGAGGAGGAAGAGGAAGAGGAAGACGAGGATGAAGGCGAAGATGAAGATGAGGACGAGGAAGAGGATCAGGAGGAGGACGAGGAAGAGGACGAGGATGAGGAAGCTGATGGTGACGAAGGGGACGATGACATGAAAATCTACGAGGAGACACTACCTGGCGAAGGTGTCATCCAGTTCTAGAGGTGCATCGGTGGCGTTCCCTTGCTTGATAGCGATACCCAAATAGCAACCATGTTTTGTTCCCAGACCAAGATTGATCTGCCAGTGCGTATCAGTTGACTGGGCGAAGACCCTGTTGGATCTGGTAGTACTCGTTGAACAGGATCAGTACTACCACGTTCCACGCAGGAGCAGCAGCAGACATGAACATGACACTTTCGCATTGCGAGAACTTGCAACTATGACACTGGTAGTTAATCCCAGGCGCAACTACCAGCCAGGCCCTCACTCTTACTCCGCTTCATTCCTTGACCTGGTAGTACCCCTCCAACCCTCCCCTCTACGACCTGGTAGTCCTCTAAAATTTCCCCGGGAACCACTCCGCGATTTTCGCCTCCCACCCTTCAGCCTCGAGCTCCTGATCCCGCCTCAGACTCTCCCTCTCATTACCAGCAATCCACTCGGCCAACCGCTCCCTGAGCCCGTCATCACTAACCGCCAATACCCGTGCGGCTAACAACGCTCCATTGGTACTATTGTTGACACCGACGGTAGCCACAGGCACGCCCCTCGGCATGTTCGTCATGCTGACCAGGCTGTCCCACCCGTCACCTACGCTCGGCTTGACAGGTACGCCAATGACAGGCAGCGTGGTGTGACTCGCCGCCATGCCAGGCAAGTGGGCCGCACCTCCTGCCGCAGCTATGATGACGTCCACGCTGGGATGGCTGGTAGGTAGAGACGAGACGAACGAGGCCATGTGGTTCGGAGTCCGATGCGCGGATGTGATGCGCGTTGTGACGGGGATGCCAAGCTTGGTGAGGATGTCGAGACCGGGTTTGAGTACAGGCATGTCCGAGTAGGAGCCCATGATGACGGCGACTTTGGGCGCGTCTTTCGTGGTAGTGCCTGCTGATGGTGCGGAGGGGGCAGGGAGGTTGAGGCGCTCGGCGCGTTGCTTGTCTACCGCGGCGACGAGGGGGGCGATCAGGGCCTCGCATTTGGACATTGTAGGCGCGGTTACGGTTACGTGGCCCATCTTGCGGCCGGGACGGGCGTCACCCTTGTCGTAGAGGTGGATCTCAGCCCTGTCTTGTTCAAGAGCGAGTTCCGCGATCTCGATGTGAGATTTGGGGTCCGCACCGCCGAGGATGTTGAGCATGATGGAGGGCTCGCGGAGCTCGAGGGAGGCTTGCTTGATGGGGAGGTCTAGGATGGCGCGGAGGTGGGCGGAATACTGAGAGGTGGGACACGCCTCGATGGTGTAGTGGCCTGAGTTGTGAGGGCGAGGGGCGATCTCGTTGATGAGGAGGGAGTCGTCTGCGAGGAGGAACATCTCTACGCCGAAGACGCCTTTACCTGGGAAGCATGCGATGGCTTGCTTGGCGAGCTCGCGAGCCTTTTGCTGGATCGACGAAGAGATGCCGCGTGCTGGAGCGTAGACGAGCTTGCAGATACTGTCTTCGTGGACGGTCTCAACAACTGGGTAGGCGAGCACATCTTCCTTGGTCTTGACTACCATGACTGCCAGCTCGATTCTGAAGTCTGCCCATTTCTCTGCGTATAGCGGTCGCTCGCCGAGTGCCTCGAGCGCTTTCGAGAAGTCGTCGGATGATTTGACAGGGAAGTTCCCTCGTCCATCATAAGCATCTGTCCTGGATTTGAGCATGAAGGGAAAGCCGAGTTGTTCACCAGCGTCCTGAAGTCCCTGCGCATCATTGGTCTTGATCGATATGCTCTTGGCCGTTGCGACATTGTTCTTGATTAGATGTTCTTTTTGGGCGTATTTGTCCTGAATCGTCCGGATCGTCTGCCAGCTTGGTTGCACATCGACTTTGGAGGAAATTTCTTCCAGCACATAGGTATCGACATGTTCGATTTCGACAGTGACGACGTCGCAAGTTTCCGCTAGTTTCTGAATAGCTTCCCGCTCCTTAAAGGATCCATCGGTATGATAGTTGTGATTCGAGATTTTCTTCGCCGGCGCATGGCCAACATCGAGGACATTGACTTGCACGTTCAGACGGTTAGCGGACTCAATCAGCATGCGGCCGAGCTGGCCACCGCCGAGAACGCCAACGACTCTGTCGTGTATCATCGTGCAACTAACAGGACTCTGGTGGTAGTATTGGAGGGGCGAAGATTAGTGGCGGGGGAAGAAATCCTTGAGGGCAGCAGTACTACCGCAGCAACACCATATAGAAGCACAGTTGCAGGCATGTGAATCACTGGGCCATGCGCAAAATCAAACAGAAGGTCTACACTATTTTTTGACATTGACATCGTGGTTGGCAGGTCTGCTTTTCCCGGGTAGAGTCACAAAGGTCGGCATGCATCCCATAGAGTTTATGATTTTCATATCATTTTGGCGCGTTCCGTAAGAAAGCACTATGGACGCCATGAAATTTGCTGCAAATGCCAGCCGGGATGACCACTGTTCTCCATCCTCTACCATGCCCATATCATTCCGCTTACACCTTGAAACCCTTCGATCGCCTACGACCACGAGCACGCTCGAATTTCCTGCCCTTGCTCTCCACGTATGGCTTCTGTTGAATTTGTTAGGTCCGTGTCCATCGTCCCCTCCATGCATATATCTCACCTTGTGGCTGTGGGGACCGAAACCGAAGTGCTTGACTGCCTCACGTGCGTTCTTGGGTCCACGGAGGAGAAGAGTGTTGGCACCAGTTGGGGAGCGGGTTGCAAGCTGGTCAATGGTCAAGACCTCACCACCGGCCTTGAGGATCCTGGCGCGGGCAGTCGCAGTGAAGCGGGTGGCCGCGATCGAGAGCTTGGGGAGCTCCAACATGCGATTGTCATCGGTGACGGTTCCAATGACCACAATCGTCTTTCCTTCGTGAGTCTTTGAGCTGTGCTTGTTCGCGGCGGTCGAAACGATCTTGGAGAGGGAAAGAGGAGGACGGTTGATTTTGCTCATCATCAGGCGGCGCAGGACGACCTGGTTGAACTTTGAGTCGGTGCGGCGGGCGAGGAACTTGTAGAGCTTGACGAGGAGGGCAAGGTATGGGTTCTCGGACTTGGGGGCCTTGCGGTGCCCGCTCTTGACGTGGTGGTGATCTGTAGGCCATCAAGTCAGTCTTCCTGTCGCTGCCAAAACTTTTTCGCGTGCCATCCATCTTTCGCAATCGGGTCCGGAGTTTCTGTGAATGCCCGTCCGATCGCTATATTTGGAATTGAATGCGTAATTGCTGTACGTACCGAGATCGATACCCATCTTGTCGGCTGTGTGGTTAGTTGTCGAGGTTGGTGGTGCTGAGGTTCACTGCAGTGTTCGACGAAAGCGAAATTGCTGCGTCGGTGGGTTTGCCAAGCCATCGAAAATCGGCAAAAAGTCGGCGTGCACGGACTGATCAGTGCCTCTCCCGACTTCCGACCTTTGAACTTCAGCCTCACAACAATGCGGATGTTTTTTGGTCAGCTGTTCATGGTTTTTCACTCTTGACTTGATTTGACATTGCGAGATCTGCTCGCTTGTATGACTACCTATGTGGCAGCCGCTTCCTGTGAAGGGCGCATGTAGTCTCTGAATTATTTGAGCAATGAACACATTGAAAGCATCTTTTGTTAGCCATCCCATCGTCTTATATCATGCGCCACGCTCAATCCATGCAAATGCTGCTCCCTTATGCGCCATGTCTGAAAGCGGGGTGAAACTGTCGGCCACGTAGTATTCCCACTCGGTCATGTTCATGCCCCCTCGGTCGCCGCCTTGCCGATGCAGAAGTCGCGTGTCATCTCGAAAGCCAGCCAATTGGCAGCCATACTAGGCGCGACCTTGAGGAGATTGGGGGCAATGCCTTTATAGAGACCTTTCAAGCCTTCTTGAGCAACGATTGTTTTGATGGCATCCCAGATACCCTTGTACTTGTAGCCAATCCCAGACATAGTGTTGATCTGGAAACGACGGCGGAGAACGTCACTGCCACCTGTCAGATTTCTGGGGGACCCGTGGCTGTATCCTCCTGACTTACAATGGATAGGTGCAAGTTTGGGCGACAGCGCCGGAAATGGCACCTGCGCCAAGCTTACCGAAGGCCGAGGGGTTCTTCTCGCCTTTGGGTGTGAAGTAGGTACGAACAGATTCGTAAACCATGAAGTTCATCCCGACCTGTGTTCGATCAGTGCTGGCTGTAAACATGCTGCTTATGAAACTTACGTAGGGGGCGACACCTGCAACGGTAGGTAGGATACCGCGATAGAGAGCTGGCATGCCGCCTTCGTTGACGTACATGGACTTGAGGAGTGCGCCCATGCCTGGGAGTTTCTTGCCAGCCTCGGCCTTGGTCAGGCCCTCGAAAGAGGCAGATTGGATAGACAAGCGAGTGCGGACAATGTCGAGTGGGTAGGTGAAGGTGACGGAGGTGATGCCGGCCATAGCTCCGCAGGTGAGACGCTGAACGGCATTGAGGGGCTGATCGGGTTTCGACTCGATGAGCTACTTCGCATAAGAGCTTTGTTGTTGGCATGTCTTAGCTTATTACTTACGCGCTTGTAGACATTGTATGACCTATGCCGGTCAGTATCGATCAATGTGAAGTCATCATGGAATATACTTACGCAAATTGGATTGCGGAGTAGGGTACGATGCGCTGCGTATGTCAGCAGGTATCCTGTATCCAGCCAGTCTTACCCAGCTCCAAGTAGACATGTATATAATCATAGTTCAATTTCCAGAGTCTCGTTGGAGAGATTGCCCACTTCCGGGTATCCTGTAAGAGGAATGTGTGCTTGTTGGTCCTCAGAGCTCCGTTGTGTTCGGCTAAGTGAGGTTGTCCAGCATTCTTGGGCATGTTGTAGCAACGGCGGCGATGGCGATTGAGATCGGCGACCACACTCCCTGTACTAGAAAGAGAGAACATGTACTTACGATGCAATTGCTCCCGTTCCCCTTCATGAACCCGGCGAAGCCTTCCTCCCTCCAGATCTTTGCCAATGCTGTGCCAATGTGAGCCAATGTGCCAATGTGAGGATGGATATATCCTTACCCTTGTAAATCGGCATTTTGTATTCATTGCGACCAACACTCTGTACCTGATAGAGAATCTTCAAGCGTTCTGCGAGCCATGTGAGATTTTGTTCAAGCCTTCTCTTGATGTGAACCGCCTACCAAGTGGGGATACGACGGTACGTGACACTGCTCCAGCGACACCTCCGGCCATGAAAGAGGCGACCACTGGCTGTGCGATAAAGATCCTGGTGGACTCGAGCGCCGTAGGCGGAGGAGGGGGGTCGAGCATGCCGAGGGGTTTAGCTGTGCTTTTGAGAGGGTTGAAAGGGGGGCGGTCGTGGGGATCGTCTGTAGGGCGGCGACTCATGTCGTAAATCTGTATGGAGAAGAAAGCGAATGTAGGAAGATGCTAGTTCACCTCAATTGGCTTCGTTGCCGGTAGCCAAAAGGCGGTTTGTGTTGGAAAAGTTTGGAAAGCATAGGTGAAGCTGAGAAGCTATACTGCGGGGTACCAAGCTTGTCTGACAAGTGTCATGAGGTGTCGTTAGCGCGTCATGGGGACAGTGTGAAGTGGGAGACTGGCATGTGAAGATGCTGGGGAGCGATATGGAGATGGGACGTTGGACTTCAAAGTCTAGCGCCAAGCGAATTTTGCGGGATGGCAGTGAAGCTTCAAATTTGTTTGCCGCGGTACAGCGAATCAAATTGCTTCAATTAGGGTCCTTGTTACGTATTTCTATGTGATCCTCTGACATGCTGTATCCTGGTCATCAGTGTTGATGCTAATACATACGGTCTTCCTGCTTCATGTGCTATGCACAAAATCTACCTGGTAGTATCCTACCGTGGTCCAACGCTCGTTCTCATGTTTGGTTCCGGGAGAATGGCCCAGGGACGCGGTTTGACCCGACTGGGATGCCGCAAGGCACCTGCGCCGCGGACATCCTCCGCGCCCATAAACCGCTTTCTCGTCCAAACGCCGACACTCGGGCGACCTTCCTATGCACTCCTCATCCTGAATATCGAAAGCTCTTCGTTCAGACGTTGACGAAGAGGTCCCTCATACCATCACTGTACCCCATTATCGAAATATCATCCTTCGAAACGTGTCAAAATGCGATGTCATGTGTGAGGTAGGTCATAGGATTGACGAACCCATGCGAATAAGCAACGCAGTCTATTTCCATGAGAAGGCTTGCTTGCGGCGTATAGTAGCTATGGTTAAGCTCAATTTGGCAGTAAACGACCATCTCTGACACAGAAAATCTCACACGATCAATAATATTCCGCTTCAAGAGCTAGAGGGGCATGGCTTGGCCGCCGGTGCCGGCTCCCGTTGGAGATCATTTTATACTTCATCTCTCCGCTCCCCACACTTTCCCCGAGCCTGTCATTGTCCAATTTGTTACTGTCTAACGTCCAGAAAGTGGCAGTGTGTGTAGAAGCATCTTTCTTTGTCATGGTTGGGCAAGGTTGAAGTTGGCCTCTCGAGCTTGTTCGATATCATAATTCTCTTGGACCACTTTTCGCTCTCATGGCCGATACTATAGTGACGTCGGAAAAAACTCCGACGAAAAACAATGATGAGGAGCAGGTCATCGAGCAAGTCGCTCCTCCTGTCTCGACCGCCACTGTAGCTGCTCCAGAGTACGATATACCTGATGGAGGATATGGCTGGGTATGCATTGCTTGCGTGGCGACTGTCAACTTCAACACATGTATGTCTATGGTCACCCAGTCTGCCAATAACTACCACTAACCAACATTAGGGGGATGCGCTACTAGTTATGGTATTTACCTGGCCTATTATCTGAACGCCAGGATTTTCCCAGGAGCAACAGCACTGGACTTTGCTTTGATCGGTGGCCTACAGTTCGCTATGGCCATGCTGTTGGCTCCACTTGTCACGCCTGTATGCAAGAAGATACAGACTAGGCCAACCATGGGAATTGGCATTATCATCATGTCCCTCGGCTACATCTTGGCTGGTTTCGCCAATGGCAGGATATGGGTCCTGTATCTGACTCAGGGTTTCATGGTCGGTAGCGGACTGTCTTTCATTTTCGTCCCTGCTAGCGCAGTACTACCACAATGGTTCTGGAGGCGCCGAACCATGTCTGTCGGCTTGACTAGCGCGGGCGCAGGCCTCGGTGGTCTCGTATACTCCCTCGCTACAGATCCAATGATCAGAAATCTAGGTCTCCCATGGGCACTTCGCATAACTGGAATCATCGCCTTTTCCTGCAACACGATTGCGACTATCTTCATCAAGGATCGCAACAAAATCATCAAGCCGACTCAGAATGGATTTGCAGTATACTTGCTTAAGAGGAAAAGAGTGCTGATTCTTCTTGGTCATTCATTCTTCGTAATGCTTGGGTATATCTCTGTCCTGTACTCTATTTCTAGCTTTGCCTTGTCGTTGGGTATCGATCAGCGGAGAGCGAGTCTTGCGACTGCCTTCCTCAATCTCGGCACCACACTAGGCCGGCCCTTCGTTGGCGTTGCCAGTGATCGGTTTGGGCGCTTCAAAGTTGCCTTCTGGTGTACTTTCGTGAGCGGCATTTTGTGCTTTGCTTTATGGCTGCCAACCAATTCGTTTGGCCTTTTGGTATTCCTCACCATTACCATTGGTCTGATCATGGGCTCCTTCTGGACTGTAAGTCGTTCGCTCATGTTCTCGTCAACCCTGAGACTGACTACCACAGACCATCTCAGCTTTGACTGCTGAGGTCGTAGGCATTAAAGAGGTACCGTCTGCCCTCTCCTTGGTCTGGCTATCCATTGTGCTTCCGACAGCATTCGCAGAGGTCATCGCTTTGTACCTGCGCAGACCTGCCTCAGGCCGACCATACCTCTATGTTCAGATATTCTCTGGACTCTGCTATCTGATTGCGGCCACTTTCATGCTTGTGTTATGGCGCATGAAGAAATCCTCACCTGGTCCTTGAGACCCGGTATTCACACTTTAGTCTTGAAGCTCCAGCCGGCCTTCGTAAATCGGCAGATTACCAGTAGGATGAGTCCTACGCTCATTGAAAGCCCAGCCCAAATTTGAGCTGCCAAGAAATCGCCATCTCTTCTTGAGATCAACTCTCCTGCAATCGGTGGACCAGATAGTACCGCAAAAGAGGCAACAAAAAAGCCCATGCCCATCCTTGTTCCTCTCATCTTGATGTCTGGTGTCAGGGATGCCAGCATAGCCGGGAACAAGCTTTGAATCGCGGCTCCACTGATGCCGTAAAGAGCCGAAAAGACGTACAGGCCAGCCGAGTTGACCACAGCGATCCAGACCAGGAGCATCAAGGCCGCAAAGGCGACGACTGGGACGAGCGTAGTCATAGGTCCGAGGTAGTTATCTGCAATCAGACCAGGGATGATTCTAGCTGGTACACCAATGGCAACCATGACTAAGAGCAAGTCGATGGACTGTTCATAGCTAAGGCCAATCTCGGTTCGCGCAAATACTCCGACCTACATTCCATCAGTCTGGCTTTGCGTATGGAACTACCAGAGTACTTACATAGAAGAAAGCGAAATACACAGCCCAGAACACGAAGAACATGGCCGTAATCGCCAACAGGAAGGTTTTATCCTTGAACGCCGAATAATCCACCCACGGACCCGTTTGCCTCGGTGGTAGTCTCCACCTGATGACCGCGGCAGAGCTCACATTCAGCGCCAGGATGATGAACGCCACGACCCTCACAGACCAGCCGAATCCAATCTGCGGCAGCAACTGCCTCATGACGATCGGGAATACCAGCCCACCAGTAGCTGCTCCACTGGCCGCCAATGCAATAGCCACGGCTCTACGCTTCTCAAAATACGTACTCAACAGGGCGGTCGTGGGAGTGAAAGCCAGGCCGGCACCAATGCCAAAGCAGATCCCCTGCGCCAGTAAAAGCTGCCACAGCTCGGTGCCGAGACTGGTCATGAATATGCCAATCACTTCGAGCAGAAAGCCGAGGTAGACGACGGGGTAGAAGTAGCCTCCGTCTGTGAGGCGGCCGCTGGCGACACCCACGAAGAAGATGAGCGTCACCTGTATGGAACCGATCCAAGAGATGGTCGACTGCGGGTACTGGGGCAGAAGTGTGGTAGTGTAGTATGTTTGGAAGGCGCCCTGGAGATGTGTCAGTTTTGCTGTTATCTTGAGCACGTCTTGAGGTACTTACCCAAGACATTACGCTGCCCCATACCGCGGTCATGCCGAGGTGGCAGCCGAAGACTTGGAGCCAGGCCTTGGTTCCGCCATCAGGTGGGGGAGCGATGGGTAGAGATGTCGGAACCCTAGAGAGTGCAGATATAGTTCGGATTAAAGGGTTGCTGGTAGTTGGGGCGAGGGGCAGCTCCGAGGGTGGAAGGGGTGGAGGCCCGCAGTGCTGTGATTTAATGGGCGTGGTGTTCACCGGGACAGCCATGTTGGAGATGGAGTCGCTGTCTGAGGACGGGCTCGTGACATCAGCCTCCTCTTTGGCTAGGGCCTTTTCGGGGTCTGAGTCCATAGTCTGAGTTGTAGATGCTCCTTGCAAAGAAAACTTGTGACGGATTCAATTCAATAATGTGGCATTGATTGATCGTGGTCAATTGTGCATGTGAGATGAATGTCTACCTTGGTTGTATGAAGAACTTCTGTACGCTTTTTATGGTCCAGCGAAAATTCACAGGAATGAGTCAAGTTGATATGGATTGAGCACTGATTTCTATGGGGACTTGGCTTTATGTTGAAGCTTCTTCTAGGGTGCGCCCTGCGGTTCCCTTTGTTCAAAGATCGACATGTTAGCGGGGTAGATCGCTGAATAATCTTGCAGCAAAAGTCAGCAATGACATCCTCTAGTTAGGTGCAGAAATCCATGCAACAGGTCCGAGTAAAAGCGCTGTACTACCAGATCACGACTAACACTTCAGCATGAAAGCTACTATACATTATAGACCCACCTCGTTGTGCTTGGAACCACCAGCTTCCACCTGGTAGTATCTGCTCTCGTGGCTCGTGGAGGGCAATAAAAAGCGACAGCAGCGTTGCATGAATCTGTGCACCTACGTGCTCGATTATCAAGAGACTTCTATGTAGGGACAAGGGCAGATGGCGTGCTACATTGCCCTGAGCTGCACCGTACTACCATCGCTTCATACACCCTTTGCACAACAACGTATCGTAAATCAAGCAACGCAGCTTGAGGTCGATTGACTCCTCAGTTCGGGTATAATCTACAAAGGGCTGGAAATAATCTCCAGGTGGTCAGTCGAAGTCCGAAGGCCGGAGCTCCTCCCGAGCTCGGCCTCATGCGCTCTCTGCTCGCCCAACTTCCCAGGTCGTCATGGCCGACCTCTTTGTCGGACCCTGATGAAATCTAATGTCGTTGGATCAGGCACTGCTCTTCTCTACGGCACTGTTCTTCTCTTCATTAGATGCGATGCACTGCAACACGAACGAAGACCGTCAGCATGATTACTTGCGGAAGTTTCAGATCGTCTCGCCCATAAGATACCCCTCGTCTTGAACAATGTCTGTCTACTCCAAAGGCACGGATGCTTCGATTCGATCTCCCAGATCGCGAAATATCTCCCATTGCGTCTCGAGCTTATTCCGCTGAGTACGATGTCTCCTCTTATCAGCGGTCTAAATTTGTTCCTGGAAAGACCGAGACAATGTTGCTGGCAACGGTTGTATCAGAGTCGAGACCTTGAAGCCAACCTCATTGAATTTTCAAGTCCTATCTGTCGCAAGATGGTGTTTCGTTCGCGAGGTCTCACATCTTGCGCGATCACAACGGTCAGGACATAACGGGTGGCGGGCTATAATGGCTGGACGAGTCCTCGCTGGCTTCTCGAACACCTCCCAAAAGTATACGATATTCCAAGTTCTCATGAGAGCCACATTCTCCCTGTATAATCAGCCCATGGCACTGATTGACCATATTCTACTACGTGCGCGTCGTAAGTTCAAGGCACGTTGACCTATCCCGCTAAATTCAGTGGTAGGCTTATCTCGAACGTTTCCTGGTCTTTGAACGTTGTGATGCTTACCACTCGCAACGGTCATACCCGCGGCCAGAACACGCAGGAACACGCAAGAACTGTAAGTGCCGTACACTATAAGAGCACTCAAGTGCCGTTTCCGGAAAGCAAATAGTCAATCGACATACCACAATATTTCTATCATCCATATTTGTTGTTAGGCCAGAGAAAAGCATAGCCAATCATTTCCCTCGTCTATCACCCCCTCTCGTTCGCCAATCATGCGTCTCTCTGTTCTTGCAGTCCCGGCTATAGCCATATTGGCTGATGCCGCTGCTGTTGCCGCTCCCGAAGCTGCTGCCGCCAAATCTTCTGCTGTGGACCAACCCGTGACGCTCAGTAACAGATCCGCTGCAGTCGCATCTGTGCTGTCGTCGATGTCTTCGCAGTACTCCAGAGATCATCCTCAGACCTCAACTGTAGCGACTACAACCAAGGCCTCTGGCGGTAAGAAGACATCTGCCGCTGCTGGACCCAAGAAGACCTCCACCTCTGCTACTACAAAAAAAGTTGGCTCAACGTCCTCCAAGAAGGGTTCAGCGTCAGCGAAAGCCACCGGATCACCTAGAGCTTCCGGTCCGGCCAAGGTCACTCCTGCATCCACGGAGATTCAAGCCACGACCACAGCTGGAGTAGCTGCAAAGGCAACTACAAGTGCTTCGACCACGAGCAAATCCGTCAAGGCCAGTAAGGTCCGCCGTCAGAACGTCAACAGTGCCTGCGCCGCTCAGCCTATCCTTTACACCTACACTCCAGCAGCGCCAGCCTCAACCGACGTGATTGCTCCCCTGTCTGCCTTCTTGAAGGACGACAAGCTCGCCAGTGACGCCTCTGCCGTAGCTACCATCCCTGGTTTCACTAGCATCTACAGCGGTCTCCTCGGTATCGCCCAGAAGCCGCTCTACTACATGTTCTACACAGACATGAGCTCATACAATGCCACCGCTTGCGGTGAGATCTGCACCAACACCCAAGGCTGCAGGAGCTTCAACATGTACTACGAGCGTAGCCCCACCCTCGCCCCTGCGACGGGTTGCCCTAACCCGAGCGCTTACACTGCTATTCGATGCGCTTTCTACAGCACCTTCCTCAAGTCGACGGATGTAGTGAACAGTGGACAGTGGAGGAAGGACTTTGGCGTCGTTGTTACTGGTTCCAATGCGTACAGGAAGGTCTTCTAGGGAGTGGATCAGTTTCGGCTTGGTAGTTTAGCGATTTTATATCCCTTTCTTCTACACCCGTATTCGGGACAACAATTATCAAAAGCTTGATTCAATCTCACCTGTCCACCGAATGACTTACAAATCTTCTCTGTGCAGCGTTAGAAATCAGGAGGCATATCGTCGCCCCCGCCCCTTGCCAAGAACGGAGTTTCCTCGGCAATTCAACCTCATGCATGAGCTCCGACCATCTCCTCCCTCAATCGCTCTCAAGTACCCCAATGCCAGGATCATCAACTCGTCTCTTATTATCATTCCTTCTCGGCGTGATCTCGACTATGTTCGCCGTTCGCTCCGGAGCTTTCAATGGCGCTCTGACCGCCAATCTAATGCGAGGAGCCTCAACTCGGGCATTCCACGCTTCCAGACCGGCGTTGGTCAAAGTCGGAGATGCTGTGCCTGGTAAGACGCCTATCCTTCATTCCATATATCAATTTAATTCCTCTTCTATCACCAGCCAGAATCTAGCAATGGCCGCTCATCAATTATCTACATCCTCCAACTCTCCCGGACTCCCCGAGCCCAGTGATCGGCTCCAACTGACTGTAACAGACATCCCCCTAATGGAGTCCTCCCCCGGCTCCAAGGTCTCTCTCAAGCAAGAACTCTCCCCACCAGCGCACGGCATCATCATCGGCGTTCCCGCCGCTTTCAGCCCAAGTTGCTCCGCCAAGCACATCCCGGGCTACCTGAACAGCGACAAGCTCAAGAACGCCGGCAAGGTCTTCGTCGTCAGCGTCAATGATGCTTTTGTGTAAGCTGACCCTCCTTACGCACTTCCCACACGGCAATGTGCCAGAGGTGAAGATGTCCTGATATGGAAAGCTGACCATGACCAGCATGAAGGCCTGGGGCGAGACGCTCGACCCCGCGGGCAACAGCGGTATTCGCTTTCTGGCTGATCCGGCGGGTAATTTCACCAAGGCGCTGGACTTGGACTTTGATGCCGCGGCGATCTTTGGGGGCCCGAGGAGTAAGCGGTATGCGCTAGTGATTGAGGATGGGAAGGTCAAGGAGGCGCATGTGGAGCCGGATAATACCGGTGTCTTTGGTGAGTATCGCTTTCAGATGGTGAGGATAATCGGCTGACGAGTGGTAGCTTCCACGGCAGAGAAGGTGTTGGCTGCTTTGGCATAGAGAAGCGAGAAGCGGAAGGTGGTTCTCGAATAGCTGTATATATGCAAGTGGCAATGAAATCACGGAACCGGGCGCCGACCAAGACTATGAATACCGATTACTTCCTGGTCTATATGAATACTTGCAAGGCCCTCAGAGGCCTAGTGATAGACGCTATCAACGCTACTGCGTAGCTTTCGCCACATTCGTCCCGACCACGCTTTGAGACAAGCCCGATTTGGACGTCACGGTCCTCCGGATCCTCTTCGTCGTAGTCACCACCGTCGTTGTCGTTTCTTCAATCACGGTCTTATCAACCCCATTCCAACCTTCGGGACTGCCAGGCGACTTCCACTTGCTTTGAGCATCGGACTCCTCAGGTGGCGTCATGTCCGTAACTCGATCATCCCCATCCGAGCTCCCTTCTTTGATACTGCTGGTGGCTGAGCTCCAGGCCGGCGTGAACTGTTCACGAGACCAGATCGGTCGCTGCACCGCCCGCTCAATGACCGGAATCACAGGCACTTTTCGCACCATCGCAGTCATAGCTGCAACGTGTGCCTCCTCCACTGGCTCCACTGCTGCCCACTTCGAAGCCGGCGCCATGACCTTCCTCGCGAGTGGTGCATTGTTTTTCTGCGTCTTCAACCACGCATCACGGAGGCTGAGGCCCAAAGCAAAGGCGACGTTTCGGTGCACCGAGTTGCCTATGATCTTCCACTGTGTGCTTGGTACTCCAAGAATCACCTCGTGGTCAGGGAAACCCTGAGCCCGACGAGCTTCCATGACGGTGAGTCTACGGTTCTGTGTTGGATGAAGGCAGCGCCCGTTCTTGTTGCATAGTGTGTGAGGTGCGGTGACGACGGTGTTCATGAGCGAATCTGGTCGTACGCGGCTGAACGCTTGACTGCTGGCTGCGGCACGATTGGGGTTCGAGAGCCAGCGCTTGGCTTGTGACTCAGGGATCTTCCCTAACGCATGTGCTTGCACCAGGCCGAGACCTCTAGGGTAGTGCGGTATCATGTATATCGTGTTCCTCTGGAGTGAGCTGAGATGCCGTACTTGTCTGTGGTCTGGGAATGGTATACAGGTATGAACGTGGCCGTCCCCAAGATCGGGTAGGTCCCTGGTACCTTGTTCGAACGTCACGGCTGGGAAAGGAGCGAGCTCATTCGAGTTCGTACCGAAGCGTTTACCGTTACTTAAGTGACCGAGGTGTGTCTTTCGGAAGGACTCGCCTTCAGGCCGGGCCAAGTGACTTTGAGGAGGCCGGCTGGGGGGTTCCAAGCCAGGAGCAGTGCTGATCAAAATGACCCGACTACGGCTCTGAAAGCTACCGAACGTCGGTGCATCCACTACGTGTTGCTGGACCTGATAACCAAGGCCTACTAGAGAGCAAATGATCCTTGCAAGCATGTTCTGGTCAGTACCCCCATCGCTGAGAGAAATGCCAACAACATTCTCCAAGTAGAAATAAAGTGGCATGAAATGTTCGACGAATGATAGCACATTAGCAATCAGAGAAGCGTTCTTGAGTGATTGTGGTGACGACTTGTTTGGTTGTAGTCTGGAGAACGCCTGACATGGACTGCCAGCTGCTATAACGTCTACATCCCCAAGTGCTGCTGTGTGGCCATTTGTCTTGCCGGCCAGGCAATCCTCTAGGTACTTCTCCATAGGTCCGAGGAAGCACTTGGTCGTATTGGGCTGCTCATTGTTGGCTCGATACGTATGTAGGGCTGCCGTGTCGTAATCGATAGCATGTTGAAAGGTAATTGCGCCGCCATCCTCAAGGCCCCGATCGAAGCTGCCGCCTCCGCAGCAGATACCCATTCCACGGAGTTTACTCGTTATCTTGTGAGAAAGATGTGGCTGCGGTCTCTGTCCGTCACAAGTGATGTAATAGAAGAGATCTCCAACACCGCCTCTACGGAAAAGCTCAGAGACGTGGTATTCCGATTGGTAGCCACTTACCTGGCATGTTCGGACTAGATCGTGAGCGGGGATCTCGAAGAACTCCTCGCTCCATATAACTTCATTGGGACGTCGTGCAGACTGAGCTCTTGGCAAGAGACGGAGCCGGACTTTACTGGTGCTACGAACGAAATCGACAAGTTGAGCTGGTTCAAGGATGTTGTCCTCTTCCCAACCTTGGGAAGTGTAGCGTCCCTTTCGGTAAAGCACAAAGCTTCCCTTCGCATAGTCCCTGATCGCCTCTACGAAAGCGGACGGTGGCTTGTCCTGGCAGGCGCAACGAAAGTGTGTGTCTTCCAAGGTCACGAACTCGTTCGCATCCGACATGTAAGTTTGCCTGATTGTCAATGCGTTTCGCCCGGCGGCATAGGCGGGATCTGCTCGCCATTTCACGGCCACCACTCCAACTACATCTTGGAGGTAGTATGCATCAGCTCCGCACGAGCAATTGTCGGACATAAAGACTTCGTTCTGGAAAGGATAGGGTGCCTCCCCGATCGAGGTATGGCTGGGCCAGTAGAGCCAAAGGAAATCCAACGCGATTCTGCCATCTTCGCATCGACGTACCTGCTGTACGTAGGCAAGCCAGGGCTTTTGTGTCGACTTCCATTCTGAGTTCGCGTCTGGACGCACACGGACAACGTCACCGCTCGAGACAGCTCGAGGGCGTTGTTGCGCGCTAAGGCTAGGGAGGCCCGTCAACAAGGTGGCAAGCGGCGTGAGATCGAATTGTCGACGGCGTCTAGCAACGACTTGTTCCTGGTCTGAACTTCTGACTTGGGTCTCTAAGATGCCGGAAAAGCTCATGTCTCTGAAAATATTCGCAATGAAGGGAGTAACAATGGTTGAGTTCTCGGACCGGTCATGATACTTGATTGCGCTTAAGCGGTTGGGGTCAGTCTCTGTCCAGAGTTGGTGCTGACTTAGAGACTCGTCAATGTCCCATGCTTCTTTCCAGATGTAGTGTACGTTGGCAGCTATGGCTTGCCGAAAGTCACTACGACCATATTCTGCTAGCCATTGCTGTACGTCTTCGTCGTTGTTATGTTCCTGCATGAGCCAATGATGGAAGTCAGCGCGGAAGTAGGTGAGCCCGATCTTGAGCTCAGCCTCTAACAGAACATCAAGCACCAACTTCGTTAGATCGGCTACCCAAAGAAAGGCTTTGTGGTATCGTGCATATTCTGCAGAAGGCTTGACAAGCCGATACCAGACGTTGTGTCGTGCTCCTTTCTCGGACTGAATCGAAATACCAGCAGTCGATGAAGGCAGGTCTGCACTCCCGTAGCCTTCGACTGCTAAGGTCTGGAAACTTATCATTTGTAAGTAGAAAGGATGCGTGCCGACCCACACGGTGCCATCGAAGTAGAGCTCATCAAGACCAGTGTCCACCTTTAGTGAGTGAAGCGGCGCCATCTCATGAGGACGTATGACTGCATTCGGAGACCGATATATCGTATAATCGGACAAATTGACCATAGCATACTCCTGGAGTTGGTCTTCCTGCACTTCTGCTAAAGCCTCCACCTCTGACGAAGCTGGCCGTGCTGGGGTCCATCCGGCAAAGGCGGATCTGGGAATCGTGGAGTCCAGTGACCTGACGCCAGAGAAGACCCTCTGTTCAGATTTCTGAGGCTCATCATGCTGCCGTTTCCGCTTTACCCCAGTCTCAATCAGTGAAGCAGTCGGCGCTCCTGTTGCTTGCACAGAAGAGAACGCAGAGTTAGCAATGCAAGGAGGCATGAATGTTGAGAGGCGAGTGACGGATTGATAGACGCGCACAACGACTTTGAAGCATACTCAGAGCGCCGCCGTGAAACTGGTAGTCAAGATCAAGCGGCGCAAGAGGGTAGATGCACAATGAAGTGAGCAGACCAGGAACGTGCCTGCACCGACATGACCTTGCGCTTGCCTAAGGGGAAAAGTCATCAGTGCCGCTTCGACACGATGTTTAACATCGATCACTGCAATCCAATACAATGGACTCGCAAACAGACCCCAATTTCGCCTGGAATGTGGGCTAAAAAGAAATGGCATTGCGAAGCTCACGCGTACCCGACGCGCTCTTCACTTCTCAAGCACGCGGTCGGCAGAAAGGGTTGCCTTTGGACAGGTTGGAATCTCGAATAGATGCAGTATTCTTGAACCTGCAGGCCTCAAATTCCTAGTAGTAGGACCTGGTAGTATTCTTGAGCTGGTGGTGTTCTCGAACCGTTGCTACCAGTTCTGCGAAGAGTAGCCTAGCATTGCCTTGAACTACCAGCATCTGGTAGTCAGCGGAGCTTTTGGGAGGGCAAGCCTTTTTGCCAGCCGCGTGCCCAAGGCATCGAACCAACGATTCCACCTGCAAACCTTTTTTATCGATATGTCGCAAAGAACATCTGATGCATGAAATTGGCGTGTCTCAGTGGCAACAGCTGGTAGTTCGGCGATAACTGACAATTTGACATTCGAGGACAGAAGTCCGCAAGTTTCGCCCGTACCGAACAAGGATCTGGATAGTCTACGGTCGTACACAATGTGGCAAATGCACAGAAGATAATTCTTGAGCTACGTCGAGATGTAAAGCCTTTGTAGAACATCACCAGTCTGCTCAGGCAGCTATGGTGGAGAAGCTGCTATGTGGACCACTCGGTCTCTCATTCTCGTAACTCTGTGCTATCTTCTTCTTTCGTGCTAAGATGGTACCCTCATCCTTCCGTTGACACAAGGTCATTACCCATCCTGCGGACGAAAAATCGTGCAACTCAATGATGAGCCATATCCCCAGAATCATCCTTCCACCGAGTATCATAAATGTCCCGTAGTTCACCAGAGGAATGAGTCAGCACCTTCCCCTTCAAGACCACAGTTGGCTCGATCTGTGATGCATTAGCTGACTTCCGGCTGCTCACGAGAGCTGCAACATACCTTACGCCCTGTCTCATCAGTGTGCTTAATCAAGCCAGGAAAGAAGGAAGCTGTGATGAAGATCTTTTCGTGCTCATTGCAATATTCTTTGCCTGAAATATCCTGATGTAGAGAATCCTCGAAGACCGAAAAGGAACCGGGAGTCATGCACGCCGGCTTCAACTCCGGGTCGTATTGGGCCACGTGAAGATAGACCGTGGTTACGAGGTCGTAGAACTTGACGAGAATCTCTTGGGAGTTCTTCGACCAGATCCGAAGGCATGCGGTAATCCGGCCGAATGTTCATGTTTTTCTCGATATATGCGAGACATTTTTTGGCGTACTTGAATCGAGTGTCTTTGCCGTAGTCCGGAGAAGTCTTTGACATCACATTCATGGTCATTGATACCCATCCTTTGAATGTAGAGGTATCGTTATGCTTACGAAACATGCTCGCATATTGAGCTATGGGTGCGAGTGCATGATCACCATAGGGAAGGCCGAAGATCCTGTGCTTCTGAAACCGATCCACAGAACAACGTGCGATAAAGTGGATGAGGATGCACTTGTGGTACATCCTGGTCGCGGAAAGCTTGGAGCAGCCATGCAAAGGCATGGAAGCTTTGATTTTGTCATTGACGCTTGGTATGCGAGTGCCTTGAACTAAAAGCACTTCAGTCTTGGTCTTTCCTGAGGCTGGTAGATGAGCAATAGTAATTTAACTGACCTTTGTATACGTCGTCAATGACACTGCTAGTCCAAGACCAGACATCTTGATAGACTTCCTCCAACTTTGTTGTCAGCTCCGTATCAGAGACGAATTCACCTTCAACGTCCAAGCTTTCCCCTGTTCACGATCCACTTCGATGAGCCTTTCAAAGATTCCGACTACACTTCTGAGCCCTTTCCATCTTTCGCAGTCAGTGAATTGCGACGTCTTCTTCATCACCAAGATGGCTACTACAGCCGGCAACCAGTATTTGCAAGCAGAATTACAAGAAGCAATAAGGGGTGCGGTCCTACATGCTATATGTTGAGATTCCATCGGTGGACTTGCCGGAAAATGTAAGATGCCAGACTCTTGATCAGAAGACCGGAAGGCGTGTACTCAAATGATATCACACATGGCACCCCGCGACTTGGTAATGGCTTTGAAAGGGCGAAATGGATGAGAGCATGAGGTGAGCCGTGAAAGGCGAAATGTGGACGAGGACTGCAGGTGGTGGACGCGGAACCCGACTTTCCCACAATGACGCACAGCGCACCGCCACGTGGCGCAGCCGGTCGGTCGTGCCTCACACCCAGTGCTCTTCACGTTCTTCTCATTATCGTGTCATACTTTCTACGGTACATGATATTGATCCAGAAGCGACGTTGTCACCTCTAGAGCCTCCTTGTGAGCTTCCCTATCAGCAATGTCCAATTTTGACCCCAATGCCATAGTGCGTGGCGCACAGCTGACCGTCGTCGGAGGTAACTCTGCTGGGTGTCCTCTTCTCGCACGTGCTAACATATGGCAGCGTACCGGGCACTTCAAAACCCGCGACTTTTTACAACAGACCATTATCGACAAGCAGCACTTGCGGTAGCAGCAGGAATTGGCATTCGTCTTATTGTCAGCATACCAGTAAGTTCCCTATCCGGTCCCTTCTTCATTGTGGCACATCTAACATGAGGAAAGACAATTGGCGTCCGAGTGCTACTATGGTTTCTTTCACTATTCATGGATCTTCAGTCCGCGAATTGGGACAATGAAATCCTTCACAGCCTGGACTTTATCGAGAACTCTGTCTTGCAGGTACCTTTTTTCCTGATGACATTCATGAGACACATCAGCCCCTCGCTGGACAATATGTGAGTCAATTCACATCAGACGGCGACCATCACTGACAGAACAAGGTTCATGGAGTCGCTGCAGTGGGTGGACCAAACGTATATCCAGAAACACAAGTCCGATGATCCGAGTCAATTGCGGGCCATGTACTATCCCAACCTAGTCCTGTACGGTAATCAACCATCTACTGCCCACAAAAAGACCCCTATGGACGCGATGAAGGCTACGTTTTTCAGGTATGGACGCAAGGCAGCCATCTCCTTGCTTGTCTTCACTTTGTCCTATATCCCCTACGTCGGCCGCTTCGTGCTTCCGGCCGCAAGTTTCTACACGTTCAACAAAGCTGTTGGACTGGAGCCTGCGCTCGTCATATTCGGTACTGGCATCTTTCTTCCCAAGAGATATCTGGTCAAGTTCCTCCAGAGCTATTTCGCATCCAGAAGTCTCATGCGAGATCTCGTAAGTCGCAATACTCCGGAAGACTACCACATCACTCGCTGACTCCTCTTAGCTCGACCCTTACTTCAAGCGCGTCAGATATACACCAGAGCAGAAGAAGACGTGGTTCCGCGATCGTGAGGGGGTGCTCTTCGGATTTGGTGTTGGCTTCTTTGTATTCCTCAAGATTCCGCTGCTGGGTGTCCTGATATACGGCATTGCCGAATCTTCGACCGCGTTCCTCATTACCAAAATTACAGATCCGCCGCCGCCTCCCTCAGAGTGGCCCGCCGTGGTTGATCGTCAAGTTCATTGGAGGAACAAGCACGAATTCATGAAGCTTCCTCTGGACAAGCTGGATGCGTACAACGCGACACTTTCACAAACCAGCAAAGCAAATCCGACAGAACCGAAAGGGAAACAGTTCTCGTAGACCACAGACACAGACACGAGTAGAATAAATCAATGCATGCACTCTGCATATCGCCTTGTTGCGGCTCTGCCCCTCATCTCCATGCCCCGCGATCGCGTGTCAGGATGTGACGTAAATGGAAGCGACTGCCGAATTGGGAACTTTGATTATCATGCTCCCCACCAAGAGCTCTCAAGCTCCCGTCGACGGCGCGATCTACCACGTCTTCGATGTTGGGCTCAAGTCATGGCTTATCTTAAACATTAGTCAAACCCTACCAATTGACCTTGCCGCGGGTGAACGGCAGGAAATAGCTTCCACCACATGAAAGCCACCGCTTATCTTTCCACCACAGCTATGGGTCAAGGTACCCCGCTCCAAGAAGTGGGATGATAGAAGTGGATTGCAAGGGCGGGTTTCTGATTTCTTGTTCCTGCGTTTCTCCTTGAGAATATTTCGCTGAACCTTCTGTCAATCGCTGGACTAGTCACATTCATCATGGGCAAGACAGGTATTCGTTACGCCGCAAAGGTCGACATTAGCAAAGAAGCCGGCAAGGAGCCATACCTTCATGTCAGTAGTCGTGCGCAAGATCCAGAGCCAACAGCTGACCACATATCAGAACCGATGGCACCCCGACAGTATGCCACAAGATCTGGAACACTTCAATTTCTCTACTAACAGCAGCCAGTCCCCTCTATCGACACTATCAAAGAAGGCGAAGTGGTCAAGATTGAATGCGTCGACTGGACTGGCGGTCAGATCGGTAACAATGACAGTGCAGACGACATGCTCAATGTCGACTTGACCAAGATCCACTACCTGACCGGACCCTTCGATGTTGAAGGCGCTGAGCCTGGCGATGTCTTGCTTGTAGAGATCCAGGACGTCCAGCCACTACAAGAACAGCCGTGGGGATTCACCGGCATCTTCGACAAGAAGAACGGTGGTGGCTTCCTCGATGAGATCTACCCAAAGCCAGCCAAGGCTATCTGGGACTTTGAGGGCATCTTCTGCTCTTCTCGACACATTCCACACGTACGCTTCGCCGGTTTGATCCACCCTGGCATCCTCGGGTGCGCGCCCTCGCAGGAAGTACTCGATGAGTGGAACAGGCGTGAGGGGGAGCTCATCTCCGCCTGCTCCCACATGGACCGCGACGTTGCGAAGCCGCCAGAGCCTCAGAACGTGCACGCTGGAAAAGCATCGGAAGACATCAAGAAGAAGGTCGGCGCTGAGGGAGCTCGTACCATCCCTGGTCGCCCCGAGCACGGAGGAAACTGCGATATCAAGAATCTTTCACGCGGTAGCAAGGTCTACCTGCCTGTGCATGTCAAGGGCGCCAAGTTCAGCGTTGGAGATTTGCACTTCAGTCAAGGTGACGGAGAGATCAGCTTCTGCGGTGCGATCGAGATGGCAGGGTGCATCACCATCAAGTTTAACGTCATCAAAAACGGAGTCAAGGACCTCGGAATGAAGAGCCCGATCTACATCCCTGGTCCTGTCGAGCCTCAATTTGGTCCTGGCAGGTACATCTACTTTGAAGGCTTCTCGGTCGATGAGAATGGAAAGCAGCACTACCTTGACACCACCATTGCATACAGACAGACAAGTCTGAGGTGCATCGAATATTTGAGGCGATTCGGATACAATGACTACCAGATCTACTTGTTGTTGAGTTGCGCACCAGTCCAAGGGCATATTGCTGGCATTGTCGATGTGAGTATTCGATATTAATCACTGACGAAGGCATATCTGACGGAACACAGATTCCAAATGCATGCACAACCATGGGTCTTCCGATGGATATCTTTGATTTCGACATTTCTCCATCCGCGCCGGTGAAGAAGCTGGACATGGGGTCTTGCGCATTCGCAAGCTCAAGCTAGGTTAGGAGAATATGATCACGACGACGACGACAGGGGAACTAGTTGAATGAGGTGATGTTGTTAGCGAAGAGTCTGGAGTTGTGAGGAGAGGCTTCTGTTGTGGAGTTCAAGTTGTAGCGGTGAAATGAGGAGTGGTCTATGATCAATCTGTAAATAGCACATTGAAATATGAAAAGGAGAGCGATCTTTGAAATGAAAGTGGCATCGGTGACGCGCCGAACGTGTCGGAGCATGTGCCCACCGGCGCATGAAGATCGCCCGTTGGAAGCCGTTCGGTCGTCCTGCGCCATCTTTCTCTATTCCCTGTACCTGCATGGTCGAAGTCGCAACGATGACCGCACAGGTCCGACATACCTGTTAGTTACGACTCATCCTTCGTCGAGCTCATGACATCTCCCGTTCGCATATCTCATTCATATGGGCTTCGCCTTTCTGTAATCTTACGATTTTCCTTTCTCGCTCACGGGGCTGGGGGCTAGGCCCCTCTTATTGCACGCGACATTCCACGAGGTCTCCGACTAGGTCGCACAACTCCTACGGCATTCCGATCAATTCCCAGAGAAAGACCATGGAGTCAACCTCCGCCATGGCATCGTCCCAGACGTCCCGTCCCATCACTCCGCAGAACCCACTGAGCCGCATGGCTGTCAGGCGATCCGTAACTGTGCCGTCAAAGCTTCAAGTTCAGCCAGATGCGCAAAAGGCAGTTGACATTGGCGACTCGAGAGGCGTGGAGACAATTTATACACATCCTTCCGCCAAGGTCGTATCTTTCACAACATCGCCAGTGGTTCCGAACCGAAGAGTGTCCGAGGGTAATGGCGCAGGCACTTTGTCGTACAGGACATCTATGGAGAGGACAGTAGCAGCAGGTCAGACCAATGCGGATCCCCGCGAATGCTCTCACTGACATGCGCATAGGTCCTCTTGAAATTTACCGCGTGCCAGGATCTGTCGCGTTCCTTTACTCTGGCTCCCTCCTTCACGCGCTATTGCCCCGCGCGAACTGCTGGTGCGTTGACGACGTGTCAATCTTCATCCTCAAGGTCTCGATAAACACATACTACCGAATCGAGCTGCCGGGTAGTACGGAAGATGATCTCGCTCAAGTCGAAGAGTTCAAATTTACGCTACAGAAGGTCTTGTTCTACGAGCGAACACCATGTCCGTTCCGGAGGGGTTTCTCGGCCGAAGAGCCTGCCACACCATCGCCGCCCTCTCGACGAGTCTCCCGGTACTCGACCGAACCTGTCAAGAAGTGGAAGCTGGACGGGGTCTGGAAGCCTGAGGACGATGAGAACTGGGAGCCACGATATGACCGAGCAAGCGTATTGAGTAGGGCGGAGGGCATGATAGAGCGTGGTGAGACTTCTCCCACGATCAGAAGAGACAGACCGACATCTTCGGGGAGTCGAGAGACCGACGGCAATGAGTCGGACGGGGAGACACCGCGCCCAAGACGTCCTTCAAGCCTGAGTGGTATGCGCAGCATTACAGCACCCCCTAAGCTTACTCTTGTTGCTTCGCCCCCGTCGAAAACTTCAAGCAGTACGCTGACTTCGGACGACGCTCCGGTAGAAGAGAAAGAGGCACACAATGAAGATGAGGCTGGGAACGAGGTTCAGGACCAGGCTCCTGAAGCTGACTCAGAAGATGCGGGCGAAAGTGACTACGAAGAGGCTCGACAGGATAGCAAGACGACAATCACATCAGCTGATCTAGCGGCCCCGACTGAGGAGCACACACATGTGCTATCCGTTGATCTGCAGGAGGCGCAGGAACAGGCTTTGCTGGACGACCGAGCTCCATTATCGGCAGTCACTGAAGGTGGTATCATGTCGGAAGACGACATAGTGGAGTCGCGGATTTGGTCTGGAATCTCTACCCCCGAATTGTCAAGCGACTCTGAAGACCACTCATGGGGCGAGGTTATCACACCACCAGAGACGCTACGCATACGAAAGAATCGCAAGATGCCTGCCGTAGAAAGTCTTTCCAGGGCATCATCAACCACGCGAGTGCGGCGATCAGGATCGAGGGAGTCGCAGACCGCTTTGACCAATGGCATAGTACGCAAAACATGCAGTATAGTACTCGGTCCGCCTGCTCATCTTGTATCGATGATGCTCAAGATCGCCGCCAAGATCACAAACGGCGCATTCAACTTCACAGTCAAGTCTCCAGTGGGATCACCACACACGGTTCCAGGGTCATGGTACGTAGGCGATGAGGATGACTGGGATCTGGATGACTATGGCTTTCCTATAGGCGCTCCAGGTTCGGCACAGAAGCGGGCAAATGCATTACGGAACCTGTCCATTGATTGATTCATGACCTAGCGGTAGCATAGCGAGGCGTTGGGTAACGCGCGGCAGCCAGGATCTGCTCTCATCTAGCTTCCATGTTGCACCATAATAGTGCCTTTTAATACACCTTTCAGAACCTCAAAACACTTTGCATCGCAGCCGCAGGATCCTGCCTCGCCACCTGCTGCAATTGCTCCGGGAAGCCCTCGAAGGTGTGATCCTCCTCCAGCTCCTCTCCCTGTGCCGCCACAAAATCATTCACCTGTTTACAAGCCAATTGATGCCTCAGCTTGGCCTGTGTATACCTCCTTCCCGCATCCTCATACCCCAAATCCGCCCTCCCCATCCCCTTCAACGCCGCCCACGCCGCCTTCTTCTCCTCAAACGCCTCCTTCTTCCCGGCCTCCAATCTCCTCCTCATCTCCGGATCAAAGTCCCCGCTGCCTAAAGGTCTCCCACCCCTCCGATCCCCCAACTGATCCAGCCTCGCCCTCAGCTCTTTATTTTTCTCCTCCAACAAATCCGCCCTCTGCCGCGCAACATAATACGCCTTGGCCAACTCCCCCATCGCCTTTTGCACCGCCGTCGCCTCCGCCTTATGAAAACTATGCAGCTTCCTCTTGACCTCCAAATCAGGATGTCGTTTCAGGAAATTCCGGCTCCAGCACTGCCCCAGCTCCCCAGCGGCCGCCATCTGCGACGCCTGAGCCGGGTCATTGGCGTCGATCCCGCGCTGGAGTTCCTCGTTCGCGAGCCGCGTCAACGTGGGCAGGTCAGGCGCATTTCCCTCTTCGATCAGCGTCTCGACCCTGTTCGTGATGGCCGCTTCTTGGTCTGGGTTCAGCCGTTGTAGGTGCTGGAAGGCCAGGTCCGACGGCTTGTGCGTGCCGTTGATGCGCCGCGAGAGAGTCGTGCGGTTCACGCCTGGGTGTCGCGCGGCGATGGCTCGAATCGACACTTTGCCGCCTTGTGCGTAGTAGTCGTCCAGAGCGGCTTTTTCGAGGGCCAGACGACGGCGGCGCGCGGCGGCGCTGACGTCGGGGGGTGTGGTGCCGGCGCGGGGCATGGTTGTGGAATTGGGCGGAGGGTGATGGTGGGGTAGGGTGGTTCAGAGGGGGATGTGGTGATGGGGTGAGGTGAGCCTGTTGGCGGGAAGGAAAGGTACGGGCTTGGCAGGGTCCATCCCTAGGGAAAGGCGTCTGTGCCGCGTGGGGGAGGCTCGAGGCTTCGCGGGCGAGGAAAGCTTTGGAATTTCCCCTTGATGCTCGACACCTTCAGCACTTTTTCATCTTGTGCCATTGATGATCTTTTTTAGCCGGACCGCTGGTGTTGGATCTCGGAAGTATACTGCTTGGCAATTTTGCCTATAAAGTAGTTCCAAAAGTCACCGCAGACTTGGAGGAAACCTGTCACCGCCTTCAAGCTTGCCGGACTACTCTAGATAATGGCACGCGTCGTTTCCCGAAAAGACCGACTCTACTCTCGCGATGAGGTAGAGGCACTTATTTCTGAGGGAAGGCTGGTATTTATCCTCAACGGCGAACTCATCAAAGCGGATGCTTGGAGAAAGTACCACCCTGGGGGTGACAAAGCCATTCTGCACATGGTAGGAAGAGATGCTACGGATGAAGTGACAGCGTAGGTCTTGAAGTACGTGCTACTATAAGGCATAGTGGGCTGATTCGCGCAACAGTCTGCACTCTCCCGAAGCTCGAGAACGCATGAAGAAGTTTGTAATTGGGAGAGTTGAAGAAGGCAGATGGAAGAACTTCGTCCCTCCAATCCAAGGAGGCACGTTCAGATCAAGAGAGGAATTAGACGCGAGACGACAAAGGAGCGCATCTGAATCGGAGGACACCGAATCTTCCAGTCAACAGAGCTCTGGCGAGCCTTCACCGATCTTCGATGCTGCAGACAGTGGACTTCGGAAGAGGCGGCATGGTTCAGAGGACACCCCCTTGTCACGATCGTCGTCTGCGACGTCTATCTCGACAATCGATATGGACGTGGACACGATTGAGAAGTTGTCTGCAGGTGATCAGAGGACAAAAGAGCAGATCGAGGAGGACCTGCGAAAGTACCCACCCCTTGATACAGCGACACAATCGGACATCATCGACAAGTACCGAGACCTCAACAAGCGGATCCGCGAAGCAGGACTTTACGATTGCAACTACACAGCATACGCCTGGGAGATCACTCGCTACACATTTCTCTTCGCAATGTGCCTCCTAGCCCTGCGATGGGGATGGTACGCTACAAGTGGACTTTTCCTCGGCTGCTTCTGGCACCAACTCGTTTTCACTGCCCATGATGCTGGCCATATGGGTATCACGCACAACTTCCACGTCGACACAGTCATCGGCATAATCATCGCAGATTTTCTCGGCGGGCTGAGTTTAGGTTGGTGGAAACGAAACCACAACGTGCATCACATTGTGACCAACTCTCCCGAGCACGATCCGGATATCGAGCACATGCCATTCTTCGCAATCTCACACCGCTTCTTTGAGTCACTGCGCTCCACGTATTACGATCGAATCATGACATACGACCCATTTGCAAAATTCATGATCAAATACCAGCATTACCTTTATTACCCCGTGCTCACTATGGGCCGCTTCAATCTTTACCGACTTAGCTGGGAGTACTTGATTCTCGGACTGGGACCTCGAAAAGGCCCTGCGTGGTGGCACCGATGGTTCGAGATTGCTGGGCAGGTCTTCTTCTGGACGTGGTTCGGCTACGGGATTGTCTACAAGTCGATTCCGACAGGGTCGGGTCGCTTTGCTTTCGTCATGGTCAGCCACATGATCACAATGCCCTTGCATGTCCAGATCACGCTGAGCCACTTTGCCATGAGTACAGCGGATCTGGGTGTAAGCGAGAGCTTCCCACAGCGCATGCTCCGGACAACAATGGACGTCGACTGCCCGCCCTGGTTGGACTTCTTCCATGGAGGACTGCAGTTTCAAGCCATCCACCATCTGTATCCAAGAATTCCGAGGCACAATTTGAGGCAAACGCAGAAGATGGTGCAGTCATTTTGCGAGGAAGTTGGTATTCCATATGCGTTATACGGGTTTGTGGACGGGAACAAGGAGGTCATTGGCAGGCTTGGAGACGTTGCTAAGCAGGCGAAGATCTTAGCCGAGTGTCAGAAGCACATTGCTGAGACGGGAGACCTTCATCATCACTGATGTACACGATATAGAATTTAGACAATCGCCTCTCAGGCTACGAATATACGCATGCATTACCAACAGCGCTGGTCGCTGCTTCTCAATCTGTTGTGCAACCCCAACAGATCTGTGCCAATCATTTGCTGTGGGGGCCTGACACAATGAACACAGGTACTTTGTCAGCTCATTCGGCTTGATACAAGTAAGTAGCTACCACTTTCAATATGCCCAAACCACACATCCTGATCATCGGCGCAGGTATCGTCGGTCTTCTCCTTGCACAGGCACTTAAACAAGAAGGCATCCCATTTACCGTCTTCGAGTGCAATCCAAACCCAGAACATAGAGGTAAAGGTTGGGGTCTCACAATCCACTGGGCACTAGATACACTGCTCTCACTCCTCCCTCAGCACATCGTCGACCGATTACCCGAGTCCTGCGTCAACCCGAAAGCAGTGAAACGAGGCGAGACCGGCAACTTCCTCTTCTACGATCTGAGCACTGGAGAGGCGAAATGGCAGGTGCCAGCTGCGAGGAGGATCCGAGTATCGAGAGAGAGGTTGAGGAGACTCTTGATGGAAGGCATCGAGGTGCAGGTCTGTGTCTTGCCGTTCCAGACACGCGACGTTACACTTGGCTGACTCTGACAGTTGTCGAAGAACATCACTGGCGTTTCATTTCCGACTACCAGTACAGTCGTAGCAACCTTTGCTGACTCCACCACCGCGACTGGGACGCACCTTATCGGCTGCGATGGTACCCACTCGGCTGTCAGACGACTCGTCTGCCCGGATCATCAGACCCACCATCTACCAGTGCGCATCCTCGGTCTCCTGATGAAAGACTCTGCGTCGCAAGTCCAGCCAATGCTCGACCTCGACCCCTACTTCCTTCAGGGAGGTGATCCAGCCACTAATGCCTTCTTATGGTTCTCGGTTCTCTCGACGCCGGAGAGCACAGGGAATGATGAGTACGAGTGCCAGGTCATGATTGCTTGGCCTTATCGAGCGGGCTTCCTTGGTTGGTCTGAATCTTTGGATGTCCCTAAGACTCCCGAAGAAAGGCTGGAACTGATGCGGGAAATTAGTCTGGGTTGGAGGACGCCTTTCAGAGAGCTCATATCAGGTATCGAAGAGGGGACAGAGGTCAAGGAGATCAGATTGGAGGATTGGGTGCCTCCTAGGGACGGATGGGACAGTCGCGGCGGAAGAGTGACACTCATGGGAGATGCGGCGCATGCGATGGTCATGTTTAGGGGTGAGGGTGCGAATCATGGTGTCACGGATGTGGCGAAGTGGCTTGAGCAGCATTTGCAGCTATTGAAGTGTGAAGCGTGGGAGGGTAAACCGATGAACGAGGCGTGTAGGAACTATCAGAGTGAGATAATTGAGAGGGCGAGGATTGTCGTGTTGTCGAGCAGGAGAGCTTGTTTGGATGCAGTTGACTACCAGAGGATTGACGGTAACAGCCCACTGGTGAGCAAACGGGCTATCGTGAGTGATTCATGATACACACTACGAGAGTCATTACAGCCTGGTCGTTATATTTATTAGAAATTGTCCCTCACCTTGGCCCTCTCAAGACCTGCATTGCATGCGTGGATCTTTTTCCGACATAGCCCCTGAGCCGGGGAGCCATCGGACGTGGCGGCTACGCACGGCCAGACACATGTCAGTGTAAAAGCTCAGAGTCGTTCGCACGATGAATTAGCTGCATGCCTGTACGGTTCCGCGAGGGACTTTTCAGTTCGAGCGATAACGGAGAGCATAGAGGTCCTCAATCGGTACCAGAGATTATCCACGTGCACATATTGCGGTGCCACTAGCGATTGGTCATGAAAACCGGGTTGTGCTATTGTGCCATATTAAGCTGAGACGTGTCAATTACCAGATATTTTTCAGGTCTAGCAACAAGAGAATATTTTCATAAGGGTCTTTCGAGACCTTCCGTATCAGCCTGCGTATATTCACTGATGGCGTGTTATTCAGCGTTTCTGTGATCTTGACGGAGTTGAGTCGTCAAACTCTCGGGACTAGTTTTGAATCCAACAGTTCAGGACGAGACTTTTCGATCCGCGGCTCGGCCCTTCGCATAAGCGCGAGCTTGTCTACTAGCGTGACCGGGAATGCACGGGAATGATCGGCTCTGACGTCTCATTTCGATATTTGATGATTGTGCTTATCAACAATGAACTTTTGCCATGTAAAAATTTTCATCCTCATCGTTTTTGTCAGATGCAATTTGCGACTTTACTGGAAGGGTATGGACGTGATGAGGTCTACCAGGTGGCTCAGTGCGATCGTGAAGACTGTGCCAGCATGCACGCGAACCCAGGCTTTGGAGCAGCTTCCCAGGTACATGAACCGGAGCTTGCCAGAAAACCAATATCAAAATACCTCAAGATGGACCAACGGATGATCACTCCGAAGGTCCCCCGACATGTTACTTGACCGAGGGTAATCATTCCTGCTCAGTGATATATAATGGTTTCATCCTCCTCTCTGTTTAATGTGACCACCGATACAAGCATCCTCACGACTAGCAGCTCACTTCGCTAATCCACATCAACAAACTCATATTTGTCTCATCGGCTATTGGTCCTACAACCAATCCGCCTAATCACTGCAAAGGATCAACAAATCTTTGCATATACAGACAACCATGGCTGGAACTGCTCCTAGGACAGTTGCTCCCAACAAGGACTACCAGGAGCATGACTCCGATTCAGATTCCACCCATGTCGATGCGACTATCTCCCATGATTTTGCGGACACCGGTCTCGCACCCGTCAACACCTCTACCCTCAACAGGGTACCTACACGGCCGACTGGCGAAGATCTTGTCAACTTACCATATCGCACCTTGAGTCAAAATGCGCAGCTTGAGGAGTATACCGAAGAGACACAGACTGGCCAGATGCTGAAAGAAGTGCAATCACGAGCAACCGGCAAACTTGAACGATATGAGCTGGTCACTTGGACGATCAATGATCCTGAGAATCCGAAGAACTGGAGCAAGGCGTACAAATGGTGGTGTACTATGGTAGTTGCATTCACATGTTTTGTTGTTGCACTGAACAGTTCAGTCATTACCGCCAATATCGATGGGCCGGCCGAGGAGTTCGGCGTCTCACACGAAGTTGCTCTACTCTCTATCACACTCTTTGTCGTGGGCTTTGGTGTAGGCCCAATGGTGTTTGCACCTCTGAGTGAGGTACTCGGCCGACAGAGAATCTATGGCTCGACATTACTAGTAGCTGTCCTCTTCGTCCTTCCCGGTTGCCTGGGCAAGAACATTGCGACTCTTTTGGTAGGCCGGGCTATCGATGGTATCGCCTTCTCTGCACCGATGACACTCGTCGGTGGCACTTTGGCAGATCTCTGGAAGAACGAAGAGCGTGGCGTTCCCATGGCTGCTTTCAGCGCTGCACCTTTCATTGGCCCTGCTATTGGTCCTCTGATCGGCGGTTTCCTCTCCGATAATCTCGGGTGGAGATGGCTCTACTGGATCCAGCTCATATTATCTGCTGCAGCCTGGATTCTCATTACTTTCACTGTTCCAGAGACATACGCGCCTACTCTTCTAGCTAGACGGGCCAAGAAATTGAGGAAACAAACGGGCGATGAGAAACATGTCACTGAAGGAGATCTCGACAAACGGCCATTTGCTGAGAGGATGAGGCTCTTCCTTATGAGACCCTTCCAGCTCCTGTTCCTCGAGCCGATTGTCTTTTTCATCTCCCTGTACATGAGCGTACTTTACGGACTGCTCTACATGTTCTTTGTAGCTTACCCCGTCATGTATGTATCACGGCAGCATTGAAATGATCACTCACTAACCGAGTGTAGCTTTCAAGTCGGGAAAGGCTATAGCGCATCGACTACTGGGCTGATGTTCATCCCACTAGCTGTTGGAGTCATCTGCAGCGCCTGCTGCGCACCTTTCGTCAACAAGCACTACATGAAGCAAGTCCAGAAGTACAACGGTCAGCCTCCTGCCGAAGTCCGTCTCTACCCAATGATGATGTCCTGTTGGTTCATCCCGATTGGCCTGTTCATATTCGCATGGACATCATACCCTTCCCTCACCTGGGTCGGTCCGGCTCTCGGCGGCTTCCCAGTAGGGTTCGGCTTCATCTTCCTCTATAACGCAGCAAACAATTATCTCGTCGACTCCTACCAGCACCAAGCTGCTTCAGCCCTGGCTGCAAAGACGTTCATTCGGTCTTTCTGGGGGGCGGCGGTGGTACTCTTTACCGAACAGATGTACGATCGTCTTGGATATCAATGGGCGAGCACACTCCTGGCCTTCCTAGGTCTGGCCTGTTGCGCGATTCCTTTTGTATTCTTCTTTAAGGGCGCGGTCATTAGGAGGCACTCCAAATTCGCGTATAGTGGGGATGATGATGAGAATCAGGGTGAAAGCTCGAAGCTGGAGTCGGACGGGCATTGAAGTTACAGCGGCGCCCTATAATATAGTTGCAGCTAGATTTCTATATTTGATAACTCTGATCGGTCACGCTCCATACCCACCGTGAAAGTCCTTGTACTAGCAGCACTTGCGAATCCAAAGATCTCAGATTATTCAATTGTTGAGTGTTCCTGCATGCACGTGTTTTCGTGTAGTTGACATGACATACGCCGAACGTCATCCTGTTCCGCCCCCTGTCTCTTGGCATCAAGTCACAGAAATTGTTCCTTTCGGACTTTGGCTTCACAAAAACGGTGGACGGCCTGAGAATAAGCATTTGATGACGAATTTCCCGTGAAACACAAGACTCTGGGCAGGTCAATGCGGACCTCAATGAGCACCTTTCGTGGTATGGGCAACGTCGGTAAAGCGCTGCTTCCTCCCATTGAGTTCCAGCACCATATGCATTCATCTCAGCATTTTCCACTTTCAGCATGTCGATCATATAGATTTCCTACTATTGCACGAGCAAGACATCACCTACACCCTCTTCAAAACAAAAGACACCTGACGACAGCAGCACTACCGGCGAGAGGATCAGCACCTCATTCACCGCCAGGACTGAATGCATCACGGTCAGCACCTCTCAAACCAGCGAATTGGCGCTGCTCCGGCACGTTAGCGTCCATCTACCGCCACAAGATGTCTAGGGATACAGTCCGCATGCTTGTCCTCGAGGTGGATGAAAACCACCCTGACGACAAGAAGGAAAAGGGCGGCGTCGGAGACGTGCTCAATGGCCTCTTTAAGACCGCCGGCAACAACCACGACCCGCCACTCGGTATCGATGTCGAGATGCACTACATCGTCGACGACCCAGCTAACGGACAACATGGTCACGTCCCCAAAGCCTCTGAGATCCCCACCGACATCACTGCCATCCTCATCACCGGCTCCATGTACGATGCACACGGCAACGACCCCTGGATCAAGTCGCTCCTGTCACTCCTGCGCGAGCTCTGGATAACCCGACCAGAGATGAAGTTCAGCGGCGTCTGCTTCGGTCATCAGATCCTGTCCCGCCTACTCGGCGCCACAGTAGAGAACCACCCGAGCGAGAAATGGGAGCTGTCACACACCAGCATGGACCTCTCACCCATAGGACAGAAGCTCTTCAAGACGAAGAACAAGACACTGTCGCTACATCAGATGCATCAGGATCAGGTTACCACCATCCCGACAAGAAACTCTGCCAAGGATCTGCTCAAGCAAGGGCAGAAGGTACATGTCTGGGCGAGCAGTGGGCATACAGAGGTGCAAGGACTCTATATTAGGGACAGACTATTCTCGAGTCAGGGGCATTTGGGATTTGATGAAAAGATGGTGCACCGGCAGATCGAGATGAGGCAGAAGAGTGGCGGCATCACTGAGGATGATGTAGAGGACGTGACTGAGGCTGCAGAGAAGGCACATCTCAAGCACGATGGCGAGGTCGTGGCTAGTGCGATTCTGAGATTCTTCCATGGGGATGATCATGATATTGATTAGACTTGTCGCATTGCTGTATATAATGGCATGCATGCTCTTAGGTATAAGCATTTATAGATCTTTAACGTGCTTCACCCCCTAATGGAACAGACCCACTAGTAGAACATGCATTAAAATTCGACCGTGTTATTTTCGTGACTATCCTTCCTTTTCTATATAATAACAACAGATAATCATATAATTCTACATGTATCTAATTCTACATGTATCTAAAAGCAGACATTATAGAGGCTATCTAAGCCTATCATAATAGTGAATATAGCTCTAAACAAGCTGCTACTAGCACATTTAATATTCTGCCTTCTACCTTTATATAACGATTAGTTAGACAACAATCGCATACTATAGTTAATTAACTAAACTAATTACTTTTACCTATTAAAGAGACTTACCTAATCCGGTATATTACTAAATTATTAACTCTAACGTGCTTCACCCCCTAATGCATTAGACCTACTAATGTACCACGTGTCAAAATTCAACTATGTTATTTTCATGACTATCCTTTCTTTTCTATATAAAAACAATAGATAATCATATAATTTTACATGTATTTAGAAGTAGATGTCTTAGCAGCTATTATAGCTTTTTGAAATAGCAAATATAAGTCTATTTAAGCTGCTGCTAGCGCATTTAATATTCTACTTTCTATACTTTCACAATAGTTAGCTAGACAATAATCATACACTATAGTTAATTAACTAAACTAATTACTTTTACCTACTGAAGAGACTTGCCTAATTTAGTATATTACTAAATTATTAATACTAGGATGCCCTGTTATACCTACGTTTACTTGTAAACTAGCTTTTAAGATAATTTAAGGCTAAAGCCAGCCTATAGGACCCTCCCCTTAGACAGCTATTCTATACCCCCCTAGCAAGAATTAGTTAAAAGGACTATGAAAACGATATCTAAAGCTTAAGAGTGTTTAGTTACGGTAGCGAGAAGCTGGTTAGTTTAAAGCTACTAGCTACGATGCTATAAAGCCCTAATATAATGCTCTATCTAACCTATTTCTTAAATATAACTATCTACCTTTAGTAGTCTCTAAAATAGACAAATCTAGTTTTACTATTAGTATAACGTAATCTACTAGGGTATTAGTTATTAGCAATTTAGCTAAATCCTGTTTTAAGTATATAATTAGTAATTAGGAATAGATAATAATAGTTAAATGTATTAAAAGGGATAGCGTAATCCTACCTCTCCTTATTATATTTAAGGCTTAAAACCTTAATTCTAGCTAGATTCTGCAACTAAAACCTCTTAAATAGCAATTTTTAACGTTAAATAAAGGCTAGACATCTGATTTGTATAGCTACGAATAGCTAATAAAGGTTTATAAGCCTAATATATAGCAAAACCCCCCCTAACAGCGCCTCCTTATTCTAGATAGCTATGGTTCGTACATAACAGCTTAGTTTATCTATTTCTGCCTTAGGCATTAAATTGACCTAGTAGTCTTATCCCCCTATACATTACATATTCTTTAGCCTCTTAATGTTAGTGTATTTAGACTACTAAAGACTATAATAACTAAGGAAATTAACTAGCTTCTATAACTAGATTAGTGCTAAATATAATGCGTAAAGTAGATAGAATGCTATATCTATATATAAGCATAAAGTCTAACCCCTACTAATGCTAAATCTAGATTTTACTATTCTAGAATTGTCCTCTTTAGTCTAATCACTATCCTTAGAAAATTGCTATTAGAATTATATAATTAGCTAACTACACTACTAAACAATAGTAATTTGCCTAATCCGGTAGTACTAGGCTCTTCTCTACCTTCTGGTTTATAGCTATAGTAAGTAAATTAGACATTAAATAATGTTATTTAAGCTATAGCTATCTAAACACTTATTAAGTATTATATTTCTAAATTAGCATCTAGTTTTAAAATAATAATTACTAAGAATATGCTACTTTAATAAGAAAATAATAATTAAAGAGCTCTTCTAAAGACTTAAAGGGCTTAGCTAAAGGGTAAACGACTAGCTATAGAAGGCAAATTTGTATTTAGTATTAAGGAAGTAGTTAAACTACTATGTAAAGCTAAGGAAGAAACAGTAGCTAAAAAGGCTAATAAGAAGCACAAACGACGTTCTATTACACTAGAATTAATAGAGGAGGAAGAAGAAGACTTTATTAGTCTATGGTCTGAATCTGAAGACAAACTAGCGTAGTTTGACTAAGAAATCTATTATTTTATCTAGAAAGTCTAATTTTAGTAATGCATTAGTAGGTCTGATACATTAGGGGGTAAAGCACGTTACAATGTCCTATTATACCTACATTTACTTATAAAATTAAAAAAATTATTTAAAATAATTTAAGGCTATAGCTAGCCTAAGGGCCCCTACCTTTTAATAGCTACTATATAGCCTCCTAGTAAGAACTAGATAGAAGGACTATAGAAACGATACCCTAAGCTTAAAAACATTTAGTTATAGCAGCTAGAAGCTAGTTAGTTTAAAGCTACTAGCTATATAGTTATAAAGCCCTACTATAATGCTCTATCTAACCTATATATCGAATATAACTATCTACCTTTAGCAGTCTCTAATATAGATAGAACTAGATTTACTATTAGCACGTTATATTCTACTAAGATACTAGTTATTAGCAATTAGGAAAAATCATGTTTTAAACATATGGTTAGCTATTAGGAATAGATAATAATTATAGAATATATTAAGGAGGATAGAATAGCCCTTCCTCCCCTTATTATATTTAAGGCTTAAAGCCTTAATTCTAGCTAGATTCTATCCTACGACTGCCTAATTAGGAATTTTCGACTTTAGATAAAGGCTAGATATATAATTCATATAGCTATGAATAGCTAATAAAGATATATAAGCTTAATATATGGCTAGAACCCCCTAAATCGCACCTCCTTATTCTCGATAGTTACAACTCCTATATAACAGCTTAGTTTGCCTATTTCTGCCTTAGGCATTAGATTGATCTAGTAATCTTGCTGCCTTATATGTCGTATATCCTCTAGCCCCTTAATATTAGCATATCTAGACCCCTAAAGACAATAATATTATGTGAAATTGATTAGCTTCTATAACTAGATCGAGGCTGAATAGCACACATATAATAGATAGAATACTATATCTATAGAATACTATATTAATGTAAGGGCTTAATGTCTAACACCTATAAATGCTAGATCTAGATTTTGCTAACTTATTCTAGAATTGTCCCCTTTAGTCTAATTACTGTCCTTAGAAAATTGCTACTAGAATTACGTAATCGGCCAACTATACTACTAAACAATAGTGATTTGCCTAATCCGGTAGTACTAGGCTCTTCTCTACCTTCTAGTTTACATCTATAGTAAGTAAATTAGACATTAAATAATGTCATTTAAGCTATAGCTATCTAAACACCTGTTAAGCATTATATCTCTAAATTAGCATCTAGTTTTAAAACAACAATTGCTAAGAATATGCTACTTTAATAAGAAAATAATAATTAAAGGGCTCTTCTAGAGACTTAAAGGGCTTAGCTAAAGGGTAAACGACTAGCTATAGAAGGCAAATTTGTATTTAGTACTAAGGAAGTAGTTAAACTACTATATAAAGCTAAGGAAGAAACAGTAGCTAAAAAGGCTAATAAAAAGCATAGACGACGTTTAACTATACCAGAATTAGTAGAAGAGGAAGAAGAAGATTTTGTTAGTCTATAGTCTGAATCTAAAGACGAACTAGCGTAGTTTGGCTAAGAAATGCATTGTTTTACTAAAAGTTCTAAAATTTGTACGTCGTTTGTAGGTCTACGTCATTAGAGAGTAAAGCACATTATACTCTAGAAGTAGGTAAAGCACGTTATGTTTAACGTGCTTCACCCCCTAATAGGGCAGACCCCCTAGTAGGGCACCAAATCTTGAACTTTGAGGTAAACAATTCAATTTCTTAGCCAAACTACGCTAGTTCGTCTTCAGAATTAGATTGTAGACTAATAAAGTCCTCATCCTCCTCCTCTATTAATTCTGGTATAATAGAACGTCGTTGTCGTTTCCTACTAGCCTTTCTAGTAGCTGTTTCCTCCTCAGCTTTGCGTAGTAATTCTACTACTTCCTTACTACTAAACACAAATTTGCCCTCTATAGCTAGCCGTTTACCCCTTTTTCGAGCCTTTCGAGTCTCTAGAAGAGCCCTTTGATCATTGTTTTCTCGGCAGAGTAGCGTATTCTCAGCAATTGTTGTTTCAAAACTAGATGCCAATTTAGAGATATAACGCTTAACAGGTGTTTGGATAGCTGTAGTTTGGATAACGTTGTTTAGTGTTTGATTTGCTTGTTGTAGGCGTAAAGTAGATAGTAGAGAAGAGCCTAGTACTGCCAGATTAGGTAAATTACCATTATTTGGTAGTGTAGTTGGCCGATCACGTGATTCTGGTAGCAATTTTCTAAGGACAGTAATTAGACTAAAGGGGACAATTCCAGAATGGCAAAATCCAGATCTGGCATTTGTAGGCGTTAGAGATTGAGCCCTTGCACGGATATAGCATTCCATCCACTGTACGCGTGCTATTCAGCCTCGATCTAGTCGTAGAAGCTGATCAATCTCACGTGACATTGCTGTCTTTAAGGGTCCAAATACGCTAACGTCGAGGGGCTAGAGGATATGCGATGTATGGGGCGGCAAGATTACTAGATCAATCTGATGCCTAAGGCAGAAATAGGCAAATCGAGCTGTTATATGCGAACTGTGACCATCTAGAATAAGGAGGCGCTGTTAAGGGGGTTCTAGCCGCGTATTAGGCTCATACACCTTTATTAGCCATTCGTAGCCATGTGAGTCAGATGTCCAGCCTTTATTCGAAGTAGAAAATTCCCAATTAGGCGGTTGTAGGGTAGGAATCCAGCTAGAATTAAGGTTTTGAGCCTTGAATATGATAAGGGGGGGCAGGGCTGTTCCGTCCCCCTTAATACATTCTACAGTTGTTATCCATTCCTGACGGCCAACTATACGTTTAAAACGTGATTTTTCCTGATTGCTGATAACTAGTATCTTAGTAGATTGTGACGTGCCAATAGCAAATCTAGTTTCATCTATGTTAGAGACTGCCGAAGGTAGATAGTTATGTTCGATGTATAGGTCAGATAGAGCATCATAGTAGGGCTTTATAGCATCGTAGCTAGTAGCTTTAAACCGACTAGCTTCTAGCTGCCGTGACCAAACGCTTTTAAGCTCAGGGTGTCGTTTCCGTAGTCCTTTTATCCAGTTCTTGCCAGGGGGCTATATAGTAGCTGTCAAAAGGTAGGGGTCCTTAGGCTGGCTACGGCCTTGAATTATCTTAAAAGCTAGTTTACGAGTAAACGCAGGTGTAACAGGACATCCTAGAGTCGATAATTTGGTAATATACCGGATTAGGCAAGTCTCTTCGGCAGGTGAGAGCAATTGGTTTGGTTCATTAGCTGTAGTGCGTGATTGTTAGCCAGCTAATTGCCTATCAAATGTAGTTAGTAGAATATTGAACGCGCTAGCAGCAGCTCGTTTAGAGCTATATTCACTATTTCGATAGGCTCCAATAGCCGCCGAGATGTCTGCTTCTGAATACATGTAGAATTACATGATTATCTGTTATTGTTGTATAGAAAAAGAAGGAAAGTCACGAAAATAACACGGTTGAATTTTGACGCGTGCCCCACTAGGGGGTCTGCCCCATTAGGGGGTGAAGCACGTTAAGGAACAGGTTAGTTAGGGCATCAAAGTACAGTTTTTAGCCTTATAGCTAGTAGTTTTAAACTAACTAACTTCTAGCTACTATAACTATATGCTCTTAAGCTTAGAGTATTGTTTTTATAGTCCTTCTAACTAGTTCTTGCTAGAAGGATATAGAATAGCTGTCCAAGGGGAAGGGGGGGGAAGGGGGTCTATAAGCTAGCTTTAGCCTTAAATTATTTTAAAAGCTAGTTTATAAGTAAATGTAGGTATAATAGGACATCCTAGAGTCAATAGTTTAGTAATATACTAGATTAAACAAGTCTCTTTAGTAGGTAAAAGCAATCAGCCATAACGATAACACATGAAATATGGAGCATTAGCCCCACTTATAGGTGTGGCCCGTTTGTAGGGGAGGCACGTTACTAGGCATGCGAAGTTACTATTTCCCCTGCATTTGTGGAGACAGGGGGCCGTTCCGCTAAGCCGCAGCAAATCTGGATTCTTCTGCATTATTACTCGCCCGAGGGCTCGTAGTCATTCACTCATGGATTCAGTTCACAAGCGAGATTGATAACCTTTCTGCTAACATTTGGCAGAGATTCGTCGAAGCAGACGCGTCTTGATGACGCGCTGCTTAATCGACTGTCTACGCTAGCATCTTTGCAAGGACTACTGTGTCGCGGCCACCCCTGCTTCTGTCTGCGCCTCTTTGCATCGACCTATTAAGCCAGACAGCATTTTCAAAGAGTCATGAAATGGACAAGGCTTAATATTCATTGCAGAGCACTAAGCAGACCTCGTTAATGTACAAGTACATTGCTGTTCCAGTAAGCTTCCGGGACTCCAAGTGTAGGGAGCCTCGCTCTTCCAACGGCGCGGCAATTTGCAGCCTCGCGAGATTCGCGATATGTGTCTGTAACGGCGAACCCCCTCTTCTAAGAAAACAAAAGGTAGGTATCTCTTCCACATGTACATTCGTCCTCAGCTCTTCGTCTACGCTCTTTCACTCTACTGGAACTTCTACAATCATGGCAACCACATCCAGATCACCTCGGTTCTACATTCCCCTCGCACTGTTCATCCTCATCCTTTTATTCCTCACAACTAGCCATGTCACATCTGGCTCCTTACCCCTTCCGAACTTGCACTCGATAACCAGGCTCTCGCCCTACTCGATCAACCGCAAGCCCCTCATCCCTCGACTTATCTGGCAAACATACGGATTACAGACCGGAGAAGGTCCACCACCTGAGCCGGAAAAGGAACTCCAGCGCCTCCCCCGATCATGGACAGATCGAAATCCATTCTACACCTACACCAGACTACAAGGCGACACGGCCATCGAATACATCCGCGCCCGCTTCTCTCACCGCCCAGACATAATCGAGACCTACGAGTCGGTCAATGAATACGTGCTGCGCGCGGACATGATCCGCTACCTCATCCTCTCCGCCGACGGCGGCACGTACGCTGACTACGACACGGAGTGCGTCAAGTCCATCGATCTGTGGTCTGGGGAGCACGACTTCACAAAAGTAGGCATGATACTGGGGTTGGAGTACGACCAACGGAACGACAAGAATCTCATGCCTGGCACGTCGTACAGGGTGCAATTCAACCAGTGGACGTTGTCGAGCCGGCCTGGACACCCGATCATGGACCTAGTCAGAGACAAGGTGTTTGAGAGTGTAGGCGAGGCTCTGGAGAGGACTGGCGGGATCAACCTCACGGCGCAGAACGAGGTGCTTGACATGACGGGGCCGAAGGTATGTCAAAGTGATAACGGAATGTTGTGAGTTTGGCCCAGACTGATTGTTTACAGATCTTCACCGCAGCTGTCCACGAGGGAATAGAGAAGATGCTGGGTCGCGAGGTCGACCTCAAGGAGTTCAGCATGCTGCCGGGTCCTAAGCTCTTTGGCGATGTTCTGGTCTTTCCGATCAATGCATTCGCGAGTGGCGTGCCGCATTCGGGCGCAAAGGATCATGGGAACGAGGAGCAGCTTGTCCATCATTGGTTCAGAGGAACATGGAAGCACGGTCTCGATGGTTGATTTCAGAGAAGAGGGATTAGCGACGGCGTTTTGGGTGGTACGTGTCGCAAGAAATAGGCATCTTGGAGCCCGTGGGTTACTATATGGAGTACATCAAACGTATATCATGCTAATGACATCACTTGGACTGGCCGCTTTGAGGGGAATTGAGGAAGGTGGCAGAGTGCTTTTTGCTGTTGTATTTTGTGGTTGATGGTGACGACCGAGGCGGGATTGCAATCTTTCCAGTTGTGCAGATTTGTCAGGCAGCTAAAAGCACATCCGTGCTGTCTCGGTGTAACAAATTGGCCCTGACCAACATTCAATGGTGCTACCTCGACGGCTGCAAAAGTCTGTCCGCGTCGCAGTGCTGTTCTACCAAAAGAGCTCCGACAGACTGTAGCACGCGCGGAGACAGATGGGTACGGTGGCCGAGAACCTGTGAGGAGCGGCGCTAATAGGCCAGACGGGGCAATTCGAGAATCTCGGCCGAGCCGTTCGAATGAGGCAACCCCGCCGCCATCACTGCTTACCACTCCTTCTTCCATTCGTAGATGTTGCTGTTCCTTGCAACAATCATTTGCCGACGCATCTGACATCAAAGACGTTTGTATATATAGCCAGAGAGTGTCTTGCTATACGAGTATCACAATTCACCTTTTCTCCTACGAGCAATATAAGCACACTCCACGTCCACCTTATCAAATCACAGTGCCACAGCTTGCATCATTCCCAATCAACTTCACATCAACAGCCACCCTCCAACTCACCATCAGAATGCGCGTCCTCATCTTTGGAGCCAACGGTCGAACAGGGCAACATGTAGTCAGGGAAGCACTCTCCCGCGGCCACCACGTCACGGCCCTCGTCCGCAACGCCTCCTCACTACCACCTCGCGACAAGCTCACAATCGTCCAAGGCTCACCAATGGAGCTCTCCTCGATACTAGCCGCCATCGAGGCGACCGGCCCAAACGACAAGCCCGAAGCAATCCTCATCACGCTCAACACAGCCCGAACATCAGACAACCCCTTCGCCAAACTCATCTCGCCACCACGTTTGCTTACGACTTCAGTCTCCAACGCCCTCGAGGCCATGAAGCAGCACGGCATCCGAAAGATAGTCTACCTCTCGGCCTTTGGCGTCGGGAGCTCGTATCCCAATATGCTGTCGGCGATGAAGCTGTTGATGCGGTACTCGAATCTTGGTAAGGCGTATGAGGACCATGAGGAAGCGGAGAAGGTACTACGGGCCAGTCAGGTGGATTGGATCATTGCGAGGCCGGTCATGTTGACGGACAAGGACCAGGCTGCAGTGGTGGAACATGGGGAAGATGGCGCGACGGCAGGGTGGGTGCCGAGTATTTCGCGGGCGAGCGTGGCTTCTTACTTGATTGATGCTCTTGGGTCAGAGAAGCGTGTTGGGATGTTGCTCGTTATCTCTAATTAAAGAAGTTGTATGGTCATGGATTAGGGGTTATTGAGGTTATGGACTAGGTATTTGTATGTAGTTGCAATCCTTGTTGAACAAGATTCTCCTATCCGGTCCCTACTTCCTTCAGGTTGAGTTTCCTAGCATCCCAGGACGGTTGGCTAAAGTTTCTAGTCATTTCCAGGACGAATGGATAAGTTTTGATTTTCCAGTCATTCCAGGACAGGGTGTGAGTTTCAGATCATCCCAGGACCTACCACCGGATGAGTTTAATGTCCTCCCAGGACGAGGGACGTAATAGATTATAAACAGAACAGGAAATTCCTTAGAAGAGAGGCAAAGAAGGCTAGTTCGTTTAGGTAAGACCGTCTAACTACCATTTCTCATTTGGAGGGAGTCCCTCCAAATGGTGAGTACACCAAATGAAATCCGGGGTAGGACACCCTGAAGAGAAGGAAATAACAGTCTTCGGGGCAGAACGAGAGCTGCAGCCAACGCGGGGCCGTCATAAAGAACCACTGTTTGCCACGTCGTTGGAGAAAAGCGAGATTATTGCACGTTTCGGAATGTTTTGATCATTCCTAGTTAGCCGTTGTGCTGAAAACTGCTCGCAAGGATCTAACGGTCAAATCTTGTCAGGAAGGTAGTCCTTGACATAGTGGTCTACTATGTCAAAAGTCGGCACTTCTGCTCCCAGCCGGCACGAAAAGATGTAATTTGATGGTATTTTCTGATGTCTCCGGGGAAGGTCTTTGACCTGGGGCCCACTAGATGACATGGCTTTAATCACTCCTTCGCTCCGATCATCGCCTAACAGCAATCACTGACTGTCTTTGGTATCCTAAGTAGCTTAGAGGGAAGCCCTAATCTTCTACTAGTTCCTATCTGTGGTCCGTAGATTAAATACATACTCTGGCTAGCCACCGCCTTTATAACGGCCTGCGGCAGGGAGAGCTGCTCTAAGACATGATGTTTACAGTATATATGCTTCAAGTAAGTTGTTTAGTCAGATGCAATTCTCTTCTAGGACTTTCTACGTTGACTTTTCTTTATGTTTCGTTTGGAGTCGCTACAATGTATCATATACTGCCGTCCTTCATTATTTGCTTTGTACTTGCGATTGTCACCAATGCAGCGACTGTCAAGCCTCCAGGTACGTTGATCGACATTGATCGTGGCAGTATCAGAGCTATCCATTGCTTACTTATACATTAGCATGCTCATCGGCTCACATGAAGGCTGAGATGAGCAGAGTTGGCAAAGAAATAACACATCCGATCAAGTTCTGTACTTTCTATCTCAGAATGTATGCAAGCTTACATGCGCGCGGTCGATGCCCCTGACACTCTATCTAGCCACCGATCCCGATCACCTCTACCACTTGTGCCGGCTGCAAAACTCGTCCAAACTTGTAAATGTATACTTGTCCAAGCCGGTCGAGCACTTCCGAAGCAGGAAAAGCTCTTGAGACCCGTAAGCAGAGTCAGAGCTACCTGCAAGCAGAGATTTGCATCTCGTGTAGATGCCGAATTCAAGAATTCAGGTGCTTTCTGCAGATTTTACACTGCATTGTATGTTCACTTGCATGAAGGTGTCTACTTCTTTCTGCGACTGACTCGAGTGCTAGCCCACGTTATGCGTCTCCCATCACCGGCATGAGTTATGCTCAGGTTGAGAGGGGCTGTCAATGCATCTTGTTCCCAATCTCCAGCACCTCCAAGACGGCATTGACCTCGATGAAGAGCAGCACGCTGACCTCTATGGCCATCAATACGACAGTCTCAACAACAGTACCTACCATGACAACTGTCAGATCGAGTCTCAGCCGCTCGACAGAGCGATCACTGGTGACATCAGAAACAGGGCGTTCAATAGTGACGCCTAGCTCATCTACTCTTACCTCCAGCCGCACAACCTCATTATCTACAACAGATATATCACCAACTTTGACATCGGATCTGTCTACTACCTCATCCACGACATCGCTGACTACTGATTCTACTACGTCATACCTTACTACTGATTCGACTACGACATCTACAACCGTTGATCCTACAACGATGTCTACAACCATCGATCCTACTACAACATCTACAACCACTGATCTGACTACAACATCTACAACCACTGATCTAACCACGACCACTACCACCTCTACTACAACGACAACGACGACGACTACACCGACAACGACGACGACTACACCGACAACGACGACGACTACACCGACAACGACGACGACTACACCGACAACGACGACGACTACACCGACAACGACGACTACGACAATGCCTACCACCACTACTACCACTCTTACTACTACGACTTCAACAACCACTCAACCGTCCAACCAAATAGCAACGGGTATATCATACATTGGATGTTATCAAGATTGTAGTGGCTCTTCGTTCCGCGCCCTGCCCGAACAAATGGCAAACTCGAATACCAACACGCCTCTGCAATGTGCGCAGGCATGTGCGCAAGCCGGCTACGCATACGCCGGTACGCAGTACACCGATCAGTGCTTCTGTGGATCTAGTATTCCGCCCACTCAGTCATCAGGGTGCAACATGGCCTGCTCTGGTGACCCCTCGCAGATGTGCGGCGGAAACTGCCATAATTCAGTAACATTCACCGGCGCCTGCCCCAATGTCGTGGCAGGGAGCAGTCTGACCCTTGACACTGGATCCACATTTACTCAGACCTATGTCGGCGACAAGTATACCGAAAATGTCAATAATCCGGGCACCAGTGGCTCTTCGTCAGCTTCTGTCAACATCGAGAACAACTTTTGCGATGACGCAGCGATCCATCGATGTGCGGAATACGCCGGGACCTTTAAAGGATATCAGTCATTGGACTTGCACTACTTTGCCAGCAGTAACGAATGGCAATGTGTCACTTATGGGGGTACTAACAATGGCCCTGCTGCTGCATCATATTTCGACCAGTACAATGCAGATGTATCGAAAGGCTACGGCTATTCGATTTAGTTCTAGGACCCGGTGGAGTGATGACAATAGGTTGCACAGCGAGCGTCTGTCTTCTAGGTTAGCCCTGCATTTGCCGAATTGGTTTGCTGAATAGTCTGTTTTAGCAACGATCGGTAGCGAATAGTACTTACAAGGAATGTATATATAGAATGCTTTGCCTACTCTTAGCGATCAAGGTTTCTACTTTATATGTAAACTAGCTTAGAAAGTTAGGGTTAGGCGTAGGGGTAGGGCAAGAATTCGGGTAGTGGGCTCAGATAAACAGACTACTGCCAGATCACGACTATACTTGGGTGTGCAAGCTGTTACGACATCTGACAGGTGCATCTGTCTGTTTTTTGAGATATTAGCTTTGACCTGGTAGTTTCTGCCCTCGTGGCTAGTGGAGAGCATTGAAGAACGACTGCAGCGTGGATTCCCGCACCTGCGTCTTGAAACTTGATACGAAGGGGGTTTGTACAGTAAGATCAAGGAGCTGATTCCGTATGGCAAGCTATCGCTATTTTGTGATTATCCTGTATCATGAATAGACTATCAGTGACAATGAGACAATCTTGAATTCATCTACTGCTTAGCAAGATTCCGCCTTCCGGGGTTTCGAGGGAAGCTTCAAATGCTGTGAACTATATCAACGCCTATACAAGAGCCTCGTCTCAAACCTTGACCAAGCTGGTAGTGAAATGATAACTACCCTGGACTTACGAGAATAAGGTGTACGCACGGCTCGGCAATCGTTGTGCCCCGACGTTCAAGCCGCGAATTCACAAGTCAAGCTTCAGTACGTCTTCTCCTGCCGCTTCAATTTTGGAATCACCCCTCACATTGGCTAACTTTGTCTTGACCAGGAGCCATGATGATCTCCGATGAACACGAGGCTGCGTGGATCTCAACGTGCTGTCAAGATTCCAAAGAATATAGGATAGCTAAGTTTGGTGACCCGCAATCTACTCCCTAGGCTTTTCCATGGTCATGAACAGGGCATGTCCCCTCGCACCTATAGATGTGATTCGACGATTTCGCCTTCGACCTCTTATTCATTTCATGGTCCTCCGCTCGAGAAGGATAACCCCCCGGTGGAAAGTAGCGCGGGGATGGTCAACATAAGCGGGCGTTGGTTGAACCGTTGCAATGAACTATGAGCCGCACCCGGTAAACCTGTCGCTGTGAATTGAAGTATTTGAAGGCCTTTGATCCTCATATGCTGATAGTATTCTCCTTGACTGCCTTTGGCCCTCAAGCGCAGTACAGGATGTCGTTGCTCCCTCGTGCCAACGATGCCTCCACCACAGGGTATACGGCGTCAATCTCCATCCCCGCCATTATCGCTACAATCGAGGAAATTCGCAACATAACCATCGCACTCACCGTGCTCATCGTTCTCTCGGTCCTGCTTCGGATGTACGTCCGCCTATGCCTGGTGAAGCGATTCGACCCTTCAGACTGGGCTATGGTCGCAACCTGCTTGTTCGCAATGGCACATAATGGAACCTCCATCTACAACGCCTCGGTGACACACCGGATCTGGAGCGGACGAATTGAGCTCATCGAAGAATACAAGACCGTCCTCCGAGTGTCAGGTGTCTTCTATACGCTCTCGCTTATAGCACTCAAGATCTCGCTGGGGTATTTCTTCCTGAACATCTTCTCACACATGAAGATTCAGAAGATGATGATCTGGACAGTCATGGCTATCTCGACGACCGTAGGAGTGGTGTATGTTGCTGTCGGAAACTTGACCTGTGCACAGATCAAGGCTATCCCAGGGTTGGAGACGACTTGTCCAACGGCAGTCCAGACGGCTGCGACGGTCTTGTTTGTCATCTTTTCGGTTATTACTATCGTTGGCGACTTTGCTTTCGCTTTGATGGGCATTTTTGCGTTGTGGGGAGCAACGATGCCTCTGCCGACGAAGCTATCCGCCTGCGTTCTTCTGGCTCTGGGTTCCATCGGTGGCGTAGCGTCAACCGTACGTCTGGCTGTTGTGCTAGAGCCGACCAACTTTGCAAAGTATACGCAGCAGTCGTTCACATTGTTGAGATGGGTCTTGATTGAGATAGCGCTGGGAATTATCGCGGCGAATCTTGCCATGGTGAGGATACTGTTCCAGAGAGTGCTGGCCAGGGTTGGCATTTTGAGTAGTGCGGGTGAGACGACCAAAGCTGGTGTGCCGGTGACAGTAGGAAGTGGTGGTAGAAGAACGAGGAATGACCCATTGACTGGCGATGTTGAGGATGAATTGCAGTTCGTTACTGAGATAAGAGTAGAGGTCGATGCCGAGAAGGGCATAGAAGAGTTGAGGGTTATCGAACGATCTGGGAAGCCTTGAACTTTACAGGATGCATGCAGCATGTATAGCTCTAGAACCATTAGAATATAGTCTCGTCCCAGCCGAGCGACTACTTACTCGTCGTGTCAGAGAATTAGTTACCCTCTCGCCCGGCGCGCACTAGAATTGCCAGGGATATTTCTCTTGTTGCTACAGTCATTTAATGTATAGCGACACTGTAAACTGTAATTCTTACAACCATGTATGATTTCATATAGTAGTCCTGATCACTTGGACAGTTCTGGTAGTTCTTTCCAATTCAGAACGCTGTCGAGAGGTACCGAATTTCTTGACGTCACCGAGTGTAAAGTCTCACAGTGGCATCGACGCCTTTCAGATGAGGCCTTGGGTCAAGCTCTCTGATATCTGCACTGACTGACTTGCCCTGGAAGATCAGCTCGCTGACCACTTTGCCTGTTATGGGTGCATTCTGGATTCCCCACTGGTTGTGTCCAGCAGCTAATATGAGACCTGTGATGCCAGTGAACCCCAGCAAAGGACCTAGCTCGGGGTCGCGGTCTCGCACATTCACAATCGGACGAAAGCAAGCTTGCTGGACTGTGACTTTGCTTTTGTGTAGAAGAGGTGACACAATACCCACATTGTTCATGAGCTCCTTGCAACGTCTTGGATCCGGATGGACATCGTCACTGCTGGAAGGCATTCTGAGACCGTAATTTGTCTGCCCACTCAGATAGACAGTGTCGTCTGGACGTGGATAAATTTCGAGCTGATTCTTCTTGTCATCGTCGAAGTGGCCAGGATCGAAGAACAGAATGGTAGAAGAGATGCTACGAGGCGGTTTGACGACGATGGAATGACTTTTCTCGCCTCCAATTGGTGCATTGGGCAACAAGGTCTTAGTCCAAGGACCAGCGGCGATTACGACATCTGAGGCAGGGAGATCAAGCGTTTCACCAGACTGTTTTCTTCGTATCGTGACCGACTTAACCTCCTGGTTGTCCTTTCAATGATCGTAATTGATGGAAAGAACTGTAGCTTCGACGAAGCATACGTCTCTCTCTTTTGCCAGCTTTGCCATATTTGTGGTGAATTGATGTGGATGGACCTGGGCTGTGTTGCCGAGTGGATTGTACCAATTTGAACTTGCTTCGATCAACCCAGTCCAGATGATTTGGAATTGACGTATCCGCATCGGGGTCATCCAGATGCTTTTGCACAAGGTCGCAGTCGGCGGCACTGTGTACTCGTCCATACCCCCATGCCTTCTCGCCGCTATGCTTCGCTGCAAGGTCTGCGTGGAGCTTGAAACTTGCCGGACCCAAACACTGCGGGTCAGCCCATTCACCCAAGCAACCAGCAGCTTTGCCAGAAGAACCTCCGGCGATGCTTGAGGCTTCGACGACCGAAATGACATGCTGTACTGGGTCATAATCGGGGTGAGTAGAAAGATAGTAAGCAGCACAGCAGCCAATGACTCCGCCACCTGGACCCGGATCAGATGTGTAAGAGTAACCGGTACGAATGGGGTTTACCTATGATTACAATCTGCTTTTGACCATGTGCTGCTGCGAATGAGGCCATGTCCACAGTGGCACGCGGTCGGCAAGAAGGCTTGCCCTACACAAAGCCGCGCTCAATGTCTTCGCTGACTACCAGATGCTGGTAGTTTAAAAGGAGCAGGGAGTCTCTTACAGAATCCTGTCGTGGTTGTTGAGAATACTACCAGCTTAGATCGCAAAAGATTTGAAGCCCCATATTCGAGCAATGTTGCCCTGGGTCAATATTCTGATCTGTCCGAATTCAGCTTTCTTTGCCAATCGCGCGAGTGGTATGTACGCTGAGGTGTGCGTAGGTCAGTCAAGGTTGCGGGATCGGCGGAGCCCTCTCAATGAGGCCCCGGTCGTGTCCCGTTTGTTTTGAGCACTACCAGCAAGCTTTCGCCGGCACAGCAGCAGGGGAACCCCGTCAAAGCTTTCGTGGAAGTGGTTGAACAGGTGGGGGTTTGACCAATCACCTTTGTACCAAAACCTGCTTCATGAGGCCCCGTTTCACTGTTACCTCGACAGTATCTTTCCGCGGCCCACATGGCTTCACAAATCCGTCACTCTGACATTGAACAGCTTCCGTTCGGTTGCTCTGGAAGTGAACACGATTGCCATTCGCATATCATGTATGGCTGCATCCTAAACTTCTGGATTAATTCTCGGAGGTCGTCGGCACATGCTGCTTCTCTTGATGATAATGGTCCGACGTAGACGGCAGGGGGCGGATGCTGCTCTGGCATGTGTCTGACAGGTATCTTGCTGCTGAAGAACCAATGCCGCGACTGATATCTTCATTCCAACGTCATAGTCACTGTATAGCTTCGAGCTTTCCCTAACAAGGTTGCTACCGCCGCGACATGCTCGACGTCTTGTTGCAATCATGATGAATTGAACGACGTGGAATGCAGCAATCGCGCGATCAAGTGCAACTGTGCAAGCTCTTGCCGTACCTGCATATGTATCCAGAGAGCTGCAAGCTGAGCTGTTTCTCCCGACTTCCAATTTTTCTCTTCTTTACTTCTCCAACCATCGAAGATATATGGACACCATGGCTTCGACAACCTCAACCCTCGCTAGCGGCCTCGAAAAGGTCAAAGATGCCGCCACCGGATCGGCTGGTCCCAAGGCCAGGGATATTGAGAGAAGCACCCATGACTTTCAGAACTCCAAGGAGAAGATGACAACCGATTATGGTGTAAAGGTCTCAAACACCGATAACTGGCTCAGCGTTTCGACTGAGGACAAGACCGGGTGAGTAAAGTGATGTTCGTGCTCGAACTACCACTGACCTCCAGCAGTCCACAGCTTCTCGAGGACTCTTCCGGAAGGGAGAAGATCCATCGCTTCGACCACGAGCGGATCCCAGAGAGAGTGGTTCATGCTCGTGGTGCCGGAGCTTTCGGCAAGTTCACAGTCAAGGAGTCTCTAAGCGATGTCACCAACGCAAAGGTATTGACCGATACGTCAAAGTCCACCGAAACGTTCCTCCGTTTCTCTACCGTCCTTGGTAGCCGTGGTAGTGCCGACACTGTCAGAGATGTTCGTGGCTTCGCCATCAAGTTCTACACCGAGGAAGGCAACTGGGATATCGTCGGCAACGATATTCCCATCTTCTTCATCCAGGAGGCCATCAAATTCACTGACTTGATTCACGCCGGCAAGCCAGAACCTCACAACGAAATACCGCAGGCCCAGACTGCTCACAACAACTTTTGGGATTTCCAATTCCTGCACGAGGAAGCGACTCACATGTTCATGTGGACGAACTCTGACCGTGGCATTCCTCGTTCCTACCGTATGATCCAAGGCTTCGGTGTCAACACTTACACCTTGACCAATGACAAGGGTGAACGTCACTTTGTCAAGTTCCACTTCACTCCTCATCTCGGTGTCCACAGTTTCGTCTGGGACGAGGCACTGAAGTTGGCAGGTCAGGACCCTGACTTCCACCGCAAGGATCTGTACCAAGCCATCGAGGCTGGCAGTTTCCCCAAATGGGATATGCATGTTCAGCTCATCGCCGAGAAGGATGAGCAGAACTTTGAGTTTGACATTCTGGATGCTACCAAGGTCTGGCCCGTCGAGGAAGTACCTCTGCGCTATGTTGGCGAGCTCGAGCTCAACCGCAACCCAGACGAGTACTTCACACAAACTGAACAGGTCGCTTTCTGCACCAGCCACGTCCCAAACGGAATCGGCTTCTCGGATGATCCTCTTCTGCAGGGCCGTAACTTTTCCTACTTCGACACCCAGCTGTCGCGCCTGGGCATTAACTGGCAAGAACTACCAGTCAACCGTCCCATCTGCCCTGTCATGAACAACAACAGAGATGGCCAGGGTCGCCACAGAATTAGTAAAGGAACCGTCAACTACTGGCCAAACCGTTTTGAGGCTGTTCCTCCGGCCAAGCACAGCGAGGGCGGCTACTATGACTACCCTGAGAAGGTCGCCGGTATTAAGGCACGCATGAACAGCAAGAAGTTCAAGGAGCACATCAACCAGGCCCAGCTTTTCTACAACTCTCTTTCACCACCCGAGAAGAAGCACTTGACATCATCTCTCTCTTTCGAGTTGGATCACTGCGACGACCCAGTCGTGTACGAGCGCATCTGCGAGCGACTCACCCACATCGACCTCGGGCTTGCCCAAGCCGTCGCCGAAGAAGTCGGAGCGCCGATTCCACAGAAGGAAGGCCGCCCCAACCACGGCAAGACCTCCAAGCTTCTGTCACAGACCGACTTCCCGCCCAAGAGACCCACCATCGAGACCCGTATGGTTGCCATCCTCATCGCTGATGGCTACGATCCAGTCGCCTACAACGGCATCAAAGCCGCACTCTCCGCCGCCGGAGCCATGCCATTCACCATCGCGCCCCGCCGCACACCAATCTACGCCGCTGGCGAGTCGAAAGAGACAGGCAAGGGCGTCAAGCCAGACCACAACCTCGAAGGTCAGCGCAGTACCATGTACGACGCCATCTTCATCCCAGGCGGAGCTGCCAGTGTCGAGACACTACGCAAGAACGGCCGTGCCCTCCACTACGTCCGCGAGGCGTTCGGTCACCTCAAGGCCATCGGTGCCACTGGCGAAGGTGTCCAGCTCGTCCAAGACGCGGCACAACTACCAGGCGTCACCTTCAGCAGCAACGCCGAGGTTGTCGACAGCTACGGCGTAGTCACGGCCTCGCAGGTGCAGCCCAATAGCTTCAAGGAGGCGATCCAGCTGGCCAAGGGAGCCAAGGACTTTGTCGACGCCTTCTGCTACGCCGTTAGCCAGCACAAGAACTTTGACAGAGAGATGGAGGGTCTCAGTGCCATGGTCGCGTACTAGCTGTCTTTCACAGGCCGGGCTTGGAGAAACGAACGATGGGAGCATGAAGCAGACCTGATGTTCCCCAGTATATACACTACCCCACATAATTCATAACGCATGATCTCATTAACCCCTGTCCTCCTCCTCCTCTCACCAAGAAAGCAATCACTTATCTTCCCTCCCATCCAACCAACTCGTGCAATTAACGCACCTCCTCGCCTTCTCACTAATATACTTCCGACAATACTTACACTTGACCTGCCTCTTGACAATCTTATCCTTACTAACCCACTCGTACCCCCTAGCGATCATGAAAAGACTCAACGCGATCAGCGCAAACCGCAACACCTTGTCCAAAAAGCTGCCGTACAGCCACACCACGGCCCCGTCCGCCTGCGCCTGCTTCACCGTATTGTAGCGACCGATTTCGCCGCTCTCGTAGCCCGACCCGCGGCGTAGAATCAGGAAGCACTCGTCCAGGTTGCGGGAGAGGAAGGGGAGCAGGGAGATGATGGGCAGGACGATATCTGTGACGAGGGAGTTGGCGACGGCTGTGAAAGAGGCGGCGAAGCTGGGGGCGGAGGATTTAGTAGAGGACGCTTGAGTTAGAGAGAAGAAATAGGGACGGAGCGGAAGGGGAATGGGGTGGATGGGTGGGATGGGGAAAGCGCTCACATCAGTCCCACCGCGACTTCGAGGACGTTGTCACGCAGGGCGAAATTGGAGAAGGAGTCCCAGAAGCTGGAGGCGCGGGCACGGGCGTCGGCGGCGAAGCCATTGAGGCTGTGGCGCTCTTCGTCGTCTAGGGGGAGTTGAGGCATGTTGAGTGTCTTTGAGATGGGAGACGAGTGTGTGGCTGTGGAGGGATAGAGTGGGTCAGGTTGAGAGTAGGAATGTTCTACTCGTTTAATCTCAAGAGCGCGGCGTTTGTCTGGCGTAATAAGCAAGTCGCGGAGGTTGCGCTGGCTGTCGAAGTGTAGAAGGTGAGGTTGGATCAGAGAGAGGGAAACATGATCAGCAAGATCGCGAGCGCGATCAGTAACGACGTCAGATCCGGGGAAAGCAGCGATCCCTGCTCTGGGGACCCCCCACAACGTCTGGGCCATCACGTGCACCTGGAACGAGCATAACCAACTACGATCTTAGGTCTTAGGAAGTTGCATATTCAATGGAACTAAAGTCGTGCCGGTCTGATATCCAAAAGCTGTCATCTACAAAACTACCGCTATGCCGTACCGAAACTCATTATGCTATCAAAGCAGCGCGAAAAGGGCCCCGAGGCCTAATGCAGCGGCGGCGATCCCACTGCTTGATACAGTGCCCATCATCCTAGTCGCCGCACCCTTGGCGCTGCCAGTCGCATTTCCGTTAGCACTGCCGTTCACTACTGGCGTCTTGCCCGCTCCCAAAGGCAGGTTTTGGTAGCCGAAGGTGAGATTCTGGGCAATACTCGTATTGTAGCACTGTCCGTTGGCAATGTCCAAGTTTGAGAGGTCGTCGGCGTTGACGAAAAACATGTACTTGTTCTGGGGGACCTTCTCAAAACCGGAGGTGTCGTATGGGAACTTGTTGCCATCGTCGGTGGCGGAAGTGTTGCGCAGGAAGATGCACTGGACCTGGTTGGGACGGTCCACCGCGAGTTGTGGGTAATCCTTCATCACGTCTGAGTTGGTGGTGTCGGCCACGAGGATGAACTTGCGGTCCGGGAAGGTCTCGAAAATCTTGTTGAGCAGGAACTGGCGAATGGACAGGGTGGCAGACACATCGCTGAAGTTCAGCGGACGAGTATCGAAGGAGCCACCAGGGTATGTGGCGTAGATGAATTGCATATCTAGTAAGAAAGTCAGCACGTGCACATTTGTCTCTAGATTGTATAACTCACAAGCCCTGGTGACCTGCTCAGGCGTGGTGGTAAGATAATGGAAATGCAGGTTTGGCACCGTGTCACTCCACTTTTTGTAAATGTCTGGCATGTTCTGCCATTGGACGAAAGGACGAGCAAAGGAGTTCAGCAGACCTTCCTTTGGCTCGTAGATCTTGGTGATACGTAGGATATCGTCAATGTCGCTAATGACGGTAAGACCTTTGTTTGGGACCAGGTAAGCAGTCGAGTTGCCAATTGATGCTCCTCCAACATGGGTGTTCAGTTTCTGGATGGTGTCGGTCTCGTTACCGTTGAGCAGACCATTGCTCTGAATTGGCACGAAGGCGTCAAAATCTCCTTCGTCCGTAGTTGGGTACGGCAAGGTGATCTGTTGACTACCACCTGGAGCTGGGGATCCTCCACCACCAGTCTGATCACCACTCGATCCCGAGTTTGGAGCCGGCTCGAGGGAGATAGTAGACACGTTGACATTGCCCTGCTGCAACACGAATATGGAAGCCGTCACGTTACGTGCCTGATCTTGCTGATTCTCTGGAAGACTTGTGATGTCCGTTCCAATCAAGAAGACATTAGCCAGATCGTTCAACTTCTCAGTGGATGTATTCGGCTGCTTGTAGACATTGCCATGGAATCGGACGTTCCAACCTTGGTCGGTGTAATTTGCGTAAGGGTCGATGTTGAGGACCTGAGTTGGCAGCGCGCGGACTTGATCATCGTCAATGCCGAGGGAGCTCTGCACCTTGTCGCCGGTCGGGAAATCCTGGAAGTATTGTGGAATCCCAGACGCTACCCATGATGGAAGATCAGAGCCGAGACCAGACAACACATTGTCTACACCACTCTTGATATCGCTGAGAATCTGCCGCCTGTGGTAGGTCTTTGTGGCTTCGTTTAGGACGGCAGACGGAGTAATTTCCGGCGCGCGAGGTCGAACATCGGCGGCTCTTGCGGTCGGCGCAGGTGAAGCGGCGGTCAAAGGGGCAGTTGCGGCAAGGATAGCTGCGGTACAGCTGATGGAGGCCCTCATCTTGTCAGTCTTGTCTGGTGGTCTGGGCAGGGGAGAGTCAAGATCAAATAAGCCTGGGAATGCGACCTAGAGCCTTGTCCAAACCAAGGATCACATTAGCGCGTTTCCATGCCAAATTGCTCATGACGTAGCGCGATCTGAAACATGCATGAACTTTGCCGGTCAGCTTGCGCCACACAAACTTAACTTCGCTTCGCTTTGCGCCACACATGGACTAGGCTGTGGGTAAGACGAGATATCTGAAAGGCAGTGAAAGCGTATCGAGTACAATCGCTCCGAGTGCAAGATGAGCCTCTCCGATCCCATCCTGTTCGAGCCAGACAAGCACTTCGATCTCATACCCCAGATCACCCGCATCCACATCCAATGCGTCCTCCAAGACCATGTTGTCGCGACATTTCTGCCACCGTTCGACCTAGATGAAGATGGCATTGACCAGAAGGTCCTCTCCTACTGGAAATCACACTCAGAGCAAATTAGAAAAGGCACTCGCTTTCTCATCTTTCAAATGGCAGGTGATCAAGTCGCTGGCTTTGTTACAGTAGGCCTACCAAGCACGCCGACTATCGGCTTCCGAGGTGAAGTGGAGAAGTTGCTGGTGGACCCGACGCATCGCAGGAAGGGTATCGCGAAGACTTTGATGTTGGCTTTAGAGAAGGAGGCAAAGTACAGAGGACGTGACCTGCTGGTAAGGCACTCGTCTGGTAATGGCAGCCTGGAGATCTGCTCGACAGTACTAACTCATTACCCAGATGTTGGACGCCATCCGAGGCTTTCCAGCCGAGCACATGTATCTCAGGCTTGGATATATCAAGATCGGAGAGATCCCTGATGCTGTCATGCTGCCTGAAACGGGAGAACGTCGAACGGAGGTCCTGATGTACAAAGACATCCGATAATAGCGTATGATTGTTCATGCTGGCTGAACCACCTAGGCGTATCTAGGCAGATCCGTAGTTTGTAGAAGATGACTTGCCATCGAATGCTACCTTCCCATCACCTCCCACACTCGCGTATGATGTCTTCGTTGGTCTTATTGGCGTGGCAGTCTTCTGCGCCGCATCGCGCTCTGCTGCTTCATCACTGGCAATCTTTGCATATTTGGTCTGTTGCAACGCCCCGGCGGGGGTATCTGCGATCTCATTGACGTCTCTGTTGGTGAGTGATTCTCTGATGGTGTTTCCTCGCGCCTGAAGAAGGATATTCGCCGGACCTTCAAACCTGAGGAACAGCCGGTCACCAAAGATCGATCGCCTAGCCCATGTCCGCACTGTGAAGGTAAACGCCGTCAAGAACTTCCAGATCTGTGACTCCCGTATCGTCCGAATGAACCTCGTGTCCGGCAGAAGAGTGCTGGGGCTGGGGATCTGGAACCGCAAGACCGAAGACTTGAACCTGTATGGTTGTGGTGCGTTCGCCATGATGCTGTAGGCCACGACGTTCCTACTACAATCAGAATTTACCAACATCAGCTGAAAAGTAAGCCATACCCTGGATGTACCACGTACTCTTCACCGGCACGGACCATGACCTGGTAGATCTGTCCTTTGCCCGAGAGACACATGAGACCGCGCCCAGTCACCCTGGTATTTCCCCAATGCGCGATACTCATCGCCGTGTTAATCTTTGGTTTGAATGACAGCGTATGGCCCGTCCATGCCAGCAGCGCATTTCTCTGTGCGATCATCCAGTCCAGTCGGCCGTCGAGGTGGATTACGGTGAAGGTTGTTAGCGGGGACTTTGTTGCTATGAGCGCTGTAAAGGGCGATGTGGAAGTGATCTGGGAAGGTCAGAACAATTGGGTCAATCCGCATTGTATAGCTCGCCAACCTTCTGATATAGGAATGGTATGCCCGCGACTGTTCGGCGGAATGGCTCGAGTAGTGAAAGTGTGGATACAGCCTATCAAGTCTCAGCCGTATTCATCCGTCTCGTGTTCAGTGCCCATACATTCTCTGGCTTTCCATTAAAGCCTACCAGAGTGCCTTTCTGGGTATATAGGTTCTGCGATGCTGATACGGAAGCAGAGAGGAGTGAGGGTGGGCCACCCAGGACCTCAAATTGTGCATCTGAGATTAGTTAATGTGCGGTCGACACAGTAGGGTTCGAGTCTGTATACCAGGCGTGGGCTGAGAGGACGAGGGATCTGGTATGTTTATCGTAGCTCCATTCGGAGTTGAAGATGCCGGAGTCGCGTTGATCTGAATGCCTCGCCATTGGAAGCGGGTCGTCTGTCGAAGAATTCCAGACGACCTCAAGAGCGCCGGCGCATGAAGCACACGATTGCGCATGGCCTCTGGAGGGTCGTATCTTGCTTGTAGAGAAGTTGGATAGCTCCGCGATCTCAAACAAAAAGTTCTCCGAAGTGAAGCCCACACCCGCCAAGAAGTCACAATGTAGATGCCACTGGCCAGAGAGCAATAGCAACAAGCAGTAAGTAGGGATAAGGTAAGGAATTCTTTTCGTGACACATTCCTATAAGCACTCTATATGTCGTCTATGTCTTCTTCGCATCCTTCTTGGACTTTTCCTCCTCGGCGGTCTCCTCTTCTAAAAAGAGCATTTCCTGGGCGCTCCACAGCTCAGAGTACAATCCAGCGCTGTCGACGAGCTTTTCGTGGGTCCCTTGTTCCACCATATGACCATCTCGTAGTACGATTATCAGGTCCGAATCAAAGATCGTGCGAAGTCTGTGTGCAACAAAGACACTGGTCCTGGCCTTTTCTTTGAGGATGCTGTTAATGTTCGTCAAGAGTGCTTGCTCAGTATGAGTATCTAGTGCAGAAGTCTATGAGAAGTGTCAGAATAGGCTGTACACACATTGTCTCACGGGTTGCTTACAGCTTCGTCGAAGAAGAGGAAGGGTGGGTCTTTCAATAGCAATCTCGAGACAGCCAACCGCTGCTTCTCCCCACCAGAGATCATCATACCTCGCTCTCCAACCTTTGTCTTGTACTTTTCGGGGAAGTTTTGAATAATGTCATGTACTTGAGCCCTCTTAGTGGCCGCTTCGAATTGCTCATCTGTTGCATCCAGTCTTCCATATTTGATATTGTGCTCGATCGTATCGTTGAAGAGCGGGGTGTCTTGAGGCACTACTCCAATTGCTTTTCGCAAGCTTTCAAGCTGCACGTCACGAATGTCTTGGCCGTCAATGAGGATGCGTCCCTCTTGCACATCATAGGATCGGAAGAGAAGGCGAAGAATGGTTGACTTGCCGCAACCACTAGGTCCGACAATGGCCACCTTCTTGCCAGCTGGGATCGTAAGATTGAGATTTTTCAAGATAGGGCGATCCTGTCGGTATCCGAAAGTCACATTCTCAAACTTGATTTCTCCACCCTTAAATGCCAGCGGTGGTGCATTTGGCTTGTCGTGAATGTTGACATGGACCTTTTGCAAATTAAATAGAGTTTCCATGTCGAGGAGACTTTGACGAAGCTCTCGGTATACAGATCCAAGGAAGTTGAGAGGTACCGAGAGCTGGAAAACGAGCTGGTTGACCATAACCAAATCACCTACTGTCAGATTACCCTGAGCTACGCCCTGCGCAGCAAAGTACATCATGGCCGTGAGTGCGCTTGAGAAGATCAGGTTTTGACCGCTGTTCAAGTACGCCAAAGATGTGGCAACCTTGATCGATGCTGACTCGTAGTCTTTCAAGGCCTTGTCGTAACGCATCAGCTCATACTTCTCGTTGTTGAAGTACTTGACAGCTTCATAGTTGATCAATGAGTCCACCGCCACTGTCGCACCGCGATTGTCAGCAGCGTTAGCCTGCTTGCGAAATTTGGTCCTCCAGGCAGTGGTTGTGATGGTGAAAGCAGTGTATGCAACCATAGTAGCTGCAGTCACCATGGCAAACTTGAAGCCGTATTGATACGTGAGGATACCGCACACAAGCGATATTTCCAGCGCCGTAGGGATAATGTGGAAAACCATGGAAGTCAAAAGGAAGCTGATACCCTTGGTACCTCTGTCAATAGCCCTTGTGAGACCCCCAGTCTGACGTGAAAGATGGAAGGTCAAGTCAAGCTTCAGCAGATGATCGAAGACACTTGCAGCAACTCTGCGGATAGCTTTCTGAGCAACGCTGGCGAAGACGGCATTCCTGACCTCTTGGAATACTACGGCTCCGATCCTTGTCGCACCATAAGCAAAGATAGTTGCCCCAGCCACCGTGATGGCTGTCCCTCCCACAGCGGCAAAGTCAATGTTCATCGAATCGACGATGCTTTTGAAGTAGAATGGCACTTGCACATTGAGTACCTTTGCGCCCACCAGCAAGACGACAGAGAGCCCAACCCTGAATCTTACGCCCATGTCGTCCTTCGGCCACAGGTATTTCGCCATGTCCCTGATGATGGCCCAGTCCGCTTTCCGCTGCTCCTTGTTCGTGACTGTCTGCTCGGAAAGGAGCACATCTTGCTTGCCTGGCGCTGCTGGCTTCTCTTTCTGTACCGTTTCGGGCTTTGTGCCCTCTGGGGTGGGGGTTTTCTGTTGTGTCGCATGCTCAACTGCTCTTGTGCGTGTCTCATCTTTCCTCCATATCGGACTTGTCGCGAACACTCGCCGCACAACTGGCGACGAGAATCTCTGCCTAACTACCCATGGTGATTGTCGTGTAAGTTGCTGGCACGTAGCTCGCCCTATGTGTTGGACGAGCATCTAGATTGCTAAGAGACTGGTGGGCGAGTGACTTGTCATCGGGACATGTCTTCTCTCACGATATGAGATATTGATTCAATGCAGCGCTGGTTGTTCGAAAATACACAATTCGGGTTCTGGAATCATGGTCACATGTGCAGAGTAAATAAGCTCAATGTCCATCTTTCTGCTGATGATGTGATGTCGAATCTGACCAATCAACTGCGACCATCTATTCACCTCACATTGCGAAATCATGTAATTCAGGGGCGAAGGTTCCCCTCATATTGCTATTATTTTCAGTTGCATGACGCTTTCATAGCATCGTTTGTCGGACGAGAGATTCTTTCTGGATGATAGCTACAGGCCAGCCAACCTCAAATTTCCTAATCCCGGACTAACAGACTCCTTGCTCCTGAGCGTCATGACAGCTGCCTGTTGCGCCAGAGGCACAAGACTCTCGATGTGTCTCCTGGAATCTCTTGCAAGACCGGCTACTATAGCACCAAGGAAGGTATCTCCCACACCATTCACACTGATTATTTCATCATCTGGTACCTTTTCCGCTTGGGGGAACAGCCTCATGTATAGCCCTCCAACCCTAGTCTGTGCCTCCGTCTCATTTGAACACCTGCTGATTATGTAAGGTGCATGTTTACCACTACTTAGTCTCGCATCGCCAGCAGGGATGATCTGTGTGAGGAGAACGCCGTTAGGCCCTAGCTTGGTGAGGATGTGCGGAATGAACGGCAGCAATTGGATACTCTGCTGTGGAATGCCGGCGTCTACAAGCTCAGGGCTTGTTGCGAGTGACAGCTGTGTACGAGCACCTGATGATGAGATCCCCAGAGCATCTATGACTTGCCACCAATCCTGTCGATCGCAGAAGCCGGCTTCGCGAGCTTTAGAATGCATCGCTGCTAGCTCGTAGCTGTTTGGTGTAGCAAGGTCAATGCTGTTGTTTGGATAGCTTCCTAGCTGAGCCTCACCAGGCAATGAGAAAATCTGTGTCGCTTTGGCGGTACTGACGGGCTCGTAGATTAGTCGAGCTGAGACTGCTTTCGAGATCTCAAGCCAGCTGGAAAGCATGCCAGAACCCCAATTTGCATCTAGAACAATGTGCCGCGGTCGATGTTCTTGGACCTGGGATGTCCAGAACTCGGTCAAGCTATGATTGTGCTCGTACGCATCACTGCTTGGATCCTCAAGTATTGCCATATCCGCCATAGCCATGACAAGGTCCTTCTTGCTGTCATTGACGGCGACGTACTGAGGAGTGCGCCCACCTTCAATTGTCCGAATGCCAGTCAAGTCCATCTTCACAGCTTGTAACGTGGTCTTGGCGGTATGCCCTGCATGATCATCGCCCAACAAAGAACACAGACGAACGGGCCCTCCAAGTAGATGAATTGCTCGAGCTACGTTATGGCCAACTCCTCCAATCGATTGAGATGTAGCTGCGGGATTTGAGGTATGTAGTACGGGCTGCAAGTCTCTGACTCCAGCTCGAGGCCTGTAGTCACAAGCTAGATCCAGCGCTAGCGAGCCTGCCACAAAAATTGACGGCTTCTCAATTGGGGTGTCTTCAGGATTCGGGATTGCAGCTGGAGTTGGTTTTATCTGAGATTGATTGGACGACCTGCTAGATGGTTGTTGTACACCCTTGGACACACCATCTGCAGTGAAGTTGACTGATCCCGGGCCCTCTACGATGGACGAGAATGATCTTGTAATGCTCCTGACATATATCAGTGAAGCTCTTCGCTCGTACTATGCCTGACTCACTCACGAGTCTCTGCGCTCATTGAGACTCTCTAGCTTGGCAAGCTCCACAGCTACAAGTGTGCCTCGCTTAGCGTTGGCAGCGATCAGAGCTCTGTTCGTGGTGACGCTGTTCGATCCGGTGATCTCCTTGATCCGTTTCAGGATGTACGGCGTGTTTGCACTTCCATGAACGCCAGCTTCTGCCGCCTCCTCAACAGCTTGGGCGATTGCTCCATCAATTTCCGCCTTAGGTATGCTATGTTCCTCAGGTACAGGACTGCTAAGAACGAGCCCCGTCTGTAGACCCAATATTGATTGCGCATGGATGACCGCTGCAGCTTGGGCTTCATTTTGTATTGTGATGGGCGACTTCACACCACTGTCCCTGCACCAGAAACCCGCAAAATCGACTTCACCCCGTCGCCCATCTGCAAAGGTGGCGACTGGTACACCTTGTGTCTCAAGGTATTCAAGTGTACGAGGGAGGTCGAGAAAGCTCTTGCAGCCACTGCTGATTACTGCCACTGGTGTGCGGCCGAGCTCCGTGAGATCTGCGGACACATCCATGGTCACCTCACCACCCCTGTGGACACCACCGAGGCCTCCAGTCGCGAAGACCTTGATTCCAGCCATGTGTGCGAGTACCATGGTGCCTGCGATGGTTGTACCTCCCTGAAAGCGTCTTCCAGGGGAGCCCAGGCCGCATACAAAGGCCAAATCACGGCGTGATACCTTCCGAGTGGTCTCCTGACCAGCGGATCCAGCAAGTCGAATGAGATCTTCCGTTTCCATGCCGACTCGAGCGATACCATCGAGTATTCCAACAGTCGCTGGCACACCACCGTTCGTCCTGATTATACTTTCCAAAAGCGACGCCAGTGCGACGTTGTCTGGATAGGGAAACCCATGGGTGTAGATCGCAGTCTCAAGAGCAACTACCGGACGTTTCTCGGCAAGAGCTTGCTGGACCTCTTCAGATATGCGGAAATATGGGGAATCTGTATGTATGCGTCGACCTGACAAAAGACGAATCGCATTCAAGCTGGATTTTGCTCGAAATGGCGTGGGACCACGAGGTAATAACGTCTTCAACATGGCAAGCGGCCGAGAAAGTCTAGAGGAATCGGAAAACTGTGACTGAGTCTCGCTGTACAACCATACATGAGACGAGGAGAGAATATCAATATATATACATAAGCTGCTTGTCGAAGATCTTGAGGGATAGCGAAAGGTGAGTCGAGTGGGACACCGCAGGAAACAGCCTAAATCATATGAGCAAGTTTAAGCGAGCATCCAGGTGTCCCTTGAGAGCTCCACGATTTCTCGACAACCTGCACGAGACCTATCTTTTCTCCGATACCATCTTGACGATCGCAATTGATGCGAAACTAGCACCATGAGATCAATTGGCTTCTTCGCCAGCTGTCTCTTAGCTTCAGTGGCGCCATGTCTTGCAGAAGTCAACGTCACTGAGCAAGTCTCCCGACAGATCCTCCCAAGCTCCTTCACACCTCCACAGGTGTTCCAACATGCGAACCTTGTCCGGACGATATCGTTGGCCAAGTCCTACACGCGAGAGACGGTGAATGTTGTAGTAGAGAATATCGACAAGAAAGAGCAGACAGAGTACTACATCCCATTTGAGGCCTCCGTCATTTCGCGAATTGGAGGACTGGAGGTCAGGGATAAGAACAATGATCAGACACGATTCACCGATGTTGATTCTGTCGAATTTGACGCCCAAAGCGCCACTCAATACTACAGAGTCAAGTTCCCCAAGGCACTCGCTCCCAAGGAGAAAATCACGCTCTCCATCAGCTGGGCGACACTGGCTACCTTGAACCCTCTTCCAGCGAAGATCGAACAGTCAGCGAAGCAATATGTCCAGTACTCATTCTCCGCATACGCACCTTCTGCGTATAAATCCGTCAAGCAAAAGACCAACGTCAAACTTCCATCAGTGGATGTCCCCGATTATACCAAGTTGGAAAAGAATGCAGATGGCAAGGAAGACCCACAGAAGCAAGGAAACACCTTCACCTACGGTCCCTATGCCGATATCCCAGCAGGCGCCACTCAACAGGTCTCGATCAGGTATGACTTCACAAAGCCTCTACTTCACGCCTCTCTTCTGGAGCGCGATATCGAGGTTAGCCACTGGGGCGGAAACCTTGCTTTTGAAGAGCGTTACTTCCTCGAGAATCGCGGTGCCGAATTGGAAAGCCAATTCTCTCGAGTCAAGTGGCAGCAGATGCAATACTACAACCCACCTACCTCTGCTGCGAAAGAACTGCACTTCCCGTTGGCTATTGGCAGTATGAACCCTTACTTCACAGACGACATTGGCAACGTCAGCACTTCCAGGTTCAGGAGTAACAGCCGAGAAGCAAATTTGGAGTTGAAGCCGCGCTACCCTCTGTTTGGAGGATGGAAGTACAAGTTCAGGATTGGATGGGACACTGATCTGAAGAAGTCGTTGCGCAAGTTGAAGACTGGTGACGGCTATGTTCTGAAGGTTCCGTTCCTCGAAGGACCCAAGGAGGCCGAAGGTGTCGAGTATGAGCGCGTTGTCCTCAATATTATCCTTCCTGAAGGCGCCACGTAAGTTCGAACCGCTACGAGTGAAGACAACAACGCTGACCAATAAATAGCAACGTCAAGTTTGACACGACCGCACACCTCATCTCCTCCGAGACAACAGTGCACAACACATTCATGGATACCTTGGGACGCACAGCGCTGAAGTTGACTGCAATCAATGTTGTTGATGACGCGAGAGATCGCGATATCATCGTAAGTGTGATTAGGTAGAGACTTTAAGTCCGATAGCTGATCTTTCTTAGTTGACATATGACTACTCCTTCTTCGCAGGTTTCCGGAAACCTATCGTCATTACCTCTTCCATGCTTGGCCTCTTCGTAGCCGCATGGATCGTTTCTCAGATGGATGTCAGCATTGGCCGGAAGCGATGATGCACTTCAGAGGAGGGGGCAGGATGAGCGCAAGCCGCCTCTTCAACAGCTCGGGCATCAGCTTCCGTCCAAGCTATCCTCTGGTATGTGTCGCTGGAGTTTGTCCTTCTATATAGACTTAAAGTCACGCCGAGCTCCAGGCCGCGGGCGCTATATGTAACAACTGTACGCCTAGAATTGAAGATCGTTCATGTCCGCTTCGTTTCTGTCCCGTCATCCCAGAACTCCACATCTCCCTCTGCGCTAAGGCTCCCCCTCTTCAGCAGCTGCCCCTTCTCCTTCAGAATGTCCTCCAGCGTGATAGACTTGTCCGAAAAGATCTTGAGGTGGTCGCTGATCAAGTGACGATTCTTGCAGCCTGGGCAGGTGATGAGAATCGTGCCTTTGTGGTATCCTTGTTTCGAGATCTTGTGCGAGGAGCGCTCGAGGCACTTTCGGCATGTGAAGGTCATCTCATACTGTGGAGGTGTCTCGCGGTCGGCATTGGGCTCTGCTGCCTTGTCGGGTCTGTCGCTCAAAGGCTTTGGAGCTACTGAGGATGACTCGCATCGACATTGCACGAATGAAGCGTGTGCAGGTCGCAATCTCTGGCGCAGCGATGCGTAGTTGGCTGGTGACCGATTATGCCGCGATACTGCAGATACCGAGGAGCAGGCGCGTGATCCGGCTATTCGTGGAATAGTGCGCCTTGCGGAGGCAGCAGCAATGGTGGCAGTGCGTGAAATCATGATACTTTGTGGCTGTTGTCGAGGTGCTGAATATAAAGAAGACATGTTTAGCACTGTACTTCCCCAAATTTTGACCTCAGAGCATTGTCGGCGCAAGTCTTGCCGACGTCATTCTGCGAGAGGGCTTGGCGGTCCGAACCTCAAATTCGCCGCAAACGGAAAGCTACCTCGACGACTAAGCATTCTCACGGTGAAGAGTACAAAGCCGCCGAAATATATTGAAAGCTTCTGCTACTGGTTGTCCTTTTCTGAACAACCTCTCATCGAGTTTACACCTTTCACGAGCTAGCACATGACTCAAAAACTCTCAATATCACGACCTTCGGCTTCACGCACTTCCCCGCGTATCGTGTAGCCTATACCAGATTCACAAGCGGCGATGTTGGCCGGCAAAGGAAAGACTAAGATACGGGCGCCGAGAAGGGTGAGTGTATACTTGTGAAATCAAAATATCAAGCTATCCCATCATATAAATCGCTCCTCACATCCATCTACAACATAATCCACACCTTCAAGCGCTTCACTGTGGGGCACAGGCTGACCAAAATGTCACGACAGGGTCTGAACCAAGCCGCCGACGTCGACTTTGACCAGACCTGGCAAGTTCTCGAAGCTGCTTTCCACGAGATCCACACAAAGAATGCATCGAAACTATCATTCGAGACCCTCTACCGCAATGCTTACAAATTGGTTCTGAAGAAGCAAGGCGAGGGCTTGTACCACAAGGTGGCAGAATTCGAGACAGCATGGCTCAGCACGGAGGTCAAGAGCAAGGTGGTACAATACCTCACACAGGATCTACTCAGCCTCGGGTCCGATTTCTCATCGAGCACACCACAACGGAGAGAAGCGGAGGAGCGATTCTTGAAGGAGCTGCGTCAAATATGGCAGGATCACCAAATCTCGATGAGCATGTTGACGGATGTTATGATGTACATGGATAGGGTCTACTGTGCTGACACTCGCCGACCATCCATATTCGCCAAAGCCATGAGTCTATTCCGAGATCACATCCTGTACGCTAAGCTGTCGACCTCGAGCGGCGATCAGAAGACGATGTTGCAGATATTGACAGACATCATCCTTGACCAAGTGGGCATGGAGCGGGACGGTGATGAGATCGACAAACATCTGGTGCGAGCGAATGTTTATATGCTCGAAGGTCTTTTCGAAACAGACGTCGAGGCAGAAGACGAGAAATTATATCTCAAGAAGTTTGAAGAGCATTTCATTCAGGACAGCATCCGCTTCTACCAGCAGCTCGGCGAACGATTACTGGCAGAAAATGACTCTGGGAGCTACTGCAGAGCGACAAAACGGCGAATCACACAGGAACAGGACAGGTGCAGATCAACACTCTCGGATCTGTCGACAGCGAAGATCACAAAGGTCGTAGATGATAATTTGATTCGCAGTAACATCAAAGCCGTGATTGAAATGGAGAGCGGAGTACGGTTCATGATCGATAATGACAAGCTTTCCGATTTGAGTCTTGTCTTCGAGCTGGAAGCGCGCGTCGATTCAAAGAAGGCGGAGCTCACCAGGACTGTGCAGAAGATCATCTCCGAATTAGGAACAGCGGTTAACAATGCAGCGATCACCGCAACATCGAATCCAGTCGCTCCTCAAGCAGGACCTACCGATGAGGGTGATGAGAAAGGCCCGAAGCCCGGTCAGGATCGTGCATTGAACATTCAGACCCTCGCCGCACTCAAATGGGTGGAGGATGTTCTGGCATTGAAGGACAAGTTTGACAAAATCTGGACCCAATCATTGGCACAGGATCAGGTCCTGCAAACTGTTCTTACTCGTAGTATGACCGATGTCATCAACTCTTTCAGCCGCTGTAGCGAGTACATTTCTCTGTTCATCGACGAGAACATGAAGAAAGGCATCAAAGGCAAGACTGAACAGGAAGTTGATCAAGTACTGGAAAAAGCAATTACATTGCTCCGCTACGTCCAGGACAAGGATCTGTTCGAGAACTACTACAAGAAGCATCTCTGCCGTCGTTTGATCATGGGCAAATCTCTCAGTATAGAAGCGGAGCGCTCCATGATTACTCGGATGAAGATTGAACTCGGCAATGCCTTTACGTCCAAACTCGAAGCCATGTTCAGAGACATGAGTCTGTCAGAAGAACTTGCAGCCGGCTACAAGAATCATATCAGCGGTCTTGGTGACAGTGAGGCTAGGCGGGTGGAATTGGCCATTCACGTACTGACATCCATGACCTGGCCTCTGGATACGATGCGCGGGTTGGACGACGAGCGCGACGCCCGACTGAAGACCATCTATCCTCCAGCCATCGAGAAGCTCAAGTCATCTTTTGAGCAATACTACGCAGGACGATACAGCGGACGTGTGCTCAGCTGGCAGGGCAACATGGGTACTGCAGATATCAAGGCAACTTTCCCAAAAGTGCCGTCAAAGGATGGACCACGACCACGCACTCACGAGATCAATGTCAGCACTTACGCCATGATCATTCTTCTTCTCTTCAATGATCTTCCTGCCCAATCAAGCCTCACATTTGAGGATATACAGGGAAAGACTAATATCCCCACCAACGAGCTGATCAGGAACTTGCAGTCTCTAGCTGTGGCACCAAAGACCAGGATCCTAATCAAGGAGCCCATGAGCAAGGACGTCAAGCCGACTGACCGCTTCAGCTTTAACGAGAGCTTCACGAGCAAGTTTATCAAGATCAAGGTCGGCGTTGTCAGCGCCAGCAATAGAGTGGAGAGCGACCGTGAGAGGAAGGAAACGGAGAAGAAGAACAATGACTCTCGCGGCTTCGTGGTGGAGGCGGCCATTGTGAGGATCATGAAGTATGTTTCCATCATGGACCTGCTCCTGGACGAATGAAGGCTAACAGATTCACAGGCAACGCAAAGAGCTTCCCCACGCGCAGCTCATCACCGAGACGCTGGCACAGCTGAGTAGCCAGTTCAAGCCGGACGTAACGATGATCAAGAAAAAGATTGAGAGTCTTATTGAGCGCGAGTATCTGGAGAGGATCGATGATGCGCCTGTGCCTACTTACAGGTACTTGGCCTAGAGTACGATGCCGCAGCGCGGGAAACGACATGAGGCACGAAACAAAAGCGGAACTTGGTACACATCTGGCATTCAGCATAGGATACGGCGCAGAAGGAGGCGCACGATAAGACGTCATGATGGCTTGTAGGGTTCATAGCATGGCGTTCAGGGTAGCTACCAGCTAGTTGTGTGTCCGGCGAGGATGGCATTTTACGAGCATTTTAGCGATCAATAGTAGGCTGCAGAGCAACATCGCCTGCTCCCCTCAATCAATGATTAACAATACTTGCTTGATTCGCATCTCTCCCTTTCATCTTGTGAACGGTCCTTGACGGCGAGAGCGAGATGAACAGAGGATGGCCAACCCGACCGTGCAGAGTGCGTGCGAGATGACAGCGTAGCATCGCGCGCGGCACAGTCGTGGCACTTTCGGCCCTGCAGAGGCTGAGAGCCTGGAAGGAAGTGCTCGCATGCACACGGCATGTTGCCATCAACGACCCGGCTGTCAGCGCAAGTGGCTTCAAGGTACCAAGTCGATGCAAGCACTTGCGTATCCACACACGGCGACGTCAACATGTACATGGAGATAGGATGTGACCGTACGGTCAAGATCTCAACAAACACCTTTCCATCCAGCCAAGCGCTGCGACTCGCCAAAAGCAGCAACGCAACCAGATTGCGATCAGCTCTTCTAGACATGCGCTCGGCGCAATGAAACGAGACTACCGGAAAGCTTGGCCTTGTTGCTCAGAGATTTTTTTTGAACCAAAAGGGAAAAGTTGGTTTGGTTGAGGCGGCGGTCGGGCTTGATGTGATCTGCGAGGTTAGTTCGTGTTAGTGGTGTGCCTCTCCCGGAGCCTGTTTGGCGTGCGCTGGGCTTGCGCTTGCTGGCGCTGGCTTCTGCTGGGCGCCCGAGGTTTTGGCAAAGGCTGAGGCTGCGATTGGTTGCGTACCTGCAGGATCTTGGAGGAGGGTTAATTTAACGAGCATTTCGGCATGCTATCATCGCTGCTGTTGCTGCTGCTGCTGCTGCTGCTGCTGCGCTGGAAGTGACGGGTGGATCGGGGCAGACGTGGCATTGGGGCTCGGAACGTGGTTGAGCTGACTGTGGCGGTCCGGCATGATTGGGGGTTGCAATTGAGTTCGTTCATTTCACGGTACGAAGTCCGGATAGCAGAGGCCGGGCAGTGCGTTTGCATCTATTTGTTGACGCTGTGGTTTGGTCGTGATAGCAGTCTGTCGCGAACTATTTTCCTTCACAAACGGGAGGCTGTGTTTCATGATAGAACGACTCGCGACGCACGTTCGCCCAGGTGGCAGAGCTCACCTCACGGAGAGCATGGACTCCTGGTGGAGAGGAACACGAGAAGGGAGACGAGTCCGGAGATGAACGGCATGTGAGATGCTCATCGAGGGATTGTACAGACAGGCTGAGGACAGAGAATTTTCTTCCGGGTCTCCACCATGGCCTTGGCCAGCGGATGATGTGTTTTCGCCTGCTCTCGTGGCATCCATCCTTTTCTTTTCTCACGAGGCCAACGAAAAGCATCAACAGCACGAAAAGACATGAGAGACAGGGATCAACAGGCACACTCTGCGGGCGAGGCGGGCGGAAAAGGATCAAGCGCGGCGCTAGTGTGTGCAGTCCCGCAGACGACACCGAGTCTATCGGAGAGATTCCCTGCCCCTGATTGGCCGCGCAGGTCTGTCATGGGTCTCGTCTTCCTGCTTTTCGCAAGAGTCTCCACGCAAAGTCGGCCTCACCCCTGTTCACCTTGTCGCCGGCGCTAAGGTAGGTGTCCATCATCACAGGCACAGACATGCACAAGCACAGGCGCAGGTACAGGCACAGGCCCTGGGCCGCGCCAAAGCCAATGCAGGTACCGCAGGCACCGTATTCCCACAGGCCCACACAGCCTGAGCCTCCTTTTCCTAGTTGAACCCGCTCACATCTGCTCTTTCTCTTCCTCTCTTTCACACTCGTCCTCTCAGCCTTTCCATCACTCGGAGCTCTCAGCTCGTCCATTCTCTCCCTGCGTCCGTCTTTACGACAAACACACTCATTTCTGTACCGAACGAAGCCCTGGTTGGCCGACAGCACCACAGCGCTCTAGCAGCAGCATAACCGTTTGTCGATTTTCGCAAGCAGAGCTATCGCACCAATCACGACTACGTCGGATCATATACCCCAAAATCACACACAATGGCTCCAGTTACCCAGCTCGGTCTGGTCTTCTTGACCACCGCCTCTGTCGCTCTCGCTGAGCGTCACGCACACGCTCGTGGCCACCGTCACGTCAACAGGCGCCAGAACAGGCCCTACCTGACTGCCCCTTACGGCTTCGACAACGGCACTGCTACTGCTGGTCCTACCGGCACTGGCCTTGACCAGACCAGGACCCGCACCGAAACCCTCACAAGCACTCTCACCCAGACTCTCACTGCTCCCGGTCAGGCTTACCCCTCTGGCGGCTCCGGCTCTGGTGAGGTCCCAGTTGGTGAGCAGTCCGAGGGCACTTGCGGCGGAACCGTCTACGTGACTGCCACCAACACTGTCACCGTTACTGCTACTCCCGGTGCTCCCGAGACCACTGCTGACTCTGGCTCTGGTGATGACAGCGAGGAGACCCCTGTGACTAGCGCTGCCAGCAGCTCCTCCGCTCCCGCCTACTCTGGTCCCGCCTACTCCGCACCCGAGACCACTTCATCTGTTGAGGCTCCTACCACTTCCGCCCCGGCTGCCAGCTCCCCAGCTGGTTACTATGCTAGCCAGCCCGAGACCCCTTCCTCTTCATCCGAGGCTGCCCCGGTTCCCACCACCGCCGCCTCTTCATCTGAGGTCCCCACTTACTCTGCCTCTTCTTACGAGGCTCCTGCTCCTACCACCTCAGCTCAGCCCACCACCTCTGAGGCTCCCAGCAGCTCCAGCTCCTCCGCTGCCGCTACTCCCACCGGCTATTCCGGTGGCAGCGGCAGCACTGGCTTGAAGACCAAGCGTGGTTGCTTGTACGAGGCTGGCAAGAACGACTGCTCTGCTCTCACTTCCTCTGGCCAGCTCTCGTGGATCACCAACTGGGGTGACTCTCCCGACGGATCTTCTGACGGCTTGACCTTCATTCCTCAGCTCTGGGGTAAGACCGCCGCCAACGGCTGGGACTACACCACCAACTGGAAGGACAACTGCCAGAAGGCCCTTGACAACGGCGCCCCTGCCATCCTTGGTTTCAACGAGCCCAACATCGCTGGTCAGGCCAATTTGAGCCCCTCTGACGCTGCTTCCGTCTGGAAGGACCACATTGCCACTCCTTTCGGCAGCTCCGGCAAGATCCTTGTCTCCCCTGGTGTTACCTCTGAGCAATCCGGTCCAGAGGGCAACAAGGTCTTCCCTGGTCTCGACTGGCTCAGCTCCTTCAAGGGCGCCGGTGCCAGCTGGGGTGCCACCGCCGTCCACATGTACGCCAACTGCGCCGCCGACGCCAACGACCAGGTTACCTACCTCAAGGCCATGGTTGACGAGGCCGGCAAGAGGTTCTCCCTCCCTGTCTGGGTCACCGAGTTCGGCTGCGACCCCTCAAGCGGCGGCTCTGCCGACCAGCAGGCCGCCTTCATCAAGGCTGCTGTCGAGTACCTCGAGGGCGAGTCCAACGTCAAGCAGTACGCTGCTTTCAAGGCCGACACCCTCGCCGGTAACGCCGCTGGCTCGACTTACGCCACCATGGACTCCACCACTCCTTCTTAAGCATCTCGTCTCTTTCTCTCTGTAGATATGGACCAGAGTCAATTAAAAAAGGATCACGGCACTCATGACGAATCTGCACATCTTTTCGGTTCAGGTTGCGGAAGATACACTTCCTTCACTTCTTGTGATTTGATAAATACTTTTTAGTGGCAAATAAAACGCTTCTTTCATGTTCAATCTTGCATTTTGCCTCTTTTTCGAGTTTCCTTCGCTTGACTGCGATTGCGCATGGGTTGATGGACGGTATCATGGATGGTGGCGCATTGATTGTGACCGGCTAGGATGATGATGATGTAGACTTCAATTCATGACCTTCATACTACAAATCATTCGCATTGTCTGCCCTTACTGCGACAATCAAGTCCACTCTTCCTTCCTTGTGAACCCATTATACACAATCTCCTGCTTCGACCAATGCTTATTCCCGCTGAGGAAATCCCCTCTCACAACCTTTCCCCTCCCTACCGTCCTCCTCCTCTCCCTATCCTCAACCCTAACATACACGCCCTCCACCGGCCCCTCATAGAATCGACTCCTCGTCCCCATCAACGCCTTCCAATCCACCTCCTTCCCCACCTCCGCCACCATCACAAGCGGAACTTGCTCGATCCCAGTCCCCTCCAAGGCCCTCCCCAGCACCTCCCTAGCCACAAAACTGCCCTGTACCCTGTCGAACAGATCAAACGCTACAAACTGCCCAGGCAGGTCCGTGTAATGTATACTATGCCTCGCAACGCACCACTCCCCATACAGCACGAAACGCTCCCACATCTCCTCATCCCGTAACAGCAATCCCCTCAACCCCTCCAAGTATTTGTCAACCCAAGCCTGCAATCCCTTCCACTGCGCCCCATCCCCCGCGCAAACCCAGTGGCTCCGATTCTGCACCCTCACCTCTCCCTTCGAATCAAAGGAAACACCCATATTCGCCCCGTCCACCTTCTCCTCAATCACCAGCCTACCGCCCTCGGGGACTTTCATCCCACCCATCCCCCTCCCTCTCCCCTGTCCCTGTCCCTGTCCCTGACCCAGCCCCTGGCTCCGATCAAGCAAGACATCATCCTCCCCCACCGCCCCAAAATCCAACAAATGCGGCGTCCGCGGGAACTTTACAACCCCGACCTCCCCGCCCAGCAAGACCGCCGCTTCCCGCGCCGCCTCGAACGAGCCCGCTGTCAAAACGGCGTCAAACCCCTCCTCCACGCGCGGCGCCTCCATCGCCTGTCCCATTTGCGCGAGCGCATTCGCGCCCCCTCCCGCGCGAATAGTAGGGTGGCCCACCCTCGCCGCGATGCGGGACCTGCACAGCTCTTCCGGAGCGGACATGTGCACCGCCGTGACCACCGCCTTTTCTTCTGGGTTGGTTGGGGGGGCGATCGGCGCTTGCAAGAGGGAGAGGAACCGCTTCCTTTCCTTCACAGAGGGGTTGCACCTGTCTAGCACGAGGAGGGTGCCGGGGCACGGGGCGCGGGAGAAGGCCAACTCGCTCGAGGAGAGCGAGCGGGTTGTGTCCTGGTTTATGACGATTGTGCGGAGGTTTTGGGCCTGGCGGCGTTTGGTGATGGCGGAGGCGAGGGTGGATTTCCCTGAGCCGGGGAGGCCGGTCAGGAGGAGGTGGGTTGTTTGGTGGAATGAGGTGGTTTGGCGGGGGAAGAGGGAGGGGTTGGTGGTTAGGACTAGAGGGGTGGTGGGTTCGAGAGGGGTGGAGGGGGTTTGGGAGAGCTTCCACCTGTGTTGGATCCAGGAGCCGATGAAGGTTTCTTGGGCTGGGGTTTCGATGCTGCCGGGGCGGAGGGCGCGGATGGTGGTGATGGCGGTTGATTTGTCCAGTGTTGGCCGGCCGGTGGGATCTTCGCCTGCTGGGGAGTGCATGGCGAGGATGCAGGCCAGGACGGTGCCTGCGCGGCCTTTGCCGCCTCCGCAGTGTATCAGCCATGTCTTGTCTTCTTTTTCTGTGAACTGGTTGTAGATGTAATCCATCTCTGCTAGACTTGGTGGCTTGTAGTTCTCTACGGGCAGGAAAATGTTGTTGATCTTCTTGAACTCGAACCAGCGAGCGGGTAGCGGTTCCTCCTTGGTCAGAGTGAGTACTGTATTGACTCCTAGTTGTTGTAGCTGGTCAACATCCGACTCGTTCCGTGGTGTGCTCATGGCGGCAAGGCGATTCGGTATAATCCATGAGAAGAAGCGTGGTAGTCTGTAGTCTCCTAGCCATGGCTGTTCCCGAGGTACTTGTACCGCTGTCGTCCAGATTGCATTGCTGAGAAAATCGATAGAGGTAAACATGCGTGGTTCGATTAGATCAGCTCGCAGATTCTTGGGTATGGACTGTCTCTCCACATCGTTGATAGTCGGGCCCCATCCCACGTGGCCATTCAATCGCACGAGCTGCTTCTGAATATAGATCTGCAAACCTGGATTCAGGTAAAGTGCGCGGACGTAGGCCATCATGGCTAATTTGGGTTTGTCATGTTTGCTAAAATCTCCAAGACGAACATATGCTTTGTAGGAGCTTCGAAACCGGATCGCCATGGTCTGCGCTATAGAAGCATGTAGTGGTGTTGATGTCGATAGCAAGACATGATCTAGTGTTTCTTCAGAGCATTGCTGCCATGGGCCGACTTTGTCTACGAGACTGGTGATGCCTTTGTCCAGATTGTGGTCATTAGTTGGAGTGATGGAGATATGTAATTGGGCTGCTGGAAGTCCCAAAGCTTTTCGCCATCTGTCGACGTGATACCAGACAATGACGATCCACTTCACTTCTGGTCTCTTCTCAGGCCGTGTACCTAAACCTAATGCATGCAGATAGCTTATATCAAGATCGTCTGGCGAGAGCTTGGGTAACGTGGGCTTGCCGCAAGCAACGTACTCTGCCTTGGTCAAGAGCGTGACATGCAGAGGGAATGGTAGGTTGTCGGGAGTATCGTTGGCGGTGAATTGATAATACATGTCATAAAGTGCGGTCCCGACGATCGCGACGCCACCGCGATATGGTACTATTTCCATGTTGTTTGAAGCGATCTTCTGGGCTTGATCAGCGAGGACGCTCTGCAGTGCCACCACGTCACGCAATGAATACACAGGAGTCGCCGTGCCTGGTGATTGTCTGATAAGACTGCTATTCTCAGCCACGTGCAGTGATGCAGCTCCAGCCGGCAAGTAGTGATAGATTCTGTGTACCGGGCCGATTGTCCAGAGCGTTTTCTTGATAGCTTTTGTATGTAACCGTATAGTGGACTAAATGAAGCAAGAAACACCCCTACTTATCTGCGGCTCTTTTCTGTCGTCCTTTCTATTGACTCATACAATCAAAGAAGGCCGCACGGAGATTGCACATACGTGCGCAGGAGCATTTTGTAGAACGCTATAGCGTCTACAGACACCTGGGGTCAGCAAAAGCACCAAGGCTGAGATTGCGGCAGCAGTGAGTCACTGCCCAGGAAGCACTGTCTCTCCCGGTCACTTTGTCCAGACTTCGCCCATGGCTCAGTAAGACGAGCGCTCTATCACTGAGAAGCATGACAAAACAGTCCTCTGGCCCGTAGTCCTATACCGCAGACGAGATAAAGTCTTAGGGAACGCTGCCCTTGGATAGACGGATGAGGTGCAATGCATAGTGGGGTTGTTGAGAGTCCCACGACCACGTGCGTTGCAGTGGCAGAGTGTGGTTGGCTGGCTCTGCTCAATTGCCCGGCGCGATCGACCAAAGTTTCGACATGGTCGCAGCTCGTTCTCACAACCCGGCAAGCTCAAGAGACAAGCTTTTCCCGCAGCAGAGCGACCAGACGACCCAATCTCTGGGAACAACACCTCGAGGTTGTGCGTCCTGTTTGCAATCTCTCAATGTGCAGTTTTTTCTAGGTGACTCGCTGCTTCTTGCAGCTCCACAGCAAATATGAAGTGCGTCAGCCAATCATGCAATCCTTCAAGCGGGACATAGTGCCGACTAGTAACTGACACTGTGCTACAGGTTTGGCGCGCAGCTCAAATCTTCGCTGATACAGAATTGGTTCTACTACTATATCGACTACGATGAGCTTAAGAAGCGCCTGAAGCCTGCTCCTGTGCGGACACCATCTGCCTCAGATCCAAACCCCCCACGCCGAGAATGGAACGACGAGGACGAAGCGACATTCTATGAAACATTGGAAGCGGAGCTGGACAAAGTCTTCACCTTCCAGAAAGTCAAGTCGCAGGAGATTATCAGGAGGATCAGGGAATCAGAGAAGGAAGTGGGCGAAGTGATCAAACGACATGAAACTGCCCAGGCACAACCGAACAACGATCAGGCAGTCCTACATGCCCCGAGCGATGAGGAATTCGATGTACTCGAGGAAGATGTGAGCGATGTTATTGCCGACGTTCACGACCTGGCCAAATTCGTGCAGCTGAACTACACTGGTTTCCAGAAGATTATCAAGAAGCATGACAAGACATACCCGGACAAGCAGCTCAGACCTCTGTTCGCGGCGAGATTGAACGCAAAGCCATTCTTCAAAGACAACTACGACGCGTTCATTGTGAAGTTGTCCAAGTTGTACGACGATGTCAGGACCAGAGGTAGCCCTGTCAAGGGAGACAGCAGTGCAGGAGGCAGCCAGCAGAACTTCGTCCGCCAAACGACAAAGTACTGGGTGCATCCGGACAACATCACAGAGTTAAAGTTGATTGTTTTGAAACATCTGCCTGTCCTAGTCTTCAATCCGAGCAAGGAATTTGAGCAGAAAGATAGTGCAATTAGCAGTATCTACTACGACAACACAGACACATGGGAGCTGTACGCCGGTCGCCTGAAGAAGACCGAGGGTGCTGAGGCTATTCGACTGCGATGGTATGGTGGTATGGACACAGATACTATCTTCGTGGAACGCAAAACTCATCGAGAAGATTGGACCGGCGAAAAGAGTGTCAAGGCTCGGTTCACACTCAAAGAAAAGAATGTTAATGCATTTATGCGTGGAGACTTCACCGTCGAGCAGGCCTTTGAGAAGATGCGTAGGGATGGCAAGAAGAGCGAAAAGGAAATCCAAGATCTGGAGCAATTGGCAAGGGAGATTCAATATCGTGTCATTTCGAGGAAGCTCGTTCCCGTCACCCGCAGCTTCTACAACCGCACTGCCTTCCAGCTGCCTGGTGATGCGCGTGTCCGCATTTCTCTTGACACGGAATTGACCATGACCCGCGAAGACAACCTTGATGGCAAGACTCGCGCCGGGAAGAACTGGCGACGAACGGATATTGGAATCGACTATCCCTTCAAGCAGCTCCCTTCTGAAGACGTAGAGCGCTTTCCCTACGCTGTTCTAGAGGTCAAGCTCCAGACTCAGGCAGGCCAGCAACCACCGGAATGGATCCGCGAACTTTGCGCCTCACATCTTGTTGAAGCCGTCCCTAAGTTCTCGAAATTCATTCATGGCACAGCCGTCATGAACCCTAACCGGATCAACCTTCTCCCCTTCTGGATGCCGCAGATGGATGTGGACATCCGCAAACCTGTCACCCACCGCTTTGGCATTGAGCGACCAGGTCATAGCACGGATTTGTCCACGTCAGGAAACCTGGACGACGATACCGATGACGATGGTGAACTTCTTGACGGTACCAACGAACCTCAATCCCTCGGCGATGACGACGATAACGAGAACGTGCGCCGCCTCCGCGCAGCTCGTGACGCACTGGAGCAGCACGAACAAGAACGCCTACTAGACTACGCCAACGGCAATGATCCCAATGTCCTGGACGAGGAAGAGCGTACAGCCGCCAGGATACCTACCGAGCAAGACGATTATCCTCTCTACGACAGCGACGATGAGAGCGACGATCTCGAAGAAGCCAAACGCGGTGGAGGATGGCGTTACTGGACGCTGTTGGCCAAGCACCATGTTGTGCTGGTCAAGGATCTGGTTGGAAAAGGCCTTAAGACGATCGCGCCGGTGCCTAGACCTACTCCCATCCCGCCAAGAGAAGCTGGCATGGGCATTCCAAGGCCAGGAGCAGCTGGACGACTCGGTCAAATCACAGAAAAGAGGTTCAGGGCGCCAAAGGGGAAGAAGATTCATGTCCCTGTCAGGGTGGAGCCAAAGGTCAACTTTGCTAACGAGAGAACTTTCCTTAGCTGGGTGAGTAGATCATTTGTACCAGACACCCTCTTGCTGACAGGTCTATAGCTCGAGTTCTCCATCATCTTAGGCTCCATCGCTGCAACCCTCCTCAACTTTGGCGACAACGTCTCACTAGCCTCGGCATGGGCTTTCACCGTTGTCGCTCTTATTGCACTCGTGTACAGTTTGTTCATCTACCTCTGGCGCGTCGACAAGATCAGAAAGCGACGTGCTGTATCATACCACGACCGCATAGGTCCCACCGTACTCTGCTTTGGTTTATTAGCTGCCGTTGCGGTGAGCTTCGGGTTCAGACTGGAAAAGGGAAGCCATGGAGGTCTAAAAGGATAATCTTTGCCCAGGTAGAGTAGAGCCCTGTTACATGTTTATAGTATTAGTATACACACAATCAAGCTTGTGATACAGTCATACATCGTGCACTTCTTGCATGTTGTTTTTGCAATGGCTGCAAGGTGCTATAGACAGACACTCAGCGGTGACCGGCATGGATCGGTCTGGACTGATGCATAGCGGTGAGCGGCCTGGCGATCGCTGTACGCTCCTCCGAGCGCTTCTTTGAAGACGATGTCCCATGATCGATACAACACAGATTAGCTGGACGACGGTCAATTACAGACATGCATGTATATCCCCACTGTCTCTGTCTGTAACACTGGCATTGATAAGTGTCGTCGACGATTGGTCCAATACCCCGCCATGCTGGGAGTTCCTGATCACCGATTCGCACGTCACTTGCATGTCCGACTCCCGCTCCCGCGATCAATCACGCGCCCAACTGGTGGTGCATCGGGACATGAGTAGATTGATTGCTCACTCACCTAATGCCTAATCTATAGCGAGACAATATATTCCTCCCCTTTGGTCTCTCCACGTCCTCTCAATCGTCTTACTTTGACCACGACTCATCAAGCACGACGCGACCATGGCTAACAACACCTAAACCCCTCACCCCGCCATCCCGACCGAAGCTCCATCCCTCGATACCGGCAGGACCGGCACTCTACCGCATCACAAAAAGTAATACTGGCCGCTTCAATAGTTTCAATTACTCTCAACCCAATCTCACCTCCTCACCTCGACCTCGACCTCGACCTGACCTCGACCTCAACCTCAACCTCTCTCACCCACAATGCCCTTCCCCCACATCCCCTCCCCACCCGCGCTCTTCCCGACCTACCTGACCAACCCGCTTTCCTTCCGTCGCAAATCCAGCACAGACAGCACCACCTCCACCGCCTCCACCACCAGCAGCGTCGGCGCCCCCTCTCTCTTCCCCACCATGCCCTCCCCAGGACACGAAGGCACCACCGCCCGCCCTACCCCCACGTACCTCTCAGGGAGCACCTCCCGCCTGCGCTGCGCCCGCTGCCTCTCGGACCTGGCGCTCTCCTCGCAGATCATCTCCAAAGGCTTCACGGGCCGGCACGGACGCGCCTATCTCGTTGCGCCCCCTTCGTCACTGACTTCGCCCATGCCGTTCGTACCGGCTGCGACGTCCTCCTTGTGGGGTGCTTCTAGCCCCTTTGCTTCTTCTAGTCAGAGTACGAAGGCAAGGAAAGGCGATCTGCCAAATACGTACACCCATCGTGCTGTGCCGAGGCAGTTGGTCACGGGCCAGCATACCGTAGGCGACATCAGTTGTGCGCAGTGCGGGAGCGTGTTGGGGTGGAAGTATGTCGCGGCCGAGGAGGAGGCGCAGAGGTATAAGGTTGGTAAATTTATTCTGGAGGGGAAGAGGGTGGTCAGTTGGGGGGGTTGGGAGGGGGAGGATGATGGGGTTGGGAGGTGGGAGGATGATGGGGCCGGGGAAGGGAGTAGGAGAGGAGGAGACCATGGCGGAGATGAGGAAATTGAGTTTGATAGTCAGGATGAGGATGAGTGTGAGGATTTGTTTCTCGGGGTGTGGACGCCGCAGTTGGCGGCTAGGAGGAGGAGGGCGAAGAGGTTTGGTGGGGATTGAGAAGGCGAGAGAGAGAAGTGGGAGAAGGGGTTGAGATTGTCTTGAGACATTGACTTACGACTTTTATCTGGGTTTTTGGCGTTATTGGGTTTGGTCAGGCAGGATGGGTACAGGACGGGAAGGTTTCACGACTCCAGATTGATATCCGATACCCCCTTATGAATACACGACAGACATATTTCCTATCTCCTACAAATGGACACCCTTTCACATTCATACTTCAAACCGATGTCGTGAGCTGTCGTGGAAGTGCTCTTACCAGAGAAGTTGCGCATTCTGCTAAAATAGCGAAGTGAATTCGCCCATGGCAGCCTCAGTCACAAACTTCAGCTCTCGTTTCGCCAAGCCACCCCACCACTCACATCACCATCCCACTTCTGCCTGTCATCTCCCTAGCTCTCAACCACATTGTGTCTCTCTGACCTGAAATACACCTTCAGAGACCTAGAGATTATCGTCCAGCTCCTCACCTACAATTCCGAAACCCTAAGCGCCTCCAAAGGACCGCCACAATGCAAATCAAGTACGTTCCCGCCATCACCGCTATCCATTCTCATGCTTCACCGCATAAACTAGTCTCGTCAAAGACCCTCGCAGCTGGCGCGCTGTGTCTAAGATACGCACCAGATATGATGCTGACAACCGACCAGAGTCCGCACCCTCACGGGCAAAGAAATCGAGCTGGACATCGAGCCGGACTACAAAGTCAGCAGGATCAAGGAGCGGGTCGAGGAGAAGGAAGGCATCCCGCCTGTGCAGCAGAGATTGATCTATGGTGGGAAGCAGATGTGAGACATATCCTTTCTTACGTACCCTTCACATCTGGTAGTCGAGGGCGGGAAGAGGACGAGCAGAGTGGAGGGCGGAGAAGGAGGGAAATTGATGGTACTGAGACAAGAGGCGTCGTGCAATTAGGTCAATACGGGATAGAAGATGGAGAGCTGTCATTTGCTATGTTGAGGTTGGAATTACGTGATGCTGACAGGTGTTTTCACAGGAACGACGAGAAGACTGCTGCAGAGTACCAGCTCGAAGGTGGCGCGACGCTGCACTTGGTGCTTGCGCTGAGAGGAGGACGATGACCGGTGACTTAAGACGGGAGACGCGAAACGGCCTTTCGAGCATCGATACATTGGTAGCGCATCAGTGAGGGCTTTGTAGAGCTCAAGGACTGCAGTCGTTGAAACCGATATGAGCTAAGCCTCTGGGTCAGGTCAAAACCCATACGAAAGGGCATATATGGCGTTATGGAAACGTGAGCGAATCTACTGAATTACAAAAACTTGCCGTCTACTCGCTGCCTGAGTTTCTTGCCCGACCTGGACACAAGTGCTAATGCATGCTCTTGACATTGTAGTCTTCACAGTTCTCGATACATCAACGGAAGGCTGGACCTCTATGATCTCTGCGCCCGCTGTCTTGAAACAAGTCTATCCGTACACCGTTCGCCTTATGCAATGATAAAGTCCGCCTCCCAAAAATGCGATCATCGCTCGTGACTCGTAAGAAGTGCTTTGTGCAGATCAATCAGCCCACCTTCCTCCTCTTCTGCGCCATGAAGATATTCGGCGCCTTCCTCTTCACTGGCGCAGCAGGAGAAGCAGAACTCCTGGTAGTTTCTGCAGCGGGCGGCTGTGGCGATTTGCTCTTCTCCGGCGCCCGATTCACCTCTAGATTAGAGGAAGAAGCCTGGCTTCTCTTCTCAGGCGACCTCGATGGAGGTGCAGGTGGACTGACTCGGTCTGCTCTAGCCGTCCCAAACCGTCTCTGGGCCTCCGCTTGCTGTCGTGCTTTAGTCTCCCTCTCGATCCTAATGGCAAGGTTGAGAGCTTCTTGGTTCTGCCTGTTGGTCGCGGCTGTGGATTTGAATGGGTTGCGCATCTGTGGTCGGGATCTAGGGGTACTCAACGAGGCAGCGAAGCGAGCTGCTGAGTTTGTGGGCATGGCTGAGGAGGGTACGCCGGCTTTGCGAGCATATTCTTGCACCATTTTCGAAGGAGCTTGAGAGACAGTGCCACGGTTGGCTGCCATCTCTATCTGCGCCGAGCGAGGAGCTGGTGCAGACCGGGATGCGGATGCGCCGCCGAACTTGATGGCGACGGACCTGTGCATGGCGGTCGTGGCTGTCTGTCGGCGAAGCGCTTTGAGGGCGTCCATGCCAACCGTCTTTCTGTTGACGCCAGATTCGAGATGCTTGACTGATGATCGAGCTTCGGGTAGTACGGAATGCAGGATGGTCGACTTGTTCGATTCCTTCTGCGCTGCTTGCTTCCCTAGTGCCTGCTTGAGCTGGTCCTCGGCGAGCTTTTGTGCTGCTTCATCCTCCCGCTTGAGCTTGCGGTACACTTTCCACCATGATGCAGGGTTCCTTGGCTCGAGAGACTTCTTCTCCCAGTTGGGGATGTCTCGACGGATGAAAAATTTCCATAGTTCGACAGTGGCAGGTAGACCAACGATCTGGGGAGAATCCGTTTCGAGCGTCTTGAGTTGCGTAGGAGACGAGACTTTCTTGATGATGGGTGGTAGCAGATGAGGGGCCAGATCTGCGAAAGTCATGATATCGTCGACGTGCTTGATGGCTGTCCTGCGGGACATGGAAACGAGGGTCGGAGCGCCCCTGGCGGGGACTTCTGATGATAATACCGGGGAAGTCATTTTGTGTAACTAGCAAACAGGTCCTTCTATATGTAGTGCGACAAAGCGAGTGGATCTGGCCCGAGGGTGGTCGTACAGATGCTGAAGCGGAGAGACAAAGAGGGGGGAGGGCTCAAACAACGTGGCTTATGGCGAAGCAAAGGTAGTGAACAAAGCAAGGATGAATTCAATCATGGCGCTGGAATTTTGCAGCACGTACTGGCTGACTCAAGCCAGCATCTTCAAAGTATAATGTCCTGAGCAGAAAGTTAATGTCGAATGAACGAAGGTGGGATGCAGGCTGAGGTCGTACTCGTAGGGTTAACATGTGATCCCGACAATGTGGATCCTCGCTTCGGGCCGTCCACTGGCGTGCAGTCTGAATTGTGAGGAGCTCTGATCTTCACTCCAATGATCCCTCACTTCCTCACAACATCTCAAACCATGTCAGCCTCTGATTTTGGATTGCTCGATCCCGCTGAGGAAGATGCATTGCATCTCAATCGCCTGCTCACGGTCGACGAGCGGCCCTTCCTGCGCATTAGCAAACGCCTACTTGCAAAAGATGCTCTGATCCGCAAATTTCCAGTTCAGCTACCCACACCACCGCCAGACGCGACACAAGAGTCAGAAAATGCAGAATCGACGCAACAAGTCGTTACCAACGCGACAGCTAGAGATGAGGAAGATCGACAAAAATACCACGATGACATCCTGCTCGACTTTGCTGGTCTCGAAGCCACCCTCATACGTATTCAATTCCTGAAGAACGCAAATGAACGCGAGCGAGAACGGTACGCTGCAGAAAAGAGCAAGATTCTGGCAACCGCCGAAGCTGTCAGAGCGAATACGGCAGAGCTGAGAGTCCAATTGGAAGAGGCACAGCACGCGCTCAAATTGAAGAAGGAATACGACAGCCTGGCCGATCTCATACTCAAGGACAAAGCACTTAAGCCCCGAGATGTGTTGGAGGCTGAGAATGAGAGGCTGAGGAACGAGATTGAGGACTTGGAACAGGAAGCTAGAGACTTTGGCGGCCTTTGGCAGGAGAGAAGGGACAGATTTAACAGAGTTGTTGACGAGGGCAAGTCCCTGGTCAGGTTCATCAAAGGAGAGAAAGATGAGCCAGAAGAGGAGGAAGGCGAAGAGACACAGGAAGGAGATATGAATGAGCGCAAAGGCGATAGCAGCAATGTCGGAACTCCTCGTCCAGAAATCGGAGGGTCTACTCCTATGCATACCGGCATGGATGGGGAGGATGGAGCGCATACAGCTCAACAAGCACTGGCGCAGCGAGCGGTAGGGTCATCACTTCGAGTCCCCGGCGCCGACAGTAGGGCGAATTCGCCTGCGCCATCATCAATTGCTGGTGAGGACGGCAAGGATACCGAGATGAAGGAGGCGGAGGAAGCCACGCAGCTCGATATAAACCCAGAAGGTGTTGCGAGTGTCACGCCAGAGGTTGACAAGGCAACTACGGAGAAGATGGACACCTCTTAGTAGATTAGACAACATGATAGGAAGATATTTTGAAATATGTGAGTCGAGCGCTTAGCTTGCGCTGTCTTCTAGAAGTGGTATCTTTGGTCGTGAAAGTGGAAAGCTACGTAAAGACTGTTATGCTGTTTCTCGAACAGCAATCTTGCCAGCAGCGACGGCGTCTTTCGCCTTGGTGATCTCCTCAGTGGCAGTCTCGCCGCCCTTTTCCTGCTCCTGCAAGTGTTAGTAGGACTTATCACAAAGTCTTTGAGCTAGCTTACAATTTGCGCCTCAAGCTTGGCTACAGCATCTTTGATCTTGATATGCAAAGCGGGGAATACTTTGTGTGTCTCGTCAAGAGCTTGCTTCTGGCTTCCAAATCAGCATGCCACGTTCGCTTTATTGCAATCCGCATTTCTGTACCTCTTGTTTGATCTCATACTCGTCGCCGTTATCGACTTCAAGCTTCGCAATGCGGGCTTTTTGTTGTTCCAATTCTTTGTGATAGCTTGACTCTTCTTTGATCAGACGGTTGACCGCAGAGGTCGCGATAGCGAGTTGCGAAGGTGGTGGCATGTTGTTTTATGCAATTGATAGTGCCTGGTTGTTTTCGAATGCAAACTTTCGAGGTGGTCGTCACCAAATAGCCCCACCATGCAAGCACTTTCGGCTAGAATCACGCTAGTGACACGCCTCGCGCGTCGCGCGTAGAGTGGAAAGTCGAAACCCCTGTGCTCCATCTCGAGCGCTTGTGACCGATTACATCTCTGTCCTTTCCCAAGATACCCACAACGACTGCAGATCTACACGTTCACAATGTCGTCGCCCAGCTCAAGACGGAATGCGACTCCTCGCCGATCAAACAGACCATCCGAAGCCCCTCAGAGCAGTCCCCTTCAACCAGGTTACGGCCCAGATGATCAATTGAGATCAGAAGCATCTCAAGCGTCGAACCGTCAGCAATCGCAAGAGACGCCACGAGGCTACCGCACATCTCAGGAGACATCTCATAACCCCCCAACCTCGTCACCCCTCTTCTTCCAATCGTCACCAGTAAACGGATCCCAGCAGCGGTCGCTGGACGGCGCACTGAATGGCGCAAATGGTATTGGAATCAGCTCGCCATTGCGACAGTCTTCCGAAGCGCCAATGGACGATGCGCAAACTCCTAGGCCTAGCGGTATCACAAATGGAGGTGAGTGAACTTTGTAATCGTGAAAGAGCCATCCTGACACGTTGGACAGATTCGTCACCAATTAGATACACATCGAGTTCAAGCGTAGTGGGAGACCCACGCACGGCTGGCTCACGCACAGATGCTCTTCGCAGCGAGAGTTCGGGGCTCTTTGTTCGATCATCAGGAGCATCCGCACGAAACAGGCGACACGATATCCAATCAGACATACTCGCGTCAGGCGGTGCCCGTCGAAGACAAATATTTGTCGACGAGAATGGTATGCCTGTGCCAGAGGGATCTGACGCTGCGACATTCTCCAACCTGGATCCCAATACATCAGATGCGGAAGCGCTTGCTGGACAAGCGACCAAGTTAGTATGGGGCACAAACGTAAACCTGGATGACACAATCAATGCAGCAAAGGACTTCTTCCGGAACTTCCAGAAGAAGTATCGCATGATCGCGGACGGAGAAATCGAGAGCACACAGAATCTCCCCGAGGATCACCCTGGCCATGAGAAGGAATACATGGAGCTGTTTGAGACAATGCTGGATCTGGGCACTGTCCCAGTGAATCTGGACATGAGAAATCTCAAAGCGTACCCACCTACGGTCAAAGCATGGCATCAGTTGCAGAACTTTCCGGCTGAAATCGTCCCGGCATTCGATGTTGCGGTCAAAGATGTCATGTATGAGATTGCAGAGAAACGAATGCGCCAGATGGCAGAAGCCGCTCGAATGGGTGGACAGCAGAATAACCACACAAGGGACGGGAGCTCATTACCACCCGCACCAAGCTCAGAGGCCGGCGATCAACCAAACGGACACCAAGATGGACAGCCTCAAGTTGGACTTCTGAATGATGTACCAAATCTGACGGAGGAAGTGAATAATCGTGCATACAAGATTCGGCCGTTCGGACTGGACAAGACGATCAATCTGCGCGATCTGAATCCAGGAGACATGGACAAGATGGTCAGCATTAAGGGGTTGGTCATTCGGACAACCCCTATCATTCCAGACATGAAAGAAGGTACGTAAGAGAAAAGACCACAGCGAAAGACTTCTGTCTAACACTTTCATTAGCGTTCTTCAAGTGTGCACTTTGCGCGCACGCTGTCAAAGTCGATATTGATCGCGGCAAGATCACGGAGCCAACGAGGTGTACTCGCTGCGACAAGCCAAACACCTTCCAGATCATCCACAACCGATCTGGATTCTCTAACAAGCAGGTCATCAAGCTGCAGGAGACTCCGGACAGTGTACCCGATGGACAGACTCCTCACTCGGTCTCACTCTGCTCTTACGATGATCTCGTCGATGTTTGCAAAGCTGGTGACAGAGTTGAGATCACTGGTGTATTCCGCTGCAACCAAGTCCGGATCAACCCTCGACAACGGACCGTCAAGAACATCTTCAAAACGTACGTCGATGCAGTCCACATTCAGAAAGTCGACAAGCGTCGCATGGGCATCGATGTGTCCACGATCGAGGAGGAGATGTCCGAACTTGCAGCTGGCAAGGTTCAAGAGACTCGTAAAGTATCAGAAGAGGAAGAGGCCAAGATTAAAGAAGTCGCTGCACGGCCCGATGTGTATGAGCTGCTTTCCCGCAGTCTCGCGCCTAGCATTCATGAGCTGGACGATGTGAAAAAGGGTATTCTGCTACAGCTTTTCGGCGGCACAAACAAGTCGTTCGAGAAGGGCGGTTCTCCCAAGTACCGCGGCGACATCAACGTCCTCCTGTGTGGTGATCCCTCGACGGCCAAGTCTCAGCTCCTCCAATACGTCCACAAGATCGCCCCTCGCGGTGTCTACACCTCCGGCAAAGGCTCTTCCGCCGTCGGTCTCACCGCGTACGTGACCCGCGACCCCGAGACCCGGCAACTAGTCCTCGAATCCGGCGCCCTAGTCCTCTCCGACGGCGGCGTATGCTGCATTGACGAATTTGACAAGATGAGCGACGCAACGCGCTCCGTCCTCCACGAAGTAATGGAGCAACAGACCGTCTCGATCGCGAAAGCAGGCATCATCACGACCCTCAACGCCCGCACCTCGATCCTCGCCTCTGCCAACCCCATCGGCAGCAAATACAACCCCGCCCTGCCGGTCCCGCAAAACATCGACCTGCCCCCGACCCTCCTCTCCCGATTCGACCTCGTCTACCTCGTGCTCGACCGCATCGACGAAATGACCGACCGCCGCCTCGCCCGCCACCTCGTAGGCATGTACCTTGAAGACACGCCCGACCACGCCGTACCGAGCAACGAGATCCTCCCCGTCGAGTTCCTCACCTCGTACATCTCCTACGCCCGCTCCGCCGTCCAGCCCCGCATCTCCGCCGCCGCCGCCGACACCTTAGTGCAGCACTACGTCGCGATGCGCGCCCTCGGCTCCGACGTCTCGGCCAGCGAGAAGCGCATCACGGCCACCACGCGGCAATTGGAGAGCATGATCCGGCTGAGCGAGGCGCACGCTAAGATGCGGCTGAGCCCCACTGTCGAGGAGAGCGATGTCCTCGAGGCGGTCAGGCTCATCAAGGCCGCGCTGAAGCAGGCCGCGACGGACGCGCGGACGGGACTGATCGATATGGCGCTTCTGACCGAGGGGACGAGCAGTGGGGAGCGCAGGAGGAAGGAGGACCTGAAGAGCGCGGTGCTGGGGTGGTTGGATGAGGGGTTGAGGACGGGCCAGGGGAGCGTCAGGGTTGTGGAGCTGGTGAGGGGGATCGCGGAGCGGAGCTCAGTCGGGTTGGAGAAGGGGGAGGTGGAAGAGGCCTTGAGGAGCTTGGAGGGCGAAGGCAAGGTCGTGGTTAGTGGGGAGGGGAATAGGAGGAGTGTGAGGAGGGTGACGGGGGTTGCTGGCTGAAAAACTTGGGTGACGATGTAATGTGGTGGCATATATATAGCATTGGGAAATAGGGAAGGGGGGATGTAATGCATTGGATGAAATACTTTGAATCATGAACCTTCGTGTAGAACCTTTTCAATACTTGACTCAAGTTTTATACTGATCCGTGATCGAGATATGCTTCGATCCCCATCGAACGGATTGTGCCTCGATACATGTCGGTCGTCAGCCTCGCAGTTTAGCTCCAGGTAATGGTGTCGGAGGAAGATTAGCATCATTCAATTAGACAGACTTGTCCCAGCAATGCGTGGAATATCTGCCCCAGCAATGCGTGAAAGATCTGCTGGCAACAACTGTCACACAATCTATCAGCCCTCTCGAACCTACTTCATTTTGGTAATTCTCTACATTTGATATAAAAGACGCAAAGCGCATGAGAAGAGTTTCGCGTTACACTATGACCCGCAGGCCAAACGCCTATTCGCTTTATGCAAGCCACACTTCTCTACCACTACTCCTGGAGTGGTAATACCGCCACCGTGCCTGGGATAGAAAGCGTTGACATCTCTCCACATGCCTAGTCCTCTCAACCATCTCTCTTCTTCGCCTTGTCGCTGTTGCTCATCGCCACATTCAGGCCCAGACCCTCAGAGTCCAGGTACACCTTGTTGTGGCTCTTCTCCAGTACCTGCGCGATCTGGCGCGCGTTCTCGAATTCTCTGAGATCCACGTACGTTCTGCTCTTCTTGATCGCATCACCGATCAACTGTGCCGATCGTGCCTCACCCTGTGCCCGGACGATCGCTGCCTGCTTCTCCTGTCTCGCCTTATCGACAACGAACGCCGCCCTTTGCGCCTCTTGTTGTGCGACCTGCTTCGCTTCGACGGCGGCGGTGAATTCTGGGGAGAAGGCGAGGTGGGTGAGGGAGACATCGTCGAGAAGGATGTTGAATCGGGCGGCGCGCTTGGTGAGCTGGTCACGGACAAGGCGGGAGACGTTCTCACGTTGTGTGATGAGTTGCGAAGCGTTGAACTGCGCTACGACGGACTTGAGTACTTCGTTGACAATGGAGGGAAGGACGCGCTCGTCGTAGTCGGTGCCGAGGGTTCGGTAGATCTGAGGAAGAGCGTCGACGCGTGGTCGTGAGAGGACACGGCAGGTGATGTTAACCATCTGCAAGTCCTTGGTTCCGGTCAGGGATGCGACATTGCGTGGCTTTGCGCGGACGTCGTAGACGATCGGCGTCTCGAACCATGGGAGACGCAAGTGTGTGCCTTCGTTAAAGATGTCGCTGCGAACACCGCCTATACGAGAGTACTTGACTGCACGGCAACCACCGTCGACTGTGAATAGTATCAGCACCAACTATGATATGTTGCATGTCTCGTTCGCCGCAAGCTGATAGCTTTGTCGCTGTCACGCTCTTCCGACTGTAGATACGACCATGTCTTGCTTATTTTGTGTTTTAACCAAAGCGATATCGCGGAGAAGTTGTGGGATCGTACCGTTGAATAGCGCATTCTGGAATAACCATATACCACCGACACCAGCGAAGAGTAGAGCAGCGCCGCCGATAGCTCCTCTCGGTCCTGGTCCTCCGCCACCGCCGCTCATCCTGCGATAGAGTGTCAGCTAGAATGATACGGTTGCAAAGCCGCACGTGTCCGCTCAAGCCGGTAGCTTTGCGCAGGAGCATGACGGCCTTGACTGGATCGTGGCGTACCTGGCACCTTGCTTCTGCAACTGGTTCACTCTGTTCTGCATCTGCTGCCACATCTCCTGAGGATTCGACATCTTGAAGGTAGTAGTTGGATGTCGACGAGTTGTGAGAGTTGAGTTGTGAGGCGCTGCGAGAGTTGTACAAAGTGGTCAAGGTCGTGAGGTAATGCAGTAGCTCTTAGCTCGAAGTCGGGTCGGCGCCTGGAAATTTTGCCCCGACAGTCTTGGCGGACGATTGCTCGGAGGCTTCACTTTATGTGCAACTCCATGCTCTGTGAAAGTGAAAGCTTTCTCGAGCCGATTGAGGTTACTGATGCAGGATGAGCTTATGGAACAGTTGAGAATTCGATGGTATCCATAAGAATATCTAGATGTATTTGCAGATGCACTCGCTCTATTCCAATTGCCGGACCCTGGTCCCATCCATCTCATCCAAAGTGGCGCTCTCCAACAGTGACAAAAACGACTCGCCTGTAATCAAGAGACAATCATCGTGACCTCGTATCCAATCCGAATTTCCCTCGTTGTGTCGGAGTATTCATCCTTACTCCACTGTCCATGCTCCTTCCTATGCTATCCTAACGTATGTGGTGGTATATAGATTATTTGCAGTGATGAAGATCAGATGCTGGTCTATGCCAACACCCATTCTGTGCTTCTCTTGACATGCTTGTCGATCAGGGTGCCAATGTCTGACAGCAGGAAACGACAGATGTAGAAGCCGAAGAACTCAGCGGCGTGGCGGGTGCTAAACTCCAGACCGATGTGTGTTGATGAAGTGTGCTTGAGACCAGGGTCTTCTACCTGGCGGGCGACTTGGTCTGTTGATTTGTTAGTGGTCTGCATGACACATATCTTAAAGATGACGATGTACTCACCAAGAACTTGGACTGCCTCGCAAAGCTTAGCTATCGACGCCATGTAGTCCTTGTGTGGTCCTTCAAATACTGCATCCCTAAGAGCCTCATGCCGGTGCGCTGTCCTCTTCTCAACCCCAGCAAAACTTGTCATCGGTACAGTCTGCATCGTGGTAGACTCGCTGGTACCTGTCTTGGCGGGATTGGTGAGGCCAGCGGAGCTCGATACTGAGCCCTTACCGCGCAACTTCCGCCAAGAGAACTTGCCGGAACTCTTCGATTCTTTCATGCCGTCTGGCGGACTATCTGCACTAGCTTTGTCGGCATCCTTAAAGAGTGCTCCTGAAGCACTTACTCCCACTTCGTTACCGAGCTTTTTGATGAGCATGTTCTGTACTCTCTCCATAACCTCTTCGAATTGTTGCAGCTCCGCAAGGACTGCATCGGCATCGAGAGTGTCAACCTCTCCAAGGCGCGCAAGGGCAGCTGTCAGGAGATCGCATGCAGAGATCTTGTCCTCGAGATTCTTCAGCTTCGCGGATCGATTGAGCCATGCCTCGTGCGGCATGAACAACCGCGTTGTAATGTACGCTCCTCTTGGATGAGTCGTGGTATTGGAGATCAATCGCATGAGCCAGAAAGGTCGGAGGAGAGCGGAGTCTGGACATGGCTCAAAGGGCGTTGGTGGAATGGTCTCTTTCGACGTGCGAGGAGATGAAGATAGTCCTTGTTCGATGGAACGACCTAAAGTGGTATCAAAGAGGTAGAAGCCACCTTGCTGGCCAGCATCAGGCAGGGGTGGGACAGAGCTCGACGCTACTGTACCGGACCGCTGACTGAGGTGACTGGTCGAGTCATTTCGGCGAGTGTAGTGTTGTGAGAAAGTCGCGGAGGTGGGCGTCGGGGTAGGCTGCTCAATCTCGGCGGTCTCGCGAAGACTGAGCGAGGATTTTTGGTTGCGTAGATATCTGGATCGTGGTGAAGAAATGTCCCCGACGATCGAACTGCCTGAATCTGACACTGCGGACGACGGGTTTGGGGTCCAAGCATCTTTATCTTGTTGGCGTCTGAGACTGCCCATGCGCGACGGCTTCACTTCTCCGGGAGCCTGTACTTCCCAAGGGGTCACTTCTGCCGACTTGTCCTGTACTTCCCATGGAGTGACTTCGGCGGCCTTTGGCGCCGTCTCCCAAGGTGTAGGATCGAGGTCCCTTTGACTGTAGTCTGTCCTTCTGCTGGCTGTTGAAGGAGCTCGCTTCCTTTGCTGTACAGGTGCGGTCTCGATTGTTAATGGCTTGAGACTCAGGCTCTGACCAGAAAGACGATTCCTTCTCTCAATGATCTGTGATGTGTTGTTGATTCCGGAGTCGAATGTGGTTGGTGGCAAGTTGAATCCACTCTCCATTGTTTGCACGGTAGATGTGGATGATTGAGGTTGGTGATGTGAGCGAGGAAATATTGCTCCTGGGCCACTGTCTTCCGATAACGTCGACAGCGAGGTCGCAGTGGTACTCCGGTCCGGCCCTCCCAATGAGTTTTGCCATGTACCTTGAGTCTGTCCGCTTGATGCAGACTCCCGAGGTATTGATGATTTGGATTTGAGATTGAAGTTGAAATCATGGTCCATGTAGTCTTTTGCAATGTCATCCATCATCTGTTGCTCCTCATCACCGTGGTCGGGCTCGTATCCTTCTTCGTACGCAGCCTCGACAGCTTCATCAAATGCAGTGTCAAAATCTAGAGCATGCGATTTCCCGTTGCTAAGATTTTGTACCGAAGCAGCATCATCAGAGTCAGACTCGTCGATGGTGTTGAGCCAGGAACCGGGCTCGCCATTTTCATCCTTCTTTAAAGTTTCTACTCCAGACTTTGAAGGTACATCCTTTGGCGGCGGTTGTGGTGACTGACTGCGATTCGGTGTCAATGGTGGTGGTGCATCAGGGCTGTTGAGGTCTGTTGACCGGTCCTCGTCGCCGAGCGCTCCACCAGGAGATTTTGAACGCTCCCAGAGAGGACCGAGGAACCCGCGTTCGCTAGTACCTTCTACTTCCCGGATAGCATCCGTGAGAAATGAGTCTCTCGTTCGTCCTCCACTTCTTGCATGTGCGGGTGGGGGCATGTCACCAGGTAATTCTACCGGAGGAGTCGCAATGGAACCTGGAGTTACCAAAGGCGAGACAGGGCTGAGGAAGTCAAGCTGAGGAGCAATATCGTCTGATCCGTTGCTTGTTGGCCTCGGGGGCAGTTTCTTCTCGCCTGGACCGCCTCCTGGCTGCTGTAGCGCAGTAAGTTCCTCGATTCGGGTAGCATAAGTGTTTCTGATCGCATCGAGTTTCGCCTTGTCTTCTGGCCCATGCGTGCGCTCCATCACATGCTCGAGCAATCTACACGCATCGCTGTATGCATCCAAGGCGCCCGCAAAGTTCTGGGCATTGTCCAACAGCACGGCCGTGTTAGCCTTCTCAAGGGCTTTTGAAAGCATGGTTTTTTTGTCTTTCTCACGCTTCTCCTTACCAGACCTGCGCCGTTCTGAAGTCGGACTCTCTGTTGATTCTTTTGTTCGTTTGCTCGAGTACCGTGAGTGGCCGACCGGAGTTAGTGGGCTTGCCTCGTTTGTCTTCGAACTCTGGTCTTTAGAGGCCACGATGCCCAGACCAAAGTAGTCGTTTGGCTCGGTCGCGCTAGCAGGAGTAAGAAGGCCGTTTCTGCTCGGGGTAGATGGTCTCATGGCAGAGTGGTAAGATGGTGATGAAAGTGGTGATGATGTGTATGTTCGAGCGAGATTGTCTCGAGGAGGCAATTTGAGCTTGGGTAGATTACCAGCTCGAAGCGTAGGGGTAGTGGAGCGAGAAGAATTTCCTGAGCTGGGTTTCTTGCGAAGACCGTCGGTCTTGCCTGGCAAATAGTCTCCTAATCTGTCCTTGGAACTTGGCTGACGGTAGCGGGAGGGACTCCCGGCAGGCGACTCGTGCTTAGGACGAGGAGATGAATTGGGGGACTTATTTGATTTCCTCCAAGGTTGTTCTCGTTCTTCAACTGCACCTGTTCTGCTTCCTGCACTGCTGCGGCCTCGTTGACTGGCCTTATCGGGCGCAGTTGAACTGGTCGAGTGTGACCACCTTTCGCTTCCAGCTCCTTCAACGCTCAGCGAGTCGTCCTGGTCATTTGAGTTGCTGCTGCGGTGTGGTTTCTGGCCGGCGCTTGCCTTGAGGGCTCTGGCTGCGATGATGGCTCCCTCAGCAGGAGAAGCTGACCTGATATGAATCGAATCTGCGCCCTGTCCAGATCCTCGTTGGACTGTGATGACCGACGAAGACGACAAAGATGAGTGAGCTGACGGTGCAGTAGTAGACATTTCCTGGTGTATCTCCAAGGCGAGAATCGAGAGCTCAGGCGCGTAGAAGACGACGCTTGAACTTCAATAATGCAGAGATAGAGATGCGTTGTAACGATATAGGTGCTGGTATGCGCAAAAGACCAGTGTAATGTGTCTTTCTACACGAGCCGAACGATACCTCTTGGTTTTGGGCAAATAGACGCGATAGAGCAAGATTGAGGCAAGTGTATGCCGTGTAATGCAGAAAGCCTGCAATATGCAAGTCCCCGTGCCGGCGATCAAGGAATAGAAGATGCGCGTGGGGTCGCTAGTACGCAGTCGTTTATAAGGTGACGACCTGTCGTCAAAGTGGCGACGATGCCTGCGACTTTGGTCGCGGAAGATCTGTTGTTGCGACCAGCCGTATCAGTATCCAGCGTCCTTCTCTTTGACCATGTTGGCAAATAGATGTAAAGGGGAGGATGGGCGGCTGAGACGGCGCAGATGTTCGATAGACTCTGGGACCAAATGATCTTCGTACTAGTGATCGCCCGCAGTATTTCCGAGTGGGATTATGTCGCAAATCGACTCGATATGTCGCAGAAGACCGAAGTTGTTCTGTCGTGTTGGTTCGCTTGATGTGCGATCAAGGAGCGGTATGGAGGAGAAAGCGACGTGTGGTGAGCGACGGAAGAGCTTGCGCGATGGGCAGACGGAAGACGAACAAGGGAGGGATCGGACACGCGAGGAGGTTGGAAAAGTCAACGTCTCTCCATTTAGGGAGGGTGAAGGGGTGAGGTGCTCTGGAAGTGTTCGCTGTATTCCCCTTGAAGACTTGGCGAACCAAAGCGGCAGGCTCCCGCATCAGGCGATGGACCGGTATTATTGATGGGCTATTTTCTTCACAGAGGCTGGCATACAAAACGGCCCGTGGAACTTTTGCAACGGCCTTCTCCATTGGGGTTTCACTCTATCACATATGTGCAAACTATTCAATCGATGGCCCTGACGTACGTGCAACTGCTTTTGCAGCCGCCGACACAGTGTGAGAGGGTTCTGTTCGAGCTGGAACGCCAGGGAGCTTGTTGCGGGTAGGATCTGAGCTTTTATCGAGCATTCGACCAGGGTTCTTGTCGAATGATCTGGCGGACACTCCCGACCCGCCTGCAGGTCCTTGAGGTCTTGCAGCAATCTCATCGGGGACACCAGCGCTGACGAGGCGTGTCACTTGCGTCTTGGAACAGCCATGATGTCGTGCAAGCGCAATACTCGTGACGCTGCCGAGGGGTTGGAGGTGCTGCTCAAGAACAGGGCGCCAAAGACTCACTTAGGACTACCTTACTTGGGAATGATGTGATGGGTCTCCAGGGAGAAGCCCGTCCACCTGTCTCTGGATGGTCGTCTGGCAACTATGGTCAGGATCTGGCACATCACCCAGAGCTATCGACCACCTTGGAGTGGAACACTAGGAAATTTGCAGATAGTAAACTGTGCCCTGACAGCGGACGGGCCCATTGCTTCACGAGAGATGCACTACCGTGTACGTGAAGATATGGATGATAGGTATTGTACAGCTCTCCAAAGGTATCAAGCAAACAGAGAGCATCACCTTAGTAAGAAGACCCTTTGCGCCACTGCCGTCTCACGGTCAGGCTGCATCGTTCTGCTGCAGGAACCTGGCCCTTGGCCTTTTGATCTGTTGGCCGCTTTGCATCGGCCAAATCTGCGCGCGCAAGTCGCGTCATCCTGCCATTAGCGATACAGCTATCGCTACTCTGTCCAAAGCTTCATCTCTCCCGTAATCCCATGTCCCCTAAGTACAGGTGCAGGCGACAAACCCACCGAGTTTTGCAAACATGGCTGTGTCGCGGCTGGCTTCAAATAGAAGGCCGGAAGGACACACTCTTCCTTCTGCCTTGTCCCACCGCATCTGCGACACTTGACCGTTGACCCGTCTTGCATCGACCGAGTATCAGCTCTCGAAACTGTAATCGACAAGCTCCACGCAGTTTTCACAATCACAGCTTTCACTCATGATGGACCCTTCCACGATTCGCCCAAAGTTCCTGCCGACTCATGATGATCTCGGTCTGGTCGCGGTCGGCTTCTCTGGCGGCCAGGTGAGTGGTATTCGTAGATCTGACCAGCAGCGGTACTGACAGGAGCAGTGCAAACCCGGTGTCGATGCTGCGCCCATGGCCTTGATCGAGTCTGGACTCATCGATCAGCTTCAAGACGAGCTCGAATATAAAGTACACTACGATGGCCAGGTCCACGCCTACTCCGAGCTCATGCCCAAAGATGATCCAGATCATAGAGGCATGAAGAAGCCCAAGGCTGTCAGCGCGGTCACAGAGGCACTCAGCAAGCAAGTCTACGAGCATGCGCGGGAGGGACGATTCGTCTTGACGCTTGGAGGCGACCACTCTATCGCTGTCGGCACAATCTCGGGCACTGCGAAAGCAATCAGGGAGAGGCTTGGGCGCGAGATGGCTGTCATCTGGGTTGACGCCCATGCTGATATCAACACTCCTGAGACCTCAGATAGCGGGAACATCCACGGTATGCCGGTTGCGTTCCTCACAGGACTTGCGACCGAGAAGAGGCAGGACATCTTTGGCTGGCTGAAGGATGAGCACCGTATCAGCACAAAGAAGCTTGTATACATTGGCCTACGTGACGTTGACAAGGGCGAGAAGAAGATTCTGCGTGAGAATGGCATCAAAGCATTTTCCATGCACGACATTGACCGACACGGTATTGGCAAAGTTATGGACATGGCGCTGGGGTGGATCGGCTCTGATACACCTATCCACTTGTCCTTCGACATTGACGGTCTGGACCCTATGTGGGCTCCCAGCACAGGTACAGCGGTGAGAGGCGGTCTGACCCTTCGCGAGGGCGACTTCATTGCTGAATGCGTCCATGAGACTGGAAGCTTGATCGCACTGGACCTTGTTGAGGTCAACCCCAGCCTCGAGTCTCACGGCGCTAGTGAGACCATTCGCGCAGGTTGCTCTATCGTCAGGTGTGCTCTTGGTGACACTCTTTTGTGATCAGCTTTATTATAGTGCGGGCGGCGAGGGCATACATGCCTAGATATACTCATTAGACAGGGGTGGTCATCTACATCATGTTTGCAGCCAACCTTGCGAAGACACACAAAAAATGACCAGTGAGACTGCTCCCGCTGCACCACGCGCGGCTCGACGGAAGATCACCGTATCTGCAAGGTACTGCCAAATAGCTGGTCTTCGGCTCCTCATTGCAATATCCCCGCACGCTTCCATCGATCGAACTCCCAAGGTGAATCGAGCTTGGCGGATCCTGCTTTTGGTGACGAACATGTCCATCAAGACGTCATTTTGTATAACTACTTCTCTCTGTGCCGCCATGCGGGGATCTTCTTCATCAAAGAAAAGTCGAGCTACAGAGCTTAGTATTCGGCTTTTCGTCATGGGCGGTGCAGCATTTTAAGAGATTACGAATTAGTCTGCCATTGCGTGAGTACATCATTGAGCTCATTTCCCTCGTTTGTGTCTTTTTTCCCTACAACCGGCATTCGTCTCGGAGCTTCATTCCAAGATGCTTTTCCTAACCCTTCTCGCTACTGCTGCAGTAGCTGCTACTACCAGTGCACAGCAGATCATTACAGACTCTGGCCGAGCAGGACCTCCCCTCGAGCTTGTCCATCTTTTTAACGACCAATGGCCCACCGGCATTGCTGTTTCCTCCACTGGCCGCAAGTTTGCCAACTATCCAGCCGGACTTGATGGGAACAACACGAACGATGGCAGCAATGGCAAATACCAAGTCGCTGAGCTGTTCGGCAACTCGACCGAAAGACCATACCCAAGTGCCGACTTCAACAACCCTGCAGGAGGTGCCATTAACTTTACCACTACACCCCCAAGTGGTGCCAATTATCAGGACCGTCTCATCGGCGTACAGAGCGTTGTCATTGACAGCGCTGACCGGCTCTGGATCCTTGATACCGGTAGGGCTCTCACCACAGAAGGTGTTCTGGCACTTGCTGCAGTCGGTGGTGCAAAGCTTGTCGGTGTGGACTTGACAACCAACTCTGTAATCAAGACCATCACCTTCCCCAACAATGTCGCTTACCCAGATACCTACCTGAACGATGTCCGCTTCGACCTCAACCCGGATCTCACGGAGAGCGGGCAAGGAGTTGCCTACATCACTGATTCGTCGGTCGAAGGACGTACTGGCTTGATCGTCGTTGATCTTGGATCAGGAGAATCCTGGAGACATCTTGATGGCAGCCCTACTGTTCAAGGTGACCGCCAATTCCTTGCCTACGTTTGGGGCCGTGAGCTCTATGCCTTCCAAGCTGGCAAGCCAGCAGGTTTCTTGACATTCGGTGCGGACGGTATCGCCCTTGGTGCCGATGGCAAAGATCTCTACTTTGGAGGTGTCGGCAACAGATATCTGTACAGCATTCCGACAGAGCGTCTCAGAGACAATGGGCCACTGTCTGAGATCCAGGCTCAAGCTGCGGTTGTCAGTCGAAGCCAAAAGGGTGTTGCCGATGGGTTCGAGACTGACACCAATGGCTTCATCTATCACGGCAACTTGGAGTTCAATGCCATTAGCTTTTTCAATCCCGCCAATGGAACCGACCAAGTATTCGTCAGGGACCCGAGGCTGAACTGGGTTGATACGGTAAGCCCAGCCACCGCATTTATGTGATAGGTTCGAGTACTGACGCCCAAACAGTTCTCCGTCGCAACTGACGGCTACATTTATTTTACAAACAATCAGCTGTGTTTCGGACCTGCCATTTACCCAGGCACAGATGAGCGCGTGAGGCCATTCACCCTGTTCCGGGCGAAATTGCCAAACGGTGGAACGAAAGTGGGCGGCAGCTCGAACAGTACTCGCCGGGCTTTTTAAGACGTGAGCTGTGATCGATGTGTATACACGTACGATCGTACGGGCATCCGGATGCCGAACAACCTTGATGACCGACGCTAGAAATGTAAATAATATACTTATGCTACAATGTATATCATATCTCCTGCAAGATGAATTGAATCCATGGATAGCAATATCGAACCGCTTGCCGCCGGACAGGTACCATCGGCGAAAGCAGGAACTGGAGAAGCTTATCCATATTTGTGCTAGCGTCTCGGTCCGTTGTCTGGAGACGTGCAGCTGCCAGGCATCCGCATTCGACTGCACTCGTGACGCAATCCCAGTCTGCCCTCGCTCCTCGCAGCTCTCCACTGCTTGGTGGATCGTCCGACCTCGCCGCTCTCTGCTCTTTCCCTCCCTCTCCTACTCCCCATCCGCAACCAATACCCATCTACTCATACACCTTTCATCTCACAGTCATTATGAAGGGAGCTTCAGTAATCGCAGCGTCTGCGCTGGTCGGTGCCGCCCAGGCTGGCGTGCACAAGATGAAGCTGCAGAAGGTGCCTCTTTCAGAGCAGTTGGTAAGCACATGCCCATCACTCCATGCACAAGACACCATCTAACAGCACACTCAAGGAGGGCGCCAACATCGGTGATCACGTACGTGGTCTTGGCCAGAAGTACATGGGTATCCGCCCCCAGATGCATGCCGACGAGATGTTCAAGGGCCGCAAGGCCGAGGTGAACGGAGCTCACCCAGTCCCCGTCGACAACTTCCTCAACGCCCAGTACTTCTCAGAGATTGCCATCGGTAACCCACCGCAAGAGTTCAAGGTCGTTCTTGATACCGGTAGCTCCAACTTGTGGATCCCGTCTTCGGACTGCACATCCATCGCTTGCTACCTCCACAGCAAGTACGACCACAGCGACTCTTCGTCGTACAAGAAGAACGGCTCCGACTTTGCCATCCGCTACGGCTCTGGCGCTGTTGAGGGCTACATCTCACAGGACACCGTTCAGATCGGTGATTTGAAGATCAAGAACCAGCTCTTTGGTGAGGCCACTTCTGAGCCAGGTCTTGCCTTTGCCTTTGGCCGCTTCGACGGTATCCTTGGCCTCGGTTACGACACTATTTCTGTCAACGGCATCGTGCCTCCTTTCTACTCTGCCGTTGACCAGGGTCTCCTCGATGAGCCCGTCTTCGGTTTCTACCTCGCCGACACTAGCGGCGAATCAGAGGCTACTTTTGGTGGCATCAACAAGGATCACTTCACCGGTGACCTTACCTACCTGCCCCTCCGCCGCAAGGCCTACTGGGAGGTCGATCTCGATGCGATCACTTTCGGTGGCGAGACTGCTGAGTTCGAATCCACTGGTGCCATTCTTGACACTGGTACTTCTCTCATCGCTCTTCCCTCCACTCTTGCCGACCTTCTGTAAGTCTTCCTCCTCATTCATCGCTTTCACCGCAGCCACTAACATGATCGATAGCAACAAGGAGATGGGTGCCAAGAAGGGCTACAATGGCCAGTACACTGTCGAGTGCGAGAAGCGTGACTCTCTGCCAGACCTCACCTTCACTCTGACCGGCAAGAACTTCACCATCGGTCCCTACGACTACATCCTTGAGGTCCAGGGCTCTTGCATCTCCTCCTTCATGGGCTTCGACATTCCTCCTCCTGCTGGTCCTCTTGTCATTCTCGGTGACGCTTTCCTCAGGAAGTACTACTCTGTCTACGACCTCGGCAAGAACGCTGTTGGTCTTGCAAAGGCCAAGTAAGCGGAGTCGAGAGCAAGTTGACGAAGGGAGAACGATCATGATATCCAGACTGTTGCATACCGGGGTTGAATACCCCGCAAGTCGGAGGGATAAAGGATGGATCTTGGGCTTTCCCACTTTGTAGTACTCTACCTTTTTCTATGTAATCACTTGTCAAATAGTCTCGTCCAATACTACCAAGTTGTACTACCATTACCGCTCGGACTGGGCATGTGGACCACCGCACCAGGCTGCCTCGACAGACATTTTCGAACCAATGAATTTGTGGCATTCGTGTGATGGGAAGGACCTTGTGCAATCATGCACAACTCTGCCTCTGATGTTCGGTGTATATGGCGCGGGGTAGCAACACATCTCCACAGTATGCTGTAGTATTCTCGTACGGGCACCGCCAATTATCACATGCCGTGGTCAAGGTTACAGCAGGGTAGATCCTCGCTTAACCACCGACAGCACCTCGTCGCCCTATGATTGGCCATGGCGGATCTGATCGACCTCAAGCGACGTCGCTTAAGCAGGAAACCCCAGCTTTAGCTGCGTCGGCCGGTAGCTGATCCGAACGAATTGGCGTCCTCCTTCTTTATTGTCGTCAGCGATTTTGGCATTTTGTGGAGGATCGAGGGGCCTAGAGTGTTGTGTTTTAATTGAAGATAAGTGGTTATCCTTGGGTGTGCGTGTCTGTCCTTCTGCTATCTCTTTGGTTGTTCTTTTGTTCTTGAAGAGCATTTGCGACAGCTCTCGTTACGAATCTCCTTGGTGGCCGTTTGGAGCTTCGACCGGTCTACGATATCCTGACGTTTGCTTGCACGTGTCCATTATTCAGGCTTCACGAATCTTGCATCAGCATCAGACCTTGGACGAGGAAGCCAGGAGCGTCATTCTTTTTCTGGTCTCTAGCCCTTCTCTAGTCCTTCTCTCTCGCACCTCACTCTGCGTTCCACTTTCGGTCTCAATCTCGGCTTTGGTTGTCTCCCACCATGTCGACAATCGGCTGGGGCATCCTTGGTCTGTTCGTCATCTATTACTTTAACTACTTCCGCTGTCTGCAGAAGAACATTGCTGCAGCAAAACAGTCGGGTCTACCATATATCATAACACCCATTCACTTTCTCAATCGCAAATGGCTCGTACAGGCGCGACTATGGCTGCCACTCCTGCGCAAGCTGCCTCCTTCACTGAGGGGTATGTGGGTCGAGTAAGTATTCCTCTTCCTTAGACGTACGGCAGAGCCGCATCTGACACTACTCCAGCATGCTGGACAACGAATGGGTCTGGCTCCTCAAGCGCGAACCCTTTGAGCGACTCGGCTCCAACGCCTTCCTCGTCGTGGCACCAGGCAAGAATAGTCTCTTCGTTGCCGACGCCGATGCCATCTCCCAGATCGCGACTAGGCGCAACGACTTCCCTAAGCCAATACATCTCTATACCTCCGTCGATATCTTTGGAAAGAATGTTGTCTCTACTGAGGGCTCAATATGGCGTCACCACCGCAAGATCACATCCCCACCTTTTACTGAGAAGAACAACCACATGGTCTGGCAGGAGAGTCTGCACCAAGCGCAGAGTATGATCTCTGCGTGGTTTCAAAATGGAAAGAAGGAGAGCGGGCCCGTGGTCGATGTGCCGGCTGCCGCAATGAGGTTGAGTCTGCACGTTATCAGTCGCGCAGGCTTTGGGGTGAGGCTACACTGGCCGCACGAGGAGATGCAGATGAAGGGCAGAGTGGGAGAAGTGCCCGAGGGGCATACCATGACCTACAAAGACGCACTCAGCACGCTTTTGGAGAACATTCTTGCGGCGTTCCTGCTTCCTAGATGGATGCTGAGTATGCCTTCCCCTCTTTCCCTTATCTCGCGTCCCCGCTGATCAATTTCAGAATACGCTCCCTTCAAAGTGACCCGCACTTGCTACGAAGCCCTCACCAATTGGCGCCAATACATGCAGGAAATGTACGACGCCAAAAAGGCCGAATACGCCTCCGGCACCGCCCCAGACAGCGGCATGGACCTGATGGGAGCGCTGGTCAAAGGTGCCGGCATCACAACCTCCAGCAACGACGCCTCCACCGCCGAAAAAGGCACTGGCCAACTCCTCAGCGACAGCGAAATCCTAGGCAACGCCTTCGTCTTCATCCTCGCCGGCCACGAAACCGCAGCCAACACAATCCATTTCTCGCTCCTCTTTCTCGCCATGAACCCCGCCAGCCAACGTCGCCTGCAATCCGACCTAGACGCCATCTTCGGCTCCCGGCCCGTCGCCCAGTGGTCCTACGACGACGACATCCCGCGCCTCTTCGGCAGCATGGCCGGCGCCGTGATGAACGAAGAGCTCCGCTTGGTGCCCCCCGTCGTGGGCATCCCGAAGTGCACCACCGCCCCACAACCCCTCACCGTGGACGGCAAGCGCATCACCGTCCCCGCAGACTGCATGATCACCCTCGACACCGTCGCCGCGCACACGGACCGCAACGCCTGGCCCACCCTGTGCGGCGACTCCGCCACTGACCAGGAAAAGGACGAAGATCTCCTGCAATTCAAGCCCGAGCGCTGGCTGCTGGACGGCAAGGCCTCGAAACTGGCGCCCGGCGCCGCGAACCAGGGCGGCGAAAGCGACGACGACATCGGCGGCCCGCAATCGAGCGACACCTCCGCCGCGCTCTTCCGCCCGGCAAAGGGCGCCTACCTCCCCTTCAGCGAAGGGTACCGCGCGTGTCTTGGGCGGAGGTTCGCGCAGGTCGAGGTGCTGGCCGTCCTGGCGGTGCTGTTCAGCGAGTACAGTGTTGAATTGGCGGTGGAGGAGATCTTGGGGCCGCAATTCCCTTTTGCCAAGGGGGAGGAGGAAGAGGTAAAGGATCTGAAGAGGGAGGGGACCGGGAGGGAGGAGTGGGATGCCGCGCGCGAGAAGGCGGATGGGCTGTTCCAGAGCGCGATGGGGACGATTATTACGTTGCAGATGAGGGCGGGGAAGGTGCCTGTCAGGATTGTGAGGAGGGGGGAGGAGAGGTTTAGGTATTAGCTTGAGTGAGGAGGGGAGCCGAGGGACGCGGTGGGGATGTGAAGTAGTGCTTGTATACAGGCTACGGTATCTGAGATCAGAGATCAGAGTCGTTGGTTCAGCTGTGTGCAGAGTTCCAAGTGACGGGAAGAAGGCAGAGGGACTACGAATGTAGATTCCACAGTATGCGCTACATACATACATGCTAGACACCATCGCTGGACACACACACACTCGCTCCCAAACCGGGGCCCGAGAACCAAGTAGTGTCTCCTCCACTGAATCCCCCTTCCCATCTGCTAACGTAATGGATATCTTCGCCGAACTGTGCACACTATGCAACACTGCAATAGCTTAGACAAAAGTAACGTGGAGATACGAACAGAAAAACAATGCAGGCGACATTGCATCGTCTTCGATGGCGTCGGAAAGAAAAAAAAAAAAAAGGGGGCGACAGCAAGCAAGCTGGACGACGCCGGTCGTCGGAGTCGTTTGAAAAAGAAAAAATTGAACTGGCTGAAAAATAAATCGTTCGTTGCTGGTCATTAAGACATGGATTGCACATTAGTGATACTGTACAAGTGAAGGTCGAAAAGGGTGTTGATATGGTCGCTCGAGGGCGTAAGGTCCTTCGATGTTCTGGGTAAACTCGGTCGCTTTTGTCCGTCGTCAAGGATCTTCTTTCGTGCTGCACGCTGCTCTCGGCCTCCAGTCGATCCGGAATGGCTGGGCAGAGGCGCTGCTTCACATATCGCTACCAAAGCTGCCCCCACTCACCATCCCACCCACGTTCGGGCCGTAGTAATAGCTTCCCCGAAAATCCTCCTCGGACATGACCGGCACCGGGTCATTGGGAAACATGCCGCGCCAGATCATCTGGAGGTAGCGGACGTCTTGATTGGCGGTCGGCGAGCAGTAGCGGAGCTGCGACAGGAAGTGGATAGTACGAGAGAAGAGGCCCTTGAGCGTGCCCTCGGGGATGAGATCGCGCAAGAAGGGCTTTCCAGAGTTCCACGCGGCGGAAAGGACAAGCATGTTGGAGAATTGGCTGGACGAGCGTTAGCAAATTGGAGAACGGAAAGAGATGGGGAGATGTGATGAAAAGGACGGTCAGTGGCAGTAAAGAGAAGATGGCACATACGCATGACTCGTCCCCATGATGTTGGTGACGATGAGCCGCCCTGGTATCCTGTCAAACGCGATAGTGCTCCTGATAGCAGCTTGGATGCACTGCCGCGCACGATCTTGTGTCACGCTCTCGTCCATTGTCTCCATCGCCGCGAACAGTGCCGCCTCGTTCTTTCGCTCATTTCCGTGTGCGTCCCGGGCAAGTTCGGAGGCATGTATACCGGTCTTGACTCCATCCATAGCGTGAAGAACGTAGTCCAAATATGGACGCAGGCTGATGTAATGTGCGCCGTAGAACTTGGCTCGCAGGCGTACTTCTAAGATATCTTCGGCAGGCAATTCTTGGTCATCCCATGTGTGGATAATACTTCTGAACCGGAGAAGGGTTTCGAAATTGAAGTTGAGGATGTTTGCTAGTGAGGTGGGTCGGAGTGAGGGCACTGATTGAGGTTTTAGCACGTGACGACAATCAAATGGGTTTGTGACTGACGGTTCTTGCCATACAGCTCCGCATGCAGCTCGTTCAATCGCTTGCGAAGGAAAAGCTGCTTGTGGTAGTACACAGTCGGCCTGTCGGGTTGCTGATTGGTCTGCTGGTACTCAGTACGAGGGAGAGTTGTGCGAGGGGTCGGTATTGAAGCTTGAAGGGCTGCAAGACCGCTGTGGGGATAGTCGAGCTCGGCCAGGATATCGCTGCATTTATTCATCAGCGACCGCCACCATGCATTGCTACGTCGACTTACCTCTCAAGCTGCAGAGCCGACCAGCAGACCAGCAGCAACGTGTTCTCAAAGATGTCGCGCTTTGACCCAGCAGGATGTTTCCACTGATGAGTCTCGTTGCTACCCTTATCCAAGCCATTCCTACCAATAGTCAGTATATGCTATATTAGAGATCGTCGACTGCGCTGCTTACATCCGGACCTGGTATCGACATATCCTGCAAGCATCCGAGATCCAGCTCCAACTCTCTTGGACGCGTCCGAGCTGGCCTTTGTATAAGCCGGCAAGCAAACGCGCCTGCGCAACAGCCAACTCGTTCGAATCCGAGAAGAGACCAAGGATCTGGCAGGCTTCTTTGTAGTACGCTAGTCCCGGGATCTGATCAATGTTGGTCCGAGCTCGTCTGTTCAATCCAGGTCCAGGAGAGTCGTACATAGAGCGTGGGCTTTGCCCTGGGACTCGAGCGTCCATGGATCCAGGCGTGGACCCGGAGTACGACATGGTCGATGCAGGCGACGGCTTAGATGTTGCTGGCGGTGAGCCGCTGTAGGGCACGCTGGGCGGTGGCATCGAGCCAGCATACGCTTCTTCATTGACTGGCCCTGGAATCATTCCTTGCCATTCACACACACTACCGAGTGCCAGGACCAAATACGTGATTGCAACTGGCATCGACCGTTCATTTGACATGCGCGATGCTTGACCAGTCGATCCAGCTTGATTCTCAGCCCCAAGGTAAGGTTCCGAGCGTTTCCGCTTGTTCGACCTGTGAGCGCCTTCTCCGTTGACAGGAACGAATGGCGAAGAAGGTCCACCTCTTGGATCTGGCGACGCATGACGCTTGATGAAAGTCGGAAGAAACTTCTCCAAGGTCGGCATATCGAGAAAGGGATGTAATGCATGGATGTTCCTGCAGTACAAATCAAGCAACCTGTATACTGTGTTTTGCCGGAGATCCATCCTTGTTGGTTCGCTGATGAGATCCATGCGTTTTGGGTCAGCACGCAAAGCTGTGCTGTTATCCCAGAGGTCGGGTGTCTGTGGTGATGAGGCTTCGAGCGTGTCGGCACTATCGTTAAAAGTACCAAGCTCGCTGGCTTTTTCCGCTTCACCAGCACCATCTAGTCGTAGCCAGCCCCTTGCTTCTCCGTGAACCACGTAGTTCTTCTTCAGTTGATTGCGATCTCGCTTTTGGAAGAGATTGTGAATGCTAGGCCAGAGATACAACAACTTGTGGGCAGCCGTAGTGTGCTCGTCAAAGTCGGAAACCTCCTCCGCCGGCTCCAATTCCTCTTTCTTCACTGGTGGAGCAGCAGTGACTGAGCTCTGGGGTGGCCCTTGTAATGATTGTGAACGGGTCAGAGGTTGAGAACCTGGCAGAGGTGCGCTTTCGGTCTTGGACATCGCCTCTGCGGCCGGCGTGTCTCTGCGAGGGATTTCTTCTCGCTTCATGTCACGACCAAGATCCAGTGAGCTGGACCGTGAGTCTAAGAGCTTCTCCAAGCGGCTCAACTTTGCCAGAATCTCTTCTCCAGTGTTTGGTAGTCCCGCGACAATGTCATGAATGGTGGTCAGTACCGATGGAGCGGCCTTGTCCAGTCTATAGAAAGTTAGTCATGCACATACGTAGCGCGCAAGTACGTCTGACCCTTTCTTGTCGAGACTTTCTCGATATTTGCATGGCACACCCTGTTCTTCGCATGTGCTACATGGTATCTTCTCATCGCACTTTGATTTGCGCTCTCGACATCGATCGCATGCCTGTAAATATTAGCCAAAACCTTCCAAGTACAGATACCTGCCACAAACCGTCGACGCGCGATTTGACTTTTTCTTAACTGGTTGACCGGGAGGCGCATAGCTGGGAGGATATATTCCTGGACCATATTGAGGTGGCGGATGGTGCATAGGGTAAGGTCCTGCTTCGACCATTTGATGCGGTGGCGGTGCTCCCGGTTCGGCTTGTGGCAGCGGATGTTGGTGAGGTGGGGGAGGGTAGTACGGTGGGTGGTGTCCGGGGGGCGGCGGGGCTTCATAGTGGTACTGATGTTGCGGATGTTGATGCGGCGGGCCTTCGGGAGCCCGCTCAGACGGGTGCCTCATGGACATGGACGAGGGAGGCTGTGACGGTGCGCTGGATGTCCTCTGGGGTGGTAAGGTAGGGAACTCGGGTGCCTGCCTGTTCACCGGTGTAGCATGTCCTGATCCTTCTCCTGTGTGCCCATGATCCGGTGTTCTTTCTGATCTGCTGGGAGGTGGGTAGTGAGACGGGGGCGGGCCATACGTGGGCGGTGGTGGGTGGTAAGGATGTGTACTGGTACTGCCACGGTGGTTCTGTGGTGGTGGAGGCGGATGATGAGCAACAGGAGGGTGTGGATGCGGGTGCGTAGGAGACGGTTGGGTCAGTTGAGGAGGTTGTACGGGGGAGACATGATGAATGCTAGGCAAGCTGGGTGCGTGGTGCTCAGCCGGGCGAGATATGCGTGGATCCATGATTCTGGTCGCTTCAAGCCATGAAGCAGATGACCGTTGTGGAACCAGCCTGTCGGGGAACAGCGGGAGAATGTCAAGTCGACAAAAGCCTCGAGGGGAGAAGGGTACGTTACTCGCAGGCTGCTGGCATCCGACCGATTGGCGTCAGTGACAATCTTGTTAGCAAGTGGATTGGATGTGCAGGGTCACGGCGGCGCAGGGAGCCGCAAAGTAACAGTCCGCTGGCCGAGCCCAGGGGGACCGATGTGTATCTAGATGGAGCGGGGTGGTACTGGTGGAAGTCACAGCCGAAGAAAAGCAAGGACGGGAGGTCGCGTAGTTCGGTAGCGTACCCAGGCGCAGGGCAGGACGAGGTCAGCCAGGTTGTTCGGACGTGTCGCGATGCTAACGGTAGCTGTGGTCTGGCAGATAGATTTTTGGGCTTGAGAACGCAGATGTCCCGCCAAGTGCGATCTCCGGACGATCCCCACTCATTCCAGGATGTCGGTAGGGAAGGGTTAGCCCTCGATACAGGTTTCAAGTGCCGGAATCTAGCCGCCGTGCAAAGTAGATTTGATCCTGTCTTTTGGCGAGATTGCAAGAACGATGGCTGACAACCCTCGCTGATGTTCGAGTCAGACAGGTACAGAGCGAGGTGCAGCTCTAGGCTTAGACACTTGCGAGGGGCCAAGCAGAGAGGTCGCACCGTGGCAGCGCGAGTCGTTGCGCAAGTCACACGCGTGGGCGCGATGACCGCCTGTCCGGCTAACGTCTAGCCACGGGCTGATGCAACACAACGATCGCAAGGATAGCAAGGACGGCTCATTGGGCGCACAAAGAAGACCCTTTGAGCGAGTCGAAACTGTCGGATGCTGTAAGAGTTGCGGTCAAGCAAATTGGGTTGCATGGCTTGACGGGCGTCAAGCGATCGATGGAGATTGCTTAGTCCCGCTGTGGTAGACCGCACGTGGTCACCCGGTCTCGCAAGGACTGATTCGCCCAGGCACGACACATTGGCATCGGGCCTGACAGGACCGCCGAAGAGATGGAACAGAGGGAACCGCTCTGCGCTCTGCGCCATCGGGGACGTGGCTTCTGTCGGCGCCATGCAGGACTGTCGATCTGGGACAAGGGCTGTCTAGCCGAACTGTCGATTGAGAGCCCACTGGGGGTGTCCCTACCAATGCTGTGGGATATGAAGACACCTCTTGGACCTCCAATCACCTGCATTAGCCTTGGGTTTTTCCGTCTGGTCGTTGAGATACAATTTACTCGTGGCGATGGGAGAAACCGCTTTCAGTATCGACAGGCAGAGTCATGTAACTTTTAGCGATGCTTCTCCTGGAGAATTGCTTTACTTGCACACCTCGACTGCCATTCGCTACCTTGTTTCACGAGCATCGGGAACAGAAGACTGGAAACCCCACTGTGACGGGTTTTGAGGTCGTCTAGTGTACCGTACACTCAGCATGTGTCTTTTTCCGTCGTCGACCTGTCATGTTCGAGACTTGAGAGATGGCGTTCCATGGCGTAGTTCTTCCGTCCACACTATCGTTTTCAGGACATGGACAATATCCCCGAGCAAAACCGCAGACCTGGGAGTACCGTTTTGGCTACCCCTCGGGTCAGGGCTAGAGATCAGGAGGAGTGTCATGATGAAGCAACAGGGTATTGCTGCTCGGCTCATGTTGGTGGAGGGCAGATGGGGCAACCACTTGACTCGTCAAATGCAACACCGGCCATCTCGTTCATTAATGTCCCGTGTGCCGATTTGATGCGAAAATGGGGCCTGTCAGGGTTGCTGCAGCACGTGGATCTTACCGATATCATCGAGGTGTCACCTTGACTCGCCGCGGTGGCCTTCTTATGAGACAGGCCTGCTAGGTGTCCAGATTCCTCGTCTGAAAAGGCGCAGAGAGACGAACATTCCGTGAAAGCATCGCCACTGTCACACTGATTGGGCGGGCTGTAGATTTGCTAAATCATAAACGGCACGGTCCATGAGCCTGGTCGCAAGGGCCACGGCATCACGAGGCTTTGCGGTGAAGCTGCACGTCTGTCATCCTGTTGCGGCAAGATCCGATATCAGGCCCCTCGTTAGATGAACACGAGCAATTTCCATGTACTGCTTTGTATAGGAAAATCCGTACGCGTCCAGCAAGCAGTCGTCACGGGATGCCCCCAGTGTCAACGAAACAAACATGCGTTCGTAAAGTGGTTCCACGGAGGATCAGCCTTCTTGACGAGCACATGCATAAGCTCAGACGGATCGTTGTGGAAGCTTAGGAACGTAGATCCCGACAGCCATCGCGCGCCAGCGGCCAGCCTCTGGACGATACTTCCATCAACAATCCAGAAGCAGTAGTAGCATCTTCGAATCACATGCGAGCGAGAAAAAGGTTCGGCGCGTAGGTGGCCTAAATCGAAGATGGGGATCTGACCCGCTGCTGGACCACGATATTTTAGACGAGCATGGCTTCGTCCGTGGCGTTGACGTGCATCAAAACGACCCCCTCGGATCATCCTTGGACTTGTCTCGCTCATCTTGTACTGTACTGTACGGACGCTCGGGACGCTGGACGACGGCTACGGCGCAGCTGCTCCCCAGGAAGACGGTTGAGATCTTGATACAGGGGCCTGCAGTCAATAGTCGCATGTACGTAACATGTGTGCATTCGCTGGCAAGTAAATCGAGCCGTGCTCTGCAGCAGTGCCACGCAATGAAGCTGCATCTCTGCAATCATAGTCAAAGTATCCGGACTTGTGTAACTCATGTGACAAGCAAAATTGTCGACGCACGCAATCTTCCCGTCTCACCATGTCGATACTCGTGTCCAGATTGTCGTTTTGTAAAAGATACTTTGGTACGGATTTGCGCGGAAAGAAAAACGATGGGTAATAGCTCCCATCGGGATATGCATGAAATTGTCAGCTCTCGCAAGGATGCAGCATTAGCGTCTTCTTCAGATCTGTTCTGTTCTTCCCACAACCATTTTTCCATCGTGTCTGCATCTCAGTTGTGGTCATCCCAGTGCGCGCTTAGGCGTGACGTTCTCGTGGTCACCTTCCCCTGGTCTGTCCCAACGACAGCTGTCAAACGACCATGCGAGTTGTTTCCGGGTTCCATGCATGCCAGCAGAAGATGCATGACAGAAGTCTGTGCTATTCCCTCAGATTGAGCAGCATCCACATCACAGGGCCTGTACATGGTTGGGCACGTCCGTAGATCTCGCAGCTTGCGCAAGATTCACACCCCTGGTTGGTGATTATGTACTGTTGCAAATGCCTCTCTCTGAACGACTGGCCGCAGGACGACCTTATTCTTCTGTACCCAGTCCTCTACCTTGTCCCTGACGATTATTGCCTCGGCAGGTGCCTTTGGGCTCGACTCGATGATTTCCATGGCTTCCAGGGTAGAGATGACATCTTCGGGCGCGATCCAGGTATCTTGCACAATGTCCTGAATGCTGATCTTCTTTGCCGAGGTTGACAGGATGCTGCGTGCAATGTTGGCACTCCAGTATGCAAGATAGCCTTTCCGACCCAAACTTGACAGCGCTGCAGTCAATCTCAGTATGAATCGCCATATCCGGGTAAATAGACATACGCTTCTCAGGCCCTCCCAATCTACCCTCCCCTCGGCTCAACTCATAACTGACTCCCATCAAAATTTGCCCTAGGCCGCGGCGCTGCCATGGCGGGAACACCAAGATGCATGCCACGTTGTTATTGTCCCAACTCATCTTCTCTTTACTGAAGAAGCCGACAATTTGCCGTTGGGCAGTGGTTGGATCATAATAAGTCATTATGTAGTAGCGGAAAGTCGTGACATCGTAGAAGACTGATTTGTTATCGAGAAAGAGCTTTGCGAAGAGTGACAGATTTTGTGTGTAGAGCTTGTGCTCCTCGCCGTCAACCTCGTAGATGGAGATTCCGCCTTGTTCGTACGTCAACGTGCCCGGCGGTGGCAACTCCTTCAAGGAGCATACTTTCTGATCACATGAGTCAAGAGATTGTGATGAGAGATCACCTGCGTACCATGTGTGCCACAAAGGGCATGAGCTCTTTCGAATAGCGGAAACACCATTGACAGACATACAGTCTTTCCACCTTATTGCCGATGAGTTCCTGTGGGTAGAATGATGGATACCATGGTTTGATGAGTAAATTTCCCAGCACCACGCTCATGACATTGTGCTCCGCATGCTTGCGGTGACGCTCCGGCGTTCGTGAGAGCGGCGACGAGGATGTCATCGCATCGACATATCATGAGGCATGTCCACAATGCATCTGTTAAGAAGAAACTTCTTTGCAAAGTACCATAAGTGGGAGGCAGGGAGCGGAAATGTAAGAAGAGTGTCTATCAAAATGCTTGGCCAAGGGATATGGTAGGATTTCGTGAAACGGACTGACTATCGCCAGTACCAAATCTCGTTGATGAATATTCTTTGATTTAAAGTATTTGGAATATATTACTTGGCTAACTATGACCTTCCATGTATTCCATAATACCCTTGCCAACGCCTTCCGGACTGGGTATATCCGCGCATACATGCGGTTGGAAGGAGAATTGACGGCCCAGAAAGTCACGTGTCGTAGGTCCAATCGTCGCCACATATATGCCTGGACTTCTAGTTCTGGCCAGATTTTGATCGTACACCCCCTCATCATTGAGCCAGCCAACTTTTCTTAACATTGCCCGACATCCCGAAGGCGAGAATACCACCACCCACATATCTGTACCTTTAGGGCGACACTGCAGGATCTTTTCGAACTCATCTCCAAAGTCTTCTTTCTCTGCTGTACCATAGACCGTCTTCTCGATCACCGGGATACGAGATTGCTCCGGGACCGTGTTCTGTAATTTGTTGGGAATAATGTCCCTCCTCTGCTCTCCGACCAAGAAGAGCAATGGCAGCCGCTGGCCATTCGGTGCGAGTGGGGACTTGTAGTTGTCCAAGATAAAATCGGAAAGAACATCCCCATTGCCTGTGTGCTCTCCAAGGATGGTGCATGGGAGCTCTAGTGCTCGCACTGCCTTTGCTGTGGCAGGTCCTACAACAAAGAGCTGGAGTCCTTCTGGCAACAGCCTGTGCTTCTGCTCATCTGATAGACTGCGAACTATCCTGGAGAAACCTTCTACTGACCGCTGCGAAGTGAAAATCATGCCTCCAAACCTGTCGGTCTCTCCACCGACTTGGTGCAAGTGCGTAAAGCAGCCATCCTCGATAACTTCCCTCAGCCAGCGGAGGGATTCTTCCACGAATTGGTGTTGCAAGACGGCGACGAAGCGAGGCTTGAACCGTACGCTCTGAGTGTTCTCGAAATACTCTTCATATCCATCAGTTGGGGCAGATTTTGTCTTGAGTAATAGGACGGGCATTCCGCTATCCCGTGTAGAGTCCGGCGCATCCGGCATGATCCTCCGTCGAAGAGTTCGCCGATCTAGGCATTTAGCTAATAGCAATCTGGCTATGTTGTTCCGGGTTCCCCGACGGCAGTCGTGATCCTCACATGAATGGAATCGTGCATGCAGGATGCAAGATCGTATCTCGAGATCTTGACATGACGCAAGCGGGGAGGTTGGTTCCTGAAGATCTGGCAGATGACGGGCGAATCTTTTTTTGTCAGCACCGAGAATTCAACCAACCCTCACCCACATCTTAATCTAGCCAAGATGTGACCGACCTCCACATGCCTGTAACCGAGACATACTATCCCATCCTTTCGCATTTTCTTTGCAGCGTTCAGAAGACGACGGGGATGCCGGCCGCACCTGTGGAGACGCCGCACGACTCGACATCAGACGCGCAGGACACCAAGGCCCAACCACTTCCCAAGGGTGTTGTCCTTGGTCCAGATGGCAAACCGTGAGGTTTGCATAGACACTTTAACAACGCATCACATGCTGACCTGACACAGATGTCGGACCTGCACATCGGTGAAATCATGGATGCAGATGACCAAATCCGCGGACAAGACAAAGACGCCATTTTCAGCTCCACCAGCACAATCTGCGACTTCGGTGCCGCAGCTCCCAGAGGATTGTCCTCCTGATGTCGAGCAGCTCGGGCGGTCGTCATGGACTCTGCTGCATACCATCGCGGCCAATTATCCCGAGCAGCCTACCTTCACACAACAGAGTGAGGCTCGGCAATTTGTGTCGCTATTCGGCAAGCTGTACCCATGTTGGGTTTGTGCTAGTGACTTTCAGGACTGGATGAAGAGCGGCCATGAGCCACGGGTCAGTAATAGAGATGAATTTGGTCGCTGGATGTGTGAGGCCCACAATGCTGTCAATGAGAAGCTAGGGAAGTCGACATTTGACTGTAATCGCTGGCAGGAGCGCTGGCGGACAGGATGGAAGGATGGGAGGTGTGGTTGACCCTGGGTCCTTGACAGAGGGATTCAACCATCAATGCACCGACAAAGGTAACCGAACAATAGTACCACGTCCTCTTGTGCGACTTTGTAGGGGTCGATGGGGGCGCCCAAGTACATGCGGCAAGGCAGAGCAGTATAGCCGGCCTCGACGAGAGCACAATGTGTTTGCATGCATCAGAAGATGGCATATGCCAGGTGCTGCACATCGAATTTTTTTTTGTATAGCTATCTATAACATATAGTCCGCTGTTGTTACACCTACACCAGAGACATGATAGAAACAGCTTAGCCGGGGCGATGCAGCATAGCTCGGTCTATCAATACACTCCACTCACACAGACTTACTCTAAAAGTTGCCCTTAGTACTTAAAAATCGTCTTATTTCTCCAAATACTAAACTCGTTTACAACTTTCTGGGTCTCCCCTACTTGCCATCCATGTCTTCCGGTTGTTGCAATGATTTCAATGTTGATATTGCGGGCAATCAATAGGGTGACGTCAGCCGCATATGACGCCAAGACATCTGCGACAGCTCGTCGATTTTGACTTTCCAAGAGCGGAATTTGGGGTTCTTCGGACTTCAACTTCTTGCCATCGAGCATTGTTCTCCGATTGACCATTTTCCCAGCTCTAAATCATGTCTCGCGGTGGTGGAACTACCTTGTATGTCACTGGCTTCGGCCATGGCACCCGCGCTCGTGATTTGGCATATGAATTCGAGCGTTACGGTCGCCTTGTCCGCTGTGACATTCCGGCACCTCGCACCGCTTCCAGCAGGCTGTGAGTAGCGCAACTTCTCTACTGTCGGCTTTGACACTGACTCAGCAGTTTCGCCTTTGTCGAATATGAGAATCGAAGGGACGCCGACGACGCTTACTACGAAATGCACAACTTCCGCTTCAGCCGCGATGAAACCCTCAAAGTCGAGGTAAGCAAGATCCAGCGCATATCCCCGGACATAGGCTGACATATCACCAGTGGGCTCGCACGCCACCATCAGCTTCATGGCGCTTCGATGCTGGCGCAGGTCCTCGTCCATCAGGTGGTCGTCGCTCTCCTCGCCGTCGTAGTGCCTCACCTCCTCGCCGAGGTGGTGGACGTGGTAGCTACTCGCCCCGCAAAGAAGACCGTCGCGAACGAGACTATGATCGTCGCGACCGTGACCGAGACCGAGACCGAGACCGATCGCGCAGTCCGGACGACCGCGACCGTGAGATGAAGGACGTCAGAGACAGCCGCGAAGACGATCGCGAGCAAGATCCCGAGCCAGAATCTGCGACCAACGGCGATGAGCGCAAGGGTGAGCGAACAAATGAGCCCCCGCATACACTAAGCTGATTCAGAATAGCAGAAGTCGACGATCTTCCACCTGCAGCTACTCACGACGATCTAGACACTGCCGAGTAGAAATTGGCTCTGGACCACTTCGGGTTCATGTCCGAATCTCGTAGAGCCAGAATGCTGGACATTAGTTGGTAGAGATGAAGATTGGGACAGGACGGGTAACACGTTGGGCAGTATAATCAGACTGAAGCACCTGCCTATTCCCTTGATGTAGCGATGGACCACAAGTTGATACAGCGTAGTTCGAGCGGTTCGGATACGTACGATGTCGGCGAACACGACGAGCACAACTACCTTTCGAACCCCTCGATACCGGTCGCGAAATCGAATAACAACTCCTTACCTCACTACTTGTGCAGTCTTCGCCAGTCCCCTACCTTACCTCCTTTCAGCTGCGGCCGATCCTACCATCCCTCCTCACGATCCTACCAGACCCATCGATCACTTCCTCCTACGCGCGTTCGTTCTGCAGAATCTCGGCCTGGATACTACTAACACAGTGTCTGTTTCGTTATGTATGCTGACTTTTTACTTGAACTAGGACAAACCATAGCTGTTCTTCATTGTCTTGCATCCCTTGAAGAGATGCTTTGGTGGCATTCGAAGACAGCAACGCCGAAATTCATTTTGACACAATGGAATCACCTGTCCTTCCTCTTGATGACTGCCAAATTGTCCATGGCTTTTCCTGTTGTAATCGTGCTCGTGGAATTGATCCCGATTGACACTCTGTTGAAAGTAGCACCAACTCGACGTTCGGATAAGTACTTCTCAATGATGCAGGCGTGCTCGAACAATGCTTCCACTTTGCACCTGCCATTTCTAATGATCTGTCAATAATATCAAATGCCCCTCTCAACTCAACATAGCCTCCGCCGGAGCATCTCATGAATATCACATCATTCATTGTGCATTCTTACCAGAGAAACTCAAATTCTCAGGACTGCGGTACGGATGCTTACTGACCGACACGAGTCACAGAATTGCCGGTTGGATGAGGCCATCTGGCGACCTTGGGCCGAGACTGTGTGCAGCTTCGAGCAGCGTTCAGGGATGAAGGGCTTTGATCTCCCTGCCAGAATCTTCAAGAGGTTCGCAAGATGCGGTGTTGTCCGAAAGCTGAGTGGGAGAAAGTGTAAGAGGGTCTGCTTCTGCGCTCCTTGGTCGGGCTAATAATTCCAGCACATCGAGAGGAGGGATGCATGCGCATACCGAAGCGTGCTGCAAGTCATCCAATCCTCAAAAATGTCGGCACCCCTCGTGACGAGCGTGACGAACACTCGCGCAAAGACCCAGTATCACAACCCCGCAGCGGCCGAGTGGTTCAGTTCCAGTTTTACGATGGGTCGCCTGGATCAGCCAGCGAAGAGCTCTTCCCTGCAGATATAGACGTACCAGAGACATCTCGATCCGGCCATCAAACAGTCCGCAGATCTCTCAAGCGCTCCAAGAGCGCTGATCCAGAGACGTCCGCTTTGAAGAACAGTTTCTTCTATGACTTCGACATCCGCCCACAATTCCTAAGAAAGAAACGCGGCATGCCGCTACCTATTGATACACAACATCTCGTACCTAAGATTACGACTGTCGAGCCGGAAATGGTTCTCATGGCCAACTCTCCATCATCGTATAACCCATCTGCCATTAGCGCCAGTCCAACCAGTCAAGCGTCGACTGCGCCTACTTCGATATTCTCAAACGTCAGCTCCGTCCAGTCGCAGCATTCACAAGAGGCAAAGATGCCACTGGAGACTGTAGTAGAGAACGGTCTGAGTACCACCACTACCACGATCGAGGAGCCGATGCTGTCACCTATTCAAGAAGCAGTGCCCCGGTACTTGGAATTTCCCACTCAAGATACCCATCAGGCACCAGTATCACCCGCAACATTGTCTGTCTCCATCTCCACAATCGAAAAAGCGGCAGCAACCAAGATCTACCTGGAGGCCTACTTCAGCAAAGCCTTCTGCGACGGTCCCACGGATCGGTCCATTCGCCGTCGAGCATTTGAGAGAGACCTTGACTCGATGTCAGTGTCAGACGAGCAGCGTATCTTCGCACGCATGGAGTAGTACCAAGCAGAAGCAGCGCATACCCGTCAAGTACGAGTACTCAAGACCACTTCTCTCATCCGCCATGGAATGAAAGGTATCGACATCGCAGGCTACGAGGTCGTCCGAGTCCTGGGAAAAGGCAGTTTCGGAGTCGTCCGTCTGGTCACTGAGAAGAGCAAGTCCTCCACGCCTCTTATTGATCCCGTGACTACCACGAATGGAAGCCCGGATATTGCTCCTACCATCAACAAGCGCTCCGCCCTCAAGCTTCTCAAGCCAAATGAGGTTTACGCCATGAAGGTCATTCGCAAATCGACCATGCTTCGCAACAGCCAAGAAGCCCATCTACGAGCAGAGCGCGACTTTCTCGTCGCCTCATCCGGTAGTCGATGGGTTGTTCCACTCATCGCCTCGTTCCAAGACAACACCAACCTCTATCTGGTGATGGAGTACATGGTCGGTGGTGACTTTCTTGGCCTTCTGCTGCGTGAGGACGTCCTTGACGAGAGCGTGGCTCGGTGGTATGTTGCAGAGATGGTACTGTGCATCGAAGAAGCGCACCGCATGCGTTGGATTCACCGGGATATCAAGCCAGACAACTTCCTCATCGACGCCCATGGGCATCTTAAGATCAGTGATTTTGGTCTAGCATTCGATGGTTGGTGGGGCCACGACCAAGGTTACTTTGCTCGGCACCGGTATTCCATGCTCGACAGACTCGGTATCAAGGTTCGAGGTGACGATGAAGATCAGACCGAGGCAAGTACTAGCCAGCCCAGCGCTCCCAACCCATATCCCGAACAGCAGCGCTCTCATCCTGACCTGCGTGGCGACATCAGCAAGGACGCCTCCGCACCTCTCATAGGCGACCTCCTCTCCCACCGTGACCGCACCGAGCGCCGCCAGATGGCCAAATCGATTGTCGGTACAGGCCAGTACATGGCGCCTGAGATCATCCTTGGCTGTGCCTATGACGGGCGCTGCGACTGGTGGAGCCTCGGCGTGATCTTGTACGAGTGCCTATACGGCCGCACACCATTCTACCGCGAGAACAGGCAGGCGACCAAGGAATGCATCGTCCGACACGACGAGACGCTCTACTTTCCTGACAGTGACAGGTGGAGTCGACCTGGGAGCGAGTATCGCCGATGGTTGCCAAGCGTCAGTGGGACCGCAGTAGATCTGATGCAGGGATTGCTCTGTGAACGCGATATCAGGCTTGGAAGCAGGACGTACAGGTGGAGCGAGTTTCGTCCCGGGAGATTGAGGCACTTTGGTGGTGGGCTAGGAGGTGGAAGTTCGGGGGCCGGGAGATATGTGGTGCCTCATGCAGCGGAGGAAATCAAATCACATCCGTGGTTCTCGGGCGTACCATGGGAGGAAATGTATCGGATGGTCCCGCCTTTTGTCCCTCGACTCAGAGAAGGCCAGAGCGTGACGAAGTACTTTGAGGACGAGAAGAGCATCATGTTGAGTGAGAGCAGCGAGGAGAGCAGCGGAGAGGAAGAGCCGCCATTGAACAATGGAGCGCCAACCACCGAGGGTCTGGGAGATAGTCTAGACGGGATGCACGACGAGCAAGGCACGAGCAAAAGCGGACAGGGACAATGGCTTCGCAGAGCACGAGTCCTGCGCGAGAAGCAGGAACTCGGGCTTCAAGACAAGAACGACGATTCCTTCGAGCGGCTCAAGCAGGACGTCGGTCCATACTGGGACTGCTGGAAGTCAGCCCGCAAGATGGAGCTCGAAGCCGCAGAAGCAAGCGCCAGCTCAACTAAAGGCCACGCTTCACCACCGGTACTACAGTCCACCTCACCAGCCACCATCTCCCCCATCACAGCCACGAACCCATGGTCTTCCACAACCATCATCCCAGCTCAGAGCGAAAAGAGCCCCCATACCCTGCCCGATGTCCCCACCTCCCCGCTCCCGGCCCAGCACATCAAAGACTGGAACCCCTTCCCCGACGCTAAAGCTCATCCAGCAGCAGACCACACGTTGCCCGCAGCCAATATACCAGCCAAACATCCCCCAACGGCACAAGCCAGCTCTATCCGGGTGGACAGGAGGAAGCCGAAGACGAAGAAGAGGGCAAAGGACAAGTTGTTGCGCGACACGATGTATGCCAAGGAGGTGATGGAGGTCAGGAAACGGACTGCGTTTTTGGGGTATACGTATCGGAGGATGAGGGGGCCGGTGGGGTGGGGTGAGGGAGGGATTGAGGCTTTCGTGTTCGGGAAGGGGATGGGGGAGGGAGGCGCGGTGCAGGGTATAGGCGGCCGAGGAGAGGGGCCTTTGGAGGGCTTGGGTTTTGCGGATGGGGCTGTGGAGGGTCAGGAGGTCGGGTGGGGGATTGGTATCGGAGGCTTTGATGGGGCTTGTGATGGACAGATTACGAGGAGAGAAGGTGGAAGGCGAAAAAAGGGGAAAAAGGGTAGGAGGAGGAAGGGGAAGGGAAGGGTTTGGTGAGGAGATCAAAGCGTGGTATTTCGTTTGGCGTCGCTTTGGTCGGATTTGGTTGGCGTTTGGGTTTATGGTTAGTGGAGTTGATTGAATGTATTCCTGAGTTTTCATGAAGAACCAGATCAATGAATCAGTGTTATCTGGGCATGAGTTACCGTACATCCCATCCCATGTGTGACCCCAGAACGACCTCCCGGCTTTCCAAACATGATACATATAACATCAACCCATAAGATATTCTCCAATCAAAACAAACTAAAAGCCGCCCCCATCGCCCCAGCCAACAGTACCGCCCCGACCGCGCCTGCGACCTCTTTCACCCCGGCGCCCTTCTCGCCCCCAGATGACGAAGATCCAGACGACCCACTCTCCTTGCTCATATTATACAACGACAGCGTCAGCCTCCCTCCGCAAATCTCAGTGTTGTTGCCCCCGCATCCGATACTGCAATTGCTCTCGTCCAGCTTCTTGGACAGCGAGGAGATGTAGGTTCCGCCCCAGCACTCGCGGCCGTACTCGATGCCGCAGTATTGGTAGTTGTTGCCTTTGCAGAATGTGAGGCAGGATTCGGTTGTTTGGGAGTTGTTGGAGATCTGTGTAGACAGGGGTTAGCCGTGTGGTGCGGCGAATGGGGGAAAGAGGGCAAGGAGGAAGGGGCGTTACCATTGAGCCCGTGTTGATGGCGCGCACGCCGCCTGCGTTTGCGTAGCCGGTCGTTTCGTTGTAGCAGCCTGAGTAGGAGTAGCCGAAGAGGCCCGCACCTGGAGCGGCGCCCACGACGGCGGGGGTTGGGTCCGCGATCTCGGCTGTGGTGGTTGCGAGGGCGGACGTGATGTCTGCAGTTGCGAGGGTGGAGATGGAGAGGAGGGAGAGGGCGAGGGTGGGAAGGGAGAAACGCATGATGGCTTTATTTGGAAATTGTGTGTTTATACAGGGTGTAGTATAGTTTTGTTGGGGAGAGCGTCGTTTGGTGGTATACAAGATAGAGAAGCAGTAAATGAATAAACGCCAAAGGAAGGACAGTGTGCTCGTAGAGCGGGTAGTGATACAGAGAGGAAGAGAAGGGAAACACGGCGCGGTTTTGCTTACCTAGATGTGCGTTGAGGCGTTTCTCGGGAGTCTGTCCAACGGCAGAGACGAACGAGAGCTGCATGAGGTTGAATAGATCTAACGCCTCATGCCCCAAAAGGGACATGCTCGGGACCTTGGGGCACCGCCAAACTTTGAAATTGCCAGGGACCAAAGGAAGATCTCCCGCACTGCCGAGAGATATGCGAGCGCCGTCAACAACATGTGCTGGTCGTTAATGTCTCGAGGCTCAGCAATAGCAAGTCATGCGCTTCAGACGAGTGATGATCCAACATCTCGCTCGTCTCCAACCACTCATTTCCTCACACACAGCGATCGTAAGAGCGACTACCACACTCTGAGCATCCATCCCAGCACTGCATCTCCCCGCGGATCTAACCGAGAGCTTAAAGAGCTGATCAGCAAATGCGTCATCGTGCGATTTGCAATGTGGGAGATTTCCTCCATGCAGGTGCCCATGGTGGCTTACAGGTCGCGCAAGTACTAAGCTGTACCACATCAGACAATCACCTTGAGCAGTCTTCTCCTTCTTCTGCAATGCTCCTGTTGGCTGCCATTTAAGCGACCTCCTCCTACATGCTGTGTGGTCATCTCAATCAGCCTGCCGCACTTCCCCTCTCGACTGCCCCGCCATGAAGAAGAATTTCAAGTCACAGGCCAGCAGTGGCCGCGCTGCAACTGGCACTTCTGCTTTTGGTGGCTTTGGTGCTTCTGGATTTGAATCTAGCTCTTCGCCGCTGTCATACGTCTATGAGCCTCCAAATCTCTCTGGCATTTCCGACCCGAATGTCGTAGTACAAATCAAGAATCTCATGAAGAAGGACGGCACTACAAAATCAAAGGCATTGGAGGATGTTACAGCATATGTCACCGCCACAAAGACGACAATCGAGGAAGACCTCATCGCAGCTTACACGAAACTGTACCCTCGCTTGTCTATCGACTCAGACAGGCGAGTCCGCCAACTCTCCCATACCCTTGTTGGCCACATTGTCACAAAATCTGGCAAGCGTATGGTGCCATACCTGCCACAGATAGCAGGTCCTTGGCTGTGTGGCCAGTATGATCCCGACAGAGGTACATCAAGATCAGCAAGCGAAGCCTTCCAGCGAGCATTCAATACACAAGAGAAGGGGCAGAACTTCCGCAAGGCCTTTCATCGCCAGATCGCAGAGTACTGCAAAGATGCGGTACTTCATGAAACACCTCAGACACTCAGCGATATGCGCAATGTCACAAAGGAAGACGCAGAGGCCATCTATTATCGGGTCGTGGCCACAAGTCTGACGCTTGTGTCGGTACTCATCATGCACACACCTGACGAAGAGTTCGAAAAGGTATCCGATGTGTATGCGGATATTGTCGCCAACAAGCTCTTTCTGGAATTATTGTCCGCTGCCGAGCCTTCCACTCGTGCCGCAGTCATACGCGTTTTTCGCAGCTGTTTGGAGGACTCCAAATTTGCCGCGCATTTGGATTTCACGCTCACAGCTTCGGTCCTATTCAGCAAGGTGTTACCCGCCGACCAAACGATCACTGCGGCAGATGTGCTTGGTCTTCTTCTTGTGCTTTCTGAACAGCAGCCAGGCATTTGGACTGACAGTAAGAGCAAAAAAACACCGGATCACCGTCTGCGAAGCTTCATCAAGAAAGGGTCCCAGACTTCAAGTTCCGAATACTGGGACACTTTGTCAACACTGTTCGACCGACTACCGCCTGAGATCCTCCCCTCCGACATTGCCGCGTCGAAAGAGTGGATATCCGCACTGCTAGAAGGTGTATCTCAACGGCAGGAGCCACGGCACACGACTTCTGCTTGGTCTAATTACTTTGGCATCACCGATCGGCTGTCTCGTCGTCTTCCGGAGTCTGATAGAGATGTTTTCCTCGTGGACTGGGTTGTCCCTGTCATCGACCAATACCTGAGTCCAGAGGAAGCGAATAGAAAATGGAGCATGCCTGTGTCTAAACCAGAATCATTACTTGCCAAGGCTTTCCTGTTGGACAGTATGGTCTCTATAATGCAAACGAAATGGCCAGAATATACCACGAGGCTGATCGACACCATGAAAATGTCACAGCCTGAGCAATCCAGCGAGTATGCAAAGTCCCAAGACTCGGTGACAGAAGCTTGCCGTCGATGGACGTCTCTGCAACTCGCTGTACTCTCCGGCCAGCATGGCGTTCCACAGGAGCTGAAGCAGACTATCGAAGATCAAGCTAGCAAAGCAAGCCAGGCCTCCATCGATCTCCTGGTTGCACGTCAAGGTAAACCGTACGGAGCGGCCTCCTTGATTGGTGAGCTTTTACGTCACGAAGATCGGCTACTGCCTTCGGAGGATGCACAAAAGCCCCTCATGGCCTTCTTGCAGGAAGATACCCCGTCATTGCTCTTCTCACCAAGCCAGGATGCACTGTTAGCCGCCTTGTACAGTGTAACTCAATCGGAATTCTTTGAGCCGACTTGGAATGCATGGGCAGATCATCTCTCAAAGTCCAGCGTAGACAAAAACAGCTCTGCTGCCATGACCAAATTTCTCACCATCTCAAAGACTGAAAAGGTCACCCGACTCGCATTACAGCACAGTGGTGTCCAGCAGGTCTTACGCGCAGTTCTCCAACCACCGCAGCCCACTAAGCTAGCATCCGACAGGTTGAAGGCGCTGACCTCGCTCTTGTCAGACGACACCAAGACCGAACTGCTGGCAGACTCGATGGCCGCTCTCGACACTTCGGACAATACTATGTCTGTGATTGACACCTTTGAGGTGCTTGACCAAACACAACCTGGTATGCTCAGGACTTTTGCCGCGAGTGACAAAGGCGACAAGTTACTCCCTCAAATAGTAGCCATCCAACAGTCTGGTTCAGCAGAGCTGTCAGAAAAGGCTCGTCAGCTTCACGACCGTCTTTTGGGAGTTGATGGAAGACCTCTCAGCCCTAGTTCGTCTATGGGTCTCATTCGCCGCGAACTCCAATTAGCATCGCCGACAAGCCTTCCGATCGCCATGGTCCTCGATATCGTAGAATCACAGCTTCGAGACTCAAGTACTGAGCTCGTAGAGATACTCCAGTCTCTGGTCGCGCCTTGGGAGACCGCTCTTCAATCGTTCTCATGGCGGGTACCATTCCCAAGTCTTGCAATCATGAATCCTCTGGGAGGGGCCATCCATCTTGTGGAGAGTCAAAGCAAGCAGGATCGTGCTCCAGTAGACAATGAGGGCCTAAGTCTTGCCGTCAGGATCGCAATGTTCGCAAGGACGGCACTGCATAAGACTGCCGAGGCTTGGGTACGAGAGTCTCGGCAAGAGGCATACTTACTCAGTCTACTGTCCTGGACTGCACTACTAGTTGATGATAACATCAACATTTACGGCAGCAACAATATTTGGATCAGGACACCGCTTCGTCAAACCGATGACATTGTTACTGACTTCGTGGCGGACGCAAGAAAACACGTCAACCAGCGGCTCACAAGCACGGGCGTGGACTCAGAAGTATTCCTGGAATTCTCCGACATCAACCTCGAGGGTATTATTTCAACTACTCCGATCGACTTTTGCAAAGCAAGATCTTACTTTACCGCGTTCAGTGAGGCGACCGAAGAGCGTGGAATTCCTCGGCATAAAGTCGATGAGATGGTGGAAGACGTCAAACAGTATCGCAAAGATCAGAAGACGCTCGCACTCTGCACTGTCATCAGTATTTTATCGCCCGAGCTCTCCCTTTCTGGTTATCTGCAAAGGTATCTGAATGAGCTGGTCGCTGATCTGACCAGTGTGGAGGACACCAAAGACACCAAGGTGCTCCAGAATTTGGTGGTGCTCAATCTCATGCTTCGTGGCAGTAGCAATCTGGATGGTCTCGTTCAGAAGCATCGGCTCGTGTTGTTGGTCAAGCACATCACTCCTTGGCTCGCAAACGGCAAAGCTCAGCCCGATATCGCCGCTCAAGTCGCCATCGCTTTCCAGACGCTGCTACCTTGTATCCATGACATATATGGAGAATACTGGTCGGATATCCTCGACGCTATGGCAAAGTCGTGGAAGGACGGTGTAGTGGCTTACCCCAAGGGCGTTGACGAACATCGGCTTGTCCTCGTACATTCGACGCTTCGTCTTCACACGGTGATCAACTCGATGTCGAAGCAAGAGGAACCAAACGAGGAACCAAATGAGGATCTCGTAGATGCCATGAAAGAACACAAATCAAATATCGATGTTGGTTTGGTGGGCCTGCTGGTTGATCAGCGACCGCTGCCAGAGGGCGACAGCATTCCACTGAAGATCACAGACGAACTGATCGCAAGAAAGGCACCGTATGTCGGGCAAATCAGCAGTGCCATTGCCGAAGATCTTTACCCGCAGCTCGACTCCAAGTCGCAATCTCTGCGTTTTGCCGCCTTTGATCTTCTGCGGAATCACATCGATAGTGCTCAGGAACAGATCTCCTTTGATGCCGCTTTAGAGAAGAAGGCTGCGCACCTGCCCGAGCAGCTGCTCTCGCTTGTTCTGGATACTCCAGACAACGATGCCGTTCTCTCTGCCTCATTTGAAGATAATGTTCCAAGCGATTTGCAGACCTACCTCCTCAGTTGGCTGCTTGTGTTTGCTCACTTCGACAAGGCCTCTGCAAGGGTCCGTGAGGACTACATCGAGGACCTCAAGTCAAGCGATCACCTACCTCCCCTCCTCGACCTCATTTATGACTTCCTTGGCCACACAACCGGCAAGGCCCTCGACGCCTCCAAATTCCCAGTCACGACTTACGAACTCAACTCTCAAGAAAGCCCCGAGAAGGAGACCCAAGCCCTCTTCATCCACCTCTACTACCTCTCCCTCGTCTACCTCCCAAGCCTAGTCAAGCAACACTACCTCTCCCTGACCAACCGCGTCCTCTCCAACGCCATCTCCACCTGGACCGCCAAACACATTTCCCCGCACGTCATCCATTCGCTGTTCACAAAAGTCACGACCTGGTCCGCCTCCTTCTCCCATGATCCCGAGTACGAAAACTTCTCCATCAAAGTCTCGCCCAAGACCCGCGAAGTCACCGCCTCGTACCTCATCGACGAGCAAACAATGTCCATCCTCGTGGCGCTCCCCGAGTCCTATCCGCTCACGGGCGCCAGCGTCACCGGCCTGTCGCGTGCGGCTTTGGACCCCAAGAAATGGCAGTCGTGGCTGCGGGGATGTCAGGGTGTGATTCAGTTCTCGAACGGGGATCTGGTGGATGGGTTGGGCAGCTGGAGGAGGAATGTCAATGGGGCGCTCAAGGGGCAGACGGAGTGTGCGATTTGTTACAGCATTATCAGTGGAGACAAGCAGTTGCCGACCAAGAGGTGTGCGACGTGTAAGAACACGTTTCATAATAGTTGTTTGTTCAAGTGGTTTAGGAGTAGCAATAGTAGTAGTTGTCCGTTGTGTAGGCAGGGGTGGAGTTATAGTGGTTAGGGGACCGAGTGGTGGTGCGTCTTGTAGATAGAGTTCTGAGGGAGATATATGCATTCACGATGATCTGTCTCTTCGTTGGGTACCTTGGTATTGCTCAATTGCTTTCGTTTCCGAGGCTGGGAGCAGGTCCACCTCGGACCTCGACTCTTTGTGGGAACCTCACCTTCATCATTTACACTTCAGCATTCAACCTCCTCTTCTGCCTGTTCCTGTAATATTCTTGAAATTCAAAACGAGGTGTCAACATTCCCGCTTGTGTCTGTTTGCGCGCTGCTTCCTGTGCTAGGCTGGAAGATGGCTGCCGATTAAGATTGACTGTCTCAGACACCTGTCCACCTACCATTTTCGCCAGCGAGGGTAGGTCATTCTCGCCCATGTTGATGAGCAACTCGAAACTCGCAACAAAAGTCTTCAAGGCTGCTACACTGCTATAATTTGCAATTTCACTGCTTGATAGACTTTGACTACCTGTTGTTGCCTTGCTAGCGGCGTCAATCAGGCCAAACACCGGAATACGGCACGACTACAGACCAACTCCAACCATATATACACATGAGAACTCTCTCATTTCTTTCTACCTTATACGTCTTGCTTGTCTTCTTCTATATACAAATCGCCCCAGGTGCCACCATGCTTGATGTCTATAAGCCCGTGTCGCCAGACACTTACGCCGAGGTCTACCCTTCTAATCCCTCGCCCAAAGTCAAGGAAGTCGCCGATCTGTTCATAGAATGGTTTAATCTGCTCATAGACATGCGGTACATCAGGGCTGAGCATGTTGCTTTCGCACCACATAAGCATCTTCGAATCAACACTACACAACTGGCACAGTTTGGGCTCTCCAAGGACGTTGTGGATCTGTGGCAGATGTTGCCATACAAGACCAACGGGCATACAGAATGGAATTTTGGGTCCGACGGCGGCGAATTTCTCTTCTGGGGCGAATTCATGGACGACCTGCGAGGCGACAGAATAGATTGGTGGAGGAATGTCTGTGATCCATTCTATGCACTCGAAGATATAAGTCCGCACCACGCTCATTTGGGCGACCAGCCCGAGGACAGCAGATCACGAGGATGGGACCACGAAAACGGGCCCTTCATGCGGCCCTGGTACGCTACCCTGTCAAATTGCGGAAATCACGGCAGCATCATGATTTACAATGCCAAAACCGGTATATCCTTTCTTCCCACTTGCCCTCTCCCCGCCACCAGCTAACTCATCACAAGACCACATCTGGCTCATCGACCAACTCGGCGGCACCAACGACCCCGCCTTCGACGGCGCATTCTACCACCACGACGCCACCATAACCAACACCCACGACCTAAACAAGCACCCCTCGCGCCCCGCCCCCGTCTTCCTCCGGGACATGATCTCCAAGTTCCGCACCCTCACCTACATCCCAGGCGGTCTCTACAGCCGAGAATCGTACGGTCTTCCCGCAGGCGACGACGGCGACGACGACGACAACAACGACAACGACCCTGACGACCGCATGAACGCCTCCCCCACCTCCACCTCCTCCGACAACCAAGACCGCTACACCAACTTCATCTCCCTCTATCGCAAATGCGGCTGGCCCCAAGCCTTCAACCCCCTCCTCTTCGACCGCCTCCGCTCCACAGGCGGCAAAGCCTACTCCCCCTGGGCCTACTCCTCCCGCGACGACGCCCCATCCGCGAAGAAGCAAGCCTACAAGCCCCTCGACGACCTGTACATGCTGCTGATCGAAGCGAGCCAGCGCGTGCAGACGCGCGTCCACCTCGTCGATGCCCGATGGCGATTGGAGTGGAAGGTGTGGCTCACTACATGGCCCGGGGGTGACCGGGCGGCGCAGGACGAGTGGGAAGCGAGGGATATGCGGGGGAAAGTGGAGATGTGGAGCTCGGAACTGGTGCCGGAGACGGAGAGGTGGGGGGACGAGCAGGGCAAACTGGCGGCGGAACTGGAGTTCTGGGTCCAGGAGAGGGGGGAGGTGGAGGGGCGGACGGGACGGTATGCCACGGAGGCGTGGGGCGGTGTGGAGGCGGAGGAGTGGGAGGGGTATAAGACTCAGAGGATGGAGATGGCTGAGGAGAAGATCAGGACGTTGGAAGGGTTGGTGAGGGATAAGGGGCCTGAGGAGCGGAGGTTGAGGAAGTGGAAGGAGGGGAAGGATCGGGCGAGACTGGTGAGTGAGGAGGCGTGGGAGTGGTGCAGGGAGGAGAGGAGTCCGTGGGAAAAGGGCGGGCCGGACGCGGTGAGTATCCTCGGGAGTGGGTTCATGGTGGAGGATTTGAGGAGTGTGTTGGAGGCGGATTTGGAGCTGGAGGATCTTGAAAGGGAGATCACGGATCAGTTCTCGAGGAAGGAGGAGAGGAGCTGGGCGGGGAAGAGGAAGTGGAAGAATGAGGGCGGGAGGGTCGTGATGGCTGATCCGCCAGAGGTGAAGAGGGATGAGTTGTAGATCAATAGAACCCTGATCGTCGGCATATAGATAGGGGAGGGCACAATGGCCAGGTAGTAGAACATGAGTGGATTATCTCAAAACATTGGTCTGTCTGTCAAGTAATTTAACGCCAGCCCATCTATGTATCAGTCGTTGAGTCCTGAACAAACCCGTCTCATCAAGTACATCTCGCGTGATCATGTATATATCCCCATCATGAAGCCCTGCGGTGCCGAAAGCACGTCCATGCGATGCAAATTACCCAACAGGCTCATCCCTGCACCCCAGAACGCCATCAAGGAAACCCACTCCAACCTCTTCATCCCTCCCTAGGACTTCCCACCGCTTCCCTACCCTTCCCCTTCCCAACCTTCCCCCCAAACTCCTCCCCACTATCCCCCTCCACAAAAGTCCAACTCTCACTCTGCCCCTCGGCCTCGACCTCCAAATCCTCCTCCTCACTCTGTCCCTCCTCGACCCTCCTCCCCCGCCTCTTGACCAACGTCTTCGCATACTCCAAATCCCTATACACGGCCTTGATCGCATTTCCCACCCCATCCTCGCTCCGGATCTGCTCCCCCAGCACCCTGGCCTTCTCCCTCATCCTCGCGTCGTGCGTCGCGATCCACAGCGCCTTGCCCAGCACCTGCTCGCTGACCTTCCTTATACAAACGCCCACGCCGAGATCGTGCACCCTTGCGCCGAAGAAGAACTGGTCTCCAAAGAAAGGCTTGATGATAGTGGGCACGCCAGCGCGGAGGCTGGCGCCCGTTGTCCCGGCGCCGCCATGGTGGACCGCCGCGTCGATCTGGGCGAAGAGCCAGTCGTGAGGCGCGGACGAGATGGCCATGATGCAGTCCGGCAGGGGGATTTCCGGGACTGTTTTGGCGGCGTCGTCGAGGCGGTCGCTCCACCCTTTGCTCAGGATGCAGCGGACGTCGGCCTTTTCGACGGCTTTGACGATTGCTTTTGTCAGGGCGCGGGAGTCGGAGACGACGACGGAGCCGAAGCCGATGTACACGAGGGGGACGCCGTCGGAGCGGGCTTTGTTGATGAAGGCGAGGAGCGGCGGTGGGGGGACCCACGAGGTGGCTTCGTCGAGGAACCAGTAGCCTGTTACGCGGATCCAGTCGGAGAAGTCGAGGGGTGGGACGACGACGGAGGGGGAGAAGTTGTAGAGGAAAGGCACTTTGTTGGGTTGGAGGCGGTCGAGGGTTGTTGGGCGGAGGCGGAGGACTTTGCGCCGCCAGCGGTTGATTTGCCCTGCTGTGGACTGCCAGAAGAGGTTGTCGAAGAGGACGTACGTCATGTAGTTGTAGGCGCCGCCCATCTTGTGGTTGGGGACCGCGAAGGCGTGGGGGTAGGCGCGGGTGCGGGTCCAGGGCATGGTGAAGGCGCGGAAGTAGGGGATACCGAGCGCTTCAGCGATGTGGATGCCTGCCATGGCTGAGGGAGACTCGATGAGAACGTCGGACCCTTGGCAGGCAGTCCAGGCAGTGGTGAGCAGCGTGTCGAGAAATCCACGCATTTTGGCGTTCGCTTCGTAAATGAATGAGGGCGTGAACATGCCGTTGTCGACACAGATGCGCATGAGTTCGGCGGGGTCTCCTTCGACTGGTGCAAAATCAATGCCGTGCTTTCGAATCCAAGGCTCGAATTCGGCATGGGTGGCAATCTTTGCTTTGTGACCTTCGGCGAGCAGCCCTTTGCATAGCGCAATGTATGGCTGCACGTCACCTCGTGAACCAATCGTCAAGCAAGTAATGGCCAGAGGTTCGGAAGGCTTGAAGTCGAGCAGCGAAGCCTGAGGATCGTCGAAAAGAATGGTAGGCGCACCATGGTCTGTTTGCTGGTAAGTGAAACGTCCTTTTGAACGAATTTGAAAGTCGAACTCACCTATTTCGTCAATATCTCGAGGTAACATGATATCATGATCCGCGTAGCCATCCGCTCTGGCCTCTTGAAGTCGTAAGTTCTCTTGCGCGGCTTGCTCTGCTTCTGCCTGCTCTTCTTCGGTAATGGTAATATGTTCGACCCTTTGTTTCATGGTATCGAGTGATTTGAGAATCGTCACCGTGCAATCATCTCGCAGTCCTGCAGTGTTGAACTCGAAGAAGATCTCCTCGTGACCACGAATTACCACTACCATGCCGGAGTACCCAAAGCGGAACCCCTTCTCCTTGTCCACATTAAGGATGTCTTTGAAGGGGATGATAAGCTGTCAGTATGTTAGTACGAGTTTTTCTAATCTTGACCTATTAGTGGGCTGACCTTGGTTCGCGTGCCCGGCAACAAACTCCTGAAGCACAGCTTCGTACTTCCGATATAGATCTTACCGTACAAGGGCAACACCCGCATTATGTGAGCAAAATACGACGCAACGAGCTTCTCGCTTTCCGGTAGAGCAAAGTAGTCCCTGAATCTCGCTTCCGCTTGTGCAGTGTCTGACTCCTCATCTGGGTCGTGAACGTAATCTTCACTTTGAAGTCCATCTGCATCAGCGTAATGCCTCTTCCCTCCAGCCCACATGCCGTAAACCTTCTCGTAGTATCCGCGCGGTATACTGCTCATGCGCCGTCCCTGGTCGCGCAGCATTCCTGCCAGGTCGGTGGCTTGTCTGATGGGGTAAGCACCTGCGCGCATAAGCCCTCCTAGCGACTCTGTATACGAGCCGCTTTGACGTGGTTCTGCTGCTGGAGCCGTGATGGCCTTGTGAACTTGCTGAGCGCTGCTGGGCTTTGAAAAGTCAATTGACTGGGTCTTAGGGCTCAGAGGCGACTTCTCGATCCGACGCTCGTTACTAGCAGATCTGGAGGAAGCTGCTGACCGCATGAACTCCCCACTGGGTCGCAATCGTGGAGACTCAGCTCGTCGTCGAGAGGCAGATGTTGCAAGTGTTGGATCCCGGAAGACGCCACTACCGCTTAGAATACGACTTCCTGACGGATCTGACTCTGACTGATCTACACTCTCGTTCATGATTGACTGAGGTGCACTATCGTCTGCGGTCACAGACGACTCGGGTGAGTGGTCGAAAGCACCAGGCATCGGCGACTTGGCTCTCGCTTGTGGTTTGCTGAAGCTGACCCGACTTGCGGCACTGACGCTTCGGTATTGCTTGTCGAAACTGGCGCGCGGGCGATCAATACTACGACGTCCGCCGTCAATGCTAGACCGGCCGGATCTGATGATATCCATGCTCCTGCGGGGTCCATCTGCAACAGGGATAGTCGCGCGGACATTCTCATAGATCTCAGGAACTGTGAGATTCATGGAAGGCCGACCTTCACCCTCTATCTTTGGCGACGTGACCCCACTGCCTGGCTGAGATGCCTCCTTGCCAGTCTGTTCCAGAAGTGCCTTGGCCGCCATCGTATCTTGGGTCATAATCTTCAGCACATTCAGGGCGTCCTTGCCGAAGCTGAAGAAGGAGAAGAAGTATTCGTCGACGGCATACGTCTCGTCGTTGTCGATGACACGGATCTTGATCGTCTCTGCAAAATCGATAACCGGATTCTCTTCAATATCCAGGATGTTGTCGATCGGTAGCGAGATCTTGACACTGTCACCGTCGTTGTGCGATCTGAAGATCACCTTCTGCAGCTGCTTGACCCATTCCTTTGCGCTTGGAGCGCTATCGGCCTTGAAGTGGTACGTCCGCTTGTCTGTGGTTACGGAGAAGAAAGTGGTTTCCTTAGTCCTGTCCTTCTCTTTCTCTTTTTCAAGATCGGCCGATATGCCGTATCTCAAATCTATGTTCCCACTTGGGAAATACGGTGTCGAAGGGTCCGTGAAGTATGAGAAGACGGTCCCTTTCAGCGTGAACCAGTATCGCCGATAATGTGGGTTTGTCTTGCCTCTCTTCGCTAGGTATCCAGACTTGATGGTGGTGTTACTCTTCTGCTGAAGATATGCATAGAAGCAGACATGGCGCTGGGTGATGTACATGTAGCCTTGCAGAAGTACGTTCGCCAGATACCAACATGGGTACTCGGAAATGACCTCTTCCGACTGGTCGAACTGAAAGATGTCCTTGAGTGCCTCTGGTAGCGCTACTGGAGCTTTGCGACTGCTTCGTAGGGATGTGGTCGAAGCAGAAGCCTTATTGGTTAGGGTCGCATTAGACGAGTCAAGCGAGTCGGCGGCGTTCGCGCGAGCCTGTAGCATCTGGCTCATGACAGGAGCATCCCGGAAGGTGTTTTCCTCCATCGGTGGTGACGAAAGAGGCGAAGACGCTTTCCTACCCCTCTCATCTTTGTCCTTTGCATGCCTTGACCGTAAGCCAGGAAGTGAGCGTAGGAGTTTGTGATCCGAGAGCTTCTTCTTTTGCTTTGGGCGGGACGGCCCTGCTGGATCAACTTGGGAACCATATGATGGCCTCGTTGGCTCCGACACAGCACCAGAAGACTCGTCTCCACTTTCCTCGCTAACTTCCTCATCCAAGATACTCTTGAAGTCCTCCTTCGACTGGGCCGCCGCTATCACGCCGAATACTGACTGATGCATGAAAGGCATGCCTCCCCTCTCCATATCAACTTCCTCTTGCGCCTCATCATCATCGTCTGTCTTGAATCTGTCTGGGAGCTTAATCATGCCAGGGTCTCGTTTTCGTCGTGAGAGCTGCCGGCTTGCTCGGCGATGTTGGGATGTATTCCTGGCCGCCATGTTGGTGGGAGAGATAGCGGTGCTGTCTCGAGTGTCCAAGGCCAAAATCGCGTCAGGAGGTCCAGCTCAGTGATTGGGTGATCCGCATGTGGACGGAAGCATAGCGCGTGATCCGAGTGAATGCTCAAGAGTCATAGCGGGTTTCTGCCTGGTTTGGATGTTGGATCGTCAGGCCCAGACTACATTATGGGCACAGAGCGTATCGAGTCATTCCAGCGACTCGACAGAAGGTCAGTTTGGGATGGTAGAGAGACGGTATCCGTGTTGACAGGAAGAGGGCGGGAGGGAATGGTTGTCTACCAAAAGATGGGCTAGCCAAGCCGGACCGAGCATGTGATGAATGCCTGGGGTTTGGGGTCCACCCGGCGGAGCTCCGAACTGCAGCTTCTCGCCTGACCTTGCCCTCCCTATCTTTGGCCTATCGGCTTCGATATAGTATTACGCTATCACAACCAGATCGTTATTCGATCGAGTACATGTTCACGGTAGTGTTTGCACGACATATTGCAGGCGTTGTGTCTAGGTCTGAAAAGCACATCATCATAACGCACGAAAACCATCACGCCAGATATTGCGACATTGCTTGCATTTCGTCGTCAGTCTCATTATCTATAAACACGCTAGCTACATCGCTCGTAAGCCCGCCACCAGAGCGCCATGTTTGCAGCGACTACCAGATCGAGCATCTTCAGTCCCATGTCCTCGACAATCAGCTTTCCCAACTTTGCATCCCTACCACCAAACCCACCGCCGGCTCTCTCGCGTCCTAGCGAATAGTCCACCGTCCCATCTTCGCTGGTGCTGTTTCTCTTGTGACCATTCCTCATGGAAGAAGCATCTGAACCTTTGCTGGCCGAGAAGTACGAGTTACGGCGCGAGTCCGTTTCAGCATTCATGCTTGATTCTGATTTGGCGGAGAAGTGATGAGATGGTAAATTGAACCGCAATTCGCTGACGTCTTCGAATCCTGCGTCGTCGCTCATTATCGGAGCATTGCGAATTTGTCGACACTTGAGCGACCTGCCGGTCGAGGCAGTACTGAACTCGCACTTGTTACCCCACACATCGTAAAATGCGTAGCCTTTACTACGACGGTCGACGCCGACGGTCGAGAGAGACGGACGACTCGAGGCGACTGAAAGGTTCAGACTCAATGCGCTGGAGGCATCGTTGGTGGCAACGCTGAGTGGTCTCCGACTCGCGTACGTGTGATTAGCAAATCGCGAGCCGTCCATCCACAGTCGACGTTGGAAAATGCGCTCTTCAGGAGACGGATATGGAGCAGGTGATAGCGATGCTCGGTTGGCCACACCTCGTGGAGGAAGGTCTGGAATTATAAATTGCACATAACCAGAGTTCTGTATATCAATGAACAGTGGAGAGCCCGAGTTTTTAATGCGCTTAGTGGAGCCCGAGTTCTCCTTGAAAGATTCCGAGGATACTTCGTCCACTGGTGGATCTCGGACCTTTGCAATATTCCACTGGTCGCCCGATGATGGATCGCGTCGTATAAGGGTAAGAGTCTGGCAGGGCTCTGGTTCAGAGCACAATGATGAGCTTGTCTCGGAGAAAGCTGAAGTAGTTGGTATGGGTTGTAGATGTAGCTCCCGTTCAGGGCTTCGTCGAGGCACGAGAGGCTTCCTAAGAGGGACTCCATTATTCCAAGCGCTGCTCGGGGCGAAAGGGCTGGGTTCGTGCTGAGAATATCCAGGGGAGGCTGGGGGAGTTGGAAGTGGCTTTCTCATTACCGAGCCTCCAACTGGTTTTCGTCCGATCGAGGTCGTCGCGTCTTCCTGAATCACTGGGAATACTGGTTGGTGAGCTTTTTTGACCAAGACATCCTCGGGACTGTCGACATGAAGAAAGTACAGCGAACTTTGTACATCTTGAGCGTTGACGACCCGATCCCTTGGCTTCAGTGGTGTGAGAAAGACATCGCGACTCCCCGGAACTCGGACGATATAGAGTGTCAGGGCAGAAGATGCATGCTTCAAAATATCACCTGCGTGTGCCGGTGGGTTAAATGCAAGATCTGAGATGGAAGCCAGCGACTGAGCCTCGATTGTCATTGTGGAAGTAGTGAAGGCCTGTGAATTATCCGACCTGTGCCTAAGGGATGCATTCTATTCTGTCCTCATCTGAAGTGAAGGAGGTCGCTCTCAATTGAAAATCAAGGTTGCGTTCGAGACGACCTGTTGATAATCTTTCTCGAGCACCGCCACGCAAGCCGCGCAGGACAGGCAACCAATTTCCAGGGACGAATATCCGACACGGTCCAGTTTGAAATGATGTCAGTCTGTTTTTTGGTATTTTCCGGTCTTAATCATATTCTTGTACGAGCTTCCTGTCAGAACATACAAGACTGATCGTAGAAGATCTTGGGTCGAAAGTCTTCAGTTGTGAGGGGCATAACTGCATGCAAATCATCAGTTGTACAGAGCAACGCTCCATGCGGCTCTGCGGCTCGAGGCGGTACCCATGACTCTGGGGTGCAGATCATCTGCAGGTCTGCGCGGAGATCAGGCACATTCATTATAGAGCATCTCATATATCATGGGCACGTTCGGCATCATGGCAAACATAATTTAGAGCACTATTACGCGTTACACGTTATACTAGTATGTATGATGCTCATCTCGTCACTGTCTTGATGCGCGTCGTTAGTCGCGCTGTTGGATATCAGATGCCAGACCAGTCCACCAACGCCATGCATGTCAAGCAAAGCAAAGCACTTCATCGATTTCAGGATCCACTCAGGCGGTGCCTCTTGGTTTCGCTTTCGCCTCCTTCTTTTCTTTTGCAGCCTGCTTCTGCTTCTTCTTCTTATCCTCGAGCTTCTCCTCGTGCTTGCGCTTCAAGGAAGCCTGTTCCTCTGCCGTCTTCGGCTTTGCCTGGAAGAAGCCCTCGAGTCTGCTCTGAGTTGCCGATTTGACGCTCTTCTGCAGCTTTTGCGCAGCGCTTCTGACACGATCTTCACTGAAACCTTTCTCTTCGACCAGGAATTTGACCAAGCCTTCAATATCTGGTGCCTCCCACTTGAAATCGCAAAGTGGATCATCAGCTTGACGGACATCAGGCTCTAGGAACAAGAGGCGGGCCTCCTTGTATGGCCAGTCCTCTGGGAATGTGTATTTTGTGTTCTTCTTGACATGTTCCACTACAGCTTCGAGGTTCTTGTGCTCCTTGATCAGGTTGAAGGCAACTTTAGGACCGATACCCTTGACGGGGTCGACGTAATCGCAGCCAAGCAGGATGCACAGATCAATGAATTGATTCATGTCCATGTCAAAGCCTTCGAGTACTCTGTCGAGGAAGATTTCCTGGATCGGTTCTTTGCGTTGCTCACTGAAAGTCAGATGGCGGAGTAGCACAGGGCTATTGAATGTGAGAGTATCCATGTCTTCGCTGGCGGCGGCATAGACCTTGCCAGCACGAGCGAGAACAGCGCACTGAGCTTCAGCCTCGGTAGGCGCAATGATGAAAGGTATACCCATAAGCTTGAGCAAGCGCTGGGCTTCCGCGTTGTGCTCCCTGGTGACTCTGACTGTCCTCCTGCTGAATTTCTCCACCTCCTCTGCCGTACCGACTTCCTTCATTTCCTCGTGCTGTTCTTGGGCTTCTGACTTGCGCTGGAATCGCTTGGCCAATTCTCCAGATTTGAGCTTGGGAGGAGCACCGTCGAAGACGTAAAGAGGCTTGATTCCGTTGTCAACGATACGAAGTGTGCGGTAGAACAGACCCATCAAATGTGAGGTAGTCTCGCCAGACTCGTTCATCAGCTGTTGCCCATCAGAACGCACTGCGACCAGGAAAGAGTACAGTGACATGGAGCTATGCAGGATGAGAAGAGTCGATCAAAGATAGACCGAGGTATACTGACGCATCAATGGCGACTTTGCGACCAAAGTGGTTCTTGATCTCACCCTGCTTGATAGCATCTGGGCAGTGATCGTTGATCACCTGGTAGAGCTCTGTAGATGGTCAGTCTCACACGGTACGATTGGAATTGATCGATACATACGCTTGATTCCCATTGTGAACGGCCTCGGGGTAATGTGGAGAGGTTAGGAGGTCGCCAATCGCCTTATTTGGAGTGAGCAGTTAGTGCGTTGTGAGTGGGAGCAGAGATCAAATGGATTTCGCGTTGACGCGAAGCTCGCGTTCACCGAAGCTACGTCACTACCTATAGGGAAGCTGCCCGCGACTACAAGATGGCACACATTCCGTAATAGAGGAGTGGCATATGCGATTTTCGCAATTTAAAACCCTTGATGTAGTCTTATTGCAATAGACCTATGTAGACCGAGGATATCAGTCAAAGCAGCTTTCGGTAACTCGACATTGCTCTGGGAAATGATTTACCACGAGAAGATCTCGGAGATGCCAAGCCAAGATCTGGCTTCTTCCTCGGCAAACCCCAGATTCCAAAGCCAATGGCGTCTCTTTTCTCGTGCCGCATCCCGAATGTATTTGGAGGGGTTCTTATAAACATTTGGACCGAGTATCTCAAATTTCTTTGCCCATTATCCCTCAGTCACATACTGTACTTACCACCTCCACCTACACATTCCATCTTCACAGCATGTTCAAACAAATTGCACAGCGTTCTGCGCGGCAGGCTAGCTCTGCAAGCCAGCATGCTCGTCTTTCGGCTGTAGGTCGCCGCTATGCACATGCTCCCGTAGCTTTCGACTGGAAAGATCCTCTTGGAGCTCAGAACCTATGGACAGACGAAGAGATTGCCATAGCCGAAACTGCCGAGGAATACTGTCAGGAGCGGATGCTTCCTCGAGTATTAGGTGAGCATGACCATAGAGTGTAATACTGCACGAGATTTTATTGACACGAACAGAGGCGTACCGGAATGAGGACTACGACAAGAAGATCCTGGAGGAGATGGGAGAGCTGGGTCTTCTAGGCGCCACAATCAAGGGCTACGGCTGCGCTGGTGTTAGCAGTGTCGCATCTGGCTTGATCACGCGAGCGGTCGAGCGTGTCGATTCTGGATACCGGTCTGGCATGTCAGTGCAGTCATCGCTCGCGATGGGTGGTATTGAAGAGTTCGGCACAGAGGAGCAGAAGGAGAAGTTTTTGCCAGGCATGGCAAAGGGAAAGCTCTTAGGATGCTTTGGTCTCACAGAGCCAAATCACGGGAGTGATCCTGGCAGCATGGAGAGTGTTGCGAAGCCACATCCGACCAAGAAGGACTACTACAGTCTGAGCGGCTCCAAGACCTGGATTACCAACTCGCCGATTGCGGACGTCTTCCTTGTGTGGGCAAAGCTACAAGAGACGGGCAAGATCAGAGGTTTCCTGATTGAAAGGGATCAGTGCCCTCCAGGCACTCTCGAGACGCCGCCTTTGAAGCACAAGAACGGTCTACGTGCCTCGATTACCGGTATGATCCAGATGGACGAGATTCCAGTGCCGAAGGCCATGATGTTTCCAGAAGTCGAGGGCCTCAGGGGTCCTTTTAGCTGCTTGAACTCTGCTAGATACGGCATTGCCTGGGGTACCATGGGTGCTCTCGAGGACTGCATTGCCCGGACGAGGGAGTACGCCCTGGACCGAAAGCAGTTCAAGGGCAACCCGATTGCCAAGTACCAACTCGTCCAGAAGAAGCTGGCCGATGCGGTGACGGATGCTGCTTACGGTATTGTTGCTGCTACTCAGGTCGGTCGTCTGAAGGATGAGGGCAAGCTCGCCCCCGAGATGATTTCTATCATCAAGAGACAGAACTGCGACAGGGCCTTGATCAACGCTCGAGTGTATGTAAACCAAGCGTCCTATGTGGCAAGCTAAGCTGACATGCAACAGCCTTCAAGAGGTATTCGGCGGCAACGCTGTCAGCGATGAGTACCACATTGGTCGTCACGTTGCCAACCTCTTCGTCACGCAGACATACGAGGGACAAAGCGATATTCACTCATTGATTCAGGGCCGTGCTATTACTGGCATCCAAGCTTTTGTTTAAGCTAGTGTGTCTTCACAAGCGAGCTGCGAGGTATGTTGTACATGCTTACAGTAGGATGTTTGATATGGACAGCGGTAGTTTGGCGCTGGGAATTGAAATGAGTCCCAGTCTCACGATGCAGGCTGTTGTACAACGTATATATATCTATTTGTAGAAAAGTCTTACCTTTAGCCTGCATTAGCAGTTCACGAAGCGCTTGAAAGACCCGAGCTGAAGGATTTGGCTGATTCTGACGATGCTGCAAAGACAGAATGCAGACGGGTGCATGTGGAAGCGCCTGGCCAAAGACCCTCTTCATCATCTTGCCTTGCATCGCCTCACTGGCCGCCGGTGGGATGACTAAAGCGAGGCAGACGATCGAATTTGGCGCTGTCCCTTCTTTCAGCTACCAATTGATTTCATAATCGCTTGGGCCTCTCAGCAGACCGTCAGCCTCAGCATTACAAAACTCTTCGTGCAGGACAAAAGTCCATTCGTGCCCAACTGGTCGACAAATCACATTGCCCGACGTCACAAATCCAGCGGGCGGCGGCTTCGGGCGTTTGAACCTTTTGGTGCCGAGAATCTTCTGCCACTGAGGCGCTTTCCTCTTTCAATCCTCCACCGCTGCCTTCTTCTCACGAACACTCTGTCTCACATCACCACCGCCCACCACCCCACGCGACATCCCTCGCAAAGCATCACAGCCTTCGCTACTTGACCGAGATTTCTCGCCGTCACTCAAGACACTTACTCGACCCTTTTCACACAACTCTCACACACCAAAATGGCTCTTAAGCGCATCAACAAGGAACTTACAGACCTCGGACGGTATGTACTCTATCGAACCCATCGGCTTCATTGACGATGTCGAATGGCACTTTCTGGACTGGCGCTGACATGTCTGTAGTGATCCACCGTCGTCCTGCTCGGCTGGTCCTATCGGAGATGATTTGGTACGTTTACCCCTCATGACGCCGACTGTGGCCTCCATGCCCGCGGGGTATGACAACAATTACTCTGAACACATTCTCTAACATATTCAGTTCCACTGGCAAGCCACCATCATGGGCCCTGGCGACTCTCCATACTCTGGCGGTGTCTTCTTCCTCGCTATCCACTTCCCGACCGACTACCCATTCAAGCCCCCCAAAGTCAACTTCACCACCAGAATCTACCACCCCAACATCAACTCCAATGGAAGCATCTGTTTGGATATCTTGAGAGACCAGTGGAGCCCAGCTCTCACGATATCAAAGGGTAAATCCAAAGTGTCACAATCATTACGTACGCATCCGCTGACAAGACCACCAGTTCTGCTCTCCATCTGCTCTATGCTCACAGACCCCAACCCCGATGACCCTCTCGTTCCCGAAATCGCACATGTCTACAAGACAGACCGTTCACGCTACGAAGCGACAGCCAGAGAGTGGACTAGGAAATACGCTATCTAGCGGCCGTTTCGCACCTCAACCCCAGGGAGATGAGCTCCAACCAGCCACGATTGCGAGCGACGACATCCAATAGACGGCCGACTCCAGACTATGGTATCAGCCACCCGCTTTCTTTAGGAGTTGACGAGCGTATCATGATTTTCAGCGAGAAGAGCAGACGAGATGATGATATTGGGAGACCGCGGCGGAGAAGATTGCTTTCGGTCACCAAACGTCATGCTCGTGGGGATGACTAAGGGGAAGTTGCTACTCTGCAGCAGGGTCTGCGTACGGGCAGGAATGATCCTCGGCATCTCGACTTCTACTAGTTTAGCATGGACACGGGAGCTCCGGTTCTCAGGAATACATTTGCTCTGATGACGAATTTTGGTGTGACTTTCATGTGATCAAGCGACAGACGGGATATGCACTATCAGGCTTTGACATGAGTTGACTTGACTGCAATGCTGTTTAAGTATGTAAGGGTATCACGCTTCCTTCTCATCAATCTCATCTACCCGTCCCCCACTACCCTCGGACAGGCCACCCAGCGCCACCTCCACATTCCCCCCCACCTTCTCCTCCCTCCCCTCCTGTCCTCCGATCCCCTTCCTATCCCGCTTCCTCACGTGCAGCATATCCAAATACTCCACCCTCCTCGCCTCCCTGACCTCCTCACTCTCCTCCTTTCTCGCCCCACTCTCCCTCCATCCAAAATGCCCATCGGCAAACAATTCCAACCTTGTCCTCGCAGCCTCGTACTCCAGATCCGGCCGCCCCACTATCCTCCTGAGCAAAGGGACCTCGTTCCTCCTCTTTTTGCCAACGTCGGGATTGACGCCATCATTCAAATTCCAGCATTTAGAGCCGTAGACGTCCCTGTATCCCGTCGGCTTTCCTCTATCGTCATTCTCGCCCTTGGCCCGTTGGCTCTCCATCCCCCGCATTCTTCCATGCTGGTCGACTTCCATCCCCAACTCCCCCCTCAACCCCTCCCATAGATCCGAAAGCGTCTGCTGCACCATTTTCCACCCCACCGCTTTCCGGCCAAGATCGTTCCCCTCGTCCGCCCCGTCTTGCAAGCAAAGGAGGTAATTCTGCCACGGCACGAACCTGGCCATTTCGTTCACGCCGCGGGCCCACTTGTCGTGCTGGGCAAGCTCGACGAGGTGTTTGGGTGGGATGTTGCGCTTGGGGAAGAGGAGGCCGGTTCGCGCGGAGATGCCGTAGCGGTAGGTGTTGAGGTGTGTGAGGAGGTGGAGGGTGTCGAGGAGGAGGTAGGCCGGGGAGGGATCGGTGGGAGGGAATGACGATGAAGAGGCGGAGAGGGAGGGGAAGAAGGACGAGGGATCCAGGGTTTGTGAGTAGTAGAAGACCGGGGCGCGGTGGTCTTTTGGAGCCGGAAGGGGGGAGGTCAGGGCTGTGTACATTGTTTGCCGGGCGAGGAGGACGGCGACGAGGAGGTTGAAGAGGGCGTAGGAGGAGAGGTGGCCGTGGTAGGGGGAGAGTAGGTCCCGGCGGGAGAGGGCGGTTTTGAGGAGGTAGTAGATTGGTTTGAGCGAAGGGTGGGTGGTGAGGGAGGATTGCACGAAGGCTCGTGAGTGATAGGTTTGCGGGGATGCAACAAATTGGACGACGATGCCGGAAGGGACGTGAGTTGCTTGCACCAGGGGAAAGGGGAGGTGGAGGAGGTTGATGGCGGTAAAGTCGGGGTGGGAGGAGAGGGAGAGGGCAATATTGGCTATGCCGGCCTTGAGCCGGGCGAGGAGGTCGGCTCGTTCTTTGGAATTGGGCGGGAGATTCAATTTGAGGTTGTCGACCTGGAGAGCGGGATCGTACAGTCGGATATCGATGTCAGAGAGGGGCGTGGCAAGTCTGATTATTTGTGTACCAAAGAGTTCAGCTCCCAAGTCAGGATTGGAGTCTCTTGCAACCGCGAGGGCAAGGCCGGAGACCATACGTCTTGCGTTCCGCTCCTTAACAGTTGGCGTAACCCATTGCTGAAAGGCATCAATCTCGTCGCCCAGCTGTTGAATGTCTTGAGTCCAGGTCCGAGGCTTCCAAGGCTCGCTTGAGTCGTGGTGTGCTCCCTCATCTAGCAAAGACACGTTTTCTCCATTGTACTCCATAATATTCCATGGAATCTCCTTCAACTTTTCATTGCTGAAGCGCTTAGTTCGGAGGTGTTGTCGGATACGTTTGAAGACTTCATGCTTGCGTATCCAGTCGTTCTCTTCGATGAATTCATTATCGCCCATAGCCTGCAAGAGTGCCCTTCTGCGCTCTCTGCGCTTTCCTTCGTCGTCCGGAGAAACAGAATTCTTGCTCCGTGTTCCTTTGTCAGATCGAGCAGCGGAAGCGCTTTTGACAACTTCACGGTACCGGTACTGAATGCCCGTTTCTGGCAGATGGTACGTTCTTATCTTGGAATTCTCCGTGGATCGTTCCTCTTTCTGACCCTGAAAGTAGGAGAGAGATTGTCCTGTTTCCTCATGCTCAATCTCCCTCGCAGCTTTCCCTTGATCCTCTACATCTTCGTCACTAATCTTCAGGAATCCAGCCTTCGATAGGAACTTCTTTGAACTTCTCTGAAACTGTCCCGAGGGTTTCGACACAGGTAAATCAATCTCCTGTGTATGACGGACATTCCGGCCTTCCAGCTCTGGCTTGAATACATGGGGATCTGTTCCTGTCACGACCTTCGTGATCCGTGAGCTTTGGTTGGCTTCTCTGTGGTTCTTCAACGTCCGGTCCAGTGATTTCGTATTGACATGTGCATTCAGCTTATGTGTCCTGCCGCGGTCTGAATTGACCCCTCCTCGAATGACGAGCTTCTTTCGGGTCTCGACATCTGTGCTGGTGTGCCGCCAACGTCTGTAAAGACGGGCAGGTTGCGGCAAATATTGTAAGAACTCTGTAGCTGTCGACGATTGGCGCAGAGGCCAGCTTGCCTGACTGATCGCTGCGCATGGCATATAGGTCTTGTGAGGATCGCGAGATAATCACGACGCGGCATGGCATAGCTTTTAGAGGTTGGCTTAGTCAGGATTTTGGGGGCTGCATAGCGAGCTATTTCACATGGATTGACTCTGATCATCCACTTGATGGAAGCGACAAGACGCTTGCTATATGATAGTGTACAAATATAGCTCTGCCGGACAATCTGATTGCCGGTCTCTGCACCCCAACGGTTTGAATAGATTTAAGATCACAAGAACTTCTTTGGTTGGCTATCCCTTCGCCTTTTGTACACAATGTACAAACCCAGCAGCATGACCTGCACCGCAATCACGATAAAAATAAATGTAGTGATCTTAGGGGCCGAGCCCTTGACGACTGTAATCGTGTTAGTTCAGTCGGTGAAATGTCCGATCAAAGCACTTACCCTGGTGCAACGAGCCTGGCAACCCCTCTGTGACAGCCTGGTGCAATTCGTGTAGATGATGACCGTAATCACGCGAAGCAAGATCTCTCTCCAACCCATGTACAATATGTTCGATGTTCTCTATCCGGCCACTCATAGTGCGAATGGCCTCTTCGGAGCCTCTTGGTTGCGAACTCCTTGACAAGATCTGCTCGTGCTTGGTGTTCAGATCCCGAGCAAGTCTGTCGAACTCGTTGAAAATATTGTTCACCTGATGGGACAGCCCTTGAAGACGATTGTGAAGGTCTGCAAACTGCTCTTCTTGTTTCTTGATGCTAGTCGCATCTCTGTCAGGGATCTGTTCTGGCGCGTTCGGCATGTGGTGCTGCTGTTGCTGCTGGTGCTGCTCATTTCGTGGCTGGTTGTGTGCCGGAGGCTGATCGAAGTGTCCCGGATGTGGAGCATCATGGGTCTTGATAACAGTAAACTTGTTGACCTCGAATGAATCTGGGTTGTCGGCCGTAGCAGCGGTCATACCAAAGACGTAACCAGAAGGGAGCGCGACCTTGTTAGAGGAGAAACAGGGTTGATCGTCGATCTTGACTTCGAGTCCACGCTGATCGTGGGTTATCTTGATCTTGCTTGATCGGCCAAGGTTGCGGTAGAAGAAGTCGCAGTGACCGAATGCCAGACTATCGACCATATGATGGTTCTTATAGTCGGTGCTCCCGTCGTTCAAGAAACCCCGTAGCATTCCCCCTCGTCCTCCATGTTGGTCCACTGTCAAGACCAGCCCCTCGAACTTCGGTGCTGTATATACACTGTTGGAACCGATCGCTGGACGACCATGATTGACATACCAGATCTGGAAGTTGCCGCTCCCTCGATCTGAACCGCTCGCGCGGAAAGTCGCTTCGGCTGTCCATTCAGACTCGGAGTTCGGATGTTCCGACCAGATAGCTCCTCTTGCATGGCCAGGTGCCGGTGGTGTCAAGATCACGCGATCTGACAATATTTGCGGTTGATGCCCTTCTCCTGTCAAATGCCAATTTGGTACAGCTCTTCCATTTGGCGATATTCTTTCACTCTGGCCGAAAGATAAGGCGGTGAGAACTTCCGTAGCGATCGCTGCTGATGTGAAAGGCAAGCATGCCAGAGAAGCCGCTAACAGGGTGTTCCGTAACATGGCTATGAAAGTATAGAGGTTTGTGAGGAGAGGAAGTCTGGGAAGGTTTGGGCGTGTGTCTCGAGTCCAGTGATGAGTCAGGATTGTTACACAACTACGGGATCAGAGAATCGAAGAGACGCTCGTGTAGATAAGTCCGGGAATGCTGCTTAGTTTCGCGGGCTTTCACGTGCTCTCAGTGAACGTATGGTCGTAGTAGTGATCCAGCCAAGCGTGACAATGAGGACAATGTTTCGCAGCTCTTTTGCAATTTGGAACACAGAGGGGGAAAAGTTGATCAGAATGTCGTGCCGGTGAGTGATAGATCCGGCGTGAGCGACAGCGAATTGCTCCATAAAATAAGATGAGCAGATAGGCGAGGCTTGAACTAAAGAACAGGTAGACGTTCAGAGAGCCTCAAGGCCAGGGAGCTTCGACCTCGATTGCAGTTTAGCTTCCCCCACGTTTTGTCGGCCAACCTCATTTTCATGCCGGCGCTAAGGCGAAATCTTGGCGCCCTGCTCCACTTTGGTTGCGCTTCTTCTAATTTTCTACAAACTGCAAGCCAGCAGTCGATCAGAGATCGAGAGTTGTACATAAACGTCGCAGGTTCAATACGGTGCTCACTGAACAGACTGAGAGTTGACCGCGCTCCGACCGCCATGGACGACGATTTTGAGGTATATTCTACAGTCTCGCCGCTTTTTCATCCCACTTACACCTCGCTTAGGCGAGACTCGAGAGTCATGCTCAGGCTTTCGAAGGACTCTTGTCTCTCATACCTGCAGAGAACTATTATGCCAAAGACAACAGCGTATGTCCAGCTCGCATACTGTCTCATTCCTGCAACGTACTGATGATCCACCTCAGGACCAATGGCAGCGGAAGAAACAGACCAAGGAAGAGAAAAAGGCCGCTAGAAAAGCTAAATTAGACCCTGCAAATCAGAAGTCTGCGCTGGATATCATGAAGGAGAATGAGAAGAAGCGAAAACGCGAGCTAGGCATCGAGTCGGACGACGAGACGGAGGCCAAGCCGGAAGCAGAGGAGAGCTTGAGGTCAAACAAGAAGGCAAAGACGGATCCCAAATCCAAGTCAGGCGAGGAACAACCGAGTGCAGCGAAAGTAAAGGCTGAAAAGCGCAAGGAGAAGCGTGAGCGGAAGAAGGAGAAAGTCGAGAGAAAGAAGCAGAAGGCTGAAGTGAAGAAGGCTCGCAAGGAGGGCCAACAGCAGGACTCAGAAGCGGCCACGAACGGAGTCAGCATTGAGCATGACGACGTGGAAGAGGCTATCCCTGATACGAATGCCTCGGACGACCTCGACGTTATGGACACATCAGGTCTGGTAGACGACGATGATGCTTCCAGTGCCCCAACATCGCCAGATTTAGATTCTCCAGCGTTCGACGTCTCGGCTAATCATTCAGCGACTTCATCCTCCACATCCATTATCCCACCTTCGGACGCATCCCAAATCCAGACCCAAGACACGAAGACCCAGGCCGATGTTACTACCGACGAACGACAAATCATAGCAACCAATTCTACTGAGTCAGCCGAACCCACCACGTCGACGAACGCAGCGAAGCCCACCAAGCAGAAAAGCTTGAATCTCCCTAAAATCGATCAAGAAGAATTACAAGCCCGCCTCCGCTCCCGTATAGAGGAGCTTCGAGCCCGCCGCAAAGCCAACGGGCCAGATGGGCAACCAGCGCGATCGCGGCAAGACCTGCTCGAAGCACGGCGCAAGAAGTCCGAAGCGCGAAAGCAGCATAAGAAGGAGCTTCGCCAAAAAGCCAAAGCTGAAGAAGAGCGACTGAATCAAGAACGTCTACAAGGCAGCGGTAGCCCTCTCAGTACCGATATCTTCAGCCCTCGGACAGAAGCTAACAACTTCTCCTTTGGCCGGGTGGCGTTCGAAGACGGCGACACGGCTGACGCGAATCTAGAGGGTGTAAGGGAGGCGAAGAAGCGCAAGGGGCCGCAGGATGTGAAGACTGCGCTTCAGGCTGCGGAGAAGAAGCAGGAGCGGCTGAAAGGATATGATGAGGGCAAACGGAAGGAGATTGAGGAGAAGGATGCGTGGCTGAATGCTAAGAAGCGGGTGTACGGTGAGAAGGTCAAGGATGACACGAGTCTGCTCAAGAAGGCGTTGAAGCGGAAGGAGAAGCAGAAGGGGAAGAGCGAGAAGGAGTGGACTGAGAGAAAGGAGGGGGTGCGGAAGGGTATCGAGATGAAGCAGAAGAGGAGAGAGGATAATTTAGCTAAACGGAAGGAGGAAAAGGGCAGTAAAGGGAAGAAGGGTACTAAGCTCAAGCCGAAGGGGAAGAAGAAGGGCAGGCCGGGGTTTGAGGGTGGGAAGTTCTAGACTTGGCATAGATGTACTGCAGATTGCATGGTTGCTTTAGCGGCATGGTCATGAAATTTTGATCGAACATCCCTTCAGAAGCACGGCTTTTCATGGTACTGCCATGTGGTAATATCTAGTAATGCTAGGCATGCGGGAGTAGCATGAGAGCCCTGACGATGCAGACATACTAGACCGGCCATGTTCGGCGCCTAGATACTGGACGATCCCAATAGAGGCTGGCAGGAAGGCTTGACAGAACAATCACCGATGCTGTCATGAGTACTACCAGAGCTCATAACAGACCGCAAGAGACTACAACTTACCACCGATCCATAAAGCACTACTAGGGACCACAACAGACCACCAGAGAATGAGTACTGCCAGAGACCACGAATACTATCAGAGAGCACGAATACTATCAGAGACCACGAGTACTACCAGAGACCACGAGCACTACTAGAGACCACGAGCACTACCAGAGACCACGAGTACTACTAGAGACTACAAGTACTACCAGAGACCACGAGTACTACTAGAGACCACGAGTACTACTAGAGACCACGAGTACTACTAGAGACCACGAGCACTACTAGAGACCACGAGTACTACCAGAGACCACGAGTACTACCAGAGACTACGAGTACTACTAGAGACCACGAGTACTACCAGAGACCACGAGTACTACTAGAGACCACGAGTACTACTAGAGACCACGAGTACTACCAGAGACTACGAGTACTACCAGAGACCACGAGTACTACTAGAGACCACGAGTACTACCAGAGACTACGAGTACTACCAGAGACCACGAGTACTACTAGAGACCACGAGTACTACCAGAGACCACGAGTACTACTAGAGACCACGAGTACTACCAGAGGCACAATTGACCGAGCGCACTGATTACGCAGGTTGCTGTGTTTGTTAAGTATTTATTTGAAAAGGACTACCAGAGAACGTGGTTTGGCGCTGTTATGCACCCGCAACGTCCGCTATGCATGCTTCGCCACCCAACCTTTGCGCAATCGTTTATCTGTACGGCGCATCCGCTCTCGCCACCGCAGCTAGCTCAGGTTCCCATTTGTCTCCGTTTTGTAAAAGCTTCTCTTTGTTGTACAAAAGCTCTTCTCTTGTCTCTGTGGCGTACTCTGCGTTGGGGCTCTCCACGATCGCATCCACCGGGCATGACTCCTGGCAGAAACCGCAGTAGATGCACTTTGTCATGTCGATGTCGTATCTTGTTGTCCTGCGCGAGCCGTCCTCACGCTCTTCAGCTTCGATTGTGATCGCTTGTGCAGGGCAGATGGCTTCGCAGAGCTTGCATGCGATGCAGCGCTCCTCTCCGGTGGGGTATCGTCTGAGGGCATGCTCGCCACGGAAGCGAACAGAGATAGGACCTTTCTCGAAGGGATAGTAAATTGTGTAACTATCGTGCGTTAGCGACGTTATTGTAGTGCTCGGCAAGCAAAGAGTAACCTACGGTGGTCGGAAGAACTGCTCTAATACAACCCACATTCCTCGGAACATCTCAGTCAACAGGAAGTAATTGCCAGCCTTGTCCCAAACACTCTCCTCCTGTTCGTCCCATCTCTTTGGTCGTGGGAGCCGGAAGCCCTGTGGTGGCGGGCCCTCGGGAATGGCCTTGCGTTGTGAGGAGACGGAGAAGGTGGCGCGAGTCGCTGGTGTGATTTGTCGGCTCAATGGCGCAAAGGCTGATGCTGGTCTGCTACGCAACAGAGCTGTGACGGGGCGTGCTGCTGCCATGATGTGTGTTGGAGCAGGTTGAGGATATCGAGCTGGTCGCAAATGTCTAGAAACAAAGTCCTGAAGTGGTCAAATCGTCTTCTCCAGGATTGGTCAGATTAGCCGCGCGCGGCTAAGTCAGCGTCATGGAGCATCTGAGATGGCGAAGATGGAGCAATTTGTGGCTATTCCACATTCGAAGCATAAGTAGGCTAGAAGATTAAGTCTCAATCTAACGACTATTTTCTTATATCTTTTGCCCTCAAGTGCATGTTGTTGCCTCGGTGAGAGAGGACGAGCTAAAGCCGCGAATCACGTGCAGAAGCTGGCCTGTGCTCGGCGAGCTTCATCTGGAAATCTTCAAGTTGTGACATCGTCAAGCATTAAGCCATTACCACCGAAAACACCACAGCACAATCACCCTTTCGACTTCAATCTCATAATGTTCCGCACAGCAGTCCTCCGCTGCGCCCGTCAGGCATCCCTTCGCGCTTCGCGACCAGCCACTCAGAGCATTGTCCGCCCGTCTCTCTCCGTCTCAAGAAACACTGCCCGAGCAGCTGCGGTTCCGTCGATAAGGTTTTACTCTGCGCATGCTGGTCTGAGCAAGGATGAAGTAGAAGGCCGCATTTTGGATCTCCTCAAGAACTTCGATAAGGTGGGTACCACTCTTAAGGGGTCAAGTGCGTAGTTCTAACAGAAGTCCAGGTCACCGATGCATCAAAGGTTCGACTATAACGACCGCACCGAGACCACCACTGACTAAGAACAGCTTGGTGGATCCGCACACTTCACGAACGATCTAGGTTTGGACAGTCTCGACACTGTCGAGGTAGTGATGGCAATCGAGGAGGTAGGCATTGAAGCATTTGGATCAGTCGGATACGTGGTCTAACTAGGCACAGGAGTTCAGCATTGAGATTCCGGACAAGGATGCGGATGCGATCCACAGCGGTACGTTCTCCCATGTCGTATGAATGTTCATGTGCTGATCCGCCCATAGTCAACCAAGCTGTAGACTACATTGTCAAGTCGCCTGATGGTAATGATGTCTTCACAGCATATGAGAAGTTCTAGGATCTGACATGCAACAGCTCACTAATCGAGGGTGATCGCTAGCTTATTGGGAGTGTTTGGGCCTTGAGAGGTGATGGCAAGTCGTGAGGCGGGCAACTCAATGGAGGATAGAGCAACTTCCTAGAACACCGACTGTACATTTATGACCAGAATCCAATTCTCGAGTCTTGCCCGTGCTACCTGTCCGTGAACAAATATTCTAGATCACTTGTGACCAGGCAGCCAATGAGGGCCTCAACCCTGTAGGAGAAGGGAGCTTAAGGCGCCAAGAAGTGGTAGTTGTTCAAGGTACCAGCAACAAGCCTGGCTCAGTAAATTAATTTGTACGATCCACATTTGACTACTCACACCGCAACACTTCGGACACCATTGAGAACAGTCAATCGCTCCAGATCTACGTCAATGCACTTATGAGCGAGTGAGCACCAAAACAGCTGTCGCTAATTCCCTTGCTTGCTCCGCCACGACCTCCCCCTCACTCCTGACCACCGACAACACAGCCGTGCAACAACGACAAACGCAAATCCAATGGCCTCGTCAGGCTTAACGCGAAGGCGGGGCGCGGGCGGCGGTGGAGGAATGGCGACGAACGACGAGGAGTCTGGGCGCGTGACACCAGTTGGCAACAAGAGGCCGGACAGCAGAGGACCGCCGGAGACATCATACGAGAGCTCAGCAAATGGACACAAGATTGCATTCGATCCGAGAGATATTAGCGAGAGTGAGGAGAGAAACAAGCAGCCAAAGTTGACACTCATGGAAGAGATACTGCTCATGGGGCTCAAGGACAAGCAGGTACACATATCTAGCACTCCACGGCAACCAGGGTTGGGGCACGAGTCGCTTACATAAAGATACAGGGCTATCTCTCTTTCTGGAACGACAACATCTCATATGCACTTCGGGGATGCATAGTGATCGAGTTGGCGTTTCGTGGTCGGATAAGCATGCAAAAAGACTCCTCGAGACGACGATTCCCCCTTTCGGACCGAGTCATTGAGGTCATTGACGATACCTTGACTGGAGAAGTGCTACTAGATGAGGCGCTCAAGATGATGAAGTCGAGCGAGAAGATGAGCGTGGCCTCCTGGATTGACCTCATGAGTGGTAAGTAGACCGCAGGTCGTCCCCCGGGCACAACGCTAAAATTGAGCCAGGCGAGACGTGGAACCTCATGAAGATTGGCTACCAGCTCAAGCAAGTACGAGAACGACTAGCCAAAGGTTTGGTCGACAAGGGCATCCTCAGAACTGAGAAGCGCAATTTCCTGCTCTTCGATATGGCTACTCACCCCGTTGCTGACGGTGGCGCGAAGGACGAGATCAAGAAGAGAGTACGAAATCTTCTTACAAATCGTACAGTCGTCCTTCCACCAACCACATACCTCCCAGGAGATATGGAGTTCCGCTACCTAAGGACCATAAGTATGGTGTGCGCAGCATACGCTGCCAACGTCTTGGAGAACGCACTTACTACACTGAGCCATGAATCGCGGGAAAGGGCCTTTGCTCAAGTCGATGAAATGCTCGCCGAGTACTCACAGTGGCCCTTCGCTAGGCGTCCTGGAGGTCAGAGTGCTATCGGAGCCAATCTACCTACTGTGGTCAACGAGGAAATCAACGGCTCGAAAGATAAGGAGCTTCAACTGGAGGTTGGTCAATTCCACACCACTGCACTCATTCATTGTGCTGACGAGATCTAGGTTGTTGCCGCTTGCCTGAATGTATTCACCCGACTCGACTCATTGCTGTAGCCTATCCACCGAGAAAATTCAAGATCACGGTTCGCTCATATTTGGCATGAGCACCATTAATTTCACCTCGCACAGCATATTGGGATTTAGGACGGATGCAGGAATGTTCAATACCCTGGTGTTATAAGGCGTGAGGCGAAGCATCTGTGCAAGCACTCCGACTCGAGTTTGACCTGCTGAAACCACAGGCTTCGAGGGTGCAACACAGTTGATCGCAGCAGTAGATGTCAGACAGGCCCGAAGAGCAGCTTGTCACGTGATCAGCCAAGCAAGTGACCAAGTCGAGGGGAAGAGTACGTTGAGGGCAGAAAAGCATACCAAATCAGTAGTCATGATAGCATTCGAGTATTCAGCTCTGATAGCAAAACTTTCCGGTGTTGTGGAACGAGAATTGACTTGATTGATCGCCAGTCCCGCTTGAGTTGGTCGAGTTATCGCGGTCACGGTTGTTTCGGATCGACATGGGCGGATTTCGCTCGCCTTGTCTCAACGTTTGACCAATTGCCATCACACATTTCCCCTTGCAGACACGCGCCACGCCTATACGTGTGCAGCTGGACTGATTCGATCTATCGAATCGATTTGACGTGCCCGAAACCTAGCTGTTGTTCTTTTTGGGGGCAGACTTGAGTTGTAGTCCCCGCGGTGTTTGGACACCACCTTCAGCCCTGTCCAGCCGCGGCAATCGCTGGCATCATCCACTGCACAGGAACGCGCTTTTTCCCGGCCCTCTCTCGTCATCTGGCATTTATTGATTCGAGGTACGTCTACTGTCTGATGCGATTTGCTAGCATGGATGTGTTTTGGCCCTCCCCATCTCACACTCTGCCTCACCGACTTCACTTGCTAGCCCCGACCCAACATGTTTGCGCGACAGGTCTGCGCGTGGCCTAGCTCGCGGCCATTTATCGAAGACGACCTCGCCAGACCCGAGCTTCGACCTCACGGCTGACCACAGTAAATAGATACTCAGTAGCTCATCTTGCGCTCCTGGATGAGCTAGCATTGACGCCGATGAAGTACGACTGCCATTGACCTGTTCCTCGACCTCATCAGCAAAGTGCGATCTAAATGAACATGACCTCGCCCTCTCCTCACCAAGCCGCATTCTTCAATGGTCAGCCATTCAATCTATCTCAACCTCCCCCATCTCGTCGACCACCTTCAGCTGCTGGCTCGGTATCTGGTCAGCGCCAGCCAAGCGCGTCGCAAAGTCCCTCAATGAGCCAGCACAATTTTGTCGACCCTACTGAAGCTATACGGCAAGGCAAGCAACGCGCTCGAGAACAGATGGCTGCTCAAGGATTTGATGCGCGCCCGGGCTCGTCTGGACAGACTGCCTTCAATGACGCCGGGCAAGCCAATGGGGCAGTCATGACTAGGAAAAGATCGCGATCTGGGTCGCGAATACAACATCAGTCAAACACAAACGCGACTGGGAAGAACATCCCGATTGAGGACGATCACTCCAAAGCACTGCTGTTCGATTACATGCAACGAGATGCACTCGGCGAAAATCAGATCTTCGAGCAATCGCAAGAAGTTCAGGAGCTAGCGGCGCAAAAACGAGAATTGGCAATATACTATCAGCAAGAGCTTGGTAAAGTGAAAGGACAATTAAGAGGCCGCGCGATCATGGACATCACCGGGGATCTCAAGCCACAAGTGATTTATCCTTCGAGCAGAAAAAGACCAGGCAATCGACGGACGGACGAGCTACGAGTATCGAGGAAATCTGCACGACAGCAGGCAGAGACTGCAGAAGAACTTGTACCCTTGCGACTCGAGATTGAGCTTGAAAAGATGAGGCTGAGGGATACCTTGACCTGGAACCTGCACGACCGCACTGTGCAATTGAAGCTCTTTGCCGAGACTTTGGTTGAAGACTTGCAAATACCTATGGAACAGAGGCAAACAATTATACGCACAGTACAGAATGAGCTCAAAGATCAGCTAGAGAACTTCTATCCCCCAGTATACCCATTGGCTGACACCTCGGATCCTGGCCAACCATATTGGGCACATAAGAACGACGACATGCGCATTAACATTCGGCTGAACATCACAGTCGGCCACATCACGCTCGTGGATCAGTTCGAATGGGATATCAACAATCCAGATAACAACCCTGAGGACTTTGCACAACAAATGGCACGCGATCTCTCACTATCCGGCGAATTTACAACCGCAATTGCGCACTCGATTCGCGAACAGTCTCAACTCTACATTAAATCCCTCTACCTCTCCAACTACGAATTTGACGGCCGCCTCATCGAGGACCCCGATATCCGAGACAACCTCCTGTCAAGCCCTATGCACTCCGTCTTCCGTCCCCACCAAATGCAGAAAGATTTCTCGCCCTTCCTCTACGAGCTCAGCGAAGCCGATCTCGAAAAGACAGAGCTGTCCCTCCTCCGCGAACAGCGTGCCCAAAAGCGCCAACTCAACCGCCGCGGCGGGCCCGCCCTGCCGGACCTCAAAGACCGCCAACGTACAGCCCGGTCCCTCGTCGTCAGCGCCGTCATCCCCGGCGCCGCCGAGACCCTCGAAGCCAGCGGCGTGCTCAAGATCCGCCGCGCCACGAACCGCGGCCGCAAGAAGACGCTCGACGACGGTAGCGACGACAGCGACGTGGACATGGACGACAGCGGTCCCGACAGCCCCGCGCCTAGCACCATCAATATCGGCACCACGGCGCGCACGCGCGGTATGCGAGGTGCTGCAAGCGCCGCACAAGTCGCGCTCCGCCAGAGCTACGGCCGATCTGCGACGCCGGATCTGCTGGAGGAGCAACGACCTAAGGCTGTGGGACGCAGGAATGGGATCGGAGCTGGCGCCGAGAGGGAAAGTACCGAAGAGCCAGCCAGTCTGGTGGTCAAGCTCCGGATCGGCAAGGACAAGTTCAAGGCCTGGTTGGCGAAGAAGCGCATCGGGCAGAAGCCGCTCAGTGGGTTCCCGACGAGCCTGGCGGTGCCGGTTGTCGCGCCGGCCGTGCAGGCTGCGCGGAAGGAGGACGGGAAGAAAGATCCCGCGACGCCGAAGATGAGGGGCGGGACCTTGCCTGGGGCTCAGCAGGCGGAGGCGGCGGCGGCGGCAGCAGCTGAGACGCCGAGGAGCGAAGAGGGGGAGATCGGGGAGGAGGGAGAAGGGCGGTACGATGATGCCGGAAGGGTGCTAGTTGAGCGGACGCCGAGGGAGGGGGAGAACCCTGTAAGTCGTGTCCCTTTCCATCCCACCAGCCTATCAAAGACTGTATACTAACGTGTGTCCCCAGCCACCGCCACCCCCCTGGCTCCTCACCGCCCTCGCCAACCTCCAATCCCGCTACCCCACCTCCTCCTTCACGCCCCTCATGCGCTTCTCCACCCTCAACGCCGCCACCCTAGACCCCATCCGCTACGACGTCACGGCTTTGCCCGCGGGGAGCGCCCCGCCGTCTGGGGCGATCAAAGACGCGGAAGGCAAGGTCTTGGCTGAGAAGGCGAGGTTCGCGTACTTGCCGAGGATCAGGTGCAACGATTGCCCAGGCAAGCTGTATACGGCGCAGAGGCAGGGGACGGAGGAGGGGTTCGAGGTGCATTTGAAGATGAAGAAACATAGGGTGAATGTTGAGGAGAGGTTGGCGGGGAGGAAGGGGTAGCGGAGTCGACAGGCCCGGGAGGCTCGAGTTGGGGGTCGCAGAATTTTGTGGTGGGAGTAGAAGGGAAAAATAGTGTAAATGTCGGTTAGATATGGGAGACTTTGATGAGAATGGAACGAGATTTTTCAGGCTGTTCAATTTTTGATGGTGCAGTAGTGGCTGTTGTGAATGCCGTCTGAATGATGTTGGATGCATGAGGTGACGTCTGATACATATCAAGGTAAGCCAGTTTTACACGACCAGTCGAGCATCTGACCAGAACATCAAGGGCATTACAATCACAAAGCATGGTCAAGGTGCAGAAGTAATTACTCGATTCACAACCACTTGAACCTATTTGCTCCAGACCTACTGCTATCCGAGACCGTCAGTCAAGTCAGCACGTCTCACGACGAACGCCTTCCTGCTCCTCGCCAGTCTGTCTGGCTTCACATATTCCCAAGCTGATGTTCCTTCCGGGGTTATCCTCCATATCATGCCTTGATGATTGTTGGGTGTTGGAAGAGATCCAAGGAAAAGGTAAATGTGTACGAATGGTGGAGGAAAGCAAGGGTCTTGAGTAGCTGTTGACTTTTTGTGCAGCAGCATGGGAAGGCGAGGCAATTTGAGGCTACTGCTGCCTGAAGCTGTGTGCCGATTGCTTCAAAGTCATGACGCTGTCGAGTGGTATTATGGTGTTGTACAGGTGATTGGCAGTATAATTGCGAGCAGTCCTACCAGCTTGTGTAAGAGCGAGCGAGGTTAGCCTATGTAGCGACAGTAATAGTGCCACCACCACCCTCGAGTCTGCGCTTGATAAGTTCTTGCAAGGCTTCGAGCTCTTTGCGTTGTCGATCTGACAGTGCACCACTGCCATCGCTGGGTGGCGGGCTTGCAAGACCGTTGCTGAGCTTGCTTTCATCTTCGTCATCAGCAATCCGGTCGATGATATCCTTCGGAGCTTCAGCCGTCAATGTGTAGATGAGATTCTCAATGCTTTCGGGAGCGACCGTGATGTCCTTTTGTTGTGAAGCGAATTGTACGAGCTCAAGCGCGGCTTGTCGTTCTGCAACTGCACGGCTGTTGAGCTCGGCACGAAGTATACGAGAGTCCATGCGAGTGCGTTTCGCAGGAGGGAGATAAGCCTCCACGTCCTCCAGAGCGCGAGTGCTAGACATGATCAGTGAGATCCTCGGGAATTGTACGAGTTAGAAGCTTACCGTTGCACTTTGTCAATAAAGTCAAGCTTGATGCCCTTGGAAGGGACGCGCGTCACTGTACCGGATGGAGTCTCATCTTCCTCAAACTCACTTTCTTCTGCAGAAGATGGATCATCCATTACCTCAATCTGACCGTTGTTGACGAACCCACGGCGAAGGGCAGTGTCGATGATCCTGGCGTTCTTGGGGCGACGAAGGTGAACTCTGCGGCGACGGGCAAGGCGGATCGGATCAATAGCAGAAAGATCGTGTTCGACATGGAGAGGACACATCCAGTCTCTGGATTTTCTGTTCGTGATATCACGGAAGGGCGGGTTGGACAGTGGAGGATTGGTGCAGTCCAGATGCCAGTGATTGCCGCAAATGTCACAGGTGATGATCTCGCGTTTGCCAGTGGCGGCACGACTGCAATGAAAGCAGAGAATACTGTTGCCTTTGTTGTCCTTGGTCTTCAACAAATCCATTGGCTCATCATAGCCGGCTCGTGTGTTTCTGTAAAAGTGTCAGCCTGGAGTGCCACTTGGCGTAGGAACACCAAACGTACCTCGTCCTGACGGCAGAGATGTCCTCGAACTTGCCATCTTTACCGGTATTGATACCAGAGAAGTATGTTCGGACGCTCTCTGGCAGTGAATAGATGGATGGGTTGCGCTTGTCCAGTCCTTGCAATAAGCCCGCGAAAAGTCCACGAGGCTGTCGGGTCGGAGGCTTCTTCTTGGCTACACAAGTGTGACAAAACCATGGCTCATCCAAAGCTGAAGAGTTGACATCGAGAGGAGGATCGACGCAGTTGAAGTGAAATGCCCTATCGCATCCATCGCAGCAGAGCAGGTATCCAGTACCGCCACATGCATTGCAGTAATCGCTGTTGTCGGACTTTTCATCAACAGTTAGCGGAGGTGTCAGGCTGGGGGTAATCATGTGAAAAGAGTAAGACAGTACAAGCTGAAGACATGGAAACAAGAAAATATTAGGAAATGGGTATTTTTGATGATGTGGATGGAAAAATAAGAAAGAAGAAGCGTGATGTGTCGCGAGGTCAGGAGATTGGGATCGAGTGTGCTTGGCGGGAACTGTGCGGGCTTCGTTCGTACCTCTTCATCGTCATCATAAGCCATAGGGCTTCCACCCCTAAGACCTCTATCGTCGGTCGAAGGAATCTGCTTCTTCTCTGGACTGATTTTTGATCGTGTCAGCATATTGTAGTACTTGTCTGGCATGTGTGTGAAGAAGTAGAGATACGTTAGAAACGTGAGATCTTTATGTGAGGTGCGCACACAACCGTCGACAATACAGTTATTGTACAATAGTACCTGCTGGAACACCGAGCGGATTCAATAGCCACAGTAGGCGTAGAACAGGTGGGAATGTGATTGTGACTTACGATTGTTTGGTCTTGGCCTTCTTCTTCGCTCGGCTGGTCGATGCATCGGTCGGAGGGTTATGTACAGGAGGAGGTGACATTGACATGTCCGACAACGGTGAATCAGATGGCTCTCGGCCACGCTTCTGACGAGTGTTGGGAGTACCATTTGTGAGCTTGAGGGTCGGTCTGTAGTTGACAGCCTCACGAGTCCGCAACGATCGGGACGCATCTGTGCTTTCGCGAATGTGACTCTCTGTGATGTCTTTCCTGGGTGGATCTTTGTATAAAGTCTCATTCAGCTTGCGTCGCTTGGTGGACTCGATCATATCAATGGCCGTTTCGTCGAATCCAGCCTCCATAGGTGATCTTTTAGCTGCAGCTTTCACGCCGGTTGCAGCTTTGGGTGGCTCAGCGTCGTCACCATTGACAGAGAAAAGACCAGGATGGACTGGAATGAGGTCCGTTGAGACAGACCGAGCTTCTGGAGTGGGTTCGAGGGTGTGAAGGCCTGATCCGACAGGTATCAAGTCGGAAGACTCTGTCCGTCGATGGTATGAACCCTCAACGTGCGAGCTAGAGGCTGAAGGCACAAGCTCGATGTGTTCAGAAGGATCCGTCATGTCGACATCAGCTGGCACAGGTGAAAGAGAAGGAGACGGTGACTTGTCGCGGGCCCGAGTAGATCGTGAAGGGCGAGTACCATTGGCCTGTTCTCTCTCAGTATCGTTATGCCGGTGGCCGAGACGAAGCTTAATCGGCTTCAGTTTCTCTTGCTCGATTGATGGACGGGGAGTGCTTTCGTGTTGTGACCGTGTCTTGGGTGTGGTGGTGGTCACCGATGATTCGACTTCATTGCCAGATTTGGCAGACAGTACCTTTCGCAAAGTCCTTTTAGCCTTTTTGATGGCAGTAGTAAAGTCGGATTTATCGTTCTCGGTGGCCGTCTGAAGGAGAATCGCGCGCAAGAGATGTGCGTAGTGGTCGTTGGACTGACTTTCCAGATATACTTGCCGAAGTGCAGCGCCAAAGGCGTCACTGCCCAAAGCACGCGCACGTTTCTCAGCCGAGTCAACGACAGCTTCAAAATTGATGCGCTCAAGCTCTTGGGGTGAAATGTCTGCTGCTTTGGTTGTACGACTCAAGGTCGAGGCAGATGAAGCTCTCACAATGGTAGCGCTAGGTGGAATCGAAGGAGACGCGGTCTTGACCATGTCACTGACTCCGGAGCTTCCGCGTGTGCGTCTGGCCCGCGAGGATGACTTTTTGGCCACACGTGGTGTGTAGTCATCATCGACTTCGTCCTCCATCGTGGGAAGTGGTACAAGGGAAGCTTCCTCCTGGAGAACAGAAGTCGAGCGCGGCGTCTCAACAGGAGGTGTACCTTCCGGCGTCACATTATAGTCGTGAAAAGCTCCCATACTCTTTCCCAAAGACTTCCTCAGTGGTTCCGCCTTGACGCGGGTCCTGACTTTGGTACTGGGTCTCTGTCCCAGGGGTTGCATATCCTCCAGTACGCCGAAGGGGGCACCACCGTGGTCCTCGTAGCTGGCCTTGCTGTCCTTCACGCTGGGCTCAGCCCACTCTGAAGAAGACGGTTTCGCCGCGGGCGTTCCATTTCGCACCAGCGGACTCGAAAAGCGAGATGATCGTGACTTGGTCTTGCCCACTACGGAGGGCATACTGGACGACGCTTGGGTCTGCTCAGATACGTCAGCCTACTGTTCATTCATAGGATTTCCACGTGAGGTCATGAGAGGTGAGTGAGCTTACTAGAACCCTTGCGAGGTCAGAATCACGTTGGTGCGCGTTAGTCGCGTGGTGGGAAGAAAGCGGGAGTGGTGATGGAAGACGTTATCAAGATCGATGGGAGCGGACTTTGCGGCTTGCCCTTCCGTTGCCCACACTCCGATCAACTACCATGCAGGAGACACATCAACCGATAGCTGTCTTGCGATCAGAGTGAACCGTTTGAGTAGTTGTTGTTGTTAAGTTGTAAGGAAGAAAATGATAGCCAAAACACCTTTTGCGCCAGGGACACGCGAGAATTTTGTCCATGTGTAACGTAACTAGACGAGACTTCAGGGGTATGACTGTCACTGGTGAGGCAGCCTTTTTTATTTACTTTTCTGCCTAATGTATGCACGACTGCGTCGATACATGCTGTATTTCTGCCTCTTCATAATCCAACCACTCAGCCGCTTTGTGAACACGGTCTTGAGATAGTCACGAACCTCGCCACTTCGACATCATACTCCTGGCCGTATTCTTTGAGGGCCGCATCTATTCGTCGTCACTGTCGTCATCATCAGACTCTTCAGCAGCTGCTGCCTCAGCCTTCTTCGCAGGCTTCTTCTTCTTCTTCTTGTTCTTGGGCTTGGAGCTCGCAGGCTTGGCAATTGGCTGCTCCAGAATTTTGAGAATCTCCTCATCGGTAATCTTCTTGGACGTGTTCAATTTGGCGGTGTCTGGAGCAGGCGGAGTAGCGAGCTTGGTAACGCCATTCTTGGTCACAGCTTGTGATGGTTAGTATGAGTACGGGGCACAGTACGCGCGACTTGGTACGTACCGATAGTGGTGAAGAGACGCGAGACGGGCTCGCCGTCCTTGTCACCAATAACTTCGTATTGCCTGACAACACCGCCTCGCACACACTCGACGATACCGACCTTGCCAGCGCGCTCGTCCTCAAGTTGGCGTAAGCTGAAAGGGAAAGTTCCGAACTTCTTGACGACTTCCGAGAGTGTTGCACGCGAACTGGGTCTCTTCAGACCGTAGGTCGTAGTAGTACGTCGGTGGAGGGTTGCACGGTCTGGGAGGTTCTTGACTTTGCCAGTTCCCAAGCTAAGACCCATTTCCAGGCCCCAAACCTCACCAACGTCGGGCATGCCTTCACCCCTGACGCCTTCGCCAGGCGCAAAAATGATCTTCTTCTTGCCCTCAATGTCGTTCCTCTCAAACATCCAGCAGGTCGTGTTTTCGACAACATTGCATTCATACGACTTTGCGATCTTCTCAATCAACTGATTGATCTTGTTTTGAGTGTAGGGCTTCGCGGCAGCCTTGGCCTTGGCCTTCTCTTCGTCTGTGCCAGTCGCGAGCAGTCCGGGGGGAACAATTGTGCGGAGTAGAAGCTCATTGCAGTAGTGTGTTGCAAGAAGTAGATCAGCTTGTCTTTCCTCCGACTGCCCACCCACAATCACGGTGTCGCAGACGATTGTACCAAATCCATCGATCTGAGCACCAAGTTGGATTTTGACAGCCTCGCCTTTCTTAAGAGTTCGCTCCGCTTCTTCGGTGTCGGAAACGAGGGGAGTGTACGGTGTGACGTATGAAGCCGGAGAGATAGTGGTGGGGTGACCGAATCCCTTTGAGACCTTCTTGCCCTTGAAGACCTTTGCGGTCTCCTCTTCTAGGAGCTTGTCACCACGTTGGCAGATGTCAAGGATCTTTGCGCCTTCAGTGCACCATCCTGGTCCTGATCAGTCGGTTGCTCGCATTGTGCGTTGGGCAGCCATACCTGAAACGGTCTCAAGCACCTTCTGGGAGATCTGCCCTGCGGTCTTGTATTTGGTAATACTGACATAGTGTCAGTCTTCGTATTCTTTTCTCGCAACATGTGGCCATCGTACGTATCGGGGTTGGCGAGGGTGTAGTCTTGTTCCCACATTAGCTTCAGCGCACGGGTCGTCAAGGTGGATTGTCAACCTACCGACTTCAGCAGGAGCTGCTGCCATTGTCGCTATCAAAATATCCGGCACGTGTACCGGGTGTGTTTATAAAAGGATGGACTGCCCAGATTGACCAAAGACAGGATTGAGAAGGTGCGAAATTCAGAGCTGCACGTGCGGTGGACTTTGGATTTTGACTCGGCGAGAGGGGCAGCGCGGGGCTCTGTGTCCAGTCGCCGGGCCCTGAGATCATCCTCGTATGTCACTCTCTCATCCCAACCGTCCAGTGTCATGACCCGCTAGGTTAGATCTTGAGGGCTTCGTCTAAGCTGGCAGGTCGTATGATATGCTCGACGGTAACTATAAGAAGCGAGCTAAATCCTCCTTCGTTCGGAGTACAGAAATAGTCTAAGTCATCGGTTTGCATCAACACTTGTTTCGACTTACTCATTTATCAAGACAACAAGATGCAGATTCTCGCTGCAGGGGTACTTGCTCTACGTGTGCTGACACACAACATTCGATACGATGCCAATCCTCCCTCCACTGGTGAGGCACCCTGGCCTCAACGCCTGCCCGACTTGCTCACCCAGTTCCGGTTCCAGACGGAGTATGCCCCCCAGACATTTATCTGTATGCAGGAGGTTTTGGACAACCAGCTAAACGATATTCTGGATGGGCTCAATCAAGGCTCAAATACGTGGGCTGGCATTGGGCTTGGGCGTGATGATGGTGCTAAAGCGGGCGAATACTCCCCCATTCTCTATCAACCAGCCGTGTGGGACCTGAAGGAGTTTAAGTACTACTGGCTCTCGGAAACCCCTGACAGGCCCTCCAAGGGCTGGGATGCTGGATCTATTCGGATTGTGACTATCGGCGTATTCAGAAATAAGGAGTCTTCTCGAGATATTGTTGCCATAAACACCCATCTCGACAATGCTGGGACAGTGGCTCGAGAAGAGGGATCCAAACTGTTAGTGAATACAATCAACTCCTACGTCCGGGGCAACACGAATGCTACCTATGGCCCCTTGCCTGTGTTCTTAGCTGGTGACATGAACAGCAGGCAGGACCAGGAAGCCTACGGTGTTTTGACTGGAGCAGACTCGCCTCTGGCAGACGTCAAAGCCATCGTTCCGCCAGGTAGCGTCTACGGATACAATGAGACTTTTACGGGGTTTACTGGTAATGGAGAAGGGCGAATAGATTATGTGTTCGCCACGCAGGCTCTCCCGAATGATTGGACCGGCGTAGGATATGCGACTCTACCAAATTTCTTTGACGATGGTAGTGGGATCACCTTCAGTGACCATAGAGCAGTCGTGGCAGATATCGAGTTGCGGCCAAGCGCTTGAGAAATTCGCTTATACCTAGCTCGGGGAGTCCATTTGTTGTAGGTCGGAGCATTTTTATTCGTAGAGAGTCAAATGTACCTTATAATCAACATTTGCCTTGCCTTGATCGATCATGGCCAAGGATATGGCATACTACTTGGCAAGCCACGTGGGAGGAGCTGTGTGAAGGAGTCAATCCTTCTCAACCACCAATCAAGACGAGCTGATTTGCGGGTCTTGGGCGTGGTGCTTGAAACGAATATAAAATGGTGGCCGTCCAGTCGTGTTTCTTCGACCACGTCGAGAAAAGGGGCTTGTGACCTTTGTGCTTATGTTGTTCTTCACGTGAGAAATCCTGCAGCTTTCCTGCCGTGATGGCTCCCGAAGATGCATTCGGATCCTGTCAACATGTGGCTTATCGCAGGAGCTGCAGGAACAGTGACAAGCAAGGGACAGTGATGTTTTGTGATGCCCTCGCCTACAAGTTCATGGACCTCGAACACCACCTGCACCCCATGCGACCTCGCTAGGAGCACATGCCAATTGATGAGAGTGACGCAACCACTTTCACGCGCTTCCATCCTCGACGAAGCTATCTACCTCGTACCTCACCTGGCACTTTCTCCTCATCACTCACACCATCCCATTTGACACCTAGGTAATATCCCATCACCCCTTTCCTAATCTTCTCCTTCAAGTAGTCAGCTCCTGGATCATTCCATCGCGACACACCAAATGGCGTCGGATGCGACGCATCCCTCTGAGCAACATGATTCATCGAGAGACATGGTGAGTGAGAGTCGACTTGACCACTCCTTTGACGGAAGTACTGGTGCCCATCCCTCGGACAACGCATTTGGATTACCACTGCAGCGCCATATATCAAAGGACAGCGTAGCATCTGTCGAAACCGCCGTCCTGTCACCCTCACTCTCTTTCTTGGGCCTAGAAGACGTCGGCAATCAACCAAAGCATTCACATGATCCCACAAAGACCAAGTTGAGGGTCAAGCCAAGTGATCATGCTGAGCTCCAGCTGTCCGGTCGCATCATCAGTGTTGTTTTCTGCCTACCTCACATGCTTACCTTTACACACGGCGAAGCCGAACCATGGGTAAGTCTGCTCATAATTGGTTCTGGAATCTCACTGACCGTCTGAAAAGGCTTTCAAGCACCGAGCCGGGACAGCGGCGCTATTCGAGTCATTCAAGTACCTGTCCAGTCCGCAGACACCATGGAAGCACTATCTAGTTGGTTGGACTGGTGAAATCGTCCATAGGCGTGCACGCAAGGATATGACCCGGCAGATGTACCTGCTCGAGACGTACCCGATTCACAACAAGCTCTCAGCTCCTGTTCCCGTCGATGGGGGACCCCTTTACCCCCCAATCCACGACCCTAATCTCAACATCATGCGCGCAGATAGGGCGAAGCTGGAGCAGAAGCTCATGAGCGATAACGATATGAACATGATTCCTGTCTGGTTCACTGACGAAGTCGACGATGATGGAGAGGTTTTCACTTTTAAAGACCAGGACAAATGGCGCAACTTCACAGAGAAAGAGCTGTATCAGCTGTTCCACTACAAACTCCCAGAGCTTGTTGGAGGTAAAGAGAAGACCAAGAGATGGAACGACTACGTTTCACTTAACAGAAAGTTCGCAGATAGGATCCTCGAGTGTTATACTCCCGGAGACACCGTCATGGTCCACGACTATCATCTGATGCTGGTCCCCAGCCTGCTGCGAGCCCGTGTCGGCGACATAAAGGTAACCTTCACCCTGCATACCCCCTTTCCTAGCTATGAGTACTTCCGTTGCCTTCCGCACCGTAACGAGATCATGGACGGTATTTTGGGCGCCGACACAATCATTTTTCAGTCGCACAACTTTGCCGATCACTTCCGAAAGTGCTGCAAGCAGCTACCTGGAGAGTTCAGAGCATCCACCAGTGAAATTGAAACTCCGGGAAAGCGATCTGTGCTACTGGAGGTCCTGCCTCTCGGACTGGACAACGACGCTATCTGGAAGTATGCCTTTGACGATCCTATGGTCAAGCAAAAGTGTGCTCGCTTCGTTCAAAGCATGTACAATGCTGACAAGGCCTTGATCCTTGGCCGTGACCGCGTTGATTCGACTCGTGGAGTACTGCAAAAGTTGCAAGCCTTTGCGATGTTCCTCTCTCTTCATCCTCAGTGGCGCGGAAAGGTAGTCCTCCTCCAGATTATGAGTCCACCAAAGGTGGAAGACAAGGAACGGGGTGGTACGGCCAATCTCGCTACTGTATTGTCAGTTTCCGAATCCATCAACGGTAAATTTGGAAATTTTGGCTACAAGCCTGTCAGGCTCATCACAGAAGCACCGAGCAAGGAGACTTACTTTGCATTACTGCAAGTCGCGGACATGGGCCTCGTCACCAGCATCCGAGAGTGCATGAACACCTTCGCACTGGAGTTTGCATTGACGCAGCGAGACAAACACCGCCCTCTCCTGATATCCGAATTCTCGGGTAGTACTCATACCTTGCCGGGAGCTATCTCGATCAACCCATTCGACCTTCAAGCGACGGCTAACACGATCCACCGTGCTCTCACCATGGGCCCAGTCGCACATGGGCGTATGTACGATAGCATCAACTACGCACTGTCCCACAACTCGCTTTCGAAGTATACTCACAAACTCCTGCGCCGTATATACATTCACATGGAGCAGCAGAAAGCCTCTGAATATCGACCGCAGCTCGAACTCGATGTCATTCAAGCCTTCTCCAAAGGTGCGAGCCGACGTCTTTTCATCTTCGACTATGATGGTACCCTGACCCAAATCGTGGATGATCCCAACTCTGCTCTACCTTCCGACGAGCTGCTGGACAATCTCGAAATCCTTGCGGCTGATGAGCGAAATGCGGTCTGGATCATTAGCGGACGTGATCAGGACTTTCTCAATGAGCATCTCGGGCACATCAAGCAACTCGGCTTCAGCGCAGAGCATGGCTGCTTCATGAGGTATCCGGGAACTGATGAGTGGCGTAACATGACAACCAAGCAGAACATGGGCTGGCAGCCTATCGTGAACGACGCTTTTCAGAAGGTATCCGATTCGATGCCAGGCAGTCTGGTCGAACAGAAGCGCGTGGGTATCACCTGGCACTACCGTCGCGCGACGAACCCGAACGCTGCTGTGTATGCCAAGTCGCTAAAGAAGAGGCTCTTGAGGTCAGTGGCTGTAACATACGATATTGAGGTCATGGCTGGCAAGGCCAATCTCGAGGTCCGACCGAAGACTATCAACAAGGGACAAGTGGTGAGGAGGTTGTTGAAGGAATATGGCAGTGGCCCAGAGAAGGAGCCAGACTTTGTTTTGTGCGTTGGGGACGACACTACAGATGAAGGTGAGTTGATTATTCACTCTCAAGATCATGCCGCAATGCTAACCACTGCTAGACATGTTCCGCTCACTCCGCCGGTCGGACTTGCCCATGACCAACGTGTTCGGTGTCCTCGTCGGCAGCGGGACCAGGACTACCATGGCAAGCTGGCGCCTCCAGGAACCTTCGGATGTCGTCCATTTAATCGGAGTGCTGAACGAAGTCAACAAAGACTCGATGCCTGAGCAAAAGGCACTACCGGTACCGAGCATCGTGCCTTCACACCTCAGGCAGCCTTGGTATCAGACCAACCTTGTCTAGGAGGACATCTTGATGATGACGAGCGGAGGACGGATCACGCATGAGATATGACGACTATGATTTGCTTCACAAGAGTTACTGGGGTTCCCAAATATGCCGCGATTTTTTCAGGAGCACGGGCTCTTGTGTTGTAGTTACTGAGCAGCAACAACGAGAGCAGCTGTCATGACGGCAGGTTGATTTCCCCAGCATGGCGTTCGGGAATGCAGATGAGCATCTGCGATGTAATCTAAGGAACACGAATGGAAGCTTCTTCGAAGATTAAAATTGCGATCGAGTCTTGTTGGTGAAACGCAAGTGCAATTTATCGGACGCCGTTGGAGAGGGTAGATGACAGCGACGTTGGATGTGCAAAGTGCTTGCATAACGGACATGCATGCTCGTGTGCCAACGACACTCGGTGATATTGTGATTGATCGTGGTAGGTCTTGCACATTGCTCTGACTTCAAGACAGGAGATCAGTGAGACAGGCAGAGGCAGGCGCATTTATCCGTGTGTCTCGGCGATATCGATAGTCTGGCGCAGGGACATCCAAACAAACAGCATTGGGCCAACCTTTGGGCATCGGACCCTTCAGCTACAGGTAGAAGGAAACCTCCCATGCCAGACATGCCATTCAAGCAATGCACGAGCACGCGACAGCTGCAGCACAGCCCATGCATCATTGCATCTCGACAGTCGCGTGCAGCACCACCACCCACCGGCAAAACCGATGCCCAAAAGCAAACCCCAAGAGGCACGGCAAGACCAGCCCAAAAGAAAAAAGGGGCCGGCCTTCTCCACACATCACGTTTCAACGAACCACGGGCCACAACCACCTCGAATCCCCTTCGCCCACCAACAAAGCGGAACAATCCATCCACCCAGAGCAAAGAGTGGATCCGGCGCCATCGGGTGCCAGCGAGCCATGCACCTCGCTCGAGCCGAAGAGAGAGAGAGAGTGTGTGTGCAAGAGTGCCACGCGAGCAGCCACACCCGAGCGCTGGGCGGGCGACTCAGGGCTTCTCGAGCGCCATCGACCATTGGATCGTCGGGGGTGTGTGCCTCTTCGCTTTTGTGGGAAGGTCGCTATTCAGTTCTCTTTCGTCTTTTAGACGACATATTCCTTCACCTCCTCCTTCTCTCTGCTGCTTGCATCTGCACTCGCTTGCTTTTTTCCCACATTCATTATCAACGCCCGTGGCCCTGACCACCACTTCTTCCAGCCACTGTCACTCTTTCCACATCGCGTCTGTCATTCTGAGCGCATCGCCTGTCGTTGCAGGATAGCCGTTTTCCCTTGCTCCCTCGACCTCACGTTCTCGACCATCCACCCACCCCACCAACTTCCCACAACCAAATCCTCACAAGAGAACCATGGGCCTCCTCGACACCCTCCGCTCCAAATACGAGCTCTACCGCCTCGAACAGCGCTACACCCGCCGCGAAACTCGCACAACCTTCAAGTCCGGCGCCGTCTACGTTGACGGCGAATATATCTACCAGAACGGCGCCCCCGTGTCCCCAGGTGAGGGGCCAAGCGATGGTCCCGGGCCCTGGACGCCAAAGAGCGGTAACGCGAGCGGCGTTGCGAGCCCGACTACGTCCTCGGGGCCCAGCAGCCCCATGAGTGGGAGCGAGCACTCTGGCAGGGGACCTTGGGGACGGATGCCGGAGAGGTGAAGGGCTGATGCTGTGCTTAATGGAGTCGATGCTGGATGGGGAGCAGAAAACTGGTGAAAAGGACGAGGGTCACAGGACCACTGGTCTTGCAGCGTCCCTGGCGAGAAAGCTGCACCAGCGACGCAGCTCGTGACATGGGGCACACTCATGTCGATACGAGGACGAGAGAAGCGTGGTTGCGATGATGATGGATATGACGGGGCTTTTTCCACTATGTTTTCTCTTGACTACGACTATGATTCTCCTCGAGCGCTCACGGGAGCTCGGCTTGGGCCTTTCGGAGCGTTGCGAGTGTCGACCTCGGGCTTGATGGCCTTGTGCTCTTTGCAGCTTCTGATCGTTGCTTTTTCGTCTCGAAGGACATCAGGCATATGTTGGAGACATGGCTTGGACGGCATGTGTATATCTGTATATAGGTTCTATACCTTTTCTTTCAACGACGTTATTACTTCGCACCAGTTCCATGCCTGAAAGAAGTGATAAGACTGAGCAGAGTGGTTTGGCAGAGACCCCTTTGTGCTCAGAAGCGTCCATTCGTCAGGTACACTTCATGCACGAACACTGATTCGACTCGTCCAGGGCCACCATCGACAATCAATCAATGAGACAGCACTTGGCAGGACATCGAGCTCTTTCATTAGAGGAAGCTCTTCAACGCTGTCTAGATTACACGTGCCAGCGCAAGAAATGCTCAAAGGCACGTCCACGGCCTGATCCAGCACCTCATCCCCGTCTCACCCCACTCTACTCCAAGTCCGCCGTGACGTTGCTGAATTCGCCCTTCTTGAGCTTCGTCTCCCAGAAAATAGGATTCGTGTCCATAAATCCGTGCTTGACCCAGCCCTCTTCCTTGACGTGGTACAAGTTGATGAAGCCACCAGAGAAGGCATCTCTGTGCGTCGCAGCAAGGATACTCCTCTTTCCCAGCTCGAGCGCCGCCTCATCCGACAAGTTGTAGTCGTATTCTGCATCCAGCACGCCGTACGCGAATGTCTGACCCGATCCGACACAGAACAGGTTACCCGCCAAACGTGTGCCGTCGCTGTCGATATAGTAGAGCGCTGGGCCCTCGGTGGGAGTGACGCCCGCGCACATCGTTCCCTATCCAAGATCATCAGCACACGTTCCTACAAGACAGCATCTTCCCACATGGCAAGAGCCTATAAGAACCAGTGAAACATACCATGCTCAAACCCATACCCTTATACCCATAGACCAGATTCGCCAAGATCTTACTCGCAGCCGCCACGCTGATTCTCCGCTTATGCCTCAGCTCATGAAGTCTACACTGCATCCCCAGATACGCAAGCCAGTACTGGCAATCCGCCGCACCACCCGCCATTGTACCAAGTAGACAGCTGTTGATCTCAATCACCTTCTTGACCGTCTGTGACGCGATCCAGTTGCCGGCTGTGGCACGCGAGTCGGTCGCTACGATGATGCCGCCTTTAAAGCGGAAGGCCAGTGTCGTTGTGCCGTGCGCGATCTTGATGGGGCAGGTTGGGTTCGAGGCGTCGTCTGTCATGGCGCGGAGCCAGGCGTTTGCCTTGGGTGGGTTAGTCAGGGATGAAAGAGGGCAGAGGAGCATAGCGTACTTGTGGGATGGGAGGGAGGGCGAACTTCAGGCCGAGCGGCGGTAATGAGTTGACGAGCTGCGTCTCTTCATCTTCAGTGTTGAACCCTTCGTCCTGGTACGCCGGGCGGGCGTATTGCGAGACGAGCGCATCCATTGTGAGAAAAGTACTGGCTGGTGAGATTCGAGAAGAGATGGAAGTGGAGGGGTGGTGATATGCAAGGTGGTGTGAATGAAGTTCATGAACTGAAGCTCCAGGCAGTCGGAGCTCACGACATCAGATGAACGCGAGTCATGTAGCTTCGAAACACTTGCCGCAGGCTCTCAGCGTGATCACCAACACGAGTAGCGCTTCACATTACAAATGCTTATCGTGAGATCAAGATTTGTATCTAGTAGTTTCATTCGATGGTATTGAAGTTGGTGTACATGCTCGTCGAGACTGTAGGCTTGATGTGACCCTAGACATCTTCGACTACGGCACTAACGATTGCTTCCTGATTGACGACCAAGCCCTCGTCTCCGTTACGAAGGAGCTCTCTAATCCAGGGGACGCCGTCATTCCACCATCCAACCCTGTCTGGCTTGACCTTAACAATCGAGTCTCGGTCCAGGGTACCGACTGTCAAGTCCAGTATAGGCCCGTACCCAGCCTTCTCGTTATCGTCAGAGGCCCAGGTTAGCGTACTGCCACAGGCTCCGCAGAAGGTTCGATGTACGTCCATGGATGACTTATACACCCTCAGGCTGGTCTCTTCAATGATACGCTCCGCCGGCACGACAACATCTTGAGCAGCATAAGTTTGCACCCGCGGATACCCTTCCTTCTTGGACTGCAAGTCGAACGTGACCCAAGCTTGAGGCATGATCATCCAGGATTGTACGAGTCCGCCGGAGCCAACACGGCAGCTCTCGCAATGGTCAATGGATATGAATGGCATTCTTGTTGGCTCCTCCAGCTCTCTATGACGATGATACGTGGCAACTTTGGTTGCCATAGGTCTTTGCTCGAGTGCGGGGATCGAAATGGTATAGCGGATGGCCTTACACAGGCACCCTCCACGGAAATCAAGTGATGAAGGGGGAAGAAAAGCCATGGTCGACAACAGGAAAGGAGAGTAAAGAAAGGAAGACCAACAAAGATAAGTGCGGATCAAAACTCACAGGTAGGATAGCATAAGCAATCGAAGGAAGTATTGTGGGAGCCATGGTTGCCTGCCTTCCCGTGTTGTGGCTTGCAGCTGTTCTCCAGCGCTGCGCGCGTATACTGATGTGTGAGCATGTATCAGAATGGCGCACTTCTCATCACTCGCCAGAGTTTGATGATAAAATCTATACAGACTGGAAGGGATCAAGGGTGTTAATATTCATCCTTGAACATCGGTGACAATAAATGCGTACGGACAAGGGAGTCGGCCCGCCAAGCAGCCGTGCCCCGCTCTTGGAGCTCATTTAGCTGCAGACGCGACCGACGCGCGACGCCGTCCTTTGAGAGACCTCGACATTTTCCAAACCAAGATGCCTGCAAAACCCACCGATACGGAGATCGAATATGCACTCCGAGCAGCTGTGAGAAGCGCTCTAGATACTGGCGAAACGACCTCGGTCAATATAGCGCGTGCAGCTGCCGAAAAAGAGCTTGGACTCGAGGATGGGTTTCTCAAATCAGATGGTGGTTGGAAAACTCGTAGCAAGGACATTGTAAATGACACGGTCAACGTGAGTAGAGGCGCGAATGTGAGCTATCTCCAGCTGATTAGCTTTCAAGGAAGAAGAGCAATCGACACCTCCCACGCCCGCGAAGAACACCACGAAAGCGAGGTCTGCGCCGAAACCGAAGGTAGACACAGAGCCGAGCCGGAAGCGCTCAAAAGCCCCAGCTGCGAAGTCCAGAAAGCGCCAAAAGAAGGATGATACCGAGTCTGAAGCCGACCTGTCTGATCTGTCCGAGCCACTGAGCGAAAGCGAAGCAGAGGCCTCTCTTCAGCCATCACCGAAAGCTACCACCAAGCCCGCCGCAAAGACCGAGAGCGACACATCCGAGCTATCCGAACACCCAGTGCTGGAGTCCGAGGATGTGGATGATATCAAGAAGCCATTGAACGGCAGTGACGATTCGGAAAGTGAGCTGTCAGATGTGATCGATGAGCCTGCGCCCAAGAAAAAGCGGGCATCTAGCGCAACAAAGCAGGCTCCCAAATCGACCAGGGGCAGCAAAGCTAAGCCGAGCAAGACTTCTTCCAAGGACCAGGATCTGTCGCCGGATCAAGCTGAAATCAAAAGGCTGCAGGGCTGGCTTGTCAAGTGCGGTATTCGAAAGATTTGGGGCATCTATCTGAAGCCCTACGAGACGGACAAGGCAAAAATTAAGCATCTAAAAGGCATGCTCGCGGAAGCTGGCATGACCGGTCGATATTCAATTGAAAAGGCCAGCGCCATCAAGGAGGCTCGGGAGCTAGCAGCCGACTTAGAGGCTGTCCAGGAGGGTGAGAAGCAATGGGGCGAGAATAAGGATAAAAGCTCAGAATCGGAGTCCGAGGATAATGCGCCAGCTCCGCCTCCGAGACGTAATGTGGCGAGCCGTTTTGTCGATTTTGGTGATGAGGACGAGGACAGTGACTAAACCCTGTTATTGCTGTCAAGCGATCAACCTCCTAGAGAGAGGCGCTGATTCGTCATGCGTTGAGCGACTAAGCTGAAGACCGCCACGGAAGACATGAATACCACAAGGTTGTAAAACTAGTGATTTTAGCGACAGCGTTGCATTATATACCATAAGCATTTAACTTACTGCGTTACGAGAGTATGCACTCTCCTCTGCTTCAGTACGTGCCTCCACAAACAGACGGCGAAGATTTGGAAGATTAGATGGCTTGGGCTTCCTCAGCAAAGGATTGGCCCTACAGGAAGCTGGGGTGCTTACCATCCTATCACTCCTCTTTGTGTCACAGAAATTATAAGGTTGTCATATGTATGTGTGATATTTCGAAAGTGAAGTCAGTATTGCTGAAGTGGAGCATCAAGTTGACGGGCTCTTGGCATTGTGACCCTGATGCTCCCAAAATTACACAAGTCATCCTCTAGGCTCAACCAACGACACAGAACTCATGAGCTAGGACGAAATCATCACTGGAAACCCACGAAATCTGGAAAGCTACTCAGTGTTCAGCTCATCCTGCTTTATAAAGCTCCTAGAATTGGTTTACGTGTCCGCCCGCCTAGCACATCTCACTCCCGATCCCACCAAGTAGCAGTAGGCCCCCGCATGATACGACAATAGCGATCACACAAGCCTTTGGGCGCCAGTGAGACACAATGGCAGTCAACCGGCTGCGGACCGCGCTTGCGGTGCCTCGCAAAGGCGAGACATACGAATTACGAGCTGGGCTGGTCTCTCAATATGCTTACGAGCGCAAGGAAGCTATTCAGAAGACGATTATGTCTATGACCCTGGGCAAGGATGTATCGGCGCTCTTCCCCGATGTGCTCAAGAACATTGCGACGGGTGATCTTGATCAGAAGAAGCTGGTATACTTGTACTTGATGAACTACGCAAAGAGTCATCCAGATCTCTGTATTCTAGCGGTCAACACATTCGTCCAGGACTCGGAAGATCCAAATCCTCTCGTCAGAGCGTTGGCAATCAGGACAATGGGATGCATTAGGGTGGACAAGATGGTGGATTACATGGAAGAGCCACTGAGGAAAACGCTGAAAGACGAGAGTCCGTACGTGAGGAAGACCGCGGCGCTTTGTGTCGCGAAACTCTTCGATCTCAACCCTTCTATGTGTTTGGAGAATGGCTTTTTGGAGACCTTGCAAGAGATGGTCGGCGACTCAAATCCCATGGTGGTAGCCAACTCGGTACAAGCTTTGGCAGAGATCAGTGAAGCTGTGCCAGAGACGAATGCTCTAGTTGTAACATCCCAGACGCTTAAGAAGATGTTGCTTGCCCTCAACGAGTGTACGGAATGGGGACGTATCACGATCTTGACGACGTTGGCCGAATACAAGGCCGTGGATATCAAAGAGTCGGAACACATTTGCGAAAGGGTGTCTCCTCAGTTTCAGCATGTCAATCCCAGCGTAGTGCTTGCTGCGGTCAAGACGGTGTTCTTGCATATGGAGTACCTTGGCCCCGAGCTCAAGAAAACATATCTGAAGAAGATGGCGCCTCCTTTAGGTAAGTATCACTCACTACAGAAATTCCTCACATACTAACCTTATAGTCACCCTGGTCTCATCACAACCAGAAGTCCAATACGTCGCTCTCCGAAACATTGACCTCCTTTTGCAAAGACAGCCAGATATTCTCTCGAAAGAAATGCGCGTCTTCTTCTGTAAATACAACGACCCGCCATATCTCAAACTCGAAAAGCTGGAAATCATGGTTCGGTTAGCAAACGAGTCGAATGTCGAGCAGCTTTTGGCTGAGCTCAAGGAGTATGCCATGGAAGTCGACATGGACTTCGTGAAGCGAGCTGTCCGAGCTATCGGCCAAGTAGCGATCAAGATTGAGTCTTCAAGCGAAAAGGCCGTCAACGTTCTGCTGGAGCTGATCAACACGAAAGTCGGCTATGTGGTCCAAGAAGTTATTGTGGTGATCAAGGACATCTTCAGACGGTACTCCGGATACGAAGGCATAATACCAACACTATGCCAATGTATAGACGATCTCGACGATCCAAACGCGCGAGGCAGTCTTATCTGGATCGTTGGCGAGTACGCGGAAAAGATCAGCAATGCTGGCGACATCCTTTCTGGCTTCGTCGATGGCTTCACAGAAGAGTTCTCTCAGGTCAGTACCAGCTCCATCAAGCGCAGAACTTGACTAACCCGATACCAGACGCAACTACAGATCCTCACAGCAGTAGTCAAGCTCTTTCTCAAAAAGCCCGAACAAGCCCAAGGACTTGTTCAAAAGGTCCTCCAAGTCGCCACGGCCGAGTGCGACAACCCAGACATCCGCGACCGCGCCTACGTCTACTGGCGCCTCCTCTCCTCCGACCCCAACATCGCAAAAGTATGTCCCATATGCCCCATTCTCCTCCCTCACCAGTCTATCACGCTGACTCTCCCAGAACGTCGTCCTCGCCCAACGGCCCCCCCTCCAAAGCACAATCCACTCCCTCCCGAGTCCCCTCCTCGACACTCTCCTCCCCCTCCTCTCCACTCTATCATCAGTCTACCACAAGCCTCCCTCGACCTTCCTCGGCTCAGGCCGCTCCTCGGCCCTCCAAGCCGCCGCCATCGAAGAAGCAGCCCAAAACGCCCGCGAGAACCCCATCGCCGCAGCCGCCGCAGCCGCCGCCTTCTCCGGCACCGCGGGCGGCCCCAGCACCGCGGCGGTCCAGCAGAACAACGCCGAGAACCTCCTCGACATCGACTTTGACGGCGCGCAGCCCGCGAGCCTCCAAGCCGCGCCGAGTAAAGGCCACACGGGGCTGGAGGGGCTGGCTGGGACGCCACTTAGGGGCGCGAGTCCCGTGCCGCCTTCCGCTGCGGGCGGGGGCGGTGGCATGGATGATTTGATGGGCGTGTTTGGCAATGGAGGCGGGTTCGGGGCGAACGGGATTGTGCCGCAGCAGCAGCAGCCGCAACAGGGCAAGTCGGGGAACGATTTGTTGGATGGGTTTGCTGGGCTCGATATGGGTGGGAGCTCAGAGCCGCCGCCTCCTCAGCAGCAGTTTCAGCAGCAACAACAAACACAGCAGCAAACGCCTTTTGGAGGGGATGATGATTTGCTTGGTTGAGATATCAGAGATTAGAGGTGGACCGAGAAGAGGTAGTAGAACAAAGAAGCGCAAATTTATACATCATGAAGATATGCGCGGAGACCTGGCTCGCGTTGTGCAAAGTAAAGGCTATGTGCATGCATGCAATACGCTGATCAGCGTAGTGAGATGGCCAAACCCTCGCTGTCGTGCCTGATCGATTACGGGATATGGAAAGTACCGACAAGACGCCTGTTTCCCAATTTTCCCATACGTGTGGCCCTCAAACGCCTTCTATGTCAGCAAAGGCAGAAGGCCGGACGTCAGGTCAGCTCAGTCCGAAGACGCCGCCCTGCTGTGCGAATTTGGACTGGTATTCTCGTAGGTCGGCCCAATGACGCAGCTCCGTCTCTTGGTTGTCGTCCGCGTCGATGTCGTGCCCGGCTTTCTCGAGCTTGACGAGGATCTCGAGGAATGCTTTGAGGTACTCTTCGGCTTGCTGCGCGACGTGACCTTTGCGCTCGCGTGGGACGTCCAGTAGGGTTGAGGCGATGAAACGGATCTTGTGGGCCTAGAGACAGATTAGTTCAGATGTTGTTGCGACATGCAAGGGTGGTGGACTCACGAAGCTGTCACCATTCGGCTCCATGTTAACGCGATCAATGTTGCTCAGCACGATCAACAGGCTTCGGATAATGCTTTCTCTCTCCGCTGACATCTCGGCCTCAATGTCAGTCGTTGCGCTCCTCGGCGGCCCTTGAGCTGGCTGCGTGGGTGGCAGCATGCTGTCGAGTCTGCCGGTAATTATGCTCGGGCTAAGCGTGTGATCTTGTCCTGCTACAACAGCATGTGAGTGAGCCACCTGGTTGCCCCTCTTCGACCTTCCCTCAAAAGCAGACCAAAACTTTTCCACAATGTAGGAGCGCGTCGCCAAAGCAGAAGCATAGATGTTTGCCTTTTGAATCTCGCGCTGCAAGGCTCTACGCTGCTCAGCCGATGGCTCCATAGAGTCAGAGATCATTGAAGCAGGATCGCGCAAGCCCATCTTCATGTGGAAGGCTGCTAAAGGGTCGGGTGAAGACTCGTCAATGTCTGATCGGCCGGGCAGAAGCTTAAGCTCTTCGGGTAAGTCCTTCAGGGCATGCTTGGCGGACAAGAGGCAGTCGTGATAGATCCTGTGTTGCCGCTCCCAGTCAACGACAGAATCAATACCCCAAGCCATCTCCATGACTGTGAGTGGCTGGTATGACAGGAAGATACGGACATTGGCGTTGAAGCCGGAGATGGTAGGCAGAAGGCCAGGCGGCTGGGGCTCGATGTGAGTGGGGAAGATACAGAAGTCTTCGACCTCGACAGGAAGCGGTGGATATGGATCTGTTGGGTTCGAAGGAGGAATGTACATCTCGCCATTGGAGGCTCCAACTTGACTGATTGACCTAGATGTGACAAACGCCGTCCAGAACACACGACGAGATACCTGCAAGGTAATGTGATCATGGACCTCCTCCTTGCTGCCTTCGTGGTTAGGACCATTGGATCCGTACATGGAAGGCATGCCACCAAGATTGAGATATGTGTGATCCTGCGCTTTGTGGAGACCCAAGGCCTTGATGATTGTAAGACACTCTCCGAGATACAGACGACCTGACCGCCAACGGAAGGTGTACGTCCCAGCCATTCCTAGCAGATAACTTGTGGCAGCATCATGAACGGTAAGGTTAGACTCCAGGTAGCCAGGACCACGAGCAGCAGCACAAACCTTCAGGCACTTGTCCACAAGCTCAACGTGATTAGCGTAAAGAGTCTCGCGACGCTGCGCTCTGAGGTGGAGTCGCGGCTTCCTTGGAAATGACGCCACGAGTGCTGCAACCATAGACGCCAGCAAGGCAAGGAATGGACGGTTGGTATAATCCTCTCGTCGCCGCCATGCTTCGCGAAAGCTTGGCTCATGTGGGAACGGGCAGAGAGGGTGGATGTAGGTAAAGTAATCGTTGATCAGGAGATCGATCGTCTCGATGGGAAGGATGGATTCGGCCGAGAGCTGAGACGAAGATGCGGCTGGATGTGATGACAACGCTGCGAGAGCTTGGGCAGCGTGTGTTGGGGAGGAAGGCATGACGGCCTGAGGCGAGCCATTGTGCTCTTCCACCTTGCGGCGCTTGATAGCTTCGGCATGGCGGTTGGGCGGTCCTCTACGTCGACTAGGCCGGTCAAAGGTACATGGAATGTCGAGAGCAGCGCAAGCCTTGCATGGTGGTCCAGATTCATCACATTTGACCTTGCGAATACTGCAAGAGTCGCACGCTTTCCTAAGGCGGAACAGCTTGGTCGGAGTCGTGCCAGGAGGATGCGACTGTTGGCCCTGCTCTGTCGACGGAGCTACATCCTGCTGATCTTGCGGTGGTTGTTCGTGGTGAAAGTGATCCGATACTAGTGATTGTTGTTGGTGCTGCAACTGCTCGATCCGCTGCTCGATCTGACTACTAGTCGTTGGATCCAAACCCTCATGTTCGACCTTTGGATACGGCGCGGCTTGTTGGAGCTGCGCAGCAAAGTTGAGATGTTCTTGCTGCGCAGCATCCAGCCCTTGTTGAGGTGCAGTGCTTGTTGGATAGATCGGACCGTAATGTTGGCCTGGTTCAGGAACTGCCGGGTACATTTCACCGAACATGAACCGGAAGCTCGATCGATGAATGTGATAACGCCAGACTTTCAACCAGACGCGTGTATTTTAATCTTCACCAGTCACTTGCATTCACCGGGGTCGTTGTGCGCAAAGCCGACGTGCGTGACGCGATGAAAGATCGATCTCAATATGAGACGTGGCTAAGTAGGGTTTGGAATCTGGACGCGCTTCCAAGATTTGCATTGGACCCTCGTCACGTGATAGCGCTGTATATGAACCCGGAAATGGCTCTGTTTTTCTCCATCAACCGCAGGCACATGTGGCTGCGCCTGCCTGCGCTCGCATCACGTAAAGAAAATAGGTATACACATGTGGTTTGTATGTTTTCAGGTTCTCTCGTAGACATCCATTCGCGCATTCTTTCGCACACAAATCGTTTTACAGCTTGCAGCACTCTCGATAGCATCGATCACTGTGCTCATGGATCTGGGCCCCGTAACACCTCCAACATGCGAGGTCTGTAATGGACCCAACAGATGGCATTGTCCAAACTGCAACATCGCTCATTACTGTAGTTGGTGGCATGCTTCATTGGACGTAGCGCAACATATGGAGGTATGCCAGAACATTGCAAGACTCAGACATGACTCAGACCAAATGCTACGCAACATCGAAGAGGGGATGCAACATGACGTACTCACGTCTCTTGTCGGCCGATTGGACACCTCCGAGGACTTCGAAGGCTGGCTGGACACTCGCGAGCTTTGGGTCGTCTCTCTTGGACTTTTCAACAGTTCGTATGCACACCGTCTTCGGGTAGAAGCAGCCCTTCAACACTTGAGCAACTTTGAAGACAAACGGTGCCCTACAAGCCTCGATCTTCCCATGTTCATGATTCAAGCGGGATCGGACCAAGCTGCCTACGATGTCATCAAATGGTTCGCAAAGGTACCGCACGGATCTGACTTCTCATGGAGTCGAGCCAAATCATCCTTTCTGAATTTTCATGGCGAGAACGTATTTGAGAATACCTCTGATTTGAGCCTTTCCGGGATGCAATTTAAGCATATTGCAGCCCTCATCTTACTCAAGGCAAGACTTCTTGCGAGCTTGGAGAAGTATCGCAGTTGCATCAGCAACTTGTTTCAGTCCCAAGCCCTGCCTCCGACGCTGCCACAAGAAATCTTCCACATGATCGCCGAGCATACGATTGAGCACCTTATCATTGCGAGAATGCCCGGCATTTGGGACCCCATAGTGCTTCACTGGACAATTATTAACCTCCGCCAGCAAATCCCCGAATTGTATTCTATGGCTGCTGAGAAAAATAGCTTCTTCTGGGACTATCTCCTGGGTTGGAGGGGTTTCTCGCATCGGGACTGCGTTGTCTATGGAGGAATCTCTACTTTCGATTTAGCGTTCGAATATCTCGTGCCCCTGCATCGCCAAGTTTGGGATGTCAACCAGGATGCAATGCAATTAATGCGGCATTATCATTTCGAACAGCAAACGCAGAGGTGGTTGGACTTCTACCCGGGGCCGGACATCCAATCATCGTGAGAGAGAGTTCAATGGTTTACGACTGTACGAATTGATGAGTGGTGTTTTTAGACAGTCGATGAACAACTCAAGTAGAATCAATCCGCTTGTGACATTCTTGACCATTTCAAAGTCCGCAATCTCCGAAGGACAGCTTGATAACTTTTGGAGCCGCAATTTCTTGACTCTCATTACCAACGACCCCACCAGCCATCTCAAGTCTCTGGCTGTGTGTTTCGAGCTAATTCGTTCGTTCGTTTGCTGCTATGATAGCATTGATTCTTGCATGAGATACTACTATCCTGTCGGCAACCTCGAGTAAGCAGATCAAGGGAGCCAGTCCCTCGACTCCTCCCTCGAGATGCAGCTCCTCAATATTCTCTCACTCTTCCTTGTCCTTCCCCTCCTAGCTCTTGCAGCAGAGGACTATTACAAGGTACCTCTTCTCCCATGTCCTTCCCGTGTCCCTGGATTCTAACATCTCCAGCTCCTCAACATCGACCGCGACGCCTCGGACCGCGACATAAAGCGCTCCTACCGGCGCCTGTCGAAAAAATACCACCCGGACAAGAACCCAGGCGATGAGACCGTAGCCAAGAAATTCGTCGAGATCGCCGACGCCTACGAAGCGCTCTCGGACCCGGAGCTGCGCCGGATCTACAACCAGTACGGCCACGAAGGAGTCGAGCAACACAAGAAGCAAGCCTCAGGCGGTGGCCGCCAGCATGCCGACCCTTTCAATCTCTTCTCGCGCTTCTTTGGCGGCGGAGGCCACTTCGGGGGCGGCGAGAGGCGAGGACCGAACATGGAGGCGCGGGTCGCTGTGCCGTTGCGGGACTTCTACAATGGAGCCGAGCACGAGATCAAGATCGAGAAGCAGGCTATTTGTAGCGCGTGTGAGGGTTCGGGCAGCGAGGATGGCAAGAGGGAGACGTGTGGAAGGTGCAGAGGGCAGGGGATGATCATTCAGAAGGCGCAGTTGGCGCCGGGGATCTTTCAGCAGATGCAGATGCAGTGTGATCAGTGCGGGGGGCAGGGCACTCAGATCAAGCATAGGTGTAAGGTCTGTAATGGGGGGAGAGTGGTGAGGGAGGAGGAGACGCATAGGTTGGTGGTGGAGAAGGGACTGCCGAAGGGAGGGAAGGTGGTGTTTGAGAATGAGGCGGATGAAAGCCCGGACTGGGTCGCTGGAGATCTGCTAGTGGCGGTTGTGGAGATGGATCCAAAGGTTGGAAGTGGTGAGGAGAAAAATGACCAGGCGGATGGAAACTTCTTCAGGCGGAAGGGCGATCACTTGTACTGGAGGGAAGTGCTGAGTCTGAGGGAGGCGTGGATGGGTGATTGGACCCGGAATCTAACGCACATGGACGGGCATGTAGTGAGATTGCACCGGAAAAGAGGCGAGGTCGTACAGCCTGGCACTGTGCAGACGATCGAGGGAGAAGGAATGCCCATCCATCAGCACGAGAGCGGGCCGGAGTTCGGTAATCTACTGGTCGAGTACACGGTAGTGCTACCAGATCAGATGGAGAAGGGCATGGAGAAGGACTTTTGGACCATGTGGGAGAAGTGGCGAAAGAAGAATGGCATTGACCTCCAGAAAGATAGCGGGAGGCCTGTGTCACAAGAGCATGACGAGTTGTAAGAGTATATTCTGGAATACCCGATAGATGGAACGGCATGATGAGAGGAGTTTTCCAAGCGCTAGATCGGCAGATAAAGACTTCTGTATGCATAGATGTGCGGTGCGGAAATAATAGTCTATCACCAGGAAGACGCTTACGCTACCGTCATGATTCCTTGCGCACACTTGATAATGCTGTCATGGCGAATCGCCTTGGGCCGAGCTCTAGGTTGTAGATCAATCCACTAACACTTGAGCGCAAGTATGGTCTCGTGGTATCAAGTAGATGGATGGGAAAAGATGTGATCGTCAGAGGTCGAGATGTACTGTATGTATCGATATGTAGATGTCTAATCCCATCTAAATCGCAAAGACCGCTAAACAGAGAAAGAATGAACATCGTTGTCGCAACTCGTTTACAGCTTCGCCTCCTCTTTCACGTCGCCAATCTTCAGCTTAGGGGTGTACTTCTTGAGGACGGCTGAGGATGCAGTTAGCCTCTTGTCAAATCATAACGTGTATGCGCCTGGGAAACTCCCATGGAGGAAACAGTACGGGGATCACACACCTTCGTTGTGGTACTTCCAGAACTGCTTGCTAGCGTCCTTGCCTGTAGAGCGGCGTCAGCGCCAGTCTCGGAACATGGAGTCGAGCGATCGCATCATACCTCCCACACGCTTCAGAATCTTTGCTCCACCAGGGTGCTCGTCGACGAAGCTGCTCATCTCGTATACACCATTGTCGATTATAATGTAGAGACCCTTCTCGACCGTGTTGTGCTCGGCGACCTCCTTCTTACTGATTGACTTGGACATCCTGAGTGCTGTAAAGGTGGTAAGAGGTCTAGAGATGGTTGATCGAGTGTTCGTCGCCGCCGCGGAAGTGAGTTAGTGAAGGTGGATGTGTCGGTACAGGTGGTCTGGGGAAGCTGGAGTAAAGGCTATCTCTGGGAGGGGATTGGCTGAATCGCCGACGTTGCCTCGGTTCAGCGTTTTGCTCCGCACTGCGCTAGACGAGACACGCGAGCAATTCAGAAACGTCTTCAAGCAGATAGAATGTAATTTGTATGTGCTGGGAGAAGTGTTTGAGGGCGACTAAGAAACAGTACTTGTGCAAAAGTGATGGCTTAGTTCATAGCGTTACCTTGTCGTGCTCGCCCAGCGCTGTGCCCGCACATGCAGCGGACTAGTGGGGAGAGACAAGGAACAGGCGGAAGCACGCCCAGAAGCTTGACAGCGGCGTCTGACAGGTTATCGAGGCTGGCCGATGGAAGATATGGACAGAGTATTTGCTCGAATTCCATGTTTTGCATGAGATGCAATACCAGACACCTCTGTATGCCAACAATCTTGGCCAAAACCGAATGCCGCCGACTATGAACTGTCTGTCGGACAAGAACCATGGCATGACGCGTAGGCCCTTTGACACGTCGTTAGTTCTGGATGCCGCGCTATAGATCTACAGGAGTGTTGCGTAGCTTGTGCAATTACTCAGGCACCCGCTTTGCATCTTGCAGAGATCCATTGGAATTCGGTGTCACATTTCCCAATCCACGGTTGTGGACAATTTATGGAGAGCGGCCACGTCTCAAACCAAGATGGAAAAGCGCATGCAGCGAATCGCATCTTGGCAGGACGCGATTCAAGCCACAACTTGGGCCCAGGGGCTGCTCTGCCGTGTTGGCAACAGACCTTGAGTCTTCGATATTATACTCCGACCAAGACGCCCATTTTTGCTTGTTCTGAACTAGATTCAGTCGCTCACTCACAACACCCTGCGAGACTACACATTTGAAACCAACCACTACAGAGCAGAGCAACAAGTCATCGAGGCAAATCGAAGTCTCATCGCCGTTGAAAGACTTCCGCCCTTCTCCGCCTAAATGATCACACGCGCACTTCAGGCCGTGTAGGAGTTAGACTCCGAAACACCACCTATGGATCACGAGCAGTCAACAAAAGGACACGCGAGGCGGCGCAGTGCTTCTGTCCTGCAGTCTTCTGGTCCTACTGAAAATCGTGTTCGTTCCAACTCAACAGCATCTGCACTGCATCATTCTCCCCAAATCCCCGAGATTGACGACGGTCGGGAACCACGAACAGGTCACGCTGGATCTCCTGGTTCCTCACGCGAATCGAGTTCGGATTGGGAGATGCAGGACATATACTCAGATGATGGGCTGGAAGACGATGAGGAGACCGGCCTCACAGATGCTGATAGGCGGAAAAGGCGGCGTCGAAAGAGACGGAATACCAGACTTGACGAACGAGTAGCCCACGACCATGTTGAGGAGACCGACGAGAAGAAGATTGCGTACCAGACCCTTGTCAAAGAGTCATTGATCAATGCTCTGTTGATTCTGATGTGGTATAGTTTTTCAATCGGCATCTCCGTGGTAAGTTTCATTCCAGAGATTCTCTTGGGGTGTTGCATTGACATGGCTTGCAGTTCAACAAGTTCGTCCTATCCAAGGACAAGCTCGACTTCCACTACCCGCTGTTCTTCACGAGTTTTCACATGCTGATACAGTTCTCCCTGGCTGCGCTGGTCATGTATCTCATCCCTTCGTTCCGACCCAAACCAGCCAATACCGGTTCCCATACACAATACGAGGCGGTACCTGGCAATGAAGAAGAGTCGTCACAAGCTCAACCGAAGCAACCTATCATGACAAAATTCTTCTACCTCACACGGATATCTCCTTGCGGAGCTGCCACTGGACTAGACATTGGGCTTGGCAATATGTCCCTCAAATTCATCTCGCTCACATTCTACACAATGTGCAAATCATCTGTACTTGGATTTGTTCTTATATTCGCCTTCTTATTCCGACTCGAGAAACCAAGCTGGAAATTAGCTGGCATCATTCTTACCATGGCCGCCGGAGTCATCATGATGGTAGCAGGCGAGACTGCCTTCCATGCGCTTGGATTCATCTTGATCATGGCGGCTTCATGCTTCTCTGGATTCCGGTGGAGTTTGACCCAGATCTTGCTTATCCGAAACCCAGCGACAAGCAACCCCTTCTCTTCCATCTTCTTTCTGGCCCCGGTCATGTTTGTGACGCTCATCGTCATCGCGTTCCCAGTCGAAGGCCCTTCCGAATTTGCTGCAGGATTCCAGCGTCTGGTCGAGCTTCGGGGCTTGGGCCAATCTATCGGTGTCCTCTTGTTTCCTGGACTACTCGCCTTTCTCATGACTGCGTCTGAATTCGCTCTGCTGAAGCGTACGAGTGTTGTCACTTTGAGTGTCTGTGGTATATTCAAGGAGGTCCTCACAATTCTCACCGCGTCCGCCACTTTTGGAGATGAGCTCACTGTCATCAACTTTTCGGGGCTCGTAGTCACAATCTTGAGCATTGCGGGATACAACTGGATGAAATTCAAAAGCATGAAGCAAGAAGCGCAAAAGGACGCTCACGACAAGGTTCAGAGAAGGCAATCACTTCTCGGTCCGCCACATGAGAGACAAAAGAGTGTCTCGAATGCAGCAAACGAAACGTATAACGACAATAGCACAAATACTCTTATCAGGAATAGCTTGAGCGTGCCACGAGATGGAGGCGATGATACCCGAAAAGCGACTGGTAGTCAAGGTGACAGGTCCAATCCTCCAACGAAACGACCAGAGGATCTGGAATAGCATTTAGTAATTGTGAATGACACTTTTAATTAATGACATACTGTGTCCAATTTGCACCTATCATTGTCAAGCCTCGCCGCCCGCAGGTGCCTGTGAATCTTGAGAACAAAGTTTGCTGACTCAGTCTGTTCGCGTCTCGGCATGAACGACACAGCTACCCAGCTTTGTTCTTAACAAAGACTGCACATTCCTATTACAACCTCCCCACGTATTCTATCTCTCGCCTTTTCGGTTTTCTGTATTTTGAGACTTCGATCACTACACACAGTATTTCAAAAACGTCATCAGCCCGAGTCTGAGGAGGGAATCTCACACGCGACACTCTTTGCGCCTTGTGCGCTCGCCACTACACAACCATGGCCACCTTGGACGTACAACCAGGAACACCCTTGGCCGAAGCTCTCCAAAATGCCATACAACCGAAGTTAGCAGAAAAAGGCTGGAGCTCAGGAGCAGGAGACGACTCTGCGCTTTCAGAATACATCATCCTCATGCTGTCAAACGGGAAGGACCAGGCACAAATAGCGACGGAACTGGCAACAGATCTGCTCGGCCTGGAACCGAATGATGCGGGCGCTGCGGAATTCGTACAGTGGCTATTTGAGCAGGCAGCTACATTGAACGCACAATTGAATGGAGCTCCCGTGCAACCTGCACAATCTGGTCCCCAGGCTGAATCGTCGAACGGGCACTCAGAAGTAGTGATGGATTCGACGGGACAGGATGCGACGATGAGCGGAGCCATGGACACAGCCGGGGCTGGTGCTGTACCTACGGGGCCAAAGTCGATGAGGAGTGGAAATGGGGCTGGATCACAGCGAGGGAGGGACCGGAGAATGGCAGGACAGATGCGCAATGCGCTGGACAGGAGTGGCGACGCTGGTATTCACAAGATTAAAGGCGCAGCGTCACGAATCAACTCGCATGACCGGAATCCCCCAGCTGGACCACGGGGTATGGCATCGAAAATGCAGAATATGATGGGTCGTGGCGGCCGGGGCGGGCAACCTATGAATGCGCAGATGATGCAGAACATGGCTTCAAATGTGAATCCGCAACAGCAAATGGAGCTGTTCAAGATGCTGGAGGAGCAGTCGCGAATGATGGCACAGCTTCTTGGACCAGGAGGACAACAAGCAGCAGTCAACCCAAAATTCTTCAATAATGGTCGCGGACGCGGCAAGTCTCTCTTCGAGCGCGTGGATCGGGGCGGACGACAGAATGGCCACCGCCAGCAACATCGACAAGAGCAGCCGCTGGAAGGCGATGACATGACCATGGGCGACGACGGTTCCAAGAAACCCGCCGCCGAAGTGCCCTGCAAGTTCCAGCTCCAGTGCACCAGTCCAACCTGCCCATACGCCCACCAATCCCCCGCTGCGGCGCCAGGCATCTCCATCGACACGTCCGACACTTGCAGCTACGGCGCAGCCTGCACGAACAAGAAATGCGTCGGTTCGCATCCATCACCAGCACAAAAACGCCAATACCTCACCTCAACGGTGGACTGCAAATTCTTTCCCAACTGTACGTATTTTCCCACCTCTCACATTTACCCAAACTTGACACTTACACCCAAACCAGGCACGAATCCCTCTTGCCCCTTCCGCCACCCCACCACACCCCCGTGCCGCAACGGCGCCGACTGCCCGCAGAAAGACTCTGGGTGCCGCTTTTCGCACTCGACGATCCAATGCCGGTATAACCCATGCCTAAATCCTCACTGCGTCTTCAAGCACGAAGAAGGGCAGAAGCAGTCAAATCAATGGAAGGGCGAGCACGTGAGCGATCGGAAGTTCGATAGCGCGGACGGGGCGCAGGAGGAGCTAATTCTGCCGGGACGAATGGAGCAGGATGGGGAGGAGAGGCAGCAGCCACAGGACCAGGCGCAAGGGCAGGAGGGCATGGTGGTGGAGAATGCCATGGGCCAGGGGGAGGACGTCGTGGCTTAGTTGGCCTCTGACGATTAGAATTCTGAGGGTGTGGGGTCGTCTTTGCATGACGTGGAGGAATAGGGTCCCATGACGGATATTGAGGAGGAGCGGTAGGGATTGTAGATGTATGAGTTGCATTGCGTTCGTCGTCGCATGGCGCTTTTGGGACGGCATCATGAGGGGATTGAGATCGAGATTGTATACTAGCAATGATATGCTGGGCGCTCGTTGAGATGAGGAGCCCTTTTTCTTGTGTACTATCCTGCCCCTTACCCTTTGTCGGGCGACTCTGGTAAATCGATTGTCATATGTTCTTATTGCTGACTGTGATATGGCTTCGACTGTCTTCAGGTCGGACTTAGGTTGTGATGTCACTCGCTGCGGCTTCGATTGAGGTGCGTTAGACCCCGCAGCCTCTACTTGTCCTTTGTTGCTGCGTATTTTTGCAGTGTTGGAGATGTTTTGCTTTAAATTGGCAATAAGTGCAGCATTCCATACAGAAAGGACAGCTCGAAGAACCGCTATCGTGGCCGAGTATCCCAGTGCAGTGCCAACAGGTCGTACAACACAGTCTCCTGGCGGTTGATTACCGGCGCGATACTCTAGGCAGACATTGATGGCTTGCTCCATTTGCAAGCCTCCGTATTTCTCATGAAATCCGCATATGGCTAAACGACCTAATGCCAAACTCACATGGCCTCTATGGTTTCCCCTTGTGCGCAATACAACATCGTTGCTAATCGCGAAAACAATGGAGCCGAATCAGAGGAGCGTCCATGCCTCCATCATTGATTCGGTAGAAAGTAGGATGTAGTACGCGTTTCAATCTTTCCGTGGGTCGACAATCGATTGCTTTGATATGCACGAGATGCCGTAAAAACAAAGTCGTCCAGTCTGGCGGCAGCGAATAGACTTCTCCGCGAGCGCTTGACAAGGGCCCAAGTGGGGTAGATGGGCGAAACGAACCAGTGGTAGAGCTGGAGAACGAGCCGGGCCTCGAGATCCGCGTTTCGACTAAGGCAGATCTGCAGCTCCAAAAGTTGCCTCGCAGCAGATAGTGCAGATTGGTAGCTGGGGAGATGAGAGTGACTCGCACGCCTTGTTCTTTCTTTCCGTCTCCCACGGTATCTTTCTTGTACCACTTTGGACTTCCTATAGACACGGTTGAACGACTTCAAGTTACTTGCTGCGGCAGGCAATTATAAGAGCAGCTATAGGAACGTTCTCAGGCCCTCACACCGCTATATCCGAGCCCATACCGGCACTCCATGTAATGACCACAAGCGCCCGTCTGCTGGTCGCTCATGGCGGCCTGGTCGGCCCCGAACAATGACCACTCCAGTCATACCTATCTCCCTTCTGGCAATTGCAACTTTGCCGATCTGAGTCGCAGCAATGAAGCACCAAAGTGTGGATGTCGACGCTTCTGGTCCGACCCTTCAAAGCACAACACTTCCGAAGGACAGAGCGACGGCGCATGGTGCTTTTGTGGACATCACGCATGCTTCCATGATCAGTATCAACCAGCAGACGCTTTGCGACAAGAGAGCAGGCCGCCAATCTCTGCGAGGAGTCAGTTCGATGCATCGGAGAGCGTAGCAGATGTTGCTAGTCAGAGACAGTCGTCGCAGGAGGATACAGTCCCATTGATACGACCATCTCATCCTCGAAATGTTGGACTGGGGTTGTGCGACATGTCTGCTCCAGCTGGCATCTGGGATGCCCTCAATTCTTTTCAACGGAGACATGCAGGGAATGGCTCGGATAGATCGTCCATCCTCCCTTCTACCGCAACACCTAGCGTTCCGACAAGTCAAGCGTACAGCTCATCGGCTGCGTTCATGAGGCAGGTTATGAATCTGAGCAACACTAGAAGATCTGGTCAAATCGGTCCTGCCGACCCTATAAACGATGCTGGAAGTGCAACTGAGATCAATACACCTAGCATAGATGGAACACCTCTTCTGACTCGGCCTTCACCACATGTCAACTTGCCTAATGACTCTCCCATGGGACCACCATCTGTTGGTCAACCTCACATCACGTACTCTCAGCCAAGGAGTGTACGACATGAGTCTGCGTCGATTCCAAGCCCTTCGCGCAAACCCGCAAGTCAGCAGTCATCGCAGGTTGACAATCACCACGCCTCGAGGATTCTGGTTAACGATGCTTCGCTTAACGAATTACAGAACCTTGTCAAAGGCTGCACTAGACGACTGGATCTGCTCGAGAGTTTGTCATACACTCACGTCCCCCTTGAGGAGGTCGAAGAAAAGTTCGAACAGATTGAAGGTCGACTGATAGGATTGGAGGATTTTCGAGATTATTTGCAAAGCAGATGGCCAGCCGAGGATGATGATGATGACAGGCGATCAAGGAAGCGCAGGCTACTACCGGCTGAAGCGACGACTTCTTTCAATTCCGATGACTCTTTGAGTCAGGATTCGGCTCGCTCTTCTTCGTCGGCTGTTTCTGCTACCGCTGCTGTCTACGCAGAGTATAATGGTCGGTTCGAGACACTCCAGCAGCGGGTTGAGGCCTTGGAAAGTGCGCTTCCTACCTCCACTAGTCCTTGGCGTGTGGAAGTGGTCTTGCTTCCCTGGGGCCGGCACATGCCTGGTATATGGCATTCAGCTGCATCCATGTCTGACGAAGCTGACAGACGCGACTCAAGGGAAGAATGGAGTGGAGCGCATTCGACTGCGCATGGCATCTTCGGAGAGAGTTCTTCCCACCCGAGTGGCTGGTCGTCAGATTCAATTCAGGCCTGGGCAGATAGTGCAAAGGACTGGCTCAGCCCCAAGGCTTGTGGGCCAAACGGTCTCGTTTACCAAAGGCTGTGGAGCCGAGGCCTGGTGCAGAATATCGCTATCGAATCATCGGACGCTTTTACCTTCATGCAAAGATGCAAAGCTGCTTTCGAGCACGTACTGCACCAAGCCAATTCAACTCCACCAGTTTCTTCGGCAAGACTCGAGTATGATGCCCTCCGCGAACCACTCGTGCCACTTCGAAAGGTCAAGAAGGTGTCCCGACTTCGCTTCCTTGCTCCAAGCGAGATGATCTCCTCGGCGTTGTGGACCCCATCGTTCCTTGAGTCGAGCGTTTTCATGATCGCCAAAGGCCATCAACGCAGACTCTACATCACCTTTCCAGAAGCATATATTCAACAGACGAATGAAGGCTGGACTTGGCAGACTGTCAAGGCCTTGAGACCGATCAGACAACTATCTCCACGTACAGGCCCTGGCTTTGACGGACTACCTCAAAAAGCAGATTCCGAGGCGTGTTGGGCCCACCATGCTACACTAGACTCACCTCCATTCGCCGATTCGTCTTTCACCTCCAATGCCAGTCGCCAATCCATCTGGTCTACCAAATCCAACGCCTCGCGGCAAACAGTGCGACAAGAAGAATTCCATCCCCCGTCAGCGATGGTCTCTCCCATTTCCGAAGCACGCACACTCCGCGACTCCCGCCGACGGACGGTTTCGATCCCTCCCTCCGAAGGCGAGCCCTCCTCCTCAGCAAACAGAAGCAAGCGCCGCGTGGCCTCATTCGAGACATCCGCCCTCGACTCCAAACGGCGTCGGACCTCTGCATCCTCATCCCAGCACCCCCGACCCGGGCCCGCCTACACCCCCCGCCTCTCCCGCGAACCCCCCTCCCCCTTCGCCTCCGAACACCCCACCGACAGAGGAGGCAGCGAAAGCACGAGCGCGCGCCGCGTCGTGACGCCTCTCGCGTACGAGACACCGCACAGCCACACAAACAACACGGTCGCGACGCTACACCGGGAGAACGACGGGGACACGGAAGCGGACACGGACATCGCCGGCCGTGAGATCTGGTCTGGCCGAGGCGAAGACGAATGGCACGGTGTGGCCGCGGACGAGCACTTCTTGCCGCCGTTGACGTCGTTGTCCGCTACGGGCAGGGAGACACTGGGTTTCGATGCCCAGGCTGGCGACTTTGAGCGGTTCAAGGCTTATCGCCAGCAGGAGGACGATTTGGATGATGAGGTGGATGTTGGTGGAGCTGAGGAGGTGCTGGAGAGTCTGGCGCAGCATATGAGGATGTCGTATACGAGGTGTAGGAGGCATGGGGAGAAGGAGTGTCCCCGGTGTCCGGAGGTGGAGCATAGATATAGTTTGAGGAGCGCGAGAGGGGCAGGCGGGTATTGATGGGCGAGGGAGGGTGGTGTTGATGTGGTACATCAAGAAAGGACACGACATGAAACTCTACTCTATGCATAGACTTTGGTGCAGGATTGAAGGGGAGGAATCTCGGCTTCACATTTCCTTTGGCTTGGACAAAATATATGAGGAGTATTGGGACTATTCTTGAGATGAAGGGAGATGTTATGGTTGATGATTTAGCAAGCGTGTAGACTACATATGGGAGATGCGTGGACACTCCAGACTCTGTTTCCTAGGTATGAATAGCTGTGTATGAAATATATCACTACGATATCTTCAGAAGACGTCTGCATGCTCTACATGACTCGCTGTAGCATTTGACCACCTGCATGGTGATACCGATTTGGGTTCTTGGTCACGGATATGACCTCCTCCCGCGATCCATGGCCTTCTCAACCAGCTCAACTACCTCCATCCGATATTGCAGACTTGTACCGTCGTACAAGGTACCTGCCGGCGATCAGAGAAGGATGGAAGTGGGCCAACCAGGTTCGAGCTGCATATTGCCCTGGCCTCGACAGCAGCTCTAGCTCTCTAGTGCTCACCCGCATGTAGCACGACAGCAAGAGAGGCTTGTTTGATCTCCGGACACAATCGTTCAAATTATGTTACCCTGCATGATATGGACCATCTCAAGATGCAGATGTGTTGCGATATCTCTCTGATAATGTGAATTGCCGTGCCAGCGTTGCAGCTGGTTGCGAAAGATAAGTACACTGCCTGCCGTTTTGTTCCTCCTTGTATGATCCGATCTTGACTCTGTTTCTGCACTACCAACCGGTCCTCATCTTGTATCTCGTCTTCACTAAAGAGTCTTGTGGTTCGGCATTGAGCGATGGATCTCACCACAGAGCACAAGCCCACCATGATGGCGGCGGCCTCAGACCAGGCCGAAAGCGCTGTTTGCGAGAGCGATCTGAAAGGCAGCACAGCGGCCGACATGCAGCACATGGAACGCATGGGTAAGCAGCAACAGCTACAGGTACGCGGTCGCAGCCTCCGACTTCCGCAAGTGTTTCCGACATAACACAGCGTAACTTCAGGCAAATCACTAGCTTCTTTTTCTCTATGATTCTGGTCGCCACTTGGGAGACGGTCTTTGGGTACGATCAGAGCCTATGCGTATCGTGCAAGGTTGATAGTAATATCGCTACAGGGTGGCAGGTCTCGGTCTGACCAATGGTGGCTCGGCGGGCTTCATCTACATATATATCGTCGTCTGGATCGCATTTCTTTGTGTGTATACTTCTATGGCGGAAATGGGGTCCATGGCGCCAATTTCTGGTGGGTAGTAACACTGGGTGTCTGAATTTGCACCGCCGGAATACTAGAAGATTCTCAGCTATATCTTTGGCTGGTTGTCAGTGTTAGGATGGGTTAGTGGTCTGCACAGGTTCCATACTAGGCGGTTGAAAAGGCCTGGAAACAATCAAGATCGAGACAGACCAGATGACTGACAGTGCCTCACCCAGCAAACCTCGGTAACCGCCGTATCCTACCTCGTAGCCACCGAGATCCAAGGCCTGATAGTCCTCAACCAGCCAAGCTACACTTTCGAACGCTGGCACGGCACCCTCCTCATGATTGCCGTCGCCAGCCTCGCCGCACTCTTCAACATCTTCCTCTCCAAGCACCTTCCCACGATCGAAGGACCTCGCCGGGTTCCTCGCCATCCTCGTCCCACTGTGTACCCTCAATCCTGCCGCCACCCCAACCACCGTCTCCACCACCTTCCGCAACAACGGCGGAGACTCCACCGGCACTTCCTGTCTTGTCGGCATCCTCGCCCCGATCCTGACCATGCTAGGCGCCGACAGCGTCGATTCGGCCTTTCCCTTTCCCTTGCCCTCCATCCACCCCATCCTAATCTTCACTTCAGCGCACGTGTCCGAGGAAATCCGCGACGCCTCCCGCGCCCTGCCCCGGGCAATCGTCTACTCGTGCGCCTTCAACGGCCTCCTTGGTCTCATAACGGCCATCACGCTCTGCTTCGTCATCGGCGACGTCGATGCTGTCCTCGCGACGCCCACGGGCTTCGTCTTCATCCAGCTTTTCTACAACACGGCCGGCTCGCTGACGGCCACGAATGCAATATGTGCTGTCGTGATTATTGTGGCATTCTTCGCTGTCATCACGATTATGGCGTCGGCTAGTCGACAGCATTCCGCCTTTGCGAGGGATGATGGGCTGCCTTGCTCAAAGTGGCTGAGGGAGGTCAAGGAGGGATGGGATCTCCCGCTTAATGCGATCTATTTAAGTCTTGCGGTAGCTGTGCTGTTGAGCTTGATCGTGGTGGGGAGTGCCGCGGCGTTCAATAGCCTGACTAGTCCGGGAGCTGTGGCGTTGTTGAGTAGTTACATCTTCTGCGTTGGGTGTTTCTTGTGGAATAGGCTGAGTGGAGGAGCGAGGTTGCCGAGCGAGTTCGATCTCGGGCGGTGGAGCCCTGTGGTGAGTGCCGTGGCCGTAGTGGAATTGCTGGTCATGTTTATCTTTGCCTCGTTGCAAAAGGCTGGAGATGATGAACCAATTCCACCAGCGTGGAACTTTTGGTAATGTCCTTAGCATTGAAACGATCGCGGGATAATATGGGAAAGGCGTACCCACTGTACGATGAATGCAGAGATCAAGGGATGATAGACCTGTGATACTTGCAGGCAGGCAGAAGGTCTGAATGGCGACAAGCACAATGAAATCATTTTGACGATAGCAACGAGTCCTTGATCGAGGTCTCATGTGATCGTAAGGTTATATACATTGGTGGCGGTCGACATTGGAAGATATGGTCAGCTAAGACGTCGCTACGACAGGAGCTATGGTTCTTGGAGAGAGCAGTCCTATGCAATTTTTTCGGGGTAATTTTAAGGAAAACCCATACCATATTGTTCTGGAGAGAAAGGTTGGTGGTGAAAACGAAAAAGAGTTGTCGTTTGGGAGATCAGCCGGGGTCGACATCATGACTTCTGACGACATTGATCTCTGGGGAGCTCAAATATCAACCTCGCACCGGCATTGTCTCTTAACGAAATTCTGTAGAATCAGTTGATCCTGTGATTGAGAGCTGTGCTGTATCAGATTCCGTATGCACAATGTTCTCAACATGCCTGCGCGGCTTGGGCCCGTCACATCTCGCCTTGGGCTCCCTCTGAATCGGCATCACATACGCCTTGGCGGATATTATCTTCATTCTCGATCGTCAAAGTATGTCGAGCTCATGTACATGACAAGCGTTTCCAGTCGTCGCCCGCTCCGAGTATCAGCTAATCGACGCAGAAATCGCAGAAGTTTTGCATCGGCGGCGAATGATCCTGAAGATGTTGCCATTGTTGGTGGAGGTATCACGGGTCTAGCGACCGCGTACTACATCACAAAGACATACCCGGCTGCCAAAATAACCATCTATGAGAGAAGCCCTCGATTTGGAGGTTGGCTCTTATCACAGCGCACCGAGGTAGATGGCGATGGCGGCACAGTGCTTTTTGAAGCAGGACCGCGATCATTGCGACCTCTAGGCAATGGTGCGTTCGCTCTATCAATGGTATGGCACTTATGGCATCCCTCTCAAAATCCGGCTGATCGTGCGTAGCTCGTGGACTTGGACTTGTTAAAAGACACGATATGGACTTCCAAATCTTCCGCAGCTGCGACAAACAGATACATCTACTATCCGGACCATCTGGTACGGTTACTTGGCCCTCCCGCTCCAGGCTGGCTTGCAGAAACCTGGAAAGCGTTTCTCTCGGAGCCGCTCTTTGAAGGATTCCTATCGTCGATATTCACAGAAGCTTTCAGAGGCTCTCGACATGAAGATCTGAGCGATGAATCTGTCGCGCAGTTTATCTCACGCCGTCTTGGACCCAACACAGCCGATCGTATCCTTTCCGCAGTCTTCCACGGTATCTACGCTGGCGATATCAATCGCTTAAGCGCCAAAAGCCTGCTTACGAGATTGTGGGAGACTGAAGGAGAGTATGGCAGTTTCATGGCATCCGCATTTTTGAGTTCTTTCAGGAGAGCAAAGATGCCCCCGAAGAGAGAAATGGCTTTCATGGAAGCCTTGACTGATTTGCCAGTGCCTCCACAACATCTGGCGGATCGGATCAAGATGTCAAGTGTATTCACTTTCCGAAACGGCCTCGGCCAGCTGTCAGACTCTCTGGTTGGCTATCTATGGGATCGTCCGAAGATGAGTTTCAAGCACTCCACAGCTGTGCAGTCTTTAACGAAAAGGGATGATGGTACCATAGATGTCGCAGTCACTGGCTCGGACAATAGCACCAACGCCCTCACGAACCACAAACATAGCCATGTCATCTGGACCGCGGTACCCAATGGACTGGCCAAGACGGATGGAATAACGACGATAGCAAAGGAGCTAGAAGGCATTCCTTTCGAGTCCGTCATGACTGTCAACTTGTATTTCAGAACCCCAGACCTCCACCCACCTGGATTTGGCTACCTAATCCCATTGGCTGTACCGATCGAGCAGAATCCCGAGAACGCTCTTGGAGTCGTCTTTGATAATTCTTATGCACCTGATCCGGCCCACGACGACGACGAGATCCAAGGTCCTGCGCAAGATACTGTTAAGCAACGCGGTACTAAGTTAACTGTCATGCTGGGCGGACACTACTGGCGTTCCTGGCCCTCGTACCCGACCGAACAAGAAGGACTGGAAATGGCTAAAAGCATCCTCCGAAGGCATCTCAACATAACAGAAGAACCGCTTGCCAGCCGAGTGAACTTTAACGAAAACTGCATTCCACAGTACATCGTCGGTCACGAAAGCAGACTCAACAAGATACACAATGGCTTACAAAAAGGCTTTGACGGTACTTTGAGAGTTGCGGGAAGTTGGATCAATGGCGTCGGTGTCAATGACTGCCTCCGGAGCGCTTGGAATACGGTAGACGATCTGAAGAATACACATGGGACTGGCCTGGAGAGTGTTGTAGACAAGAAATGATAACTTCATCTACACGTATGGGACTAGAGATATATAGAGCTTTCATCATTGATTCTGTGTCAAAGTCTCCTATCATGATCAATATCTAACGTTGAGAGAAGCTGTCAGATACCAGGGGGATTGCAAGTGATATGGCAAGCCGCCAAGAGCTCTGCTGCTGACTCAGCCATTTCTCCTCAACTTCTGCGACACCAGCCTGCGCGTTGCTCGCGCCGTGTACATCAAGATTCGCGATATCCTATGCGCTGCGAATCACGTTATTCGACCCTTCGAGCTTACACGCTCATTAATTGAATCGGAAACTTGCGATTCTGCTACACCGCGCGTTGACACGTCTAGGATTACGTTCACAACATCCGTCGCAGGAGTAACAACCATGCAAGATCCCAGCTATGGAGTTCCGAATCATCTCGTATGTGGAGTGTAACTTTGAAAAAGCGATCGTGAACAGTCACTGATGAATGCAGGCCCAGCATGTCCATCTTGTCTCAAATCAGCAATTCCCCTTCGTTGGGCGGATGCATATCCAGCAAGCCTTCAAATACCTTTTCGATGCGCCTCAAGTTGTCAAGCAGCATGCAACAATGTCATGGCGTTATCTCACAGCACCGAGAGACGGCACAGTCTTCCTGACCTGGATATCGCCTCGATACAACGAGCAATTTCCCAGCGATGGATTTCTTTGGGCAGGACCAGAAGAGAGGATGGTACAGGAGATCTCGGGCTACGTATGTTACATTGAGTCTGGGAAGATGTAGCCGCTAATGGTGGTGCAGACGATTGAGATAGCCGTTCAGCATGCCGGATACCAGCCCCAAGTCGATTCCCTTGCGAATCACCGAAGAACGCGCTACCGCCTTGTTCAGAAGAACCCGAACGTCAACGCGAATCCCCCTGATAGGAATCTGTGGCTTGTGCACTACAGCCAAGCTGAACCGAACAGGACGCTACAGGCCGGCCAGGTCCAAGTTTCGCGGCTACAGCAAGTTCAAATTCAACAGCGCGCTCTGATCGAAAGAGAAGGGCAACTAGAGCACAAAGAGTTTATGCTTCATGATCGTGATAGGTGGCCGACATTGAGAACAATGCGCCCAGGATCACAAGGCATGGTGCCAGGACAAGGGAATATGCCGCCTAACGCATTGGCGCATACGGGGAACCCGCGCTTCGGCGGACAGCACTACCAACAACAAGCGCAAGCTGCTGTCGGGCCATCGCCGGCCAAGCGACAGCGTACCAGCATGACAGGCGCTCCTCAGGCTGTTGCGCAAACGCCAGAGTATCAGGACTTGGACGTAGAAGAAGAATATGCGCTAGGAGACTACCTCGATGTGCTGTCTCAGCGCGATGTCAGCAAGGCGAGGTACGTTCAGCACCACGAGTGGATGGAAGAGGTCTTTTCCTCGCCTTATGCAGCAAATCAGATCGAGCCAGTCTACCTCGGTTTCGGCTTGATGGGCGAGCTCAGTGGACTTACCCAAGGAGTCTTTGAGACAGTCGAGAAAGCGGCCAAGCAGTATTATGAAAATGCGAAGGTCGAAGATCAGAGCGTCGTGCCGGCCAAAATCTCACCTGACCAAGTCAAGGACTTTGAGAAGAAAGTCAATGAGTATCTCGAGGACGGTCAAGCGGAAATCAAGCGGATGAAGGAAGAGCATGCGAAGAGAATGGAGGAGTGGCGCAAGGGAAAGTCAATCACCAAAGCTGAGAAACGGCTGCGCAATGCGAGATGGGTAGAGGATGGGACGCGGCAGTCTCCTCTGAACGGGTTCGCCAGTGGACGAGGATCTGCGGAGAAGGCGGACGATATTGTGAAAGAGGTCGAGAAATCTCTGGGCACTTCGATCATTGGCAAACCGGTCTCGAAGATGGTGGAGAAGGGGGGCTTCAAAGAGAAGATCGTTCAGCCAGAACCGGAGCCAGAATCAGCGCCAGTGTCGAACGGAAATTTTGAGCACATGAATGGCCAGAACGCTGGTGTGCAGAACTCAATGCAGATGTCTGAGACTGCACGGATGCAACAGACACTCCAGCAGCAACAACAGCAGCACCAGCACCAGCAGCAACAGCCGCCCGCTCCACAGCAACTCCAGCAACCTCCACAACAGCCCAGTACAGGTCAGCAGGCTCCTGTCAACTCCGCCCAACAACAACCGCAACAGCAGCAGCAGCCGCCGCCCAGCCAACCATCCGCACCTCCTCAGCCCCAGCCCTCCATGCCAGACACAACTATGGACTTCCCAACAGACGACAACCTGGACACAATGGACACCTCGAATTTCGAAATGGAAGACATCGACATGGACATCGGCTCCAACGTAGAATTCAACTTCAACGACAGCCTCGACACGTCCACACCGCAGAACACCTCCAGCGGCCCCGGCACAGCCGGCCCCGACGCATCCGTGCCAGCCCAATCCGCCATGCCCTCATCCACCCAACCCACCCAAACAGCAACGGCCCAATCCGCGCCCGCCCCACAACAGAGCCTCGACGGCGCCACCTCTGGCGCGCCAGGCCAGCAACAACAACAAAGCCAGCAGCAAGGCAACGCGAACCAAGTCGCCGCGTCTTCCTCCGCCGGGGGGATCGGTGGCGGAGCAGGGGGAAGAGCAGGCGACCTCTCGTTCCACCCGACGCCAGGGGACGATTCGGCGTTTGACGAGTTCACGGCGGGCGACGGGTTCGTGGACTTTGGGGACGGAGACGAGGGGTTGGGAGGGGATATGGGCGGCGCGGGGGACGGGATCGATCTTGATCTGGGCATGGAGGGGAGTGCGTTTGGAGATGCGTTTGGGGGCGGGAATAGTCTTGGGGGGAGCGGGGCGGGGACGCCGGGGCAGGGAGGGGCGTAGATGTCTGGCAGAATGCAGTGAAGTGCAGTGAGGAGGTGCATGGGACGGGTCTTGCTGGCGCTTGTGCTAGTATCTTGGGGATGGTGTCGGACGAGTAGGGTTTTGGAATTGGTTGATAGGGCCATGAGGAGAGGTTGAGATACGATGTAGCACGAGATACTCAGCCACTTCAGTCTTGCATTCATTGTCCGCGGCGCTGCTGCAGGTTTCCGTTGGATTTCTGTGCTACGATGCGGTCATCTCCATTGGTGCAAAAGGCGGTCAAGAGAAGGAGCGTAGAACAAGCGTTAGAAGCTGCTGTACTACCCTTGGCTTCCAATGATCAATTGTGGTCTCAGTCACGGTGCTATTCCAAGCGCATCATAGGCCCAACGAGTCGGTCCAGAGGAATCGTTGGCCATTTATTGACGGGAGCCTGCATAACACTGTCCCGGAGGCGCTCGACTGCCGACGCTGGTATGGTGTGCCACGCTGAAGTTGAGCACGCGTGAGGGCACAGTGAGCCTATTGGAGTCCGGGAAATGCCCTGATACGTTTTTGCGGGGAGTGTGCTTTGCGAACGTTTTTCACCTTGAGTCTAAACAAGGTCGAGCAACCGAGCGAAATATTGACACTCGATAGAGTGTATCATGTTCACAAGAAGTTTTCCACTTGAAGCAGCTACGGCTGTGCGGCATGAGCATGCGTATACTGGACTTGCGATGCTTTGATAGTGCTGAAAAGATGCTTGCGTTGCCTCGCATGAGACTGGTACGGTGGCACAGGCGCGTCTCAGGCATCGAGGAGAGCCAGAGGACGGAAGCTTTGGCGGGACGACACTCAATTTTAGGGCAGACGCTCTGTTTGAAGTTAACTGCAACCTCAGGTGCCTTTCGTTTACGAGATGGAGCTTGTTCGGGGTGAAGTCGTTACCTACCTTGTTCGATCGCTCGTGCTGCTGCTGCTCAACGTGGATGCAGGGGACCCACACGTTTCCTACGTGGTTGATGGATCGAATAGAGTGACGCTTCCTTGCATGATCACGAGCGCCGGGCATATCTTCATCGACAGATTCATCAGCACAAGTTCTTGACAGCCTGGCATTCTGCTTGCCCTTGCTGACTGTGCGGCGAACATTTGTAGCAAACAAAGATATTATGCCAACGACAAGGCCAGGGGTGTTGTTTTCGACCAGCCAATGACAACCCCGGTCGAAGACCCCGGCGAACTGCATATGGCTGAGGCGTGGCCAGTGTGCGAAATTGCTGGGCAGCCTAACCTGTTCCTGGCAGCGAAAAATCGGTACCTGAGTGCTGGGCTTAGTCTAGCATGACATTCTGTAACACGAGACTGCTTTTGGTCGTCCATGCTTCCTGTTGTGTTTAGGAGGCCTCGCCCGTCGGACGACCGAATTGGATTTTTTTTGCATTCACAGAGGGCCCACTGCTAATGTTGAAGCGAAGGTGAAGAGATGCAGCGATTGATGTTGAGGGGAGTGGAGCGACCGTTGATCAATGACGTGCTGTGTCAGACACGATGTGAAGAATGGAGTCAATGGACAAAGAAACTCGTGGGTCAACGGCCGTTTGGGAAACGACGAGCCGAGAGCCGTAAAAAATGTGATGGATCTATCCCACACACACGGTCTTCTCGTCGCTTTCCACAATGGCAATAATCCATCCATGGGACGCACGGCGCCGTGACAGCCGAGGATAGGGGTAGCACAGGGAAAGGTCTTGGGCATCTCGTGTGGAGGATGCGAGGGCGATCTGCCTTTAATTTCATAAAGGATCTGGCTCTTGACTCGTCCCGGCGAAGCCCTCAGTCCTAATCAGTCCTAATCTGGCGACCCATTTGCAAGCCATTTGCTTGCTTTCCAGAGATGATCTGCCGCTGGTCATGAGTGGACGCCGCGGCGAGCAATCGACACACCGGTTTCAGACACCACAGGCTAAGGGATTTGTCGGCCCTTGCGAGTTGTTCGCCTTGTTGGTGCAATTCGCTGTGGGAGAATGCTTCAAATTCTAGACAGTCTGCGAATCATTGACTGCTGAAGCATGTAGCATTGGATGGTGTGCTATTGATGCAAGTACAGTAGATTGAATACGGTGTAGAGAAGATGCAAAGAAGCAATCAGCCGATCAGCCGAAGGATCCATCTCGCGGCGCCCTAGTCATTCAACCTCCCCTCTTGGGTCTATCCAGATGCTCTATACGAGGGGTATGGCAAGGTCATGCGCTGCAGATTGACAGCGCAAGTGATGTACTGTACATGAAGCAGGTTTGTGCATGCCTTGCCTGCCGCACGTCGTCTCGACCGTTGACCGCTTCAGCTTGCCCTTGATCAGAACTGCGATATCTGCTACAGTTCTACGTTTGTCGTTGGCGACACGCAACGGCGTCGTCCACAATCGCTTCGTTCTGACACAGTCGGAAACGCAAACGGTATCCTGAAGCACGCTTTGAATAGCCAAACTGCACCGGCCGACTCAGGCTGGGGACGATCATGACGGGCAGCCTGCAGGCACAAGCCACCGAACCGCCCTTGTCTGCCCCGGCGTGCATGGTTTTGCGCGCTGTTTCTGCTTTTTGGCCCAGCGTCTCCAAACACGGCCTGCCTACCAAGCTTTTTGGCCAAGCGAGACACCGAACAAACTCTCTTGTTCCATCTGCGGCCTGCTAATTGGTGGAGCTGCGTACCGCTGGTTGCCGCCGGCCCAGGACCTCTGATGGCCCTCGCTTCCTCACTAACACTCCCTCCCAAAGAGCCTGATTGCGATGTGCGTCCTCGCCAAAGCGACGGGCCCGGCGGCGCCATGGCCATGCTACCGCCGGCGCCCTGTCTCGTATCTCGCGGGTCACTCCTCCCACTCGTCCACTCGTGGACCGTAGAGCTCGGCGCATCACCAGGTCAGAGTGCGCGAGCGACACGAGACAAACCCTCTCGCCCCCAAATTCTTATGCTCGATACTACCTCGCCATTCCCGACCTCGTGTCTTCTCCTCTTTTCACTTATTCTTGCATCACAGGTTTCTCTTTTCGACCTCACCCTACAGGTGATCGACTGTCGTTCTCGTCCGCCTCTTCCTTCGTTCGACCTCACCCGTTTGTACCCCACTACTACTTAATATTGGGACTGCGGTTGTCACTCGCTCGCTCTGTTCGAAGATATTTGCACTCGCTACCAACTTCAAAAAACTTCTCACAGCCACTCCAGCTGTGTTGCGTCTTCTCTCACCTCAGAGGAAGACCTAACCCGTGATACATCTTGGCAGCCGGGCCTATTCCTGGACTACTGCCTCTTAATACCAACATCCGGCTCTCGAGTAGATTTCCAGGCACGGCGGGTCCCCTTGGTAATCTAATATCAAGTCACATCACCGCCTAATACACTTTTACAACTTCACACATACACCATGAAATTCTCATCGGTCTTCTCCGGAGCCCTCGTGGCTGCCGCCTCCATTGTGCCCGCCACTGCTGCACCATCGGTTCCCCTCGAGGCACGACAGAACGGCGCCGTCGTCGTTACTGGTGTCACCAACAATGGCGTCCAGACCCGCTTGGAGCTCCGCACTATGCAGAGGGAGCAGCCTGACATGTTCAACCTCTACCTCATTGGTCTTCGTCGCATGATGGCCGTTCCACAGCAGAACGCTCTCTCATACTACCAGATCGCTGGTATTCACGGTCGTCCTTACATCCAATGGGACGGTGAAGCCCCTCTGAGACGCCAGTCAGACAATGCTCAAGCCCCTGCCGATGGTTGGGGAGGAGGCTACTGCACCCACGTTTCTAACATCTTCTTGACATGGCACCGACCTTACCTCGCCCTGTATGAGCAGATTCTCTATGGCCACGTCCGGGACGCCGCCAACTCCTTCCCTGATGATGGCCGCCGCGCCAGGTACCAAGCCGCTGCACGCAATTTCCGTATCCCCTACTGGGACTGGGCCGCTCAACCTTGCTCAGAGTGCTTGCCTTATCCGAAACTCGTCTCTCAGATGTACCTGGATATCGACACACCTAATGGCCGACAAACTTTGATGAACCCTCTGTTCCGTTACAACTTCACTAGCGGGCCACCTACTGAGCTCTCTTACAACCCGGTATGTTTTGATTCAACATGCCATTTGACGAATCAATCAATGCTGACAATTCGCTAGTTCGCCACCTGGCAATGGACTAGGAGATATCCCAGCAGTTGGGACGTCAACAACGCCTGGAGCCAGAACGATCTCATTACTCCTCAGATTGCCAACAATCAGGCCAATTGGCGTGATCGTCTTTACAATTTGCTCACTGGATCTGCCAACTTCAACACGTTCAGTAACTCTGCTTGGTTCGCTTCTAGCAACACCCCTACCCCTGACAGTCTAGAGTCCATCCACGATGCCATTCATGGCATCACTGGTAGCAATGGTCACATGACCTACCTGGATTTCTCTGCCTTCGACCCTATCTTCTTTCTCCATCACGCCATGATTGACCGTGTCTGGGCTCTCTGGACGGCTACTCACGGTGGTGCGGCCGGTGGCGATACTACCTCTTATGTTGAACAAGCTGCCTCGACCGGTTCCAGCTTCTACTACGCTCAGGGATCCGTCATCAACGCCGACTTCCCTCTGTCTCCTTTCCACAGAGATGGGAACCGCAATATCTGGACCTCCAACCAAGTCAAGCAGACCTCCACGTTTGGCTACGTCTACCCAGAGACCCCACAGAATGCCAACCCCGCCGACGTCACCCGAAGAATCACTCAACTCTACGGTCAAAGCACTACTGGCAGCAGGAAGCGTGACCTGGTCAACCTGAGCAAGCGCGACGACGGTCACCACTACCACTATATCACCAATATTGCGTCTCAAAAGTTCCAAATGAACGGTTCCTATTCCGTCTTTGTCTTCCTCGGCGAGCCACCTGCCAACCCATCCGAATGGTCCACCTCGGATAAGCTTGTCGGCACCCACGGCATCTTCTCCAACATGCCCGACAAGAACTCCATCGGCATGAGCCAGATGGACGTCCTGGTCACCGGTACTGTCCCTCTCACCAGCACTCTCCTTAACAAGTGCAAGACCGGCGAAGTCAAGGATCTCGACCCCTCGAACGTCGAGCCTTACCTGCAGCAGAACCTCAACTGGCGTGTCGGCATGTTCGACGGCACTCCCGTTGATGCTGGTGATGTGCCAGGTCTTTCCGTCTCGGTCGTCACCTCCGATGTCACTCCTCCCTCCTCGGACGACCAGATGCCTGTTTGGGGCCACTTTGCATCCCTCCCCAACATCACTATCGACAAGATCGGTGGTCATATCGACAACCTCTGGGCCTTTACCGAGAAGTGGTCATTCGGCGAGTTGATCAACGAAGGAATGAAGAGCAAGAAGTTCTCTCTGTGGTAGAGGATTACTGCTCGCTGATCAACTTGACGCCGTAATGACCCCTTCCCTTTATCGTTTTTCCTGCATTATACTTTCGCGCGGTTTTCGAAGGGGAGAGAAAAAGTGTACATAGTGAACACAGGGGAATTATCCGAGACAAGGCAAGGAGGGATGCAGAGAGCTAAGGAGCTTTGCGTTGTACGCATGGCAGACATGCGACTATGGGGTTTGGGCGGTCCGCAAGGGATGTCGCGCCACAGGTCGTGCAGATACGGCCTTGTTTCACATTTGAGGATTTTGCAATTTTCCTTGCAGTTCGCGGCGTGTTCCCCACGAGGGCGGCCATAATGTGTAGAATAAGCGAATTGAAAACACAGTAAATGACTACTTTTGACTTGACCTGGTGGTAAACGTTCTGAGCTGGTCTTTCTTTGCATGTGATGGCTTGGCGCTGCTGGAGAGTCGTTGATCTATTAGTGCACCATTGTGAAGTTATTCGAGTCAGATCTCACAACCAGGAAAAAATACTTGTGATGTTCACAAGTCAAGATCAGATTGACTGCGAAAGCATTCAAACATCGCACCATGCCTCGACGTCGTCCGTTCACAAGACGAGCGGAGGAGGTACTCGCTGAGCGTGAAATGGAAGCTTGGGAGAAGGGCCTCACACTCGACCCTGCCACTGACGGCAACCTGGAATCGATCAGAAAGACTCTCAGCAAGGCAAACTTCGCCGAACAGGCTGCCGACCGCATTCGCAGGAAAGCTAAGAAGGCAGAACGTAAGGAAGCTAGGCAGCACATAATTGAGCAGCAAAAGGCCAGTAGGAGGACGAGGGCGCAAGCTCCAGAGAGACAGCTGGGCAGCAGGACTAATAACCACGGCCCTAGCCAGCAACTGCTCGGTGAGCTCAGAGCCGTCAGCTCGTTCAAGGCCAAAACGATTCTGGGGTCATGGGCGGTAATACTCAGTGTGACAAGCCGAGAGAGCCTCACTGGACCGACGTGCTGAGCCAGGAGGACAGGGCGAAAATGGGGGATTTCATAGCTGGCGAAAGACCTGGTGGCATTCGCTATCCGATCGAGGAGCGCGCCGTGAGCCCAGGATTCAGACACAAGCTCTTCATGGGAGTCACTGCGTACGGAGCCTCGACTGGGCATGCGGAGGGATATATGACGACCGAGCCGCATTATTTCACGGCAGAAAGGTGGCCGGCTACGGTGAAGAATGGAGGAAGGACGTTGAAGGAGAGTGAAGTGGTCGACTTTAACGATCTGACCCGGGCACTTCCCCGAAAAAGCGGGTCTGGGGTTGACTTCGAAAAAAATGCTAGCGACATCACCGGATCTAACGATTTCTTGCCCTTGTTCCACGACGATTCTCCCCCCGCCAAAAATCAAGTGATCAGACAGAGAATTGAAGCCAATCAGGCCAGCGTCACATTCGACCCAGTCAGAGAACGTGTGCGCGAGGAGCGTCGCCAGAAACGGGATCCGCTCAAAAAGGATTCTGCTGCGCGCCAGCCCAGTGAACAGGTCAAGCAAGCCAACAGAAAACAGCGAAAGCAGAAACAGAAGGCCGACCAAAAGCACGATGCCCCTTCTCTTGGCTTAGACGAGTTGTTCACCATTACTCGCGCGCTGAACAAATCTATTCAGCGCGACGAGAAAGCCAAAAGAAGGTCCATCAGAAAGGCAGAAAGGCAGGGACTTGCCTTGGAGGAGCTCAGAGCTCTTCAAAACAGCAGGATGCCCACTAAGCTCAAAGAGCGCAAAGCAGATCTTGCTGAGCAGGACAACGCTGCCAACGATGTCATCACAGCCGCTCGCAGGCGCATGAAGGGCGGTGATACAGACGACAGCGACATGGAGATTGACGAGGGAGAGCGCGAGCTGGAGAGGATGGTCTTTGGTGATGCGCAAAGCTTCCGCAGCAACCTCAAGAGCTTCGGCCAGCAGGAGAAGAGCTTGATCACAACAGGGGTAGTCGAAGGAGAGGATGACATGGACGAGGATGACGAGATGGGTGGCATGGATGATCAGGATGTGAGTGCCAGCTTTTAATTAGACTGTCACGATGGCACGCGCAACAGCGCGAAGAATGCAGAATGCACATCTCGCAGTGGTCCTTTCGAGAGCACATAGCTGAAAGTTTCTGCAGCTTTTCTTTACAGACACCACGGGTACAGGCCTTCCACCATCTGCACACACAAACGGAGATGTAAGCGACGAGGACGAGACTATGGATGGCACGACCAGCAACCGCAAAGCAGCCTGGCACGACAGTGACGACGAGAGAATCAGTGTCTCTCTAGCATCGATACCCCGCCTGCGCAAACTCCGCGTCACAGCCGACGAAGACATAGTCAGCGGAAAGGAGTATATCAGACGACTCCGCAAGCAATACGTTCTCCTGAAACCCACTCCTGACTGGGCCACCGAAGCCCTCACCCAACCACCACAAAAGAAACGGCGCCTTTCCGCCGACTCCGTCTCCTCCCTCTCCTCCGACTCCGACTCCGAGACGCCCTCCGCCGCGCCCCTCTCTTCCCTCCTCCGCTCCTCCACATCCCTGACCCGCAACCCAACCTCAACGAACAAAACCAAACGCAAACTCCCCCCAACAGTCCTCAACATCCAACGCCTCCCGGACCTCACCCCCACCCAACCAGCCGCCATCACAAGCCTAACGCACCACCCGACACTCCCGCTCCTCCTCTCCTCCAACCCCTCCGGCACCCTCTACCTGCACCACCTGACCCCCTCCCCGCCCGCCGAAGAGCCCAACCCCCTCCTCACCTCCCTCCACCTCAAATCCACCTCCCTCACCACCTCGCTCTTCCACCCCGCTTCCCCGCGCATCTTCCTCTCCGCCCGCCGCCGCTACTTCCATGTCTGGGACCTCGCGAGCGGCAAAGTGGAAAAGGTCACGCGGGGCCATGCGCCCAACCAGAAGAGCATGGAGCGGTTCAAGCTCTCCCCGGACGGGCGGTACATGGCGCTCATTGGGACGGGGAAGAAAGGCGGAGGCGAGGTGAATGTGCTGGACGCGGGGACGTTGCAGTGGATTTGTTCGGTCAGGGTGGAAGGGACGGGGGGCGTCGCGGACTTGGAATGGTGGGGGGATGGAAGGGGGATGGTAGTGCTTTCTCAAGGCGGGGAGGTGACGGAGTGGGATGTTGAAAGGGAAGAAGTGGTAGGGAGGTGGCGGGATGAAGGGGCGGTGGGGAGCACGGTCGTTGCGCTTGGGGGACGGAGCGGGCAGGTTGGGAAGGGGGCACGGATCGGGACCGATAGGTGGGTTATCGTGGGCGGGAAGAGTGGGGTGGTGAATGTTTATGATCGGAGACAGTGGTATGCTGAGTGGCATGCACGGAAGAAGGAGGGGAAGGATGGTACTGATGCGGAGAGCGTCTGTCCCAGGAATCCGAAGCCGACGAGGACGGTGCAGAATTTGACCACGCCGGTCAGTTGCGTGGTTGTTTCGCCGGATGGGCAGTTGGTCGCCATCAGTAGTCGGTGGAAGAAGGATGCGTTGCGCTTGGTGCATCTGCCCAGTTGTACGGTGTATAAGAATTGGCCGACCAAGGCGACGCCGTTGGGGAGGATCACGAGTTTGGCATTTGGGGAGCTGGAGGGGGGCAAGGGGGAGGGGGCTATGGGGTTGTTTGTGGGCAACGAGGCCGGGAAGATCAGGGCGTGGGAGATTAGGCCTTGATGCGGTGGTGGGATGGAAGGAGAAGGGGAGCGGTATTGCTTTGCTTAGGGTCGTGTAGGATGGACCCGGATGTGGTGAGCGCTCGATCGGTGGACAGGTCGAGGAGGAGAGGAGCCGCTACCTGGAAAATAGAGACGAACACTGATCTGCAAGATCAAACATCAAGATCCACGTTCCCCACGATCGTTGATGCACTGTCTCGTGACCAACGCGCAGGATGCAGGCTATGGCATCATCACGCAGACTCTTTCATCGGCAGACGGATCAATTGACCACGGAATACTTCATGCATTACTCTTCAAACCATCAAATTCGGATCCTGCATCGAAAGCTCTAGCTACCAGGTGTATTGCAAAGCAAGAGTGCCGACCATGTGCGAACCACCTCATTTCCATCTAGACAGTGAATCTAAAGAATGTAGCATCGTCACCCTTCTCCCTCTCCAGTGCCTTCTCCTCAATAGTATACTCCTCAGGCTTCTTGTATTCCCTGTCCCTCCTCCTGTTCTCCCTACGATAGTAACTCGTCATGATAGCACTGATGGACCCGCTCATCGTCAAGAGTCCAATCAAGATACAGTGTCCCTGAATATACTGCGGCCCGTTCCTCGACAGGTATATAAAGCTGGCAAGGATACCACCCAAGTTGCCACACATAGCCTGCATGGCCAAAGAAATGGACCGCTTGGTGGACCCGCCCGTGTTGTTCCCGTTCCAGGCCATGCACTGCGGCACGTTGGGGTAGACGCCGCAGGCGAAGAAGAAGGTGCCGGCGTACTTGACGTGGACATCGCGCTGGGCGACGAGCATGATCAGCCCGACAACGCCGATCAGGTTCCAGAAGACCATGAAGACGCCGCGGGACGCGAGGCGGTCGGACAGGTAGCCGGTGGAGAGGCAGCAGACGCAGGCGACGACGTAGGGCGGGACGGTCATGAGTTGGGCTTGGTTGTTGGAGTAGCCGAGGTCGCGGACGATGGTGGGGAGGAAGAGGGAGAAGGAGTAGACGGCGGTGAAGGTGCTGAGGTGTGTTAGCTTGTAAGTCCTTAAGAAGGGACGCGGGTTGATACGCACCCGAGGAAGTTGAACATGTGTGCCCACACTTTCCAGTCCTTGAAAGCTTGGAAGATGTACTTTTGCTCGTACTCTTCGGCGAGCGAGCCACGGTCTTGATCAAGCCGGCGGTAGACCTCGTTGCGCTCGGCTTCAGTGAGGAACTTGGCGGTATCGCTGGCAGTATGTCAGCGGTCGTCAATGTTTTGTGTGTGATAAAAACGTACGGATAGTCCTTGAACGCCCAGTATGCCCAAATGGCGACCGCCACGGTCAGTATGCCCTCCAAGATAAAGATCCAGGCCCATCCACCCCTCCCGCCAATGCCGTCCATCTCTACGATACCTCGAGCAAGCAAGCCGCCAAAAGCACCAGCCACAGTGGCCATGGAAAAGAACATGGAGATGCGCAGACCGCATTCGTGGCGGCGGTACCATTGAGTGATGCTACAGAATGTCAGATGGGTCCCAAGATTAAAACATGAATAGGAGACTCACTAAAAGTTGATGCCTGGGAAAAGACCACCCTCGGCAAGACCGAGAGCAGAACGAGCTGCAAGTAGTCCGCCAAAGTTTGTGACGAGACCCATGAGTGTGCAGCAGATGCCCCATGCCACCATGGTCGATGGTAGCCATACGGAAGGACGCATGAGCTTCATCATGATGTTGGAGGGAATCTCAGCTGCCACGTAGAAAGGATAAAGAATTGCAAGGGCGACCTGGCGACTCTCGTCAGCTTTGCAATTCGCACAGTGACGCGATGACTGACATTATAGTCCAAATCCTTCATATGGAGGTCTCGTTCAATGAAGGCAAGACGAGCGTTGCCAATGTTGGTTCGGTCCAAGAAACTCAATAGGTAAAGAATAACAAGTACAGGTACGATATGAAGGTCGATCTTTCTGATCAACTTCTTCGTAGTGGCAGCATCGAACCCAAGGTTCTCATCTGAAGAAGATGATTCTGCCTTTTCGATGGAGACAACCTCGGGCGAAGGTGCAATAGCACCAACCTTTTCGGTCGACATGCTGTGCTTCGAAAGTTTGGCTTCAATGGATAGGAGAGTGAAAACGTGACGCGACAATGCAAGCAAAGGGGAAGGGGAAAGTTTATGGCATTGGGGCGTAGAGAGGGAGTGGTTGAGTTCATATAATCTACTCCCACGCTTACACTATTACTGCTGATCGTGGTCCCTCGGATCTGGAAAAGAGGCCTTACCGGTGAGAGGTGCGTATCCCTGTGGCATGTAGCACGAATAGCCTGGTTCCAGGCGCATTCGATGCATGGCACCCGCAGTGATTGCTGGATAAGCGACCACAGAGGTTCGACCTGAGAATGTGGCATCAGCGCTTGAGTCAGGCTAGTGTCGGGAACCATCAGCAAGGGCACTGCGTTCGAACCATACGGGGGTGGAGAAACAATGCCCAGCCAACCTGTCACGGTGGATGCAGCGGGGTGGCTTGTAGGCTGAGATTCTGATGGCCATCCTTCCATGTGGCTGCAGGACGGATGCAGGAGATTGATATTATCATTTGCTGCACGTGTTATCCGACCAATTGCCATTACCGGCCTGGCCATATCTCCTTCCAGAGTCAGACGAGGCAAACAACCACGTCGCTGGAAATTTGACTGTGCCACCCTCGGTTCAATAAGCTGACTGCAGGACGAGGTCGCACATCGGGGTCCGGCGTCGTGAAGACTAGCGCCTTCTCGTGCAGCGGGGGATGTGCCCTCGCCAAGTCGGGATAACTGCTTGGACAGAGTCAAGGCATGTGGAGAGGCGCCTTCTCCAAGGCTTGTCCGTCCTAAGCCGGCAGAAGAGCTGCGATCCTTGGGATCATGCAACAAGGTCCATCACTTGGCTACAACGCCATGACGGGAGCCAAGTCGATGCTCCATGTGTTCGATCATGGATTCTTCTGGTTGTTGGTAAAAAGGAGGGGAAGGGACAGGGTATTCAGCTTCGTTAGTTTGGGTCATTTGCTTTGGGGCGGAGCCAACATGAGAACGCCCCAAGATCGGGTCCGTTGACTTGAACCTGATACTCGTGTAGACCTGACCTTTGGACTCCATCTTTACGCTTTGAATATTGTTCAAAGAAGCCACACATCGCTCACAAATCAAGTAGATCTGTTAACGCCATATATGTGACGATAGCAATACCATACAAGTGCCCACCGGTGATGGCGTTGCAGGTGCCTAAGTCTGCAGAGACTCAGCCCGCATCTGCATCGCTCAGCTGTGTCCTCAGGCAGAGCTGCCCGTGTAACCTCGTGCCCTTCTCCATGCAGTGTGAAGAATAGGTTCGTCAAGTTCCAAATTCGTCTTCTACAATTCAGATCTATCGACCTTTCTAGAGTACCCCAGCTGTACTCATTCACTCTCGATATGGATCCCCTCTCGGTAGCCGGTCTAGTAGTCGCTATAGCACAGTTGTTTGTCCAGGGTAGCGAGAAGCTGCACGCCTAGCGCAGGAAGAAAAAGCGTCAGCAAAGTATCGAGGCGGCAAATAACAGTCTCATCACCGGCAAGACCGATATGGAACACGAGTACGATCAAGACTTTTCGAGGCTCGGACAAAAGTTTGCTCGAGGAGATGGTGTTTCCACGATCGTCCGTTACGAAGTCATAGCAGACACTGACTTTAACAGCGCGCGGAAAATCAGACCTCAAAGACCAAATAATCCTATTGCAAGACACTGTCATTGGCCTCCTATCACAGGCTTTGAACGGCAAGCGACTTAGTCTCCCTAGCCTACAATCAGCTGCAGAAAGCGCTCGTCGAAGCAGTGTCGATGCACTGGGAAGGCAGTTCCAGCGAATGATGCAGGCTTCGAGGATACAGAATCCTCTTTCACTACGAACAAATCGGCCACAACGATATGACAACAGTTACGCTCTTATGGACTACGCCTCTCCGTCCAAGCCAACTCCATGTGTGCCTAGTATGAGAACGCAATCGAGCTGAATCACTCGGATTCGTGCTGTAGCTCTACGTCCTATTGGTACGGGTGCCAATTCTGCCATGGCCACTTTGATAGCGAGATGGAAGGCGTCAAAAGGGACGGAGAAGAATTTTCTGGTAGAATTGTGCTACTCCTACACCAACCGAAGCATGAGTGGACAGGGTCGGTGCCATGTTTTGTGTGTGTGCTCTGTCGTGCACATCCTGTCATCACTGGGGAAAAGTCATTGCGAGAGCATCTGTATAACAAGCACGACAAAACGGACTGGGAAACGCTGCAACTCAAGATTGGATTTCTAGCAAGTAGCAAGAAGCCTTTACAGTATCGGCAGACAGACGCTGAAAGATTGTCGCAGGAACGTGGAGGCCCTACGAATAGCACAATGTGAAAACAGAATCCAATCATTATCATTCATCAATCACGACCTGCCCTTGGGCAGCTTCGGATAGTCTGGTACAACCCACATGCCATACCCCGCCCCAGCGCCAGGACTCCGACTCCCGCTCTCCCGACTCTCACCGCTGACCCTCCTCGAATCCCCACTTGGCCTTCTCAGCATGGCGCTGTCGTAGGTCTTGTAGGCATCCCTGGGGCCCAAGCCTGGCCGCGCCGCCGAAGACGTCGATCTCCGCACATCGCCTAATCTGGGATCCTGTACGGCCGGCGAGGCACCCTCCGCGAGTGTCGCGGAGTCGCGTTTCCGTCGGGACATGCTGCGCTGGATGGAGTAGTCGGTGCTCATTCTCGATTCGTAAACCCTCTGGCTGGCGCTGGTGGTTCGTGTGAGGGTCGTGTTGCTGCGTTGGAGACCTGGTCTCACGGGTCCTGACACGGGAGTACTGTTTGTGCCTGGTGGTGGCATGGCGTTTGGTGGTTGCGCCAGGGAGACTGTCTGTGTCGCTATCCAGGCTTCCAGGCGAGGATCGCTTGTCCCGTCTGGCGAGGTGGGTGATGTGGACTTTACTGGTGTGATCTTGGATGTGATGTAGGACATGTCTCGCGTGACCGCGTCGAGGAAGGGGAGACGGAGCGGCATTGTGGAGACGGCTGCTGAGAAGTATCAAAGTGGCACGCGTCTAGCAGTCGCAGAACGATCCGGCCGAGTCTCCCAAGTTGCAGTGCGAGAACTGTCTGACCAGGTGGTGGAATAAGTATAGTTCGGTGATGATCGAGCTCTGGAGCAGCTATTCGGAATCACAGACACCGTCAAATCTGGGAGTGTAATTCGGATGGATGCGCTGGTAGGCTGTATCACACAAATCTGTCGAATTGAGATACGATTTGTATCCAGTCTGTCGTTCTTTGTTGTGATCTGTTGTAGCTTGGAACGGAAAATAGCTGGACGCTGGAGAAGGGGCTCAAGAGGTTATAGTGCGAAAAATTATTTCAAGAATGTCGAAGGAGGAGAAAATGATGATCGTGTCTGGAATTTGTCTTGTGAATAAAGTATGTGCTGGCAAAGTGATCGCTCTGCAGATTCTATTGTTGATGTGGTATGATCGTTCGGTCTCGAGTCGTGACCAAGAGGCGGACAAGAGGCGGTCTGGACGCAAAGACGCCCAAACAGTCCAAGCGGTGTGCGGCAGGCGGGCGGGAAATGAAGACGCGTGAAAGTATTGCAGAATGCGATCAAGAATGTAATGAGCGACTCTGAAAATATATAGAGAGGTATACACGGGGGAAATGACAACGGCCGCCCTACCGTTTGAATGCTACATGCTTATTGACCATGTGCGAGACACCTCGCGTGCTCCACGATGGCTGCTGTCGTGTGCCCTTTCCTTGATGAACCGCGATGCTTGCATCCCGATGCGAAATGGAGAGTTCAGAAGCTCATGCGAGGCAGGCGATGGCTCTCTCGAGACGCTACATCACCAGCATATGTTTGATGTTGAGATCGTGGGCTGGATCAGTCGTGCGCAAGATGCAGGGAGGTGTTGTGGTCTGATCATGCGCCAAATGCGCCCATCGCCTGCTGAGCTGCAACAGAGTCTCCTGCAGGTCTAGCTCCGCCTGGCGCACGAGGATGAAACTGTTCGAGATCATCGACCATGCTGACGGGACAGAGGGAGAGGAGATCCTGAAGGTGGATGCTTGAGGATCTGCTGGTTGTCAACCAGGACCCTTCGAAGATCTGATTTGGTTGTGCCCAAAGGAAACATTGACGAGCTCCACTGCGGAACTGCTTCCGTGAGCTTTTGGTGTATTAAGACTGAATTAGGAAGTTTTTGACAGGACCCCGCATGTCGATACGGTATCGGATGTGACCATTCAGAGGCTTCAATCTCGATACCATTAGGTAAGGAAGCACAAGGTAGAGTGACGGCTGTTATACCACAAGGGCGTGATTTTTCTTCTCTCGTTCGTAGCAAACATCCGCACACCACGCATCCACGCCAACAACGACATGGCCCCATCACTTGAATCTACCCCGCTTCCATCTCACCAGTCAAAGCAGGGGTCGCCACACATCTTCGCCCCTCTATCTGGAGATGAGATCAAGAACGCCGCCGCTCTCGTGGCTGGAGCATGGCCAAATGGCACTGAGATCTACTACCGCGCCGTTACCCTGGAAGAGCCGTTAAAGCTCGACGCTATCAAATACCTAGAGGCAGAGCACAGTGGCAATGCGTTGCCATCGATTGACAGAAAGGCTTATGTCAACTATAACATCGTGAACACGGTCAGTGGCAACCATGATCGTATTTGTATTGCACTTACTGACAGGGGCATAGGATAAGCTTCACGAAGCCATTGTGAATCTTTCCAATCAGACTGTCGAGAAGAACTTCAGGCTCGGCAAGAATGTCCACGCAGGCCTCTCGGGCGAGGAGATCCTGGCTATCGAGAAGATCGCTCTGCAGGATGAGCGTGTCCAAGCTGCCATCGCAAAGCTCCAGCTCCCGGAGGGCACCGTCATCGTCTGCGACCCGTGGCCATATGGGTCTGATGGTATCGGAGACGACGAGCGTTTGTGGCAATGCTTCATGTACATGCGTGATCCTTCCAACTCAGGCGAGGAAGACTCGAATCACTACTCGCTGCCTCTGAACATCTCTCCCGTCATTGACGGTGTGTCACGCAAGGTCATTCGTGTCGACTTTTCCCCTACCGGCAAAGACAACACTACCAGCGAGCCCGGACCATGGAAGCCAAAGCCCGCAAACGAATACATCAACAAATACCAAGAAGTCCGCAAAGACCTCAAGCCCCTCCAAGTCGTCCAGCCAGAGGGCGCGAGTTTCACCGTCACCAAGCAGGGCACCTTGAACACTCTCGCCTGGCAAAAGTGGAACTTCAAGATTGGCTTCAACCAACGTGAAGGCATGGTCCTCTACGACGTCCGCTACGACAATCGACCCCTCTTCTACCGCCTCTCCCTATCCGACATGAACATTCCCTACGCAGACCCCCGCCACCCTTTCCACAAAAAGTCCGCCTTCGACCTCGGCGACGCCGGCGCAGGCATTATGGCTAACGACCTCCAACTGGGCTGCGACTGCCTAGGCTCGATCCATTACCTCTCCTCGGTCCTCTCCGATGAGCACGGTTCGACCCTCGACATGCCCAACTGCGTCTGCATCCACGAGCAAGACAACGGTCTCCTCTGGAAACACACCAACTACCGTACCGGTCGGGCCGCCCTAGCCCGCAACCGCGAACTCGTCATCCAATCCATCATCACCGTCGCCAACTACGAATACATCCTAGCTTTCCAATTCAACCAAGCCGGCGAGATCATGTACGAGGTCCGCGCCACCGGCATCCTCTCCACCCAGCCTATCGACGAAGGCATCGACGTGCCCTGGGGCACAGTCGTTCACCCCGGCGTCCTTGCCACGCACCACCAGCACATCTTCTCCTTGCGCATCGACCCCATGCTCGAAGGGCACAGCAACCGCGTCGTCTATGACGAAGCCATCCCCATGGGCCGCAGCGACTTCAACCCCCACGGCACGGGCTACTACACGCAAGAAACCGTCGTCGAGAAATCAGGCGGCTATGACCTTGACGTGGATAAGAACCGCGTGTTCAAGATCCAGAACACAAAGGTCCGGAACCCGGTCAATGGCAAGCCCGTCGCTTATAAGATTATGGCGCCGCCGTTCCAGAAGATTCTCAGCGACAAGGAGAGCTTCAATTATAAGCGTGCTGAGTTCAGTGATCGAAACGTGTATGTCGTCAAGTACAAAGACGACGAGCTATTCGCGGGCGGAAAATACACGAATCAGAGCAGGGGTGGGACGGGAGTGAGGAGCTGGGCGGAGAGGGAGGAGGGGGTCGTGGACGAGGATCTAGTCGTCTTTGTGCAGTTCGGGATCAACCATGTGAGTATTACCACTTTTCTCTTCGCTCCGAAATCGTCTTTCTGGCAAGTCGAGATCGAACGGCCTGCTAACGATGGATGTGAACAGATCCCTAGAATCGAGGACTTCCCGGTCATGCCGAGTGAGATCATCAAAGTCGCGCTCAAGCCGGTCAATTTCTTTGACAAGAACCCTGGCATTGATGTCCCGCCTTCGAAGCAAGAGTTCAATCAGAGTAGGCTGTTGAGTGAGCAGCATCACCAGCCTGCGTCCTCCGGGACGGTGAGTGGCAACGGGGCTGTGTGCTGTGAGAACGGAACAAATGGGTCGAATGGAGCGAACGGAGCGAATGGAATGAACGGGACGAACGGCGCGAATGGGGCGCACTAGGTACACTTACATAGGAGATAGTGTATCCACCTCTAATGATTGCTTTCATGGCCTGCTGTGCTACCTTCCTAGAGAAGTGTGTACAGTCTGCTAGCGAGTGTAGAAGATTTTGGTAGATGTAACATGAAAGACCTTGTGGGACAGCACGTGGCAAGAGCGTGGACCAACATCAGAGCACTGTGCTATGTGGCTTTGCGATATGTTCACATTCCTGGCAACATTTATGACCAGATCTACGCTTACAACACACCATCCTTCCTGAAGACCTCTGGCCCCCAGAACTCCCCATTCAAGCTGGTCAAGCCCGTCTTGGGCTCGCAACTCTTCCTCCCACTCAACGGCCCCGGCGTAGGCAGCTTGACCCCCTGCGCGGCATAACCCCTCTGCTGATCCGCAATGTGCGTTCCGCTGCCTCCCTCACCCGGTGCGTCCTTTCCTGCCTCACCAGCCAGACCTGCCGCGAAGCCGCTCGCTCCAGTCTTCTGCGCTGCCTCGCGCAGTGCTTTCAAGAGAGACTTTGTCGTCTCGGCTGTCAGATCCTCGTAGTAGTCGTCATTGATCTGCACCATGGGCGCGTTGGCGCAGGCGCCCAGACACTCGACTTCGGTGAAGGTGAAGAGCTTGTCTTCCGTCGTGTCGCCAGGGTGGATGCCAAGTTCTTCTTCAATGGCTTGCATGATACTGTCGGAGTTGCGGAGCTGGCAAGGGGTCTGTGGATTTCAAGTTAGTAAACTTGTCCGGGGTCGAGGGGAGAGCAAACGAAGCAAGCCTAGTGAAGCAGCGTGTCTCAGTAACCGGAAGTCTTACAGTTGTGCAGCACTGGACATGGAATCTCCCCACTGGATTCCGGTTGTACATTGTGTAGAATGTGGCCACCTCGTACACGCGCATTGGAGGCATCTCGAGAAGTCGCGCTACCTCGTTCATGACGCTGATGGAAGTGAAACCATGCTGTCTCTGACCAAGGTCCAGAAGAGGCATCACCGCGGCCTTCTTGTACTGCGATGGATAGCGAGAGAGGATCTCCTGAATGAGTTTCTCGTTCTGCTCGTTGAACTTGAAAGGGATCGTAGGGTTGTTCTCGGGAGTATCGCGGTGCTACAAAACGATTAGTCCAGAACCGGGAGGATGTAGAGATGGTAGCGACATACGACATTGAGAGAATCGCTCCGGTGGACTGCAGATGGTGTGATGAAGCGTCGCTGGTGTCGCCATGCTGGTCTGGCAACTCTCGAGGCGCCCCGGAGAGCTGTGGGTAGGAGTTTCGAGGCCATTGTGATTGGAGTGTAGGAGGCGGACTGGATTCGAGAAGTTCAAGGTCAATGAAGTAACTCCGGATTTGCCTCATTCTGATTGGCTGAACTCTGATGCTCAAGATTCTGGTTTGAAGCGACAGATACAATTCCATAAATTATTACCAATGATAAAACTTGTAACACGTTCTACACAATTACAAGACGAAAGATTTGATCACTGAACGGAGCTTGTCGGAAGCATTTTCTTCTCGACAGGGTTGGTGATATTGTACAAAGTGCCTATGATCCAAGCGCAACTGTAGCCTCTGACTATCAGTCACGCAATACTATGGTCAATCGAAACTTTTGCTCTACCTGACGCTCTGACCGGCGTGCTTGTCGGATAGGTATTAAAACACAAAGCGTCTTCGTGTTGGTACAAACGTGGTTGTAAATCGTCCAGGAACGGTTCCAGCATGCCAAAGGTTGGCCACGAGCGAATGCAGGCTAGCACACTGCTCACTCATGATCATCTGAGGTTGCGAGATCTCTGTACCGCGTCTCGGTCCATCTCGATTCTCAGTATCTCGGGATGTCTATGCACGCTGGGTAGGAGGCCGCAGCCGACGGCTCTCCTGATCGCCTTTGCCATGCGGCGCTGGTTGATGGGTCGTAGACCGGTCTCTCCTCTTCCTTTGATACGTCCCATCTCTGTAATATATTCTGACATAAGGGAGAAGTTCTGCATGCACGTTAGCTACAGCCGGCTGGAAGTGCTGCGGAAAGCCAACCTTGTAGTGATCCAGTGGGTTCAACTGCAGGATGTCGCACACGTCTCTGCTTTGCTTCCCTCTCGCTTTCGGAAGCTTCCATTTCGACATTTCCGCCCCACTCAAATCGTGCGGTGCATACACATCACCCTCCTTCCACCATCGAGTCATTTGCCGTTCGAGGTCTGACCTGTCCTGCGCAGCCTGTTGCTTTGCTACATCTTCCTGCTCCTTCGCAGCATCTCGTACCGTCTGTCCCTGACTTCTCCGAAGTATCCTCAAGGACTCCTCCACACCTCCACCGCCCCGGCCTCGACTCCGTTGTAGCTCGTTCGCTGTTGAAGATGGTGATCTCTGTGATGTCTGTTTCTGTCGGAAACTGTTCAGGGAATCTGGAGCAACATTAGACATGCTCTGGGGCTTTGATAGCGAGGAAGGTTTGCGATGTACCTTGAAATTGTGTTGGTTTTGCAGGCGCGTCTGCTAGTACGGCGTTCGTGGCAGAGAACAGTCTACGCTGCTGGCCGCGACAAGCTTTACAGACGAACATAGTGTTGTCGGAGAATTGGTCTTAACAACAAGGTCCAGGCGTGAGTGATTAAGCCAAAAGCATCTGTGTGTCAGTTGCAAGTGTGGATGAAATCGTGCATTGAGGTTTCTGGGGATGCCAAACCGGCCAATCGGAGGCCGTCCCCACTGTAAGGTATGACATTTTCCTCAAGCTCTCCGGAGCTCACATCGAACATCGGCGAACCTGAGCCTGAACTTTGTTTAGCAGACCCATTCCGATTCGACTATGCTGGCTATTGCATCTTCTTCCAACTATGCCTTCTCATCTAACGAGGGCGGTCTTTCGGCGACTTGCCGCTGACCAGATTCTTCTGCATCCAGGCTGTCTAGTGTCTCCTCGAGTTCGGCGCCACCCTCGACGTCTTGATCGACTTCATACACCCACATCTGTGCAAGCGAGGACATTTTTCGGTCTGCCAATCTTCAGCAAGCGGCGTAATGCCGTCACTGAGCCCAGACTCGATCCCGGCATCGACAAGTTGCAGGAGCATGCGAAGAGACTCAGGTTGAATGCCCGTCTAGACAGCGCTCAGGTAATCCGACATGCTATGCTCCAGTACATTAAACACAAGCAGGCGATCAAGACGCCTTTACAAGACAAGCACACGGCTCTCCTTCGAAGTGGTTACAAGCATATCAGGAAAACCAAATATACCTTGGAGACGCAAGACTTGAAAGCTCTTTTGCAACTATTTTCTATACCTCAATCAGAATGGCGACCGCATGGAGGTTTCGAAGAGCAGGTAAAAGGCCGTCTGGCCATCCAGGTCTTCGCAGATCTGTTGGAGAGGTCACACATGGGAGCCGGACGTACGCAACATGCTGTTGGAGACGAGGAGGTACAGTGGTGCTTGCAAACGCTGTGTCAAACCGGTCGTTCTGAGCGGGCTAGTGAGCTGGTATCCACGAACATGGTACAGACAACTTCAAAGGACAAAGGATCACCCGAGAATGACGCTGCATCCCCATCGCTTCGTTTACCTGAATTTGACAAGAAGAAAGCATTCACTACGATTGTCAAAGGCTTTGCATTTGAGGGCTCGGAGACTGGAATCCTCCAGACGTTGGAATTTGCTGCTGAGCAAGGAGTCATGGTTGCTGAGACTCCTTCGTTGTCAATTTTGTTATGTCAATTCTACATCAAGGAGAGAGACACAGCAAATGTGAAGAACTGGTACAAATCGTTTCGTCAGGCAGAGGAGCAGCAGGCTGAAGAAAGGGCGTCGCAGAGGCAAAACAATTTCGCCCTGATCAGATTATACGAGGACCTGATACAATTCTGCATAGAGACGGGCGAGCGCGAGTGGGGTCAGCAAATTGCTGCAGATATGCTGGAGACGATCAATCCAAAGCGAGCTCGCGATCTGACTCTTGTGTGGGCGGCAGGATGTGGTAAAGGGTATGAGGAAATTAATCGAATGATGGATATCATGGAGCAGTCACAAAACTATCGTGTTGATATTGACAGCATCAACAGGCTGATAGGGTTGGCCTTGTGGCAAAAGGATGCTTACAAGGCAGAGCGGTTCTTCAACTTAGGCCTGGCGCGCAACATCAAGCCGAACGCAAAGACATACATCATGCAGATCGACTACAGATGCTCTGTCAACGACGTCGACGGCGCTCTGACTGCCTACAGTAACATGCAGAGCGGTACTTATCCCGAAGATGGCGAGGAGTCAGACAGTGTGAACAAGCTGGTTCGCGCAATGTGTTCGACTCGTGTCCACGACTTCGAGTCGATCATGAATGTCGCTGCAGACCTGACGGACTCGGGAGCGCGGTTCGATGCGGAGACTGTGTCAACTCTTGCTGTATTGCACCTCAGTAGAGCTGAACTGGACGACGCGGAGGATCTGCTAAATACACATTCTTTCCAATATTCATTCGCTGAGAGACGAGGGATCCTGGACTCCATCATAGACTTCTGCTTAAATCCTGAGAACAGCTCAGAAGTGGTCTGGGCTACATATGAGCTCTTGAAAAAGATCTTTGATGATATGGACCGGGATCAACGCACAAAGCTGATGATGGAATTCATGCGACGAGGACTTGGCCATCTCGCGGTTCAGATCTTCGAACACATGCGACTGCACTCAAGAGCGGACACGCTACCGACCATGGAGACATATGCCCAGTGCTTGCAAGGCATCACTCGCCTCGAAGATGACGAGAGTTTCAATGCGCTCTACAATTTGCTGAAGTTAGACACCTCAATTGAGCCAAATACAGCTCTGCACAATGCTCTAATGGAAGCATGCATTGCTTGTGGAGAATCGCCTCAAGCCATTGTGTTTTGGAGCAGAATCACTTCGAGTGACGAAGGTCCGGATTTGTTGAGTATCAACCTGGTCATGAGAGCGTGTCAAGACGCACCACAGGGCGATGATCGAGCTCTGGAAATCCATGGTCGCTTGGAAGCATCTGGGTTTGAGATGAGACCTAGTTATTACGCTTGGGTTCTGGCAGTACTGGGTGCTCATGGCAAAGTACCTCAAGCGATCGAGATGATGGAGCAACTTTGGCAAGAGAAGGGCGTTGCACCCAGCATGGACATGTAAGTGCAGTCGAGACACGGTTTCTACAGAGGCCGCAGCTAACAAGATTTGTAGGATTGGAAGTCTAGTCAATGTCATCAGCAACCAGGAAGACCAGACGCGAGTGCTTGCATGGGCGAGACAACGAGTGCCTGCTGTATGCGACCAGCTGGAGAAGCAGTCACTAGGCTCGGACATACTTGGAAGGAAGAAGTTCGCACGTGTGCAACGCACAGGCGACACACATATCAAAGGATAGAGCGTCATCACGCATGAGGGACCTGTAAATACTACGCTGACGACGTATCTAATGACCTTACTTTGCAGGACACATCTTTTCGCATATTCTCACTTGCGAGAAGCATGCATGCGTTGTCGCTGTGAGTAATGCAGAAACCTGCTTGCGTTCCCTGCTGTCGTTCACACTTGAGAGCAAGACGTCATGGCACTTTGATCGCCAAGGCGCGTGGGTGCGTCGTGGTTGAGTGGAAGAGTGGAATGGGATGGCTGGGGATGATGATGATTAGCTTGTTCTCGAATTTCGCATCGCACAACATCGCATATTTGGAGCGTCATCCGTGGTGCCTTTTGATTTTCGTTTCAGCTGCCCTGATCCTCCTGCCGATCTTGCTTCTTGTTCTTCTGTCGTCGCAGTACCGCTGGCTGAAGCGACACAAGATCCTCGCCTCCCGCCGCGTGCCGCACCTTGTTTCTTCACACTTCATCTACCTCTGTCGACACTGACTCACTATTTCTTGCCTTGCTGCTGCTGATCTTGCGACATTTCCTAGCGCGCATTGTCTGCAGCAAAGCGACGTGATCATTTCCGAAACAACTGCACACCTCTGGCAATCTGTCAGAAGACACGAGGGACAATCGACCCCACCATCGTCAGCCGAGCAATCTACCAAACTCAAGACGGCGCCTTCTTCCACCTTTCTCCCACAAACAAGCAAACTGCCAGGTTGTTCTATTCACGCGACAAGACAAGGATACGTCTCGCCGTCCCTCAGCTACTTCCGGATCGGTCGCAGGCTGTTCACTCGCTACTGCAGCCTACTTGTTGACCCGCGACTACTCCAGTGAGGCATCAGCGCTAGCTCGTCTCGGCACTGCGCCCACTTTGCGGCCAACACATCACCCGCCGCCGCTTTGCCTTTGCACATCCCACTCTATCTGTCGCACCACGTTTGGACTCTAGAATCCCTCACTTCGATTTTACATCACTACTTGCTCAGCCCGCGCCTTGATTTGACCGTCCGAGATCATGTCGACGGTCTACAGGGACCGTGAACGGGAGCGGGACGGTGGACGTTCACACACAACCGTCCGTCGGTACCGAGTGCCGGACGATGACGATGCGCGGAGCACCAGCGTCAGGGAAAGAGATATCGTTATCAAGCGTGATCGTGATCCTGCGCCTACCAAAGAAGTCAAGGAATATCGAGTCACAGAGCGCGAAGTCGAGCCCAGAAAAGAAGAATATCGAATCGTCACACGAGAGCGCTCACCTCAACCCCGCACAAGAGATCTCGAATACCGTGTTGTCGAAAGAGAGAGTGAGCGGTCTCCTCAGTCTCGCGAGTACAGATATGAAAGAGACATCATTCGCGCTCCCTCTCCTCCTGCCGAACAGCACATTCACGAAACCCGCATTGAGCGCGATATCGAGCGCTACCAGCCACCCACTCGTGACTACCGCGATCACTACGACCTTGACAGATATACTCGGACAGTCGACTACTATGCGCCTGAGCCTCGCCCGATTGTCATCCGACAAGATCCACAACCCATCATTATAAAAGAGGCCCCGCGACCGGAGCCGATTGTTGTCGAGAGGCCTCGCTATGAGATTATTGAACAGAATGAGATCAGAGAAGATCGACAACTTGTCCGCCGTGAGGAGCCGCCTCCTCCAGCCCGCCGAAGGGACGAGGAAGATTACTACTACGAGCGCCGGACTCGAGAAGTTGATCGCGGTCCCAGACGGGACAACGACGGAGGTGGATACATGGACGAGGAAGAATATCGCTACCGCCGTGACATAGACCCGCGCGACTCGGCATCCCAGCACCCAGATGACAGATACAGCGACGACGAGGTCTACGTGCGCAGAGAAAAGTACACTGAGCGCTCCTCAAGATCTGGATCACCTCACCATCGCCGTCATCTCGCAGAGGGTGCCATTGCCGGGATTGGAGCCGCAGAGATCCTTCGTCACCACAAGAAGCGTCAAGGAGAGGAAACCAGCCATCGCGGGCGTAACATGATCGGTTCTGCCGCTCTCGGCGCTGTCGGTGCTGAAGCGCTCAGCAGGGCCAGAAGCAGGGTTCGCGGTTCAAGGTCGAGGTCTAGCAGCGAGGACGAATACTATCGGTCCAGGAGCAAGCACCGAAAGCACAGGAGCCGAAGTCGTAGCAAGTCTCGAGCTCGTCAGCTTGGAGGTGTTGCTGCTGTCGCTGCCGTTGGCGCCCTCGCCGGATACGCCCTTCGTAACCGGAACAAGCAACAGCAGATCATTGAACGTCGGAGCCGCTCCAGACGTCGTCGCGGTTCCATGTCTAGCGACGAGGTGACTGTTGAGCGGGCCAGGAGCGCAAGCGCTCAGACCGACTCGAAGCCCCGCACTAACCGCATCGCTCAAGCCGGTCTCGCTTCGGCTGCCGCTGCTGGGTTGTGGCAGCGTATGCGGAGTAAATCTCGCGGAGCCAAAGGCAAGGGCGGCAAGTCACGTTCTCGCAGCAGAATCAGGGCCGGAGTACCAGTCGCCGCAGCAGGTCTTGGTGGAGCAGCCATCGCCAATTTATACGAGCGCAACAAGGCCCGCAAGGAGGCCAAACAGGGTGGCGTAGCCCGCGAACGTTCACTGTCTCGCTCTAGGAGCCGTAGCAGATCCCGAAGTAGGTCGGTACCCTATTCTGAGGACCCTGGTCTTCGTCGAGCAAGCAGTGACCCGGCCTTGATAGAGTACGGTGGTGATCCCATCTACCCCGAGCGACCTGGCGAATACCGCCGCCGACACCGCGGCAGTTCCAGCGACTCCAGCCCGGATCGCCGCCGACGTCGATCAAGGTCAAGAAGTGGGAGCCGTAGCAGGAGCCGAAGCAGGACTAGAGGTCTCGCTGAAGCTGCTGCTGCTGCTGGTGTTGCCGGCGCCGCTGCGCATCACATTACTAAGAAGAATGAGCGCAAGCGAGCTGAGAAGGAGAGGAGACGTGAGTTTAATCCGTACACAACAGACTTGGGATACGTACTGACATTCGATACAGGTCGCGAGCGTGAGGATGAGTACGCTCAAGAGCAGCCTTACACACCTCCACCCATGGGTCCCAATGCTGGCCCGTACACCCCTCAACAGGATTACTACCCTCAGTCCAACAGCTTCCCACCTCCACCTACCAATGCTGGGTATGATACAAGGGATCCCAACTACCCACCAGGCGAGTATCCGCCTTACAACCCCGCCGACTATCCACCACCTCCTGGCACCACTCCTCAGCCTGGCGTCGATCAGTATCCTGCTTCTCCCTACGATCAACACGGCTATGCCCCCAACGATACCTTCGCAGGCGACCCACGCTACGATGACCGCCAGTATCACAACCAAAGGCAGGGACCAGAAAATGTGAGTCCTCAATTCGGTACCGGCCCAGACGACGAGCACGGTGCGTGATCGTCCTTCTTCGATTTCCATCACAAGTCCTCTCTGTCTCCACCTCCTCACCTCCCACCATCAGCATACCGCCCTTTCGCCGCCATGTAACTTTCCAAACCACTAACAAAAATCCCAGATGGCATAAGGACCCCGCGCCCCAAGTCCGTGCAATTCGCCGAACCCGGCTCCTCACCAGAACGCCACCGCTCCCGCCCCCGCGACTCACTCAACCCAGAAGACGAACGCATCCGCAACGCCCACGAAGCAGAGCTCTCCTCCGCCGACGGCGAACGCAAACGCCGCCGCCGACGCCGCCGCCACCGCGACCGCGAGGGCCACGAGTCTGGGAGCGACTATCCCACTTCTTCGCCCGAGGAGGAGCGACATGAACGAGACCGCGGCAACGGTGACCGAGAGCGATCACGGGACCGGGACAGGAAGCGGGAAGGGAAGAGACGATCGCGGAGTGTGGATGAGGAAGCGAGGCCTAGGGCTACGAGGAAGGGCACGTCGGAGAGCGTGCAGAGTGATTCCACCGAGGACTTGCCACCGAGGTTCGATGAGCAGGGGAGGAAGGTGGCGCAGGAAGACGCGGGAGATCCCATGATGGAGAAGATTAATGATATTTTGGCTGGGAAGGGGACGGCGGGGGGGATCTTTAGGCGGTTGATGGGGGATGGGGATGGGAGGAGGAGGTAGTTTGGTGGAAGGCATTTGGTTGGTACCGCGAGGTGGGACCGCATAATGGTTTGAGGACCGAGACCATCGATCTGATTGAGGTGGTGCAGTAGTTCCTAGATCGAGAAGGGGGCCAGATGCAGTGGTGGTATGGGAGATTGCTTGTTGCTGGGTGGGATTCGAGAAGAGTTACGACATCATGACTTGCAAAATTTACTAGATACCTCCTCTGCATTATAATATGCTGAGAAAGAAATGAAAACATGGATACGATAAGCACTTTCCTCTATCTGTTAGTATTTCCTGGCCTTGTCTGCTCTCTACCTTGGCCGCCCTATGTGGGCGAGAGGCGCAGCCACAAGCTAGCTCATTGCGACTCTTTCAGACTCACCACGCTGCTGCTTCTACGACGTTGAGGTCCTGGGGACCGCACAGGATGGCGGCCAAGTGGCGCTTTCTGGCAGCAGACGGGGGGCACTCGCTTTAAGTGAGGACATGAGCCCAGTGAGTGCGTGCCGGAAGTCTAAGCCAAAGCCAGAAATGGGAAGAGGAGATGTCAGATAGTGAAAGTAGTGTTCTGGATGCTTAGGGTCGTACTTCCTGTGTGTCTCATGGCTCCGAAAGAAGATTGCAATGGCAACAGCACTACGTCGGACTCATTGTGATGAAGTGGGTTGCAGGTACTTACGTTCAGAATTTTAGACCTGATCATCAGTGTATCGTACGTTGGTGTATCATAGTCGAGCGGATCAGCTACCGACAACAGCAAGACAGGTGTGACAATAACAGGAGTCACAGCACAATGACACAGGGGTTGGTCAGAACGAGGTCAAAGTCACAACATCCCGGCACAGAGCACATCGGCATGACGCCGTGCGCGACCTCAACGAGGAAGAAATGGTTTGTTCAGGAATGATCCATTCGCTATGCTATGGAGTCACTCCTCAGCCACCACGCTGCAAGAGCCATGCCAGACCCTAGAAGAACACGCCGTATCGCCGGCCATGCTCAGTCATGATTTTGATATCCTCATGCTCTTCCAGCCCGTAACGTCTTGTCCTCCGATACGTTTCATCCCCACATGCCATCTTGCTTAACGTTTTTGTATCATCTATGCGACGAGCTGAACGACACCACCAGCCTCCTTGATCTTCCTCTCCGCATCCTTGCTGAAGTAACGGGCGCGGACGATGATAGGGACCTGAGGGATGCGGCCCTTGCCGAGGACCTTGGAGTAGCCGAGAGGGAGGAGGTCGAGGACAGGCGCGGTGTCCTTGCCAGCCTTACCGGAGAGGTACTTCTCGCGCTGCTCAGCGGGGACGAGGGACCAGAGCTGTTGCCAGTGTCAGTACCAAACTTTCCTTTCAACGGTAATGCTAGACAGTCGACGTACCTTGTCGAGGTTCACAACGGGCTTCCAGAACTGGTTTTGGAGCTTGTGGAAGTATCGCATACCGACCTTTCCGAAGTAACCAGGGTGGTACTTGTCCATGTTGGTGCGGTGGTGGTGCTGACCACCGGCGAGACCACGACCACCGGGGTGCTTCCTGTGCTTTCCGACACGACCGTGACCGGCGGAGACGTGTCCGCGGCTGTAGAATTATGTTAGTATTCCTGTCCAAGTTCTCAGGATGAGTGGTGTAGGTGCTGGAACAAAGCGCGATCGAGGGCCGCCATTGGGGTAATGTGCTACCGTTGCGAGTGCGCTTTCTTGATAGACTGGTGAGTAAAGACGACGGTGAACGTACTGCTTGCGGGTTTGCGATAATCTGGTCGGCATTTTGTTGGATGTGCAGGTTCCTTGACTGACTGCTGGTCGACTGAAGTTGCGCAAAGTTTGGACTTCAACATCGTGGATTGCCAATTTCTTCGGAGAAACGTAACGCCGCGCTCGAGTCGGCTTCTCCGGTCTATCAGCCGCTGCAGCTGCCTGCTGCTGGACCACTCACTCTCACAGTATTGCACGATGCCGCTCTCCTTACCGGACAATAAATCATCGTAAAACTGATTGATCTAAGGATTTCGGTTGGAGAGTAATTGATGAAAAAGTCCAAACATGTTCTCGAACTCGCTGCATGCATTCCATCGTTCAATGCTAAGACTCGTTTGCATCCATCTATGACTGCTCACTCGGCCGCCACTCTGCTTTCCTTTACTGTCCCCACACAGATGACTTGATGCCCTGGAATGTCGAGGAGACAGCACCGGTAACATCGCTTCCACCACCATCCTCTCTCTTCCTCTGTCCAGACAACTACACAAAAGTTAGCAATTGCTCAACGCACCGTCTCATTGGCATGAACTCACCTCCAACTGTATCCCCCTATGCAAATGCACCAACCAATCCACATAGCTCTGGGCCTCTCCATTCCTATCCTCGTACAACAGTCTCGCAAATTCAAACTCTGCCCCATCAAGCCCCTGTCTCGCCAACTGGATCGTCATCCCTTTACTGCCCCTACTCAACTCGAGGTATTGCATAATGTTCCTGACCTGTGCATTCAGATGCGTCTCCAGAACAGGCAATGAGCTCATGAACGGATCGAGATCTTGAAGACCGCCAATACCCGGTCCGAACAAGTCCTCAAGCAAGTTCGGCGACACTTGTGCGTGAAGCCAGATCAGGCAAGTCTGTCCGTCATCCACAATGTACACGCCTCCCTCTTCGATCTGTGAAAAGCTAGCGCGGAGAGCCTGTGGCATGCGCAGTCTGCCGTTCTCATCTGCGAAACCATCGGCTGGGTCGAGATTGTGGATGCTGAGGATGCGGGGGTAAAGGTAGAGGGATAGTTCCATCAAGCCCATGGAGCGGATCATGCGGATGTCATGCACACGGCGGTCGGTAGGTTCCTTGCCGCCTTTGAAAGCACGCGACTTGATCAGTCCGAGGATGTACATGCTCAGCTCTTTGAGGTTCTCGGGCAGGACGAGTTGGCCTGGTGGGTGGGTGCCGGAGAAGTTCTTGCGGTAGCCGGCGAGGATGTCTATCGCCTTTTCGGTCAGGGCAGACCGGATATCCTTGACCGACTTCTCCGTCACGCGGGCAGCGGCTTCTTTGGCAATGATGCCTACTACGGCGTCTTGGTCGACTAGCTTCATTGCTTCGGTAGCGCCTTCGCTCACGGATGCGACAAAGTTGCTGCATCTTACACGTCGCTCGCCGCTCGCGGTGGTGTAGAGGAGAGCAGACTGGAAGTGGGCATCTAATTTCGGGTCAAGCTTACCGTCGTAGCTGAACATGACACCAAGTGCTTTGTCCTGATCGATCACTCCTATCTCTAGGTCGGCACCGAACGTGTGCTGGACGAAGTTGCCGTGATATGCCGAGATCTGCAGTCCGTTCGAGCATCGAACCTTCATGAGAGCTTGGGATCCTGTCTCACGAGTGAGGGTGTGCTTGATCTCCTTCTCCAGGCGGAGAAGATCCCTTGGCGCATGGAAGTTGGGGTAGTAATAGATCTCACCGCCCGTGGTCCCCGAGATGTGACCGACAGTGCCGAGATCAAGGTATCCACCGCTCGGAGCCGCCATGAAGAAATCGACACCAATACCTGCTTCAACCATCTTGGATGCACATTTCTTCCATTCTGGATACTCGGTCGTGAAAAGTTTCCTTTCCAACTCTGCATCAGCGGTCTGGTTCATGTCCCTCATGTACAACCGTCCAGGTCCTTGAGTAGGGAGAGCAGAAACCGAACAGATAACCTTTCCTCCGGTAGCTGTAAGTGCCGCAAGGGCTGCTTCCAGGGTTGGCAATAGTACCGGGTCCGGTCGAGGCACTCTAGAAAAGAGTTGTGGTATCTGTCGAAGCAAGTTCGTGATGAGCGTTTTAGAGGGCTCAGGGTCAACAAATAGGCCTTCGCTGATCGGTACAAAGGGTTCCGCCACATCTGGCATGATGATCATCTGCGCTTGCTCCAATCTCGAGCTGAGATTGTAGAATTGCACTTCCCGATCAAAGGTCACGATACCGACTTTTGCGCCAGGTGGTAGTCGTTGTGTCTGTGTTCCCTCTTCGGCATCCTCTGGGTATATGGAGTTCAAGATTCCTTCGCAAATACCATGGACGAAACCTTTGCTGATGGCTTCGGCGCTCACGTCGATCAGGAATAGCCATCGCATTGGCACAGGCTGCTTCGACCAGTACTCTCGCGGTACTGTGAACTCCACAGTGCCCAACATAAGCTCCTGCCTATCTGCTCGGTCAACTCTGATACCACTTGGATCAGTAGGTGCGAAGTAGTTGGCAGGTACGTCGTTCGGGTGTGTGCACATATTGCAGACAAACTTGTTGCCGCCTGCTCGGAACGTCATGAAAGGATTGATGTAGGCTCGACATCTCCTGCATCTCGGAGGACCTTCGTCGCCAAAGTCTATTACAGGAATAGGCTGTTCACCATCCTGGAGAGGAGCAAGCGGCTGGAGTATGAGACCAAGGGGAAGACCGGTAGAAGCCAACGCATCTTGAGAAGAAGGAATGTTGTTCATCGTAAGTCGTGCATATTTGGGGGAGCAATTGCCCTGGTCGAATGCGACAAAGGGTACCGCGGCCGGTGGAGGAAGGTGTTGCTCCATAGTCGGGTATATGTGTTCCAGGTAGTACTTGGCAGGGAAGTCTCGCGATCTTGGTATGCTCGGGATTTGCTCCGGGTCTACCTTTCCCTGCGCGGAAGCTGAGCCTGGTGCGCCCACTACGGCAGCTCCTGGTGTGACTCCTGGCTGTACAGGACCCGGTGCTGACCCTGGCTGTTGCTGGAATTGTGATGCCGGTGGAGCATACTGACTGCCAGCAGATGGCAATCGCTGAGACATGTATGGTCCTGAGGTGCCAGGGCCTGCGATATTCGCGTAAGGAGATGGCGCATTGGGTGCGCCATTTACTGCCTGAGGACTTGCGCTTGGAGCCGGTTGTTCAATATGGTGATATGCATGTCTATCCTTCTTTTTCCGGGTCGCTGGCACCCCTCCTGCTCCACCACCGTCCAGGCTCATCTGGCTCATCTGACCGCCGAGTTGTGACATCCCACCTTGCCCAGGCTGTCCATAAGGCGATTGTTGCTGCATCGTAGGTCCAGGACTTGGTTGAAGGGGAAAGTAGGATCCTGGATCGCCGGAATTTGTTGCGGGTACAGACGTAGGAGCTAGTCCTTGATTCGGGGGGTTTTGAGAGTAAGACGAGCCTGTCTGTTGATAACCGCCTGGGCTAGGTGCTACTGGATAACGGATCTGAGGAGCTTTCTTCCGTGGAGCGCTTTCACTAACGGGAGTATTTGCCAAACTTGATGCAAGCGGAGAACCCAGAGAGAAATCGCCCATGTTGCGATCAGGTCAGGTCCAATTCAGCTAAGCGATGCCACCGAAGCTCTCCGCGGCTGGTACATTTTTTTGAAACACGTATATAAAAAGGTCCGAGGGGAAGGAGAGCCTGCCTTGCGAAAGCTTCTAAGCTGAGCTGACGATCTGTGACCTCCAATGCCACACCAAGGTCTTCAATGGAACGGAATTGCTCAAGCTTAGAGCGACAAGGTCGGGATATGGAGACGTGTAACTTTCATGGCTCAACACGACGCCAAGACTGTCGGAGTTGCTTCGTCCGATTCACATGAAGCGAAGAATCCTGTCTAACGCATCTACCCTTCCCCAGCCACATATTGTATCGATGATACAGATGGAAGGGCAGAGAGTCGATATGGCGATAGGGGAAGAGTCATATGCAAATAGTTATAGTCACGGAGAGGATGGATTAAGAGAGACTAGATTGAGCTCGGAAACCGCTAGTCCTTCGCCACCAGCACATCTATCTGATGCATGAAATCGTAACAAGTCGTAAGTTCGGCCTCCTGGCGACAGCCTGACTTCTGTCTGGACAGTATCCAGCCCGATAGATCATGGCAGCCAACCTATGGTCCATCACTAGTCTGGAAATGCGCCTGGATTGCTCACGCCACGATGAGCAGTTGGCCTGGCATTGCTGGCCGTGTGGATGCTATTTTGACCTGTGCTAGCTCTAGAGACAGAAGGGGACGATGTTCCTGAGGAGGAACCTGACGACTTGGCCTGCTTCGCGAGGGCCTTTTGCCGTGCCTGTTCCTCCTTGTTCCAGAACATCGACTTGTATGCTGGCATAGACGAGTAGTTCCATGCTTTGACAAGGTAACTGAATACATCGTTAGCGCACATATCGATGCAGCTGTGGCGGCGAACGAACTTTTGCTGCCGGTCTGCAGATTCTTCCGCACTCAACTCCTTGACGCCAACCTTGACTCCATCTTTCGTGAAGACTATGTTCTTCTTCTCCATCTTCTGCTTGCCACGGTCTGCCAACTCATTGGACCAGAGGTAGATCTAGACATGGTCAGCCTGACATGCGCCACGACGGAGGTCACATAGCAATATCGGAGATGTGACTTGCATCGCAAAACAGAATACTCACCTGATAACCAAAGTACGAGCCAACACCGACTATCGTGAAGAGAACGACGAGCGGAAACAGGTTTTTGAGGGCACCCATGGCGGATGCGACTTTGTAGATTCAGAGATACGGAGGACTTGGTCAACCCACGAACCAGAGACTGTCTATGTCCAGACAATCGCTACGGGTCCTCAACACCAAGCAAGCGGATGTGCTCACGTTTGCCGAAGATGATGAAGAGAGAATGAAAAGTCAGCCTTGATGTGAGGGTTCACACGACCAAGACAGCCGACAATCATTGAAGGGGTCCAAGCTTCAGAGGGCTTCGTCGAACGACGGCAGAGCGGCGGGCCGGAGAGTCCATCAAAGCTTGTCTTTGAAGACAAATGCATTTTTGGGCAAATGCGGACCCTGACTGCGGTCATAATTCAAATGCCCTGCTCTTCACTACCTGTCCAAGGCGATTTCGAGGTAACAAAGCATTACTAGAAGCAGGGAACATTGAGATGATAATTGATATTACATTATATTGATATTAGACCAGTCTGTCCTGTACAAACAGTAGTCGCGTGATGAACAGTGTTCGGGTATCAGATGCAAAGCACAGCGCTCGCGTCTCGTCGTGAACAAAGGAAACAAAAATGCTGCAAGGCTCTGTCATGCCTTTGCGTGTTTAGCAAGCAACCTCCTCTTCTTCAACAGCAACTAGCCTTTCTTATCTCTCCTTTTCTTCGCTTTCCATTCAGCCTTGGCTACTCTCATAAGCAGATCCTCGTCCTTGATAGGGATCCAGCTCGTCAACACCTTCATCGCGTTCTCGAAATCCGAGTCTAGAATAATATCCCGTGTGGCATCAACCAGCGCTGCGCTCGCAGCATGCAAAATGTCTAGATCCGCGCCTTCGAAATGCTCCTTCTTCTCTTCTGTCGTGCCGTTGACCGTTCCGTTCGTAGCGGCAGACTTGTCTGTCGTGTCCGCATCCCCAAGCAGCATGAATACATCCCATACCCTCAATTGCGCTGGGAAGGGTATACTCATGTTGAACAGCGTCAAGTACCATCTCGTGCCATAAGCAGTGCCACCGATCCCCAGCTCTTCCAACTTCTTCGCCACCTCCCCTTTCCCCAACCACTCCTTCTCAAACTCTTCCAACGCAGCCATCAGCCCCTCAAAGCCATGACTGAAGAACGTCTTCAACCCCCTCAGCTCCCACATCCTCACCAACATAACAAACGCCATCTCCTCATCAAAATAGCACAGCAACGTCGTCGCCAAACTCGCCATACCCTGCACATACCCCGTATCTGGGAACTTGAGCGCAATAGCATGCAAGACGCGAAACAAAAGCCTCTGCCCGCCCCTATACCTCTTGCGAAACATGACATGCATCCCAATCGACCTGGGCACATCGACATCAATCTGGACATCATCCGCACAATTCATCTCCTGCAACTCCCCAAACTGCCTGATCAATTCCTCATCGCTCTCCCCACCCCCTCTCTTCTTCCAACTCTCGCTCAAAAAAGCATGCCAAGCCGTCGCGCGCCACTTATCGGGAATCCCCTTCCACGTGCGTGCCACGAGTCTCGGATCCCTCGTATCGAACCCAAACGCCATGCCCGCGCCCACCACCTTTTCCCCATCACCAGAGTACTGGTCCCTCCTGACCGCCATCCGCCGCCACTTTTCCTCCCGCACCCACTCCCGCCGCCTCATCCTCTCCCCGGCTCTCCCGCCCTCTTCCTCCTCCGCGATCCCCTCCAGTCCAGGCGGCAGCGTCAGCATATCGCTCGCCTGGTCCATGAGTCGCCCATAGCGTCCCCGGACCTCGAAGAGGCCTCCGGACGACGCGCTGCGGAAACTCACGACGCTGCTCTGGGTGCGCAGGCTGCGGGCGTCGCGGGCCGTGGGGGCCGTGGAGCGAGCAGAGCGGCGCGTGGCGGTGCTGGCGCCGCGGCGGAGGGTGCGCTTGCGCCGGGGCGTGTCGGACACGAGTTGGAGGGAGGTGGAGACGCGTTGCATGGCGGGGCGTGTGGCGGGGGAGGTCGAGGGGCGGCTGGTGTTGGCTTGGTCGGGTTGGGAGGCGTCCGAGATGCGGGATACGCTCAGCGTTGGCACGATGAAGCCGTAGCGGTCGACGTCTTGCGCGGTGATGTCGCTGAAGTCTTCGAGGCCGCCGGCGACTTCGGTGGAGGTGCGGGGGATGGAAGTGAGACGGGCGGAGGCGGTGGAGGGGCGGATGGTGTTGGTTGAGGTGGGCTGGCGGTGCTTGGGGATGGTGAGCGAGGTGGGTTCGGGCTCGGGGGTTTGGGCGCGGCTGGGGCTGTCGTTGAATTCTGGTGAGATGGGACGGATGCTGTTGGGTATTGCTGGGGTGGTCCAGTCTGTGGCGTGCTCGTCGCCGTGGTCGTACATGGAGCGCAGGCGGATAGAAAAGGAGATCTCTTCTGCCGAGAGGACTCGTCCGCCTTCGATCGCTGCTTGGAGCATGTGGATGCTGGGCTTGCGCCTTCCTGATTGTAGTCCCTTTGGGCTTTGCGACGCCTCTTCGTGCGTAGAATCTTTCGGCTCGGCCTCCTGCGTCGCTTCACCGTGTGGCTCAGTCTCTTGTCTCGTGCTTTCATCCGGCACATCCCCTCTCTGTATCTGCTCCGCGCCCAACTCCTCTTGCCGCGCAGCGCTTCGTGCATTCCCCATCTCAGCCATCATCTTCTCGCCTAGCAACATGCTCCCCCTTGTCGAGAACTCCAGATCCTCTCCGTTGTGCAAACCCTCCAGCTCTCCGTTCGGAATGTCCATACTAATGCCATGAAACGACTTGATTCTCACGTGGTGTGGTATCGGCGGAGGGGGCGGAGTGTTTTCGAGTGCCTGCCTGACTTCCTCTGGTACAGACTTCTTGCGGAGTCTGTTCTGAGTCGGTGACGCGCTCAGCCGGCGCAAGGACGGTGACTTGCGCAGAGAACTGAGCGTGCCCCTCGAAGGCTGTCGTGGGAGCTCAGCTGCCTGAGTTGTAGATCCTGAGTTGCGAGCGCCGGCGTATGTCTCGAATGACCGCTCAATAGCAGAGTCGCGCTTACCACTGCCTCCAGAATTGTTTATTAATCCCTGACCGAGGATTGGCGATGTATTGGGCGTCGAGTCTGCCGTTTTAGTCGATTGCTCTGCAGTTGCGTTGTGCAGCTGTGATGGAGGAGTGGTAGGGGTGAGAGCCTCAGAGGCGGCTTGAGTCCTCAGCGACTTGAGTAAATTGAAATCATAAGGCGTTGGAGGTCGTTCGCCTGTAGTGGTGTCCTCGCGTGTGTCGGTTGCGACGTCCATGGCGGCGGGCTCAGCGTAGCCCCTGTCTGTGCTGCGGGTAGTCGAAGATCAAATACAAGTTCATGGCCAGCCGGGCTGAGTACTATGCTCGCTCAGCTGTGCCCAAATTTATATGGCCGGACGCGATGAGGTTGCCGGAGGACGTGAGGCTGCTCAGGCTGTGATATGAGCAAAGCGGAGAGGTGCATACCCAAAATCGCAAAAGCAATTGCAATTGTCTGTACCTGAGCACAGTTCAACTTGACTTCCACAATGTTGGAGTCTATCACACTTAAAGTCGCACTAGGCGGAGCCGAAGGGTCCCCTGGAAATTGCAGACGAAGATCAGAGCCGCGATCAACGGCCCGTCTGGCAGCAATGCACAACTCGGCCGCGTCAAACTGCCTCGATTTGGAAGTGTCTTAATTTCAGAACTTCCCAATCCATAGCTGCTGTTCATTTGCAGTAGATCATCGCGTGCGAACACGAGTTCGTCAAGGGCAAGACCTTTATCCGTGGATCAGGGGCGGGGTTTTGGAGGAACCACTTGGCCGGGCAAGTACCACGCTGACGAACTCTACCTACGTATCACAAGTATTCAAACACAACATGTTCCAGCATTTTGTGCGCACCATCGTTGACTGTCGAAAAGCAGTGCTGAATGAATGAGTCGCTACGTGACATGCAACTAAGCAAAACAATCGCTCTTGAATCGTGATGGTATGTGCAATTTTCATGGTCGGCCCCCTTCCCTGCTGCCTCTCCGCCGCCTCTCCTCTGTCCCCTCCTTCGTATAAGACCATATGGTACTACACCGGTCCACCTCTTGTCGCTCATTGAGTCTGGGTCTGTGGTCAGCTCTTCCCTTGCTTCGTAAGTCGATTTGAGCATCTCAGAATCCCAACTTTGACTTCTTGATCCTCGCGCCAACACCGATCAAAACCAAGACACTGCTGACCACGACAGCCCACAGCTGCATCTTCAATACATTCTTGTTGAAGTCGGTGTATGTCGCAGCGCAGACTGTCGCGAGCAACAACGTCAACGCTACATATCCGGACATTCTGTGGTACTTGTACAGGCTCTTTGCATTGTCCACGCTACCATACAGGTTGGGGGTAAAGTACATGGTGATGCCGACGATTGCCTGCAACGCGATAAGGATGTACGTGACCAGACCAAGGATGGCGTGGGCAGACACAAAGTGGGTGCCGCCATGGTCGATTTTGTTATACTCGATGACGACGAGGCCAGCGATGAGGACCAGGGCCGCTGTGTCGTTGAGGGCGGCGTGCCAGTTGGCGCCGACTCGCTTTTGGTCTTTAGTAGCGGTAGGCTGGACGACGAGGATTGCTTGTACGAAAAGCACTATGGCGGCAGAGTTGAGGAGCTGGAGAGGTCAGTGTGATTCTGCCCTAGAATGGAAAAGCTGACGTACAGGATGCGCGGAGAATAGCATGAGGTTGTTAGAGAAGACGGCGCCCCACACTATCGCGGCAAGCTGGTGGTGTTAGCTGTTGGTAAGGTTCCCGAGCTGGGAGTACGTACTACCCAGACGCCCGCTTGTGCGACGACTGCTGTACCTGCAGACTGTTGTCAGTGTCTGATACCGAGTCTGATGGATGGCACTACCAACCGAGGGCCACATTGTATATCACTGGCTGCTCCGGACGCTGCGTGGCATCTCCGGCTCTTCCAAGCAGCGGCTCATGCTCTCCGGAAGCTGGAGGTTGATTCTCCGCGTTGTATGACATTGCTTTTTCGTCGGATTTACAACTTCGAGGTCGAGATGAGAAGGGGCGGAAGAAAGAGAGATCGAGTCCTGGGATGTAAGAGAAGTCCTGACCGCCAGCACGCCTTGAATTAAAAATGCTAAAGGTGGGGTCCTCCAACAATGGCGTGGTAATCGAGCTGGTGAGCAGTCGGAGAATCCGCAGATCTTTGATGATTCTCAGATCGATCCTCGATCTCCAATTGGTTCGCATGCTGTTCGCGCCGCATCAGATGATGTGCGCCGGCGAATCACAGCATGCAGATTGTCATGGCGCTGCATCCTCGAGTGCTTGGTGCATTTTATGAATGTTGCTCCGCCATCTCAACTGGACTGTATACGCAGGGTCATGTGTCGTCATGAGTTAAGGCTGCATTATTTGAAGATGCCTTGCAGATGGTTAGCAGACGGTATGGCAGATCTTGTCTGAGTGACTGTAATGCTGTGATTACCATTACCCCGAGAACTGATGGACATCGGGGAATAGGAAAGCAATCACGAGTCAAACACACAAAGTTCGTTGCGGTGTAGGCACAAAAGCACTTCTTGTTGCGTGATGAGAATGTTTGAAATAGTGTGTGAGCATTTTCAAATCGCTACATCGCTCAGACATATGAATATTACAAAAAGGAATAGGTGGTATCAAGGTTTTCGCCCCCAGGGCGGTCTATAACATCCAAACAACGTAGCGTGCTCTACTCTCTCGAATCAGAAGCACGTTCGACCTTCTCATACGCTTGCGCGTGGCGGTCACCACCGATGCCAGTGTGTGCCTCGCCAGACGCGCTGCCGCTATCGCTCGGCTCCTTGCCCTCGAGCATTTGGCTGTGTTGAGGGATGCCGTGGCGCTCGCCCTGGGGAACGGAGTGCTCGACGCCAGCCTGATCGGCCTTCGCGGGAGTCCAGGCGAGGTAGTCACGGCGGACCTCAACGTAGTCGTACGCGAACTCGCCCATCTGGTCGTCGTCCATACCGAGAAGCTCAGCCTCGTCAGAAGCACGGAGCTTGAGACCGGGGATCTTGTCGATGGCGAACGCAATAATGGCGGAAACGGTGAAGGAGTAGGCAGTGCAGGCGACGATGTAGGCGATTTGAATGTAGAGCTGCTTGTAGTTCTGGTCGAGGAAGCCACCGTACGGAAGACCGGTGTTGACACCGTCGAGACCGACAATGTAGCTCGCACCGAAGAAAGCGTTGAAAATGAGACCGACCATGCCGGCGACACCGTGCTCGGCGAACACATCCATGGAATCATCGATCTTGATCCAGTACTTGACTAGACACGTGTTAGCACAGAACAGCTGCGGGTTTTGGTGTCGACTCACTCTTGGTAGAAAAGTTGGCAACCACACCAGTGGTGATACCAAGAGCAACGGAAGCCCAAGGGGGGATGAAACCAGATGCAGGAGTGGCAGCAACAAGACCAGAGATGGTACCAGAGCACCAACCGACCATGGACCACTTGCGAGCGAGTCTCCAATCAAGAAGCACCCAGGTAATCGCGGCAAACATGGCAGTCAAGTTGGAGTTCCAGCAAGCCATGACAGCGCGGAGGTTGGCACCAAAGGCAGAACCACCATTGAATCCGAGCCAGCCGAACCAGAGGAAGACAGTTCCGAGAGTGATCAAGGACACGTTGTGAGGGCGGAAGTTCAACATCATCTTTTCCTGGCGTCTTCCGAGAACCATGGAGTATGCCAATGCGGACATACCGGACACAATCTCGACGGGACCACCACCGGCGTAATCGAGGACACCGTATTTGAATGCCCATCCGTTGATATTCCATACCCAGCATGCGACTGGGCAGTACACAAGAGTCGCCCAGAAGAAAGTGAAGACCATGGCAGGAATGAGACGGCCTCGCTCAGCGACAGCACCCATGACAATGGCGGCAGTGACGGCGCAGAATTGCATCTGTTCAAGTCAGTAAAGGACCCCTGGCTGAGCTGATTGCGACTGCTGACCTGGTAGAAAGCGTAGAGAAGATCCGGTACGAGAGGGCTGCCCTGGCTGGGGAGAGCAAGTGTGTTCATAAGACCGAATTTCTTAAGATCGCCGATGAAGCCGTTTGTCGCATACTGGCTGAAAGCCAGCGAGTAACCCCAGAAGTACCATTGGAATGTGATGACGGACATTGAAGCCATGCATGCCCACAGCATGCTCAGAGCTGACTTTCTGCGGGCGAGACCAGAGTAGAGGAAACCGAGACCTGGAACCATGACCAAGACCATCGCCGAAGAGACGATGATGTAGGCCTGGTCACCGCTTTGGAACCATTGATTGACATTTTCAGATCCTATTAGTAAAAATTAGCACGCAGTCATGTCACATCGCAAAATCTCAAGAACTGTAGCTGTCGAGTCGTCGTATGGTGGGAGTGAAGTACATACTGGAATCGCCTCCGAGGTCGGGGTTGGTGCCATTGAACTCGGTCGGCGCACCTGTCCATGCGTACGACATGATGAGATTATCAATGCGTAGTCGTTGTCGTAGATGATATCCTCCTCGAGTAAACTGGTCGTGCAGGTCGAAGCCTGAGTGTTGAGTAGGAACGGGACAAATAAAACGACCTGACAACTGAGCTCGCGAACGGCGGAGGGAACAAGATATACTTAAAGGACCCGATAAAGATTAGAGCACGGGCGAGACTAGTGCTAAGGGCAACTACCAGGCCGGTTGATTGGGGTTCAGCGGGTCTGGTCTGAAGGCAAATCAGAGCCTGGTACTGGAGACCGGAGGGAGCTGTCGCGTGGTCGTAGATAGGGACGGGAGAATAGGGCGAGTGAAAAGTATGGCACTCTAACGGAAAAGAACGGGTCGAGGGGAGAGACGCAAAGGTTATATCACACCCAAAACTGTTTCTCGTACGTCAATATTTATGATCACCACGATTCCTTTGACCACGCTCCTGCGATTCCTACACCACATCCAAGACCAGTGCCACAATAGGTCTTGCATCAGATCATGCATGCTGTCGGGCACCCTTGCTCGCGTGGACAGTAGCGATGCCCACGGAGCGCCGCATGGAAGGTCACTTTTGGTGGAATTTCCTTATCTACGCCGCTTGCCAAGACGTTTGAGCCATTTCAGACACAACCATTCGGCGCCTCAGCGTGGATCGTATTTTTGTTCTTCCACTCTGCCGTTGCCTCAACGCACTAGCATGAGCTTGGCCATGTTCGTGGAGTCGCATGTGTGGTCCGGACGTGCATGGTCGTACATCCGCAAGCACTCCGCCTTCTTGACTACATGGGGCTGACAGTATGCAAATGCTAGGATTAGTGGTTGGCATTGTCCAATCCTTTGATCTGCGTGACCAGCAAGCATATTCTAACCTGACCGTCACACAACAAGTCTGACAACCCTAAAGTGCCAACGCTATAGCAATTTGGCCGTTGTCAGGGCCTCGTCTGTAGCACGTATCATGTTCATCCCATGCAGCGTAAGCATGGCTGCCATGCCGGGTCAAACTCGCTTGGATGGATGTGATCGCCTTGCTCCTTTAGCTCAGGCATGATAGGCGCCGCCTGGTCGCTTGTGGCACATTCGAAATTGAAATGTCATCTGGAGATTTGGAGAGGTCGTTATCAGTTGTCGTCCCAAAAGATTCAAAGGCGGCTCTCTGATTGGCTGATCACGGTCGCTGTTATCAGGAGGGCGTCCAGAAGCGCTCTAGCGTCCCAACTCGATGGTCGCCGAGGTCGAGGCAAAGACCCTGCCTCAACTGCCAGAGTCTGTGCACCGACATCGGCGGTCCACTCTGATGCGAATCATGACATGTGCTTATGACGGTTGCTGGTCTCACAGTTTCACCCTCGACCACGCCTCTTATCTCCAAGGAAGGATCCGGAAGAAATGCCGGCGGTTTGGCTCAACGTGTCTCGATTCGCGTATGCATTCGTGTATTTCGGCATGTGACATCTATAGCCTGAGAGTCCAGCGTGTGCATGTGGTGTGTGGCTGATGTACCTGCGTGGGAGCGTTTGTCCATGCTGGCGCGTGAAAATGATATCAAGCACGAACGACAATTGGCCTCAGAACATTCGATCAATAATAGGCTTTATGCAAAGCAAAGACGAACCGCCTTCGATCTCCGCGGACCACATTATCGGGCCCTCTCGAGGTCCACAGGTCACGCAAACATCCATGTGCACTGATAGAATGTGGCGTCGAGTCAATTGGTTTGCATTCTTCCGGTGCCTTGTAGGAGGCACCTGATAATGCTCCGTGTCTATCTTGGACCGTCACTGTGTCTGTGGTCCGAATATGCATGCGGAGAAGATGTGTGGGTATCGTATAGTACAGAAAAGCAAATGCATGACGACTGGGGGGAAGTAGGGAGTATGTCCAGGGACATGTTGGACCCTCAGATCTGGCCCTCTCGTGCCACACCTGCTTCTCACCACTCTATTCCTCCACTGTTCACACTCTCATTGGTTTCCACGTGGAGGAGCGGCACCGTGCTGCTGAAAGTACTGCATGACGGCCTGAAGCGCTGCAGTCTGGTCTTGTGCTGCCTGACCTTGACCTTGGTAATACTGCCCTTGCTGGCCTTGATTTTGACCCTGGTTCCAGTACGCTGGGTTCACATAAGATCCTTGTGGGTATGCTGGCTGGGCTCCCTGAGGTGGCTGCTGATAAGGCCCGGTCGCGTGAGAGGACGATTGTTGTAAGGATTGCATCCATGATGGCGGCTGTTGTGGTGCTTGCTGCTGTGGCCATCCAGGAGGTGGAGGCACCTGGAATGGTACGTATCCAGCCTGCTGCGGCGGAATTGGTGGGAAGTTTGGGAATGTAGGTTGCGCCGGTGGAGTATAATGGCTCGTCTGAGGTGCTTGGAACTGCTGGGGTTGATGAGGTTGCGATGCACCACTAGCACCCCCACGGTTGCCGTCAGGCTGGTATCCTCCTCGTCTGCCTCTGTCACCACGACTTGCCCCTCTCCCACGACCGCCTCGACCTCCACGGCCACGGCCCCTGCCTCTATCAAATTCGGTTCGTCTTGACCTGTCTGACGAAGATGCTCCTGCACCATTCATCATGTCCCCATAGTTTGATGGGCGGGCCAATGGCGTGTACATCTCCTCATCATCATCGTCGTCGTCGTACTTGATCATGGTCCGCTCCTCTTTCACGAAGGGGTAAGCATCGTCTTGATTGGGCCGTCCTTGCTGTTGATACTGCTGCAAGAAGGCTTGTCGGCCTGCCTGCCGGTTTTGTTTCTTCCACTTCTTCCACGCGGACTCCGTCTCGTCGTCTGAGAAGTCCAGTTCGTCTTCAGCGACCTCTTCGTCGTGAATGTTAGATGCATCTGTCCCCTTCAGACCCTTCAGTGGCTCCGTGAAGACGAAGGTGGAGTGTTTATCGACATAGAAGATCTTGGTGCCGGTCTCGATTCCCATGTCGTCCATCTCCTGTCTGTTGGTAAAGGCGACTGTATACAATGGCTCCTGAACTCTTCCCATCGTTTCCATGACTGCGCCAATGACGGTCCTGTTCTGCAGGCAGAGTGCAGAGCCCGACTCCAAGACTTTGTATTCTCCAGAAGTGTACGCTTTAACTACTGCGAAGTTCATGACAAGGTGCTCGACCTGTCCGAGTGGTACGATACGCATGTCTTCAGTGACTGTAATATCCGGCTTCGGCACGACCTCATCAGCTTGCTCATTCTTCGTCTTGAGTCCTCCCTTATTGCCTGAAGTGTTCTGTTGTCCATCTTCGTCCCCACCTTCTTCGGCCATGAGCATTCTCGCAGCTGTGACTGGATCCAACATTTCATAATCGCCGTCCGCTTCGTCGCTATCGTCACTCGATGTAGAATCGCTGTCGGAGTCTGAGCTAGAGCTCTCAGCATCTGAAGAGTCGAATTGCCATTCTGCCTCTGGGTTGCTTCGATTTGCTTGCGCAGCCTCTATGAATTCTCTGTCCGGCTCTTGTTTCAGATGTGGTGCGGTACTTCCTGCTGCGTTTTCTGCTGCAGTCTGCAACAGAGCAGATTTTCCGTCGACGTTAGTGTCAATGGCGTTCGCAGCACTATTTTGATCTGTCTTCTCCTTCGATGTTGCTTCTGCAAGTGAGTCCCGGCCTGGCAGAGACAAAACAGTCGGATTGATAGGAGAACCGGCTCCTGGAGGAATGAGGACCTCGGGGTGTGCAACACCTTGGTTCTCAGAAATGGTGGCCGCTAATCCAGCTCCAGAACCTTCTATGCCTGCGGCTCCGAGCTCAGCGACGGTATTGTTCTCCCCTGTTTGAGCAGTGGACATGTCCTGCGGAAGTGGTGGCACGTCTGTTGTCTTTGGAGCTCCGGATGCCTCTGTGTTTGCCGCTGCGTTATGCTGTCCAAGTCCTGGTATCGCGCCGCTGGAGGAAAATTCTGGGTAGAGTTCATCGTCGTCATCTCTCACCTTTGTCTCTTGGGTTTTGACCGCAGCCTCTGGAATTTCAGAGCCATACAGCTCGTCGTAATCGTCCGCAGGATCTTCCATCACTGCGTCGGTAGACATCCCGGCGATTCAGGCTCAAGGTGAAAATTCACATGTGCGAGAAAAGTCGTGAGCTGTTGTCGCAAATAAATTTCAGAGCAGATCTTCAGCCCTTTCTGCGGGGAAGATTGATCCACGGAGCCGTGCGGATCTCCCGCCGACCGTTCGATGTTTAGGCCAGCTTGTGATATATATCCTTGAACACCTGCCTACATTCCGCCATTGACCTATCAATCCGCCACTCAGCCTTTCAGGATGAGCCGTCCAGCATTTCGGCAGCTTGATAGCGATAGGCTGAAAAATACTGGAGTTGCTGGTCAGTATGCAGACGTCAGACATAGAGCTACTGGGCCGCGACAAGGATATGTTGGAAACCCACAAATGACCCAGGCGGAGATCCAACAACAGAGTAACGAAGAAGCCAAGGCAGGGAGAGAGCGCTCCAAGTTCATGCGGACTGAGATCTTCAAGAATGCGTAGGTCCAAAATGTCATTGAAGACTATCTATGCACTGACTCGCAACAGGGAGAAGCGAAAGGACCTTACTTTCATGTATTTCCGTCCATGGCAGGTGTTCATCGGCTTCTTCCTTGTCAACACTCTTGCCGCCATCTACTCGCCAATCCAAGACTGCGATGAAGTTTTCAATTTCTGGGAACCAACCCACTATCTCAACCATGGCTATGGCTTCGAGACGTGGGAGTACTCCCCTGAATTTGCCATCAGGACCTGGCTCTATCCCGGACTCCATGCCATTGTCATATTCTTTGGCAGGCTTGGTGCCTTCATGGCTTCGAAATCATTCCAATTCTACTTTCTCCGATTTGCGCTGGGCCTCCTTTGTGCTGGATGCGAAACTAGACTGTACACTCAAATTTGCCGCACACTCCACGCCAGGATTGGACTCTACTTCGCGCTGATCACCATAACTAGCCCTGGTATGTTTCACGCTTCTGTTGCCTTTTTACCTTCGAGCTTTACTATGTACACCACTATGCTTGCAATGGCATCGTTCTTGGACTGGAGGGGTGGACCCAACACTGCGCAGGGCATCTTCTGGTTTGGCTTTGGGAGCGTCCTCGCATGGCCGTTCGCAGGAGCTCTCATTGCTCCATTCATGCTGGAAGAATTCATCGTGGTCATCTACGCTGGCGAATGGCAAGATCTTGGCATCAGAACACTTTATGGCATCACTCGCATTGCTCTGGCCATGTTTGTCGAGTTTTTCGTCGACCTGTCCTTCTATCGCAAATACGTCTGCTTCCCTTTCAATATTGTCATGTACAATGTTCTTGCAGCGACTTCTGGAAAGGGGCCCAACATCTTCGGGACGGAACCCTGGCACTTTTATATTCGCAACCTCCTGATCAACTTCAACCTCTGGTTCGCCCTTGGTCTGCTCGCGGTACCTTTGCTTTACTATCAAGAATTTGTTTACAAGAAGCCAGCCACTAAATCTTCATACATTCGAAACTTCACCTTTGCGATACCAATGTATATGTGGTTTCTAATCTTCACGATCCAGCCGCACAAAGAGGAACGATTCATGTACCCCATTTACCCGGCAATCGCCCTCAATGCAGCGATAGCACTGCACATATCACTTATCCATCTCAGCTCTTCTGGCGGAGGAGCTTCTCTGATCAATCTCATACCGGCTAAGCTTCGAGTCCTCATTGCGGCTGGTTTCACTCTCACGGCAGTATTACTTGGAGCTTCGCGCACTCTCGGTGTAGTCCAAGGCTACGGAGCCCCGTTGAGCGTCTACAAGCCTTTGCATCAGCCAGGTTTCACTCACGCTCACGATGTGGTCTGTCTGGGCAAGGAGTGGTATCGATTCCCCTCTTCTTTCCACCTACCTGAAGGCGTTAAGGGCAAGTTCGTCAAGTCAGCTTTCTCTGGTCTCCTTCCCGGACATTTCAGCGAAGCACACGTAGGAGGCTTCGGTCTGTTCCCGGGCGCGTGGCTCGTCCCGCCTGGAATGAACGACGAGAACAGGGAGGATGTCGGGAAATATGTGGGTTGCCCTCTACAAACTTTTCCGAGGCTCTGGTCCACATACTGACCACTCTACAGATTCAAGAAGATCACTGCACCTTCTTCGTCGACTCCAGTCTGCCTGGCGTGCCCGCTTCGGGTATCGAGCCAGATCGTGTTCATGACACAGCCACATACGAGCAGATCAAATGCGAGCCCTTCCTGGACACTGCACGAACAAGCACAATCGCAAGACTGCTCTGGGTGCCAGACTGGGAGATCGTCCCGCCTCAGTACCGCCGCAAATGGGGCAAGTACTGCCTGTTGAAGCGAAAGAACACCGTACCGATCGTGGACGAGGACGAGTATTGATGGGCCGAGTAGTCACGATCCGCTGCCCGCATGACAATTTCGAAAGCATGTGTAATATTTTAGACTGTTGTAATGGAAAGATACATAGAGTGTGCGCATGGCGGGGTATGGATATCAAAGTTGCGGTACCGCGGAAGCGCATGCTATGATTGCCATTTTCGGAAGATTTACCCAATCGGCTCAACGAGGGGTCAGAGTCGCCTATCTGTTGGAGAGAGATAAAGCAAGATTCGTGCATTAGGCAGAGTCAATGATATGTATGCCTTAACAAATTGTTGGAATAAGAACTGAATAACCCCACCTCGGCTGTGACACACTGGATGAGTATATGACCAGAACTAACCAACCATCACTTCCACCGCAACCTGACCCCGAAACCAAGTCCGCCTTATAGCACCGAAATAAGGCGTTGATAATCATAAGGCATTTCGGATACTGGTCTATACAGATATCATGCATGTTACCTGAGGTCCTCGTCAGTCCAGCAAGTCTCAATATCCGCCTTCTTAACCACTACCCTTCCTGCTCATACCACAATGGCAACCACCCACCCCCATCCTCACCCAACAAACAAAAGCGACACGCCCTTCCCCGAGTTCCCAGAGACACACTGGGGCCACGACCGGCCCTCACTCAAGCTCGCCTTCTGGCTGCTCACCGGCCTAACCATCTTCGCCTTCCTCCTCCTACACCTCCGCCGCCGCTTCTCGTCCCTCCTGCACCCGCGCCTCCGCCGCTTCGTAGACGCCTGCACCCCTTCCACGTCCCCCGCAAACCAATACTCGCTCCTCTCAACCAAGCCTCCTCCCTCCGAGATCCGGGCGCCAGGCACCTGGACGCGCAGCACCTTCACACGGCCCGACCCCGCGCCATACGAGGGGTGGGACATAGTACGTACGGAGCCCAAGCCGTATCGGCCGTTTCGGTATGGGCCCAAATATAACATCACCATGGGGCTGAGGCCGATGAAGTGGGATGAGTGGATCGAGTTGGACAATCAGTTTCTGAAGTTCCATGCCGATAAGGCGAGGAGGATCAAGGAGCGGGGCGCCAAGTGCTGCAAGACGGCGGATGAGCCGAGGGTGTTTGATGGGGCGGTCGAGTTGTGCGAGGAGCTGTGTGCGTATTTGCCCGTGCGGTATCCGGGGTTGTTTAGGAAGACGAAGAATGGGATGGAGAATCTGGTCACCAAGGAGAGGTTTGATGTTAGGAGGGAGGAGTTGTGTCATAATGGGGTGAGAGAGGATCCGATGCAGTTGGCGGCGAGGATGGTGCAGGATGATTTGGCGATTATGTTTGAGAAGGAGGATGGGCAGTATTATCTGCTTGCTGGGGCGGTGTTGTTGGCGGGTTTCTGGAGGCTCGAGGATAAGTTTGGCATGGTGATGAGCGAGATTCATACTAGGTGAGAGGTTGCCTGTCCGGAAATCGTTACCATGAGATTGCTGACAGTATCCAGTGGCGATGTGCCAGGTTTCAAAGAGAAGCTCGAGAAAGCCATGATGAACTTTTTCCGCCGACTGAAGCCAGAAGCGCCGGTGAACAGGAACAACTACTTCATCCAAGTCGACGATCAGCTGGCATGGTCGAGCAGTATCGGAGAAGAGGACGATCTCAATACGAGCTGGGATACCGCCGAAGCCAACAAGGCGATTGAGCATCATTACTTCCGCACAGAGCGACAGAGTCTGCGCCGGCTGCCCCGTTCGGGAGGAATTGTGTTCACAATCCGAACATACTTCCAGCCCATCACAGAGATCGCGCAAGAGCCGTACGTTCCAGGTCGACTTGCTTCAGCAATTCGAAGCTGGGGAGATGATGTGAGTAAGTACAAAGGCAAGAAAAAATATGGAGATGTGCTTCTCAAGTACTTGGATGAGAAGCATCAAGAGCAAGTAAGAAATGGTCTGGATCTGGATGTAGAAGAAAATGTGCGTAGCTATCCATATTGAATAGTACGCGTGTCTTTCTCAAGAGTACAGTATGCTCAGTCATACTTGAGCGAGCTTTATAGGCGTGCGTTCCCGGCTCGTTCCCGAGCGTCGATGGCTTGAGTATGCTATCCAGCGAGGGTGGGCTCAGCCTAATCCAGGCCAATCTGAAATGTATTAGCTCATATTTTCCATGAGACGTTGTGGATCACCCACCGAAGACAGTCCTCTCCGCATTCCTTCTGACTACTTTCACCTCATCACCAACACGGATGGTGGCGTCCTTAGACCTTTGTGACAAGACACAATATCTCCCAAAGACGGGGCTCCATTTGGCTCCGGTATCGACGCGACGGTCTGATTGAAGCTTCTTGAGCACTTTGCCATGATCGTCGGTCCCTGGCTTCCCAGTGTTGTAGTCGATGTTGATGCTTTTGCAGCGAACACAATTGTGGACCAAATCAAGCTTGATACTTCCCAGCTCCAACTCTGCCCAGTAGTCTTCCTCCCAAGGCTCATCAGCTCCCTCGATGACAACATTTGGTCTGAATTTTGTGATGTCCATTTCCTCGCCGTCCGGGAGTCTCTTTGATACGTCGTGAAGTGAAGTTCTCGAGACTATAAGGTAGGGCGCGCAATCGGCAAAAGTGATCTGACTCTTCTCGTCACCTGACAGCAATCCAGACATCCAAGCAGACCAAGAGCCATTAGTTGGAGAATTAGACATCAGAATCTCTCGCCTATTGTCACTAAGATAGAGGAGCTTGACTGGAAAGCCATAGCAGTCCGAAAACCAGTCATTGCACTCCGCACCCATATCAAACCCTTGAGTGGGCGACTTGTGCATGGTGACATCGACAGTTCCTAGACCGGAGACCACAGGAAAGAGTGGAAATGTCAGCGATGTCTCTGCCTTGCCCGGCGCTCGATAGGTAATAGTAAGCTCATCCACAGTATCATCGTCTTCTGCCAGGCGGATTGAGGGCAGGAACAAGACCGATTCGGGAAAGTGTGTAACATGGATGTTTTGCACACCGTCAGGCAGCACTTTTACAACCATGAAGCGTCTGTCAAAGCTCAAGCCATACCTGGTAGCTTCGGCGGAGGAGAGCTCCACTGGCCGAAGGGACTTGACAGGATACGCGTAGATCTAGCGTTTCGTCAGCAAGGGTCAGATGCTTACAAGAACAATCCTGTGATACCTTTTCGATCTTCATCTCGATGTTCAGGGGAAGGGTCTTGCACTGACTAGTGGACACTGATCGCGGGGTTTGCTACGGTCAAGACGATGGTGAAGGTCAAGAACGGTAGTGAAAAAGTGAGGCCATGGTTGAGCCCGCGATCTGTTCCCCGCAATGGCGGCCGGGAATAGGGCAGCATCAATGACGGGACTTGGGCTTACCTCGACCACGCGGCCTCATTGAGTTCAATGGCTATGTGAATGGAAAGTCCGAGCAAAATTCGCTGCCGTAAATCTAGTTATGGTTTGTTTCCCCTCTCCCTTGTTCCTGCATTGTCCTCGATACGTGAGATTGTGGAGGTGCTGAAGTGTGGCGCATGACCTGGGAGATCGACGTACCGAACCTGTGCGGCTCTTGACAGTCCGAGAGGATCACCAATCGCATGCATCGGGAAGCAGACTGTTGGAAGAAAGTCGTCTGATCTCAAGTCAGAAAAGCTGGTTGTTGTGGAGCAGGCGGAAGGTTTTCAGGCACAACGAGCATCAGGAACCTTGCAGACGACACCTGCACAGCCACCCCTAACCCACAAACACGTTCGATTATGATGGAGCAGCTCTCTCCAGCCAATCAATCTCTTGCCTTCACCAAGCGTTCATCGTGATGCTTGCCTTCACAAACGTCCTTCACCAGGTTTCCATAAAGCTACCTGAGAAGCTCACGAAGAAGCGCCTGACTACCAGTGAGACCTAGCACGACTTTTGCTTCTCGACGGAGCACATCGGCAACTAGACCAGCCAAGTTGGTCTCAACAAGGATACGAACACATTTGATCGGCCCCACCGTCAGCTTGATGTAACATTTTGCCAAACTAGTCGGGCATCGAAAGTGCTTGCAGCCCCGTCACTACCAAGACCCCCGCTGCACACTGTGCACAGTCAGCCTCCACCACTGCGCCATAAACCTTCCACTTCTCACACGCTTACTTCGCAGTCGCCTACACTCGCTATTCCCCGCACGACACAGAATATTCGCGTAGTCTGAGCTGTGAATCTTCTGATCAGCTTCGACAACCGACTTATCACTCAACCCCACTTTTCAGCCTTCTCTTACAAGTTGCGAGCTCCAACCACACACCATGGACGAAGGCGCGCGGTTGCGGCGGAAGGATACTACAAAGGGGCCGCCTTTGCGCATCCTGAGTCTGGATGGCGGTGGTGTCCGCGGCTACTCGGTGCTGATTATCCTACAAGAGCTTATGCACAGGACCTTCGTCGAGACCGAGGGACGAGCGCCTAGGCGACACGAGATTCCGCGACCTTGCGATCACTTCGATTTAATTGTCGGAACTGGTACTGGAGGACTCATTGCGCTAATGCTGGGGAGGTTGCGTTTGGATATCGACACGTGCAAAGACGTCTACGTGCGCATGACCAGAAGGGTGTTTGAGACGGACAAGACCTTTGCAGGCATACCATACCGTGGCACTTTGTTTAAGGCGAGCAAGCTAGAAGAGGCCATTCGAGAATGCGTGAGCGCGCACACTGTCGATGGCGAGGAAGGAAACGACACGGTTGCGACGGCCACACCCATGTCACCCGACATACCTGGGAGTGTCAGAACCTCATATCCTCAAAGAAGCCCCAGTGTAGCCAGCAGATACAGCCAGGTCGGCCAAAGCCCTATTATGCCAAGAGCGAGCAGATGGGGCAACCCCAATGCACTGCTCTACGACATGCGAGAAAACAGAACCAAGACCGCCGTCACTGCCGTCTACCGCGGAACCCCGAAAGGCGCACCAGCCGCCTTGCTCAGATCGTACGATTCGCGAAAGGAGCCAGCCCCCGAATTCAACTGCACCATCTGGCAAGCCGGACGAGCGACCTCGGCCACTGGTCTCGCCTTCAAGCCCATCAAGATTGGCCAGTCCGTTTTCATCGACGAGGGACCTGGGAAATACAACCCTGCGCCGCAGGCGTTGGACGAGGCAATGCTCAATGAATGGCCGGGAAGGGACGTAGGTGTCTTTGTGAGCATCGGTACAGGCAAGAGGCCTGGTGGAACCAATGCACAACAGCACTTGTGGTGGGAGAGTTTCGTTGGCGGAGCTATGGGCGACTTTGCCGAAGCAAGACGCAGATTGATCAGCAAGATCGAAGGATGTGAGGAAACGCATAACTACATGGTGAAGGAACATCTCCCAAAAAGGGGAGTGAACGTGGAAAACTATTACCGCTTGAACGTCGAGGTTGGAGTTGGAGAGTTTGGCATGAATGGTGAGTGAACTATCGTCGTTGGCAATCGTATGGAACAGACTAACATATATCAGAGTGGAACAGGCTGTCAGAAATTTCGACAAACACACGGATGTACCTGGCACGAAACGAGACCACAAGCATGAACATGCAAGCGGCTGCTAAGATGGCAAAGATCCACTTCGCTAAACGCCGTCATGATAGAAACATGTCGACCAACAGCGTTCAAAGCGGCCCGGAGAGATGGGATCGACCGAACTCTTTGACTGTAGCCCCGCCCTCGAATCCATTGGCCGTCGAATTACCAGCAGAAGACGTCGTGCCTGGTCTTCACGCAGTCACCGGTCCACGGCAATATGTGCATCGCGGCTCTTTGGCGGACGCGAAATACACTATTGTACCAGAAGAGCAATACCCAGCTCCTATGGATAGTCCCCAACACGGCTACCAAGTCCCGTATGGACCAGACTCGTATCGTCAGTCTACAGAATCGTTCCGTCAGTCTTATCGACCCAGCATGGACGGCCCAAGGAGATCGGACGGCTCTTCGACCATCACAGCTTCACCCAGGGTCAGTATGGATAATCCTCCGTCCCCTCCTTTGCAACGACACGACCAAACGTCGTCACCCAAACATTCGCCCCCGCCCATCCCACCTAAGACACCACTACCATATCCTGACACCGATCAACCTCCACGAACTTTTATGAATATGGGGAATCTAGGACGGTATGGTGCGCCACCGCCACCCGCTAATAATCTTCCTTACCCGGATACGGACGGCCCACCACCGGCTGTTAACGTTTCAAGAAAGCCCGAGTTTGGGGTTCGATAGACCCTGACGATGACGAAAATTGTCTTTACCCCCAGCTTCTAATGGCCTCTTCTCTGCTTTCAAGGGCGTTTGGACTCGGAATAAAGGCATTGATGATTCAACGAGATATCCCAGACGCAAGCATGAGTTCAAATAGCTACGCAAATATATTCCAATGCAAGTCTTTCAATCTTTGGGTTCTTTAATCTGCGATACATAGATACACACTGTATGCTGCATTGGGTCTAGTATGGGCACATCGTATGTGCGCTAGTGGTGCTGCATTGGTACACATCTCCCCTGCAGGCACGACTCGAGGTCTTTATCGCACTGCATAACTAGGGTATTACCGGCTGATCTCGCTTTATCAGAAACTCGCGACCCCACAATCAATCTCGACATCTCTAATCTGCCAAATGTCAAGATATGCCGGACTTGTACCGTCCCGTGCCTCTTCGTAAGGGCTCTGCACATCTTACCGCTAGGCTAAAGCATTCCCAGACACGATCATGGGGACAGGAATGATCAGATAGATGTCCCACAGCGTTTCTCGTAGGATACCCAGTGCCTCAACTCTACCAAACCTCGTAGACATGTGCAACTTCCCGTGTTGGATGTATCTCAAGGTCTGTGACCAAGCCCACGACGTCAGGGAGTCGCACTGTAGGCATCCTCCTCCTAGCGTGCGTTCCTACGGATGGACGCGCAACGCACTCTAGCATTCGATGGCGTGCACCACGGGGGGACCATGACTCGCACCATCTTCCTCTACAGCGCCAGATCCGCGCTCGAGTGACAGGCAGTCGGTGAGACAGCGAGTCTAGCTCCCCGCAACGTCACAGATCTGGGCTCGACCCGAAAACGGCAGCTACGACGACAGGTCCAGACGACAAAGTCTTTTGAGATCGCTTGCATACCCTTCAGGGTAAACGTGCCCGTATCGAGCTTTGGTCGATTCCAAAGGACACCCTCTTTCGTAGCGCTAAACCTTCCGCGTCGAGCATCCATGCGCAAAACGAGCGCCGAACAAATGTCGTCGAGCTCACGGACGTGGACAAAGGCGTCCATCGAGCCATGGCAAGACGTCAGTGGAGCCGCTTTCAATCTCGCCTGGAACCGTTTAAGGAACTTGCGTTAGGTGTTGTCGAGAGAGCAAGTGTTTCAAAGATCAACCGCCCTAAACCCGCCAACCACCGGCCGGCAAGGGATGCGTTGCGATTCGTTTCGCCTCGTTGCGACTCGTGTCATCTTTCCTACACGGACACGGATCGAGCTTTGACATCTGGTTCGGTTGGCAATCCGGACCACCATGTGAAGGTCGAGCCGCGGACGCCCGTTTCGGTAGCTTAATCTCGAGGCACTCTCGCTTCACATCGACAGCCTCTGCACCGAGCCAAACCTTGCGCTTGGGCGCATGTCATTGTCGTCGCTTCTTGGTGCTGCTCCATCGAGGCCATGCAGGGCTGCCCCTGTCATCGGAAAGCGCGGACGACATGCGCCGGCAGCAACAAGTGACCCTCTGCGCTCTCTGGTCGGCTCGTCGGTGACTGTCGGTGACAGTTGCGAGTGGCTTGGAGCACGTCCCGTGGTCTGGATCCTGGCCTGTCAATCCTGCACCGTCCCGATTCGTCCTGGCTTTCCTGTCAGGCACCACGGCCGTCATTACGTGATGGGCCCATGGTTGACGATGTGCTGAACCTGGTAGCCCTCTGCACGAACGCACAGAATCCCATCTCGCACTAGTAGCGCTTGGGGGCTAATTCACCGATCCTTGACCGGTCCTCTCTTTGCGCGGCCCGTTCTGGCACCACTGCAGTCTACCATGCCTCCCGACAAATGACTCGGGGCATTCCTCATTACAAGCAGGTGTGTTGGAATGGGACCCAGCAGAAATGAAGACCCGGTCATGGGAACGGCAAGGATGGCTGGCCCTCACCCTCGGATCAGTCCTCATTTAGTAGAGAGATGGAACCATCAGAGAGCACACCACCTCCAGCCACCCGAATTATCAAAAGAGCGTCACGCAGCGGGACCATCCCGCGTCACTCAACATCGCTTGCAGCTTCTGTGTCGCCTACAGCAATGTACGTCGTCAGACCAGGTCAAACGAGACGGTTGGAGTCATCATACGCGGGTGCTTGCAGTCGCGCGCTTCACAACAGATGCTCCCGCTTCTGCTGGGTGAGGTGGTGTTGGACTGGCCTGAAATCACATTTGAACAACGGCTTTTGTTTCACCATGTACAGGCCTGCTAACAGTCGTACCCGTCCTTGTACCTTGACCACCATTGCGTCCAGGCACACACCTGGGTTCCTGGCGGGCAATTACTCCGCTACTCAATCGAGTTTAGATATCTGCTCGCCCCCTGTACCGATCTGCTCGACCGCCTCTGGCTCGAGCATCTAAAGTCAGGCGGGCGGCGCCACATCCGATTCTTCCCTCGAGCCACTATGGTGGAGCGCAATCTCATGATACAGGGCTCGGTGAAGATGCATCAGTGGGAGGGCTTGAACAGCAAGCTACGTCCCTTGTCAACTGTTTGGACCCGTTTACCGTGCACATTTTCACCCGGCGTCCTGTTGAAATTGGCCTTGCCGCTACCTACAACGTCGTCCGCGACGTTATACCCGTTCTCTTTTGCTCCGACCTCTCTTCTGTCTTGCTCGCAGCGTAGCTGGTCATGGCCAGCGCTCTGCCAATCGCATGCTCTTGTTGAGCAATCACCAAAGCTCGAGAGGCGCACCGTATATGACGCTCTTCCTGCAGTCCGGGCGACAAGACCGTTCTTCTTGACTCGAGGCGGAGCCTAAACAGCACGAGATATCTGTGCGGGAGATACATAAGAAGACGCAGGTCATCTCACGTACCCCAGACCAGATATCTGCCACTCCATCCATCCTTTTACCGTTACGGGTCGAAGAAGTAGAGGGAAAAAGGCAAAGATCTAGTATCGGTGTCGATCCCTCTTTCCAGACTTGTTTCTCCATTCGAAACGAAACACCGACAAGCCTGCTCGCGTGGCAAGCTGATTGGCTTCGCAACGCCAGCCATCCAGCCTCCACCATTCCAGCGGCAGCTTCTGACATCCAGCAGTCAGGCCTCCCGAGGTGCTCCTTTAGCCTGCGGTCCAGGAGCGAGAGCTTGTGGACGCAAAAGGAATCTCACTGCCCGAAACAGAACACGCGCGTGCAACCCACTCGGACGATCCCAGCGCATGGTTCTGCGGTGGACCACAGGCAGGGCAAGGGAACCAGCAATCAGAACAGGGCTTGTCAGAGGCTGGTGCACATCACTTTCCACAAGCGCCCCCGATCGACCAGCCAGCGGAAAGGCTGCAAAATTGCTCGACAAGAGGCCACGGCTCGTCCTGCCGTCAAGGTTCCTGCGGGCTGCTCGTCAATGCAACCGGGCCTGCGGGGCACGTCACTCACACTCGAGATCTGCGCTCCCGTCATGTACGTTCCTTCCATTATTCGTTAAAAACTCTAGCTCTCCCCGTTCGTCTATCACTTGCCATATCAACATGCGCTCATTTTGATATCCCACTTGCCCAATCCGACCACCTCTCCAGCCCTTGCCGAGCTGCTCATCCGCTTTCGCTCTGCCCGTCGGCGTGTAATTCGATTACACGACACGCGACGCCCTCTGTACAACCATGTTTGATTAACGCTTCTCGACTTCTTCTGCTTCTTCTTCGCACGTGAAGCTTGACATATAGCCAACATGTTGCTCACACTTTCCCAGCAGTCAGGCAAGCCTGAGTTTGGAGGTCGATCGCCGCATGATTTTGCTTCACCACCTCAGCCTCAGTCCCATTCCAGCTCTCACTACTCGCCACGGAGACATCTCGACCACGTGCTGAGTGGTCTTCCGCCGCATAATCCACATACCAATTACGTGATGTCCAACTCACATAGAGGCCTCCCGCCGCCTTCGGCCATGGCGTTACCGGAGCCTACCCGGCAACAACAGACACAGCAACCGCATCCTCCACCGCCGCCGCCTCCACCTCCATCGTCGAGCCTACAGCATCAACAGCAACAGCCGCAGCTCGGGTCCATGCCAGCACCGCCATCTCAATGGTCCGGTGGTGAGGAGTCTATGCGGCATTGGCTGAACACCAAGGCAGAGGAGGAGAGGACCAAGCAGGAAGAGGAACGTAGGCGCCAGGAAGAGGAAAGGACTCGCCAGGAATCGTTCAAGCTCGAACAGCGGCTTGTCGAGCAATCGCTACTGAGAGAGTCCATCAAAGGAGGTGTACCGCCGCAGATGATCCCCGTCATTTTCGCTGGCATTGGAGGATCCAATCTTGTCACCGCTAGTGTAGACATGCTGCACCAATACGCCGCTCAACTCCACTCCAGCCAGCAGCAAATGCAAGCCCTCGAGCTCGGACCAGAACAGCCACGGGATACGCGCATCAATCCTCCTCAAGTCTCCTATCCGGCCTCACAACAGCAAGCACCAAGCGCCCCGGCTCAGCCGGCGCCGCCCATATCACAACACCAGACTACCTTCTCCGCCTATAATTCAACCGCAAGACCTAGCGCTCCCACGTCGGCGCCCCGATCGGTTCCTGCATCGGGTCTTTCCAGGATCAACACTGTTGATATCGCACAGCCAAGCAGCACGGCACCAGCGACTGGACATCATCCAAATCCTTCGCATGCCGGACAGACCGATCAGTCGACTTCGTCGCCGTCAATCTACTTCCACCATTGGGTGCCTCCAGCGACACAGGAAACAAAAGGAAACCAGCCACCGACGCCGTCTGGCAGGAATGAGCCATCCTCGGCACATCCGTCACACGGCGAAGGCGATTACAGGGACTCACCACGGAAGCGCAAAGCCACTGGGGGCCATCACCCAAATCCTCCACCATCACAAACATCACCATCATTCTCCAGCCAGTCTAGCAACAGGAGTCGAGGTAATTCGAGCGGACATATCCGATCACGCAGCAATAAATCGAATGAGGATCATCAGGAGGCATCACGTCGCCCGCCTAGTCGACGGGACAGCGTTGCAACGCAGCCTAGAATCGTGCACGAAACCGGCTATGGTCCGCCGGATCCACATTCACGGCCACCTTCACATGTCGGCCATCATCATTCACCACAACCACGCAGGGACCAGATGCGTTGACATTCACATGACGAAGCCACCACTCGGCAGCAATAAACGCCAGCTTCGAAGGAACACGGATCATTAGCAACAGCCATGATACCCAGTGCGAGTTTTTAGTCGGATTCGACAAGCCCATTGTACAACAACCGCAACAAATGAGATTTGACGCTTGAGAGGAAGGATGACGAACGCAAGCATTTGAGTTTTTTTGCTTAGTGTCTATTTGACAAAGAGAAATGAGAGTTTTGTGATACCCCGGCGAACCCGAGGTCGAAGCTCGGACTATTTGCCATTATCGCATCGAGCATATTTTGCCACTAGCCAGTCGACTTTTGATCGCATGGGAAGAGAGAGAGACAGAGAGGAAGACAGCTGTATCATAGAGAAGAGAGACACGGGTGCTGTCAGACCACAGCTTTTTCGGCCTGCACGCAGAGGGGTTTTCGGATAAGACGGTAATCGACTCAAGGGAAGAGTCGCGTCAGTCGCTACATAGATTTTGAACATCGAAACGGAAGAGGCACACCACCTTGATCCCTCACCTTACTTCTGGCGTCCAATACATTCCCATTCCGTGGATTCTGCACTAGTTCCTTCCCCTTACCCAGCTGGATGCATCCAGGCCGTCCAAGCAGATCCGCCCTCCTGGGTCAAAGAACCGCGCGTGCCTTGTTGCATGTGCATGCTTCGATGGTCACTTTGTACTACAGACGTATCCTCACCAATAGCGACCTGTCCTTCCACTGTCTTCGTATCACCACCGACCACGTCAGCTTCTAACAACATGACGGATCCCGTCTCGGCCATGGCAGGAATTGACGGACGACCAGGTTTGATGATCAGCGAGACGGTCAGCGCCGATCCGCCATCTCCGAATGCACGCAATCAACTCAGAAAAGCATGGATGCGAGATCCACGCTCGACCACCCACGCAAGCAGGACGTTTGTCGTGTGGAGGGGAGGTCACGCTCTGTCTGTACGGGCTCCAGCTCGGACAGAGAAAGCTCGGACAGAGAGCTGCACGGCGCTGATCACGCTCCTCGCCTCGTCCTGCTCCCTGCTGAAATGATCACCGCGATTCAAAGCTCAGTCTGTCAATTCCAGGTCGGGCAGTCCGAAAGCGTGAGATCTGATCTTTGCCACTTCGAGCAATCTCTCCCACGTGTCCGATCCCGCGCGCAGATCTTTCGCTCACACTTGGGTAGTCCGTGGCTAGGCTTGCTTGTCTGTCCATCAATCTGGAACGACTGGCTGAGGGCTTGCAGGAGCGGCTTCTGATACTGCACGTTGGTTCCAGGGTGCAGGCCTCTGTTCAACACCGTCAGCCAGCAGCTTCTACTGGACGCCATTGCCTCCACCTCACGGGCGCCACGCAGCATAACGTAGCATCGACCGCAACGCCAGCGTTCCATCAAGTCGGGCAAGACTGGCTTCCAGAACACCCCGGAAGACAGAACCATACCGAGACCTGTAGAGCCAGCAGCCACAACTTATTCTCCGAAACTGTACCACCCAGCGTAACACCCGATGCGTTCCCTTGCATGCGCCCCGTCAACATGCATCCCACCCACCAGAAGCCGACTCCATCACACCCTCATCCACCGTCATCCCCGCGAACTTCGCCCGAACCTCCTCCACCCTCGTCCAACCCCCCCATCTCCCCTCCGCCACACCTCCCACCCGCTCCCCCCTCCCCCTCTCTGGCCCCTTCAACCCACCCGCCCCTCTTCCTCCAGCTCCTCCACCCGCTGGAAAACCCGGCAATCCACCGACCCATACGCCGCCAAAGCGCGCACCTCAACCCTCAAGTCCCGCGCCGCCTACAAGCTCCTCGAACTCGACCAGCGCCACCGCCTGTTCAAGCCCGGGCAGACGGTCATAGATTTGGGCTTTGCGCCGGGCGCGTGGAGCCAGGTGGCAGTCAGTCGGACGCGGCCTGGGGGAAGGGTCGTGGGCGTGGATGTTATACCTGCGATGCCGCCTAGGGGGGCGAGTAGTATCCAGGGCAACTTTCTCAGCGAGGAGGTCAGGAGGGAGGTGAGGCGGTATGTGAGGGATTGGGGGATGGGGAGGGCGGGGGTGGGGGGTGTTAGGGGGGTTTTGGGGCAGAGGGAGGGGGAGGCGGTGGATGGTGGAGAGGGGATGGAAGGTACGGGTGGACAGGACATTGGAGGGCAGGGAGGGAAGGGGACTGGGATGGAGGAAGGCAAAGGGGACGACGGAAGGGTTGTGGACGTTGTGCTAAGTGACATGTCAGCGCCGTGGCCTCTGAGCAGTGGGAGCTGGATCAAGAGCGTTAGTAACCCTTATTTTAGGATGATGAACACGAGCGGAGTGTCGTTCAGGGACCACGCTGGGAGTATGGTATGTTTCGATCTCTGCGTCGTAATCGACGCGGCAACATGCTAATCATAGCAGGACCTCTGCCTCGCCGCCTTGACGTTTTGCTTCGACACGCTGGTGCCTGGTGGTCACTTTGTCTGCAAATTCTACCAGGGTGCGGAGGACAAGTCGTTTGAGCTGAGGCTGAAGAAGCTGTTTGAGAAGGTCGTCAGGGAGAAGCCTGATGCGTCGAGAAAGGCAGGTCACTTTGCACAATGCTATGGGAAAAGCACTGACGTCTCTACACAGGAATCCAAGGAAGCATACTTTGTTGGGCTGAGGCGAAAGCCCAACGTGGAAAGATCACTCGTCTTCCCAGAAGAAGCTGAAGAGAACGTGACATGAAACATCTGGTTTTCGTACAGAACATGCTACCCAAACACTCCACAGAGACTTGGTCCAGCTCCATCGCCATGCAAAGCCCCCAGCCAAAGGCAATACAACCCCCAACTCACTTGAGGAAACTCGCTCCCGCCTTCCTCTCCTTCTTCAAAGGGCTGAACATGAACCCGTCCTCATTCCTCACTCCGCCCTTTCTACCACCAGCCAAGAAGCTCCCTCTCACCCCGAACCCGCCGACCAACGGCCCCATCTTCCCACCCGCCACCCCACCGAAAAGGCCCCGCCCGCCCGGCATAGCCTTGTTCGGCGCGTCGTCCTCCTCGTCAAACAGCGTCTTACCCAGTCCACCGAGCTTCCGCGCCTTGGGCTTCTTCTTCTCCACTTCAGGCTCGAGATTGAACGTCGCGAACATGGCGAGCGACTTGCGCATCTTGGGCTTCTTCTTCTCCTTCTCCGCGGCGACAACAGGCTTGGTCTTCTTCGGCGACGTGGCGTCTTCGTCTTCTTCCTCGACCACTTGCAAGGGGATCTTAGTCGTCTTGGTCGTCGCTGTCGCGAGGGAGGGTTTCTTGATGTTCTGCTTCGAGGATGGGACGGGTTGGAGAGGCTTTTTCTTGCTCGCTTTGGCTGTTGCGGTGCTTGGACTGGCGGCTTCTGGCTCGGCGTCCGATTGCGCTTCCGCTTTCTCTTCGCCTTCGGGACTGTCGGGCGCGACGCTCATTGTCCGGTTGAGGAACGGCGTGATGGAGAAGGACGACTTCTCGCCTACGTTGGCGCCCTTGCGGACTCGCTTGGCGGGTGCATCGCCTGGTGTACCTAGCGTCGTCGCGTCGGGGTCCATCTGGCCTGCATTGCGTTTCTTGCTCTGCTTTGCCGCCGGCGCGGCCTTGGCTGCTTTGGGTGCAACGACAGCTGCGGCGGCTGCCTTTGCTGCAGCGGCCTGAGCCTCCTCCAGTGACGTCTCCGTCTCCTTGAGTCGGTCCTTCAGAGTCCGCACACGGCTCTTGTACTGTGTCAACTTGTCGTCCAGCACGGCCTTTGACGCCTCCCAGTCCGCCTGCGCCTTCTGTAGCGCCCGTTCAGCTTTGGTCTTCTCCTTCTGCTCCTTGGACAGGTCACGCGCCAGCTCCTGTGCCCGAACTTCCGCCTCAGAACTCTGCTCAACCTTCTTCGTTTCCGCGGCAGACTCCCGCGCCGATGCCTTCTTCAGCTCGTCCACCTCTGCCTGAAGCTCCTCGATTGTCTCCTTGGCGCGCTCATGCAGGCGTTTCTCCTTCGACAGCGACTTGCGCAGCGAGTCCATCTCGTCCTCTTGTGCAACTTCGGCCATTGTGTTGCGTCGTTTGGCTAGAGCGCGTTTGGCGTCACGCTTTGCGTTCTCCAATTCGACTTCCATTTCGCTCACTTTGCGCTGAAGGGAAAGCTTGTCTGTGAGCAGACCTTCGTTGGCGGTAATCTGAGCCCGGAGATGCTCCAATTCTGGCTTCATTCGGGAGAGCTCGTGGGTCAGCTCTAGCTTCTCGGTCATGATCTTGCTCGTGTCGGTCGTGAGATTCTTGAGGGCCTTGCTTTCAGCCTGGGGTTGATTAGTACATGGTCAGATAGTCAATAAATGGCAGCATACGCGAAGAGAAGAAACCTCCTGCTCCTTGCCCTGGAGCTCCTCCTCAAGGCCCTGCACCGCTGCTTCGGCGTCCTCAGCGCGCGCCAGATGTTCATTCATCATGCTCTCCATCTTGTCGCAGCGCTCCTGTTCGGCAGACAAGAGATCGCGCAGCTCCACATTGTCATCTTCCAAAACATGGTTGTTGAATCGCAATTTGCGCAAGCCTTCCTCTTTGGCAATAATGTCGACCAAGTGAACACTGCGTTCGTACTTCAATTCCAGCCCCGACGTGTGTAGTGAATGTTCATAGGTATTCATGTTTGCATATGCGGCGGGCGCCATCATGCTGACTATGATGTTGTTGCGCTGGTACTGTCCCCGATCCTATAGAGTTTGTGCTGTCGAAATAATAAGTTCGCGTTTACGCGGAAGCTTTGTGTAAACAAAGCGTCGTTGAGGGACTGTCCAGGATACCAGATCTGCGCTCGCGCAAATCGCTTGGCAAAGATCTGCGAAGGACAGCTTGAGCATTTGTATGGACTGCTGCAAGCTCCATCTCAGTGCATCTTCATAGCGCAGTGCCATTGATCGCAAAATGAAGTTTCTTCAGACATTGGCGGCATCCTTGCTGCCGCTCACAGCTCTGGCAGCAAAGCAGACTGGATCGGAGAAGTTCCAGGACTACCACTCGAAGCAGCTCTCGAAAGGTGGCCCTTTGAAGCTCACGGACTCGTCATACAGCAAGCTCACTGGACCACCTCGGAATTATTCTACTGCCGTACTTCTTACTGCTCTGGACCCTAGATTTGGATGTGGCATGTGCCATGAGTTCCAACCAGAATGGGACCTGTTGGTAAAGAGCTGGACAAAGGGTGACAAACGTGGAGACTCGAAGCTAGTGTTCGGCACGCTCGATTTCTTGGATGGCAAGGGCACATTTCAATCGGTATGAGAAAGAGATTTTAGCAGGCTTGAGGACGATAGTATTGATACTGGGACAGCTGATGCTCCAAACTGCTCCGATCCTACTCCTGTTCCCGCCCAGCGAAGGACCGTATGCAAAGCCCGATGGCCAACCCAAGAGGCTCGACTTCAACACAGGGTAAAAGCACATGGACGAACAAGCTTGATGGGAGCTATGCTGACCTCTGGTAGATCTCCATCTGGAGAGACCGTGTCACAATGGATCGCTAGGTCTCTTCCTCATGGACCTCACCCCAAGTTCGTACGCCCAATCAACTATGTCAAGATTGTGGTCACCAGTGTTGCGGTTGTGGGTGTGCTCACGCTCTTCACTGTTGCGGCTCCCTACGTTTTGCCAATCGTGCAGAACCGTAACCTCTGGGCAGCACTGAGCCTCATCGCGATCTTGCTATTCACTAGCGGGCACATGTTCAACCACATCAGAAAGGTACCTTATGTGGCTGGTGACGGCAAGGGAAAGGTTTCGTATTTTGCGGGAGGATTCCAGAACCAGTTCGGTCTTGAGACACAGATTATTGCGGCTGTCTGTGAGTTCTCCCCTTCATTTTCCAGACGGCGCATGTGACGGGCTCTCTGACATTTCTCCAGATGGCGTTTTGGCTTTCGCTACCATTTCTTTGGCCCTCAAAGTTCCGCGCATGGCCGATGCTCGGATGCAGCAAATTGCTGTATTTGTCTGGGGCGGCATCATCTTTGGCACCTACAGCTTTCTCATGAGCATCTTCAGGATCAAGAACTCCGGATATCCGTTCTGGCTGCCACCTTTCTAGAGGATTGTAGACTACACGAGGGGGATGTCCGATGTTCTTCACGTGTCGCCAAGTATTGGTGGAAACTGAGCGACTGTACATGGACCTGCATGAAATGGACCTCGGAAGAATGGCGCATTTCGGCCAAGGATGAGGCGGATACACTGTACCTTGTAGAAAAGCCACAATGATGCTGCTTGTCCGAGGGCAAGCTCAAAGCCTGGACAACCATGTGGCCTCCGCATGGTCTGTGCTGTAATTACTCCGGCGGGGGACTGACGACTTGCGGAGGAGACGCGGGGTCGATCAATACAAACTAGCAAAGACAGAAGGTGGTTGATCTGCAATAATCCACTCGGTTTCGTTCCGACCAAAAATTTGCCTGCGAAGCGTGACCAAATCTCACTTCTCTCGGTGGATCTGCAGGGCATCGCCCTGTCCAAAGAGGCAAATTGCCGACCCTTGTCGCCGCCATGCAGCCGGTAACGCCCTCCGGATCCTGACTTGTCCAGCACGCGTGAGGAAATGAGTCCATCTTCGGTCGATACCATGACCTTGGCGGGCCTGTACCTGAAGTTGTTCCGGTGGTGGTATGTGTAGGTGAACTCCCTATATAACCAGCTCGCCCGTGCCGATGTTGCCCTTGCTCACCCTATACCCATTCAGTTGTGTATACCTCATAACCCTCCTTCTATCTTCATACACCTTTTATCATGAGGTGGACATCCGCTCTGCTGTCTTTGGCAGCCGCCACTTTCGTCTCGGCCCAGACTGATGCTGAGCGCCAGAGGCCAGTAGACACCTACTCTGGTGTTGTCATCTACCAGCCACCACCAAACTACACCGAGCCCCGCACCCTCTATGCCCGTACTCTTGACATCAAGGAGAACGGCAAGAACATCATCCTCTCCACCTGGGAGAACTACCTCCCCAACAATAACTCCTTCCCCTACTTCCCCATCTACGTCTCTTCCGACAACGGCAAGTCATGGAAGGAGCGATCGAGACTCTACGACCAGGTCAACGGCTGGGGTGCCAGGTACCAGCCATTCCTCTACGAGCTCCCAGAGAACCAGGGACGCTTCAAGAAGGGCGACATTCTCCTTGCCGGTAACTTCATCCCCAACGACCTCTCTCAGACCAAGATCGACATCTACGTCTCCCAGGACAAGGGCAGGAGCTGGAAGTTTGTGTCCTCCGTTGCTCGCGGTGGTGAGGCCATCCCTAATAACGGTCTGACCCCCGTCTGGGAGCCTTTCCTCTACCAGTACAAGGGCGAGCTCATCTGCTACTACTCCGACCAGCGCGACTTTGTCAACAACGGCCAGAAGATGGTCCACCAGACCTCTAAGGACCTCAAGACCTGGGGTGCTATCCGCAACGACGTCGCCTACAACAACACTGAGTGGCGCCCCGGTATGCCCATCGTCAGCAAGCTCCCCAACGGCAAGTTCCTCCTCACCTACGAGTTCTTCGGCTCCGTCGAGGGTGGTTTCTCCGTCTACACCCGTCTCGCCACCGACCCACGCAACTTCAACGAGGCCGAGGGTCGTGTTCTACGCGCGACTGATGGCACCGTCCCCCGTGGCAGCCCTTACAACGTCTGGACTCCCGTCGGTGGCCCCAACGGTACCATCATCGTCAGCTCTGGTGACGCTCCTGAGATCTTCCTCAACAGGGGTCTCGCTGAGCCTGGCAGCACCTGGGAGAAGGTCTCGGTTCCTTCCAACACTAGCTACACTAGGAGCTTGAACATCCTCCAGAACGACCCAAGAGCGTTGCTCATCGTTGGTGGTGGTCTCCTTCCTGGCCAGCCTGGTGTTGAGAACAACAGAGTTGCTGCCACCCTCTGGGAGGTTCCTTCCGCCCCTGCTGGACCCAAGGGTTACGGCAAGAGGGCTACTGAGTTCGAGGCATAAATGTCCGGACTTTGTATGAGTGAACGTATTTAGACGCCTGTAAATAGTGCAAACTTAAGTTCAACTTTTACCTCACCTTTCGTGTCAATTCCTAACTTGCTTACTGTGAACATGCCGTAAAAGTGGTCTCCCGTCGCTTTGCATGGTGCAATCAAGCTTGTGAATGCAACAGCACATGTGTGACCTCTTTACGCGGTGACGTCATTGAGGTACTCGCGACGCGCTTTGGTATGCTGTCCATCGCTTCACCCTCGAGCCTTCTCAGTCTCGTACTGAGCAATTGAGCCCCCTGCTCCAACCACTTCTTAGTTCAATTTTTCCCGCGGCCTCGTTCATCATGTCCAAGATCAAGTCTAGTAAACGTGTCTACGACTCCGATGATGAGGCCCCTCCAGCAAAGAGGGGAAAAGCTACCACCGCGAAGACTATGATCACTGGCGAAGCATTGATAGACAAGGATGGAGATCCCTACTGGGAGGTTAGGCTCGTTATGAAGCTGCTCAGAGTCATTCCTAACCACTTTCTCAGCTGTCGAACAATCGTCGCGTTTCAGTCACTGCATTCAAAGGCAAGCAGATGGTGAACATCCGCGAATTTTATGAAAAGGATGGACAACAACTTCCGGGAAAGAAGGTAGAGGTCCTTGATGTTCGAAAGACGAAGGCAATAGCTGACGAGTTGTCAAGGGCATTACCCTCCCTATCGACCAGTTCACCGCACTCCTCAGCATCCTGCCACAGATCGAGACTACGCTCCAGGATCGGGGCATTGATGTGCCACGGCCTGAATATAGCTCCAGTGGTGCGGATGGCACAACAACAGGTTACGATAAGGCAGATGGGACCACTGAGAAGGAAGCCGAAGAGAACGATGAAGAAGAAGTGAAAACTGCGAAACCGACAAACACAGCAAATGGTTCAGCGGTGAGCAAATCGGATCGGTTCAAGCTCGACAAGCAGAACCATGAGGCCACTAGCGACGAGGATGACTAGAAGCGCAGACTGCATCAAGTTCGGAGGGTGTGAGATTGAGGAGACCGTTGGTTTGAGGTAGGGCATGGTCGAAGCATAGTTATTATCATTTGCTGCATTTTTGAAGATACCCTTGAAGCTCACAGCAGCTTCAATAAATTGACGTTTTGCCTCCGTAAGGCTTCTCATTGCTTACCATCGTGTGTTGGAGACAGCGTGGTCATTATATGCTTCATGCCAGTGTGCTCGGCCAACCTTCCAGACCTGGCCTCTGCCAAATCCAAGCTCGACGTCGATCTGTGGCTTATACTTCTGTCTCTCCCCTCACTCTTGTCGTCCGTCACAAGACTTGTTCCAGATATATATATGCAATGTAGGCCAATGAAGTGTATCTACTCTCCCATACGCTGCATATAGATCTAGCCTAAGCGCACACATCGAGGTGGAGAGTACCATTTGACTTCCTTGAACCCTGCCACTGCTAGACATCGACGTCCCCTTTTCCTCCTCTCTACATAGCTCCTCATAAGCCCTCACGATGCCAGAGACATTCGACCATGAAGGCAAGCCCGTCACTCACGGCCGCGCCCGCGTCAACGGCATCCGCATGCACTACATCACAGCAGGCCAGGGTCCCGCCCTCGTCCTCCTCCACGGCACCCCGAAGACACACTACTACTGGTACCGACTAATCCCTTACCTAACACCGCACTTCACCGTCGTCGCCCCCGACCTCCGCGGCTTCGGCGCCACAGACAAGCCGCCCGCCAGCGAAGGCTACGACAGCGGGACCAACGCGACCGACGTCTGCGAGCTGATGACGCAGCTCTCGCACGCGCAATTCTACGTGCACGGCGAAGACCGCGGCGGGTCCTACGCCTACGCTCTGGCGTCGCAACACCGCGACCGGGTCTTGGGGTTGTCCTTCTGTGAGATGCTACTGTCCGACGACCTGACGCGGCAGACGTTCTTCACGCCCGAGAATATCTCGGCGCAGTACGAGCAGCGCGGGGTTTGGAATTGGCATGTCCCGTTCTTTTGGCTGCCGCATGTGCTGGAGATGCTGATTCAGGGAAAGGAGAGGGAGTTCTGGACTATGTTTATGGTGCAGGAGTGTTATAATCCTGATGCGTTGGAGGAGGGGGCCGTAGAGGAGTGGGTGAGGCAGGTGAGGGCGCCGGGGGGGCTGAGGGGGGTCTTGGAGACGTACAGGAGTCATTGGAAGAATGTGGAGGTTGAGAGAGAGGGGTTGAAGGTTAAGTTGCCGAAGAGAATGAGGGTTATGACTGTGGGGGCGCCGGAGTGAGTGTCGTCTGCTGGGGGATGAGTGCTTGCTGACAGTGTGTAGGTTCTTTGGCCCACTGGTTGAGGGCCAGATGAAGAAGGCGGCAGAGGAGGTGTTTCATGCGGAGGTATTTGAGAGGTGTGGGCACAGTCTGTCACTGGAAGCTCCGGACCGAATGGCAGCAGTGTTGAAGAAGTTCTTGCAGTGAAAAATCCCTTATTACCATCACTAGAGTGAGCATAGAAGTTCTTGCACCGCGGTCGAGCAGCTGCTCTTCCAAGATCCAGGAAGAGAAGCTTGAAAGCTTTGCGTATCAGAGTCCAACTCGCAAAAGTCGAGAACTTATCATCTACTTTCCACCTAAACCGTATTGAGTCCAAGGGAATATCTGTCAAACTTGGGCATTTGCCATGTAGATTTACGTATATGCTGGCAAGATCATAAAAGTGCTGGCTCCATGAGCATAAGCCACCTGAACTCGAGGACATGCTGATTGGTTTCGCATACCTACTCCATGTATTCAATATCTGCTGGAAAACTGAGCAGATTTGTCACGTTGATTGAAAGTCTGCGTGTGCTGATTCAGATCTGAGCATCAGTATCTCTGGAGATTGCCCCTCAAACTCGAATACTTGCTGGTCCAATTCCAGCTCTTGCACCTCGAACTCCAGCACTTGCTGTCTAAGTCACAGATAGAAGGTGACTCAAGTGGAGAATTTGTTTACTAAACTGTAGGAGCGAGCCACTCGAGTGTAGGATTCGTTGACTCAACTCACAGAGAGGCTTACTCAACTCCAATATCTGCTACCACAGCTGCATATATACTTGCATTGCTCCAATCTTCAACTACTGCTCTGACAAGTAGGGGACTCTTCTTGACAAATTCAAGACTTGCCTTCACAGGCCTAGATTCTTTCCTGGCTCCATGCTCATCACGAGTCGATGCTAGCTAATCAGAGACCCATGATTCTGGTTCAACAGGGGCTCGTCATAGCCGTCACGGACTCCCACGGAACGTCAGCTTAACATCCTTCTTACATCTCAAAGGCCCAACAATTTGCTCGTAGAGCCCTGCCGGCAGATTCGGAAGTTGTCAGCCGCAGCGGCACAGACAGACCGGCGGAGAGGTGAGGAGCAGCAAGATCCAATGCGGAAATTCCTTGCACAAGACGGATACTCTTCGCATGCGCCTTGTGGCACAGGCCTGTCACGCTCAGACACCATTGCAATGGACCTCGGTATTTTTTGGACCTGAAGATATCAAGTGGGTCAGGATCCACTTGTATTGGATTTCAATGCCGACGGGATGGAAACCTGGAGATTGCATGGGGACACGGTCTGGGGTCGCACATGGCAGTTGTCCTGACCGCTGCCTCTACTAACCATCACATTGGAAGATGCTTCTATTTCTTTCAAAAGCTCATGTGCTGCTTTTGTCCCTGCAGGTACGCATGCCAATCCAGCATTTCGGTAGGCCCAGACAAGCTTTTGCGGACGTCACGGAGAGGCGGATCAAGCATTTTCTTGTTCAACGGGTGGCGCGACACGACGTGACGCTAAACCTGAGACGGGAGTCCAACTTGAAAAAATGACGATTGATCCACCACCCAAGACTGCTGCCGTTCGTTCCGCATGTGTCAAGCATTGAGGCTCGCTGTCGATCTCAGCCATGTCTTGAATGCCCATCACCGCATCTCTCGACGAGCTGCGAGCAGAAGTTCTTCCACAAAGGCAGGCAGACCTCGACGACAACAAGGGAAGACTCGGAAAGCAGCATCCTTGATGTCGAGTAGCAGACGACTACTAGGACCAACGCGGGACATCCTCCTGACAATGCCGTGGTATCTTAACTCCGTCCCTCGGCATCTAGCAATTCGATCTGGCAGGAGAAGTGGTTCGTGGTGCCCACACAAGGCACACCGGCACGAAGGACTGGCAATTTCATCACTTTTCGTCCGATCATCAACACATTCCCCGGCCTAACCCAATGTCCCCAGACATCCGTCTCCGGATTTACTTCACGTGTTGAAAGATAAGTACCCACCTCCCCGTACACCCCGCCGTGACGATTATCTGGGGCACCGAGTTAGCTTCTTTTTCTTATTACTTTACCTCTGATCTTCCCTTCCTCTACCTCGTCCTCCACTCCTCACGATTGTCATACCTACCCATATTAGAGTACTGCCCAGGAGGCATTGACATACACGATGTCGTACGACACGATGCACCGTCTCCACACCAATGACATGGAGATTGGTGCCACCGAGGCTGTTCAGCAACACATCTCTCGCCATGTTGTAGCCACCAAGCCAGTCTCACAACGCAAGCTCAACTTTGAGCACTCTCGGCCACGATGGCTCAGAGAATGCATAGCTGAGACGACCGGTGTCTTCTTCTATGGTACGCAATTCATCCCTACCCCGAGGTATCCACCATATGCTAACACCAATTAGTCTACCCTGGTGTTGCTGCCACGGCTTCCACCTTCCTCAATCAGATCACCATCGAGAACACCTCCACCCTTCCCAGCACCCCGAACCCAGCCTTCGGCTCCATCTTCCAGATCGGTTGGGCCTTTGCTCTCGGTATCGCCTTCGCCATCATCGTCTGCGCCCCCACGTCAGGAGGTCACTTCAATCCTGCCATGACCATCTCCTTCGCCGTCTGGCAAGGCTTCCCCTGGAAAAAAGTCCCCTACTACATCTTCTCCCAGATCCTCGGCGCCTTCCTCGCCGGCCTCCTCGTCTACGGCCAATACAACCAACAAATCACGCTCTACGCCGCCAAAATCGCCAGCGAGGGTCTCGGCCCCGTCTTCAACGGCGGTCCCGCCAGCATCTTCTGCGTCTTCCCCACGGGTCCCCCAGCCTACCCGGAAGCCCTCGCGCAATCCAACGGCTTCCTCTTCCTCATCGAATTCTTCGTCGACTTCTACATCGGCATGATCATCTGGGCCTGCCTCGACCCGGCCAACCCCTTCGTCTCCCCGACCTCCGCCCCCTTCGCCATCGGCCTCGCTTACGCCGTCATGGTCTGGGGTTTCGCCGGCGTCACCATCTCCACCAACCTCGCCCGTGACCTGGGCACGCGCATCGTGGCAGCCATCTTCTTCGGCGGCGACGCCTTCAGCTACATGACTTACTCCCCCATCAGTATCCTCGTCAACGTCCCGGCCACGCTCGCGGCCACTGGCTTCTACGAGCTCGTCATGCGCGACAGTCTGCAGAAGATTGGCAAGGGAGCCGCGGTTCACGAAAACGGAGAGGAAGGGTTGGCCCTGCACTTGACCAAGAGTGGCATCCCGATGGAGAGGAGCCTGACCAAGACGACGAGCAATGGCGCTGCGTTGCCGCCTATGGAGAAGGGCGCGACGAACGCGACGGGGTATGAGAACGGGTACACGAATGGAGGCGGATACAGGCATAGGGGTGGCGAGGAGGTGGAGGAGTCGGTTTAGATGTCAGGAGGAGGATGCATGGACATCTGGAAAAGGCTATGGAGGAGGTCCAGTGCTTAGTTTGCGCGGTGAGCATTGCAAAGGTCGGCTCTTTTGCTTGTTAGAATATAAAGCGTTTATGAAACTGCGTACATCCCATTCCTTGCAAACTGGTGACTTTGGTGGCTCTATAGAGTGTTGTGTTTTGAGCCTGTAGACGTTGGTTGAACCGAGGTCGTTCGCTAACAGGATTGCCCCTCACCGACGCGGGGTCATTTCGTCGTTGTTCAGGCTGTGTTTATTTCAGCTCAACCATTTCAGGGCGACACTACATTGGAGAATCCTGTAGTCCCTATGGCCGAGAGACGGAAAACAGCGTACGTCACTGGTAAGAAGTCAAGCACTACCACCATGGTCACAGACTGAGCAGCACAGGAGGAGCAAGTGGCATCGGACGAGCCTTGATAGAAATCCTGGTGGTCAGAGGGTACGTTCATCATTATCTCATTACATGCTTCTATGACGCTCCGTATCATGCATGGTGCTTGTATCTCCTCCTCCTTCATAGCTCTAGCGGACGATTATACAAGAAATGCTCTCTCGCTATGCTTAACGAAACGCTAACGGACGCGATGCAGAATAAAAACAGTTGTAGCCGACATAAATTTTCCCGCCGCCGAGACCTTTGCTAAGCGGCTGAACCACGTACATGCTCAGTGGTGGTCCTTACCTCCAGAATCGGAAGATATCATCGCCACTGCTGTGCAAGTCGATATCACGAGCTGGGACTCGCAGGTCGAGGCCTTCAAAAGCATGTTGCAATTCGTCGATGGTAGGGTCGACTATGTCTTTGCGATTGCAGGCATAGGCGAGAGATCGTGGTTGCCTCCGTTCGATCCGATGACACCATCAGGTGAAGGCGATTTCGTAAAGCCAGACCTCTCGGTGCTCGATGCGGATCTGAATGGCACGCTCAACACCGTGGCTCTGGCCGTTCAACAGATGCGCCGGCAGGAAGCTTCGGATGATGGCTTCAGAGGGAAGATTGCAGTAGCGGCGTCCATTTGCGGCTTCTATTGCGTGCCCACTCTGCCGGTCTATACTGCGGCGAAACATGGTGTCGTGGGGTTCGTCAGATCGTACGGCAAGCTTCTAGCTAGCCAGGGTATCGGATTGAATGCAGTGTGTCCAAGCATCGTAAGGACCTCGATTTCAAGACCAGAGTTCTACCAGCAGTGCGAGACGAAGGGACTGCTTGCACATATGAACAACGTGATCGCGGCTTTCGAGGAATGTGTACTTGGTAGTTGCAAGGGTGGAGAATGTCTTGAGGTCGGACCAAAAACAGAGCCATTCTCAAGAAGGGACGCCGCGGAGTACCTTGATGAGGAGAGCAGGCAAACTTGCGATGTACTGTTGGATCGAGGGATGCCGCTGCATGTGAAACAGACTCCGAATGCATGATTTAACCAAGGCCCGGTATCCCTAAAGTGGGTAGCCGCTGAGTGCCGAAGAGGCTGCGGCATAGGACTAGAATTCGTGTGAGGCCAAGAAGGGCTAGAGTGCAAGCAAAGGTCGGAGTATCAACGAGTGACTCGCCGTGGCATGCTCGATGCTCATTGGTGAGCACCTGCATTTGCCTGGTCCTCAGTGATGGTCTGTCTGATCATCTGCTCTCGCAGACCACGTCCAATGTAGGTCTCCCATCGGTCTCCTCCCATTCTGCGACGGGCGCGTCGTACTCTGACAAGTTTCTCTGCAGTGTGCTTGATCATCTCCTTGGGTGCAACAAACTTCTCAATGTCGACATTGACCTCTCTGTCCAAGTATCCATTGGTAGCTTCTTCCATGCGAGTGAGCGATGCGCCACCAGGAACGTTCTGGCCGTGATATTTGCCTTTGGTCCAGTCATCGAGGGGCATGTTTTCTAGCCCTTCGGAGACGTTCAGTCGCTTGTACCAGGTATTCTCGCCCTTGGCATATCGGACCATCTCCTCGTGCTTGGCCTCGCTCTCAGTGTATTTGACCAGGAGGTGGGGAATGACACTGATGTTCTCAGCCATCTTGCGCAGGATTGTAAAGTGACCGAATGGCCAGGGCAAAGCTGACATGAAGCCGTCGGGGGAAGTGTTGGTGCGACCGGTGCCAATGCTAAGCATTAAGGCGGGCTTTTCTTTCCTCGGATAGAGAGAGACGAATTCACTGAGGGCGGCACCTGAGGGGTTGTTCTCACGAATGCCACCATCTTTGTGGCCTCTCCGCTCATTGTCCACGATGGCCTCAAGCATGTCAAAGTAGAAAGGCGCAGCAGACGTGGCTCGAGTGACCTGCCAAATGTGAAGTAGGTCAGCTCCAGAATTGTAAGGTGTAATCCAGGCAGGGAGATCGCGAGTGTATTTATGAGGATAAGACCGAAGAAGGTGAGCTTTCTGGACAGTGCCGTTGTGAATGGCAGTCAGACAGCACGATTGGCAAACTCTTGGCGCATTCGGATCCCAACGTGGCGACTCTGAGTCTGTAGTGGACGCTGTGTAGCGTGAGGAGGGACCAGGAGAGCGACCATTGGAGTGAAACGAAGTGTGAGGCGGAATTGCGGGCAAGACAGCTTGCGGGGAGGCGGGATTTGACGTCGGAGTGGTCGCTGGCTTGACGGCTGGCTTGGAATCTGCAGAATCGTTTCGAGTAGCGCTTGATGTATGGTCGGCTAGTGTACTTCGCGAAAGTCTTGGGATACGATCGGGCTCCGACGTAAGATGAGGAAGGAAGACACTGTCCACATGTGGTCTTTGATCCGTGTCATCATGATCATGCACACTGTCGCGTCTGAACTCTGCATGCCACGGGTGCATTTGTCCCAGATTGCGTTTCGCGACTAGCTCTTTCACTGCCTTCTCTAGGGGTTCGCTTCTGTACTTTGTCATGAAGGGGACACTGTTCTTTCGATGACCAAACAGCTCGTCGCCCACTTTGCGATACTGATCTAGGCACTCTTTGATCGTCATACGCAATCGCGCCAGCATGACTGCAATGAGACCGCCAGTACTGGTGCCGTACATGAAGTCGAAATAGTGGCAGGGTAGGAGATCGTCCTGCGAAGCTGGCAGTTCTCCTGTCGGCTCATCTTCCTCGTACTTCAATTCGACCGCGTATATCTCTTCCATTAACCTCTTCAGGACCAGAGCGCTACTAAAGCCACGAATGCCACCTCCATCCAATGTTAAGATGCAAGGATCCCAAGGATCCCTCACATCTCTCATCCATCGTCTTGCTTCCCCCCAATCACGGGTAGTAACGTCTCCTCTTACTGGCGAGCGTCCGATTGATGGGGCCGGTGAGGATGTTTGCGATCCATGTGGTGATCCACCTGGCGAGGGTCGAAGTCGTGCAGAGTGGGAAAGGTCCATTCTTGGGCTTGCCGCATTCTCGGGCGTGGTATCAGACATTGGTGATTGGTTAGGCTTCAGGAAGGCCCAGGGGTTTACTGGTAAGGAATCCAGGGTGGAGGAAGTATCAGGGACTCCCACGAATTTTATGGGGATTCAGCTTTGCCTGAAGACGCTGTATACAAGCGACTACCAGGCAAACGAGAAACGACCGGTTTAGGCGCTAGCTCAGGTACATGTTACCTCCGAAGCCGAATCGAAACGATTGAAATAGACAGAAGGAGCGGCAAGAGCTGATCAGCTGAAACGTGGGTAGAGAAGCATCTCCCTGGATTGGGTCGTAAGAGGCCACTCCCAGGGACAGAAACAATCAGGTCAAGCTCTCCACACCTCGCCAGCGGCTGATCGGCATGAACTCTGTTCGCAAGATGAACCCCAGAGGACGGCTTCGTGGCTGAGGCAGCGGGACGGCTCTCGTCGGGCGCAGCCGCAGTTCAGTCGCATCACCGCCCGCAAGGTTGGCCGCTGTCTATGCATTACTTTTCACACCGTTCCTGACTCGACTACCTGACTGACACCTTGTTCTGAGTACATATGGCGCCGTAGCATCGCATAGACGGTGCAATGTGCTCAGACTCTTGTCGCAGACTTGATCGGGCATCTCGACTGTTGGCTACGTGACTCATTCAAGTCCGTCCATCTGAGCAATCTGGTCAAATGATGACAAACACGGGACAAACGCCGATCTCTACCCCTTGGTTGCAGAACATGTGCACTATTGAGGGTCCTCAAAGCGTAGCCTGTCAATAAAATACATGCATTGTCGCACACAAGTCGTAGCGGCACGAGAAACAGTCACGTCAAGCGTCATTCGATGCCTGACGGCCTGAGGTGGATATGATTGGCCGTGCTTGCTCGTTCAAGCCAAAGGTCGGACGAGCCGCCAAGCAGTGCGGCTGAGTTTTGCTTCCAGCTTGCTGCGCCCCTTCCCTTATTCCGCCTTTGACGCTTTACGGCACGCACGGATCAGCCGTCTGCTTGTCTTCTGTCATGTCGCTTTCGAGACGCTTCCCTTTCGAACACATGGACCTTTGTCTGCGTTCATTTTCGTGCTTTCCTCTCCAACTATCACAAGGCCTGAGTGGACCGCTCGCATCGCCTTCCCTCGCTCAGCCCGGACCTAAGGTTCGCTTGCGTCTCGACCGCACTTACGAGGTGGCTTGATCCGACGCCGCCCTCCGCCTTCTCCGACACGTCGAACCACGATCGGAAGCCCAGAGAAGTGGCCTTTATATTCCTAATCGCCAGCTCCTGAACGCTCTCTCTTACAACAATTCTCCTAAGCTCTCACCAGCTTTCACAAAACCATCGCAGAAGCTCATTTCACCATGACTTCACATACGGAAGACCCGCCCCTCGCTCGTCTCACCACAAACACACAGCAGACCTGGCAGACCAACTCTTCAAACAGCTCGAGCAGTAGCGCCACTCGTTACGCGCTTGATGTTGAAGACCACTCTCCCATCCTTGTTTACAGATGGAATGACGGTCTCTCTATCGAGAAGACTACTCAGCACGAGCTTTGTCAAGACCTTGATCGAAGTGAGTATATGTCCCTACCTTTATACATATCGAACATAAGCTGACGTTTTTTCTGCAGATCGTAGTCTAAGAGTGACCAAGAAGCTCATCCCCAAAAGAACGTCCTACGTTGAGGTCAAACGCCACGACTTGTTCATGCCATACGAGCAGGAGAAGTTCCGCCAGTTCCCCAACTACGACTCCTCGCTCGCTTCCATTCGCCTTCCATCAAACATCTACTGGAGTCGCAACCTGTTCGGTTCCTACGACAAGCTTTTCATCGTCAGCCCTGAAATGTCACCAGCGAATAGTCCCTCTGGCAGCTTTGCGGACTCTGACGGTAGCGGCAAGACGGACTCTCTGTCTTTCCCGCACCACGAGGACATGGCTGCTGGCGCTGAGAAGGACTAGAGGATCAAAATCCTGGGTAGCAGGTGCAGACTCACGAGTGACGAATTGACGAAGCGACGACACTAGTAGCGCGGTGCTGGCATCCGTTCTGGAATATTTCTTCCGCTCAAAAGCATATAGCATCTAATATTGTAATCCTTCTTCTTTTTCCATCATTCTGATCAGTCTTACGATCCCATCACTTCTGTCCATGTGATCCTGATGTTCATGTCGGCCATCCTAGTATGTCCTCCCAAGCTTCCAGCAGCCGTCATGTCTTACGTTCTGGCCGTACTGAGACGGCCACAAATCACCACAAGATTGTGAATGTGAACACCAACTGTCCTGTCATGTCCAGACCTGCCTGATCCTGTCATGCTGTGTGCATCGAGAAGATCCAGTCATTCATCGTCCTGCCTCGCTGCCCAAGACGCCCAACCAATCAGACGCCGCCCAGTACAGCGACTTCACGTCCTGTGTTTCTTTTCTTTGGCTGCAGCATCTGTCCTGACCGCTTCATCCTCCAGAGCTCCACGTAGCCGTCGACTTGCCGAGGAAAGCTCTGTGTTGTCTCTTGAGCTAATGCATGCTCTGCGTCTTCATCCTGCATGACCATTGGGTCCCGTTCCCACGGCCCAGGGCATGACAGGTTCATGGCGGACGAAGAGCTCTTCTACCCATGCAAGCTCCTGCATGCACCTTCCAAATCCCGCGTGGGAACCACGCATGCCTCAACAATCATATGTCCGGCCATGCACGTCGCTTATGCATGTCGCGGCTTGACATATGCGGGTGAACTCCTCCTGTCCGACCGAGCCAGCATTAGGCTGGATTCAGTACCAGACATTCACCCTCCGAACAATCTCTTCGAGTGGAGACGACAGTAGCTCTTCCATCCTCATACATGGGTATGCCCAATCATGACAATTCCGTCAGCGGGCCTCTTGCGGCCCGCTGCAGCCTCAAAGGTAATCGCTGATGCCGTGGAAACACTAACGAAGCAATAACACCTTGCCATCACATTGCCCAGGGATGATGAGCGGGGTATTGAGTATCAATCACCAATCCCCGAACACACTCGAGCAGTAGACGGCACATGGAGGTAACTCATCACATCAGCTAGGGTATAAAATGAGGTCCAGGTGAGGATCCCTCCCAACAACCTTCCTTCCACCGCCTCTCACTTCTTCCTCATCCAAGACCATAGTCCCCAAGCCCACTACCACTACTTCGCACTCAACAATCACCCACCATGCCTTCAACTTACACTCACCCCCACTACACCACTCCTCAAACCCCGAACTTCACCACCTCATCCAAGTCCCCACAATCCCCCTACCCCCAACCCTACCACCCGCAACGCCTCCCCAGCGCCTCTCCCGAGCGCACCCCCTCCCTCACCACCAGCGGCGGCACCTACTCCACCCCCACGCACTCAGACTACGACAGCACCACCTCCAGCAACGGCGGCGGCAGCAACTCGGTCGACCTGCTAGAGTACATGTCGGACCGGCTGTCGTCCTCCATCGACGCCACGCCGCTGGACAGGTCGTTGGCGACGCAGGCGCAGACGAGCGGCGCGCTGAACGCGAAGCAGCGCGAGCTGATGGAGCTGCAGGCGTTGGCGCAGAGGAGGTTGGCGGGGGCGCAGGTGAATTTCAGGGAGGGACTCAAGGCGGCGAGGGAGGTGCAGAGGGAACTGGGGTGGACGCAGGGGAGGGTCACGTGAGTTTTCTGTTTCTGTTTTGCGATGAGAAATGGGACTGACGATTGCCAGGGCGCTCAATCAGAGGGCGGCGCAGAAGTATCCGCTGCAGTATAGGGCCGCGAGTGGGAAGTATCCTAGTTTGGTGGACTATTGAGGTGGTAGGATGGAAAGTGACGAGCGATGGTACTCGGATCAGCGATTCTGTACCGAGGAATTGGGAAGATCTTTGCATTCTGAGAATGAGATACGATGAATGCAATGTGGTTTGGGTACAACTAACTTGAGTAACGGCTGAGACGACGGCGTTCTGGGTATGGATAATTCGACTACACAGGATGTCATCGGAAATAAGCTCTTTAGCTCACGGGACTAGTTTAGATCCATGTCGGCAATCAATCTCTTATTCTTCAGCCTTATCTTGCCGACAACCATGTCGTGCGGCATGGTGCCACCGTTGCTGCTAGTGCCGCGCGGCTTACCGACGGCGACGTGGGTGGAGCCGCTGTGATACCACAGACCCGGTGAGCGGTCTGAGAAAGCTTGGTTGGGCTGGGACGTGCAACGATTCAAGCCAGAGGAGCAAATGTGCTTGCATTCGAACAGCCAGGTTGGAACAAAACTCCAAAAGGAAGCGCCAATGAAGTGAAAGACGAAATGTATTCCAATCTCGTGATAGAAGTGGCAACGAATCACAGTCCCGTGAAAGATTCATACGTACAATGCTCAATCAAATCCATCGTTTCAAGGCCCCTTTCACCTCCTAGCACTTGCAATCATTACTCCCACTCTTCTCCTCCCCACCACCAAATGCCAACCTACTAATCTTATCCACGACACCACTGATTCCAGTCTTGCCCTGCGCCACCTGGCTTGGCGTACTGCTATAGCTCGGCGGGATATCCATGCACGGGTTCTGCGTGAAAAAGTTGCGCGGCCTGAGCAGCACCGTCATCGGCTCTGCAGGCATGACGGGATAGTCTTCCGGTGCCGGGAAATGGGTGAGGCCGAAGGTGTGCCAGAGCACAATGTCGGTGTTGCTGAGGTCGGCGGATGGGTCGGATGCGATCCATTCTGGGATGCCGCGGGAGGGTTCGCCCGAGGTTTGGGGGACGTGGCGGCCGGCGGGGTGGAGTTGGTCGTCGGCGTCTATGATTGTTAGTATGGTGTGTGAGACTTGGGAACATGGGCTGCGAAAGATACTTACACTTTGTCACATGCACCGCGTGTCGAGCAAAGCCGGCACGCTTCCACACTAGACTGTTCTCCTTGGGGAGAAGGGGCGGCACTTCCCTGCTCACAAGCTTGTATGATACCGGCTTCTTGGAGTAGGGGTTCAGCCTGCCCTCGTTGCACATCTCCCATGTCCTGCTAGTGTTGCCGTCATAATCACTCTTTGCCGTCTCGGGCGTAGCAAGCTTTGTCTTCTTAGCGTAGAAGGCGTTGCCATAGAAATTCTCCTTGCTTCCAACCGGCGCGTCTGGAGTGGCGGCGTCGACCTGGAACACTGTGTTGCTTGGGCCATCAATATGGGGGTCGATACGCATGCAGAAGAGATGCTGGTGGTTGTGTGCGTTAACGCCAGGGTATACCTCGGTGCCCCAAGGAGCGGCTGACTCGCCTGGCGCAAGGGCGTATGTGTTCAGGATACCAGTAAGCTTGATCTCAAGCTGAATAGCGCCGTCCATGTGGAGAATCCAGTAGACGCAGTACTCGTAGTTGGCGGCAGTGAAGATCTGAGAAATGACAAGCTTGCGGGCACGAGTGACGGTTGACGACTCATCACGGAAGTCAGTGTGCTTGAAAAGGATACCGGCGTCCTCTTCGTGGATGCAAATGGCGTTCTTGATGGTTTGAGGTTCACCGGCACGATTCACAAAGTCAGCGTCCATGTAATGAATGGCACCTTTGCAGTCGCAGCCGAGAGACAAGCTGTTGGTCATGTAGCCAGCACCGTATTCGCCCAAGTCAAAGGCGTGCTTTCGCTGATGGGGATGCTCCGGGTTGCCGTACGGCACAACCATCTCAGTCAGAGACAGGCGGTAGAAGACAGGCCTGACCGTTCCCTTGTCGTTGAATGTGATGTTGCTCAAGACGATACCCTCACGGTAGTTAAAACCGATGTGGGCAGACCAATTCAGCCACTTGATTGTCCTGCCCTCCATTTTGAAAGACACACCCTGTGGCTGGGTGATCTCCAGAGGCTTCAGATCTGTCCTAAATCCACCTTCTTTCTTGATCGCCTCGGCATGGTAGTTGATCGGCGCTGCCTTGTTGAGCGGTCGTCTGGTCTTGGGGATATCGATGTGGATGATCTCTGAAGTGTCGGCATTGAAGATGGGGCAGAAATCAAGGGGGAATGTGTACTGGCAGTCGTCCTCATTGGGGCGGTAGTACATCAGTGCCTGTTGTAGCCGGATGCCGCTGCCAAATCGTTCATCGTAGCCAATAGTCCAGGGATCGCAGTACACCTTGTGCATGTCCTGCGGAGGTATGCCGATGATGCCGCACTGCTCAATAACCTTGGGATCCTTGCGCACCACTGTCTCCACCAAGTTTAGATCTTCCATGGTGATGAGTGGCTGAACACCCTCTGTAAGTTCCCACTTGATGATTTGATCCTTCTCGAGATCGACGAGTCCATCGTACACCTTGCTTCCTCTTCCAATGGCAACGATATCTGCGATTCTGGGAGGCGCAGGCGTGTTCTTTGGGTCTGCGAGGTACGGCAGCATTTGCGCCTTTGGAGGCTCCTGCACTGTGACGGCATTGTAGAAGAGGCCCTGGTGCTGGGCATTGACAATATCCACCGCCCTCTTGATCTCACTGGCGGAGAGTGGATCCAAGGGATGCGAAGGGCCTACATGGCCTGTCAAGTGGCTCGCCAACTGTTGGACTCGTTCGAGCATGTTGGTGGGGTATACCTAGCAGTGCGGGATGTTGAAAGGAATAGTAGAAGGGAAAAGGAGGAAGGCCTTTGAAGCTCTAGATATACGGTCGGTACCTACAAGGGGGGAGAGAGGCTCTTTAATATGACTGTTAAAAATTACCGAACAGGATGTAAAAGCAGAAGAACATTGTGGTTTAGGTGTAGAGACACCGCCGGAGCGAAGCCGGGAGCTGCTGATAGCCAGCGCCTTCGCGGGGTCTCACCTCTTATCGCGCTGGGCGTTTCGACCAATTGGGTAATTTTAGCCAGCCTCGAGCCTCCCATTCGCAAACATAGGCTGGGCTGTGGCCAGGTGAACTTCCGCGGTGAGCCAGAACCCATTTCATGTGGTGCTGCTGCTGGTCAAAACTCCCGTCGATGAGTTAAACAAAGACCAGGTCGGTGCGAATGTGTCCATGCCAGCGGTTGGCCGTGCTTGCCAGTCGGGTTCCTCCCACTGCGCGTGAGATCCCTAGCCTATACTGATCGATTGTTCCTGTGCCGAGCGATATCAGAGGAGGTAGGACTCACTTCGGACAACCACGAGATTTGACTCATTGCTACAAACCCTTTTACTGACCCTGTGACGGTCAGGCACCAACTGAAAGCCATTGAATTCGCTTAGTCAGCACTTGCAGGGCTCAGCCCGCCCGCCGCTCTGCCACCTTAACCCCACCCTTTTTGTTCAGGTTTTGTGACGAAACTTCTTGACCAGCGTTACCGCCCAAATTTTTTCCCACAACAACAGCAATCATGGTTTCCGCAAGCAAAGCCGCCCGCATGGCCAAGCGCGAGGCCGATGGCAAGCCCGCGAAGAAGACTCCTGCCTCCAAAGTCGCCTCCAAGAACGCTTCAAAGGCCTCTTCCGTCAACGGGGATGAGACACCGCCTCTCATTGACGCCGATGGCCAAGAGCTGAACGACGATGGAGAGAAGGTTATCAGTGACAAGGTGAAGAAGCTCGGTCTCCAGGAAGACGAGAATGGTCTTTCGGACCGTGTCACTACCGGTGTTCTTTCGTCACTTGAGGCTAGCAGGGACGTCAAGATCACCTCAGCGTCGCTGGTCTTTCACGGAAAAGTCCTCTTCAACGACACCAACCTCGAAGTGTCATACGGCAGAAGGTATGGTCTGCTCGGAGAGAACGGTTGCGGAAAGTCGACACTTCTTAAGGCCATCTCTGCACGCGAGTTCCCATTTCCTGAGCACATTGACATCTATCTCCTGAACGAAGGTGCCGAAGTCTCCGATTTGGGCGCGCTCGAATGGGTCGTCAAACAAGCTGAAGATGAGCTCAAGAGGCTCGAGGCCCTTTCCGAGAAGATCCTTGAGACTGACGGCCCTGATGACCCAAGGCTCGAACCCCTTTATGAAGTAAGTGCTCGACAAGTCGTCTCGGCGGAATTCTACTAACCAATTCCAGCACATGGATTCCATGGATCCCTCTACCTTCCATACTCGCGCTTCCCTGATTCTCACTGGTCTCGGTTTCAACAAGGTCACGATTAACAAAAAGACGAAGGATATGTCTGGTGGTTGGCGAATGCGTGTCGCCCTTGCTAAGGCCCTTTTCGTCAAGCCCTCTCTCCTTCTCCTCGATGACCCAACTGCACACTTGGACCTTGAAGCCTGTGTGTGGCTGGAAGAATACCTCAAGAAGTGGGACCGTACGCTCATCCTCGTCTCTCACTCCATGGATTTCTTGAACGGCGTCTGCACAAATATGATCGATATGAGGATGAAGAAGCTTATCTACTACGGTGGTAACTATAACATCTACCAGAAGACCAGGAATGAGCAAGAGGTCAATCAGATGAAGGCATACGAAAAGCAGCAGGAAGAAATTAAGCACATCAAGAAGTTCATCGCTTCTGCCGGTACATACGCCAACTTGGTCAGGCAGGCCAAGTCGCGTCAAAAGAGTAAGTCACTTCTACACCTGATTGAAATGCAGCACTAACAGAGCGATAGTCTTGGACAAGATGGAGGCGGACGGGTTCATCGAGCCAGTCCACCAAGACCGTGTCTTCTCCTTCCGTTTTGCCGATGTCGAGAAGCTTCCTCCTCCTGTGCTTTCTTTGGACGACGTCACCTTCTCTTACTCGGGTAACTCCAAGGACAACCTGTACGAGAACCTCGACTTCGGTGTCGACATGGACTCTCGAACAGCTCTGGTCGGACCTAACGGTGTTGGCAAGTCCACCCTTCTCAAGATCTTCACTGGTCAGCTCTCACCTACTGGTGGATCCGTCTCCCGGCACACACACTTGAAGCTCGGCATGTACTCACAACACTCCGCGGAGCAGCTTGATCTCAACAAGTCTTCTCTGGATTTCGTGCGTGACAAGTACCCCCACGTCAGTCAAGACTACCAGTACTGGCGCCAGCAACTCGGCAAGTACGGGCTGTCTGGTGACTCTCAGACTGCCCTCATGGGAACCCTGTCCGAAGGTCAAAAGAGCAGAATCGTCTTCGCCTTGCTTGCTATTGAGTCGCCGAACATGTTGTTGCTCGACGAGCCAACCAACGGTCTGGACATTCCTACTATTGACAGTTTGGCTGAGGCCATCAACTCCTTCTCTGGTGGTGTCGTCGTCGTATCTCACGATTTCAGGCTTTTGGACAAGATCGCAAAGGTATGACGCTTGAAAACCCTTTACCTCAATTGAAAGTTATCTAACGATGATATTTAGGACATCATGGTATGCGAGAACAAGACCGTCAGGAGATGGGACGGTACTATTGGCGAGTACAAGAACCACTTGCGGAAGAAGATGGTGTCCATGGGCGCAGTCCCCTAGACAGTTCAAATATGCATAGGTTCGAAACTTTGATGAGAGATCTCGCAGGCGAGACCCCAAGACGTGCACCATGATAGCACATCCCAGGGTCGAGATATCACGAAGGGCAAACATCTGTTGGCGTTTCGGGTTTGCAGACAAAAAACGACGATAGACTGCATTACGCTAATTGACAAAACTTTTCAATCACCTGCACCTTTCCATTCAGTGCGCACTAACACCCTGCAAATACGCCTTCCTGTACTCGTTCCCATCCGTCTCCTCCCCCCTGTTCAAAGGCGTCCACTTGGGCTGGTCTTTGAACAGTCTCATCGCCTTTGTATAATTCTTCTCATCCGTCGTGAACCTATGATAGATCCCCGCCGGCATGATCATCAAATCGCCCTTCTCGAGCCTGATACGGACCCAGTCGTCGTCCTGGCTGCGCACGTCAAAGTAGCCGCCGCCGTCCATGATGTACCGGATCTCCTCGTCCTCGTGCAGGTGCTCGTGGAAGAACATCTTGACCTTGTCCTCGTAGTTGGGCAACGTGGTGGGCGAGATTGTGATCTCGTCGCGGTTCGAATAAGAGCGCTCGGTCGCGATCTGGTCCACGTCGGATTGCGTGTTGATGCTGTGGTGGATTATGCCCAGCTTGCTGAGGTATGAGGGGTCCACCGTGCGGCCGGAGTCGTGGGGCTCGCGCTGGTCGCCCTGGGAGGTGTGAGGGGTGGGACATGGAGGGGAGGGGTGGGAAACTTACAGGGAGATTGTCGTACCAGTAGGCTTTCATTGTGATTGTCTGTGTGTATGTAGTTGTATGAATTGGTCTTGTATGTGCGGTGAATGGGAGGTTGGAGAGTTGGCGAATAGTCAGAACTTGGTGTCGTCGCGATTTGTTGGACCCTTTGGATGCTCTGTCATAGGGCAGATGGTCAGCACGTTTTTGCCTGGCACCCCGCCGATTCGACGCCTTGACAAAAATTGCGTGACGGCCGGTTGGACTTTTCGGGCAGGAACCACCACGTCATTGTCGGCGGCATCAGACCTCGTCGCCGACAGCATCTCATCTCATCTCAAGTCCTATAAGAGCTATATCATGTCGATGACAGTCACGTTTTCTATAATTCTATCTATGTCCTCCTCTGATCGTCATTCCTGACGTTCAATTCGAGGACTGCGGTAATTGCAGAATAGTCTATCCTACGTGCCGCTCCGTCCTTGCCCCGTGGTGCAGGTATCTAAACAAGTTGTCGATGTGTTACCATGGTTTGTTATGAGTCTCATACTTATCCAACTTCTCTTTTCCTACAGTGTAAATCGATCCAGCAAATGCCAGAATTCCTCAAAGGCCTGACCATGTTCATCGAGCTATGTTACGAGCGACGAGTGCATTCTCAGACGCCTGTGGATAATGCATCGTGGACTCGTTGACCTAGGAGTGAAAGGTCATTCAGAGCTGGTAGTTTGTGCCTCTGTCTGGGGTTCCATTTGTTGTGGTACTGTAAGGTTTTCTACGAGCAGTGGAATTTCCTATAGCTTTATAATTTTCTGCTTTTTCCGTGCCTATTCATGGAATTTTCTCTCCACACGCAGAACCTGTATGAACCTTGTCTCACACGAGGACTTCCACCCTGTCCCCCAATAAGGTTCATAGACGTCCCGAGGTGCTTCTTTCGCCCCTCTATAAGTCTATACTTGGAGTCTTCTTCAGTAAATAAGATTCATATTCACTCGCAGATAGATCTACTCGTTACGAAGCATGTTATGAAGCATATCCCACGGCGACGATGGCACTGTAGGTCGTAGCAATAAATATCCAGCCACGTCGTTCTCTTCTATTCATCCTCTACACTATTCTCCTACTTCTGATAAAGTCTTCCAGAAATTCGACCATCAGAAAACCAACAATGTCGGCCAGCAAGACCCACAAGCGGATCGACAGCAGGCAGGTCGGGCCAAATCCCAGCGAACAGCCCGCTGGAGAGCACAAGTCGATCGCCAACGACTTCGAGGGCGAGTCCGCAGACGAGTCGGACGGGCAGATGCAGCCCGGATCCCCCTGCCAAACCCCCCGCCCAATCCCCCGCCAATCCTCAGCCCAAGTCCCAGGGCAACCCCAAGGCATCGACCTGTCCAAATTGGACTCCAACCCCTGGGCCTCCGCCTCGCTCACCCCTCCAGCAAATCCTCGCCACGCGCCCCGCGGCCCTCACTGCGCCCCCGAGCCCCGGTCCAAAGCACGCTACATCCCGCCTGCTGTCTGTGCCTCCCCCTCCCTGCGTCCCCAGCGGGACGTCTTCCCCACCTCCTCGCCCCTGCCGTCCACGTCCCGCCCGGCAGCATCCCCCACCTCCCCACCCTGCTTCCGCCTCTCCCCCTCGTGGATCACCGCCTCCGCCCGCCCGCCCGTCAATCCCCTGGATCCTGCGCTGCCGGATTCGGGATACTACGGCCGACGCCCAGGGCCAATGGTGTATGGCCCGAATCAGCTGTCGTCGTGGGGGAGCACGGCCCGGCCTGTGCTGGAGGCTAGGGAGATGTGGAATGATCGGTTGATTAGGGAGCAGGATAGGCGGGATAGGTGGGAGATGATGAGGAGGTTGGCGAGACAGTCGAGGAGGGTGCCCGTGGGGAGGGAGCGGGCGGCGCCTGGAGGGGTGGCTGTGCCTGCCCCTGTGGCTGGGTCTAGGGCTGGGGATGGGTCGGTGGGTGAGGGAGCGATGAATGCGCGGCCGAGAGAGGAGTGGAAATTGGCGGGGAGGGAGAGCGAGGAACGGAGGTATAGAGAGAATGCGCCTTCCTTTGAGGAGGGGGAGTTGGGCAGGGCGGTACGGTGGGTCGATGAGGTTGAGAGGAGGGATAATGAGGTGCTTGAGAGGGTGGAGAGAGATGTGGAGAGGGATTCGGTGCGTCAAATTGAAGGGCCGCGCAGACTTGGCTGCTTCAAGAAGATGAATGGGAACGGGGTGTATATCATCACGGTTCTCATGGCGCTGTTGGTGATTGGGCTGATCGCATTTGCTGCTGATGCTGGGAGCAAGCAGGGGGGCAAAGACGGAAGTGATGACGATATGGTCACTGGTGCTGCTGTGCCAATGTTTATCCTTGGACGTAAGTGAGGATTTGTTACAGAGCCATCAATTGGAACTTCTGCAGAGGTATCGCATGCGGTTTTTTGAGTGCTGGAGGTCAAGGTCATACAACCGAACTTGAATCATACAAATCACTTGTAAGTCTCTAATAGAACATATGAGATGAATGGTGATACTAGTGCTCCAGTCCAAAGTCTCCGTGTACCGATGCTAGACTAGAACGAGAAGCGACCTGTGCCAGGAACAGCTGCTCGATCGAGTTTGAAGTAGCCCGGCGAAAGTGTCTGGAAAACACCCTGAGGGTCGTACTTCTTCGCAATCTGCTGCATCCTGGCCTTGTTCTCTGCTCCGTAGCTGGCAATGACATCCTGGAATTGAGCAGCGTAGTTCATGTATGTGAAGTCGTTGGCAAGTCCCCTGGCTGCCGCCTCTGCCTTAGTCTTCTTCAACATATCAGACGTGATGTCGAAAAGGGTATCACCGTCTTCGGGTTTGGTCCAGAACAGATTTGTAACAACCAAGGTTAAAGGTCCGTCTTCCGGTTTCAGGCCTAAGGGATTGCCTCCATTCTTGGCCATGTTCTCGAGCTGTGGTTTTGTAATTGATTGGAAGACGTTGATGAGGGTGGCTCCTCTGATCTTCGCTACTTCGGCTGCAGCCTCATAGAAGATGTCTTTGGCTATGGTGTGGAAAGCTTCGTCATTCTTGAATGTCATTGTGTAAAAGCCAGCCCGTAGATTAGCAGCAACGTCATTGCTCCGAGCATAGTCGGCGACTTTGCGATTCTGTGTAGTGTCACTAATGGCAGGGATAGCAAAGTATTCCGACAGAATTTTCGCTTGATTTCCGTTTGGTTTCCCATACCACAGCTCCGCAGAGGCGACCTTGGTGCCGTTGCTCATGGTGAAAATGATCCACTGACCGGCATTCTTATCCTCAGGGGAGTTCTTGGCCACATTTGTAAAAGCTCGAAGTACAGCAGGAAAGTCTGGCTCGAGATACGCACGTTGACCGCCCCACATGTTGGTGCCTTGTATAGCGAGGGTCTCGTAGTTGAATTGAGTGACAATCCCGAAGTTGGGCCCGCCGCCCCTCAGAGCCCAGTAAAGATCAGCGTTCTGTGTAGGCGAAGCATTCACCTTTGTGCCCTTAGCAGTAATAATCTGCAGAGCATGAGTAAAGCCCGTCCCATTCTTGAAGAACACTCACATCATAGCTGGCGACATTGTCACAAGCCCATCCACGCAGATTGGCAAAGTACGAAATGCCACCGCCAGTAGTCAAACCCCCCACGCCGATGCTGTAGAGGCGACCACCCATAACAGTGAGGTCTTGCTCAGCCAGCCTGGCGTAGGTCGGCCCCCATTTGTTTCCTGCTTGGACTGACGCAACGCTCTTGTCGGAAGAGACAGTAACATTTGTGAGCAGTTCCAGAGACACCGAAATGCCGCCTTCCAGACTTGATGAGCCTTCGAACATGCCATGGCCGCCGCTCTTGACGGCAAAAGGACACTGTGTTAGTCTCGAGAGCAAGACCAGGACAGAGACGCCTGTTTCATCCGAGGGTTTGAAGACGCAGAAAGGGTTGACATCTCGTTGCACGACAGAATAGTACGATGTAGTAGTGAAATTATCGTACTGATCAGTGTCTTGAGTCAAGACACGTTCCTGGCCGTACAGTGCTCGCAGAGCAGTGCACTATGGATACATTAGCTCGAATATGGCAGCAAAATGGGATCCATCTTACTGCACTAGCACATGGCAAAACCGCACGTCCACCATCTGATACGCCAGGGAGAGTAGTCACGTCAACCCCTGCCTCTGCCAGAGCAGCTGTGACGTTGAAATCCTCGGGCTCGAAGCATGCGTCGTTTTGTCCGTAGACAGCAGCAATGGCAAGGCCGATGAAGCTGATGAGAGTGTTCTGCGTGGCCGCTGGCGGGCTATCGAACGAAGGTACTCGTAGAACGGTGTCTAAAGAGATATACAGATTATGGGCAGGATCTTACCTGGTGCTTCTCAAATTATAAACCAAGCTGCTACCGGGTTCCGCAAGGAGTTCCACAGGATTGGTTAGGGCTAGTAGTGTCCGCTATACTGCACTGCTATAATAGTCCTTGTTGACTTTTGGTCTGATAATACGAGGCGTATACCTAGCTCTCGAGTCAAGCGCCGGGCGGCACATTCGTATTCTCCTAAGGGCATTTTGAATGGATCAGCCAACTCTGTGTCCAGTGGAAACGCTGCATATGTAAGCGGAAAAGGATAGATAAGAATGTGCCAAGTCTTGCTTGTGGACTAGCTGTCATGCTACAGAAACCCTCACAGAGCTGGTTTGGGCAAGGGCTGAGGAGATCCGCCGTCGGCAGAGGGTATGGACTGGGCAGTTGGTACAAAGTATGATGCGCTGTTACATGCCGCAGCTAATTACACAATTGATCTGATTGACTCGCCATGAGCTGGCCCTGTCGTCCGGCAGCCAATCGCTGCCACACTCGGAAGAGGGACAGTCGGGACCATTGTCCCCCGTTCTGCGCTTACACTGCATGCGTGGAATCCTGGTCGTACGAAACATCGCTTTCGCGTATAATGTGCTGGTCAGCAAAGTGACACTGTATGGTTGGGTTTCCAAGGAGGCTGAAAAATAAATCGCAGGCTTAGGTTGGATCGATAAAGGCTCATATGACCTCCTGGCCAGTACTGTCATGTGACCATCTACAGACCCCCGCCCTTGACACGGCGGCATTGTTTCCAAGGTCTCTGTACGACACTCATGCCATCCACCTCGTCTGAATCCTCAGTCGAAGCCGAAAACTTTGAGAGAAAGCGATGGTTTGATAGGCATCGTCAGACCACTCAAGCCGTGCGCAATCTCAACAAAACCGACGCGCCCACGCGCCACGTCTCTCATCGCCTGACCCCTTGTTTGCAGCCCATCGCATTCCGTCGCATTTCTCACCGCTGCATTTTCACTTTTCAACGATGCTCTCGGATGCATATGGAGTCAAGTACAGTCTGAAACATAAACTCTAATGTGGAGACGAACGTATCTGGCGCTGGTGCTGCTCCGCCTGTACTTTGCCGTTTCGCCGAGCTACCTCCATCCCGATGAACACTTCCAGGGGCCAGAAGTCATTGCAGGTACCTATCGTACCAGTTAACGCGTGCATACACGTGCCACTGACCCAGCGCAACAGGTCAAGTCTTTCATACGCCGTCCAAATTGACCTGGGAATTCACTTCAGCCACACCCATCCGCAGTATCTTCCCGCTATGGCTCATCTATGGTTGGCCTCTGACCATCCTCAAATGGATTTGGGACGGTCTCGGCTACGGAACCGTACCACCAAACATTGTCTACTACGGTCTTAGGATCATCATGTTCACTATGAGCTTCGTTCTCGAAGACTGGGCACTACATGAACTTCTTCCGACTCCAAACCACCGGCGAATGAGCATCCTTCTCGTTGCCTCCTCGTATGTGACTTGGACATGGCAGAGTCATACCTTTTCAAACTCCATTGAGACTCTGGTGGTCCTCTGGTCTCTTGTCTTCATACATCGCATCCAGGAGGATAGAGTACGCATACAGCTGTCCTGACGCCTCTCCACCTGCTAACAAGTGCAGAAATCCTCCCAGCTCCTGTACTCGTATCTGGTCGGCTTCCTTGCTGTTCTTGGTACATTCAACCGCATTACATTTCCAGCGTTCCTTGTGATACCCCTGCTGCAATTGTTCCCCCATTTCAGAATCAAGTAAGTTCACCTCTAACCGCTGGCGACGTCTTTATTGACAAGACCCAGGCCTTGGTGTCTCGTCGTCATGGTCGCCTCTGGTTTTCTAAATTTAATTTTCGCTATCATCCTCGACACCGAATATTACAGCTCAGGCAACTTGACAGCATCTACCTTCTTGTCCAAGATTGTCATTACACCCTTCAATAACCTGACCTATAATTTGGATCCATCAAATCTGGCTCAACACGGACTTCATCCTTTCTACCAGCATGTGTTGGCCAACCTTCCGCAATTGCTTGGTCCAGCATTCCCTTTGATTTTCGTCAAGCCTCGTCTCAGCGCGACATTCTACTCGGCCCTATCAGCTGTCATCATTCTCTCCTGTTTCAAACACCAGGAAGCTCGTTTTCTTGTCCCCGCCGTACCCCTCCTCCTTGCCTCCATCCGTATTCCTCAGAAGTACACCAGATCGTTCTTTGTGGTCTGGCTCATCTTCAACTCCCTTCTCGGCACTCTGATGGGCGTTTTCCACCAAGGCGGCGTCGTACCCGCCCAGCTCTGGATCGGAAACGAAAGCACTGCAAGCCAGACATTCTGGTGGAAGACTCTCAGTCCCCCAGTCTATCTGCTCGGTCGGAAAGGACAACATATCACAACCCACGATCTCATGGGACGACCCGGAGCCAACATGACGACGTTCCTAAACGAGCACATCCCTTGTGACACGACATCCAAGTCGCTTCTAGTGGCACCGTTGAGCGCGACCTTTCTCGACCGGTACGTGGAGAAGAAATACTTGGATAGAGATGCGCTGCCCTTCACCTTGACTCAGAAGTGGGTGTACAAGAATCATCTCAACCTCGATGACCTTGACTTTGGCGATGATGGCATCTTGCCTACACTACAGCGTGTCGTTGGTAGGAGAGGCTTGGGCATCTGGCAGATCCATAGACGGTGCTAATTCATTCCGTTTGTGGTACCAGCTTTTGACATCGTGCTAGTGAATGCGGGTCTTTCTACTGCCGCGCTAGTATTCATTCTTAATAATCCGTCCATATCGCTTGCTCATTGAGACTACAAGACCAATCCTGCTACTTGTATCCCATTTTCCCCGCACATGGTCCCTTCAAGGCAGACAAATTGCAACTTCCACATGCGGTAAGAGCTAGATGTCGTAGTACTTTGTGCGGTCCCAGCCTTTGCCAGGACTGGTTCGAGACCTTCAGAACATACGGCACGCGCATCACAAACAGTCAATATCAACGAGCGGAGACAGCATATGCTGGGACCTCTTGCCCAATGGAGATAATGGTCGATGTATGGATTCGTCCAGACATAACGTGTCTCGACCGGAAGAGACGTTTCTTGGCATTGCTTTCGATGACCGGAGCAAGCACGAGCACCCCCTTCACTTCTCAATTTCCGCTGGGTGGAACATTGTGGGGGATAAGATGCCGATCTGTGGTGTGTGGAATGTGTGGATCATTACCGGGCGCTCTGACCTCAAAGATACGGGACTTTTCCTTAAAACGCCAGGCCAGGGCGCCCAGTTGCTGGGGAGTTGTGGGAAGGGAAGAAAGAAGGTCAGAACCAAGTACCTAGCACCAGATGACCGCTTTTTGATACCAGGAGAAATACTGAAAAGTGTGGTAGTACTTGGTGGAAAATGTGCACCTTGATGATGAGTGCCTACGATGTACGATGTTGATCGGAGTGGTTAGAAAGGTCATTACTGACGAAGAATTGTGCCAAAACTCATTTCTGTGGTACCGGGAAGTTGGACGATAACTGATACGGCGCAGCTATAGATAGGCTACTTGTACAGTAGAGCCTAGCTTTAACGTTATTTGGTCTAGCGGTTTCCTCGATATTGCGTTCAGCGCGTGGAGTCACCGTTATGTTGGTAGGTAAAAGGGCCGTCTTAGACTCCTGCACGGCTTATATGACTTGTCCTCAAAAGCATCTTATTAATACGCCAAGCCGTCCCTCTCGGCACGTCGACAACCTCGTTGTAACGTTGCATGGAAGGGCATTTTGACCCTTTAATGCTATAGCAAGGCTCTACGGTAGATGACCAGTGGCGTCAACATTGCTGGCGTGGGCTTGATCCTGTTTAACAGCGAGGGACGTGTCTCTTTGGCACCGTCCCCAAACCTCCCTTGCGACGTTTGTTGTTGACCTGTAAAGCTACAAGCAATCTCGGCTTCTCGAATAGGATCCTACCAGCAGGAGGAGGCCGGCTATTTTTTGACCGTTGTCGTCCGTTCGGCTACGATTGTCTTCAAGACCCTGGAACGGCTGAGAGGGGAAAACGACTCCATACAATGGTTCGGTCCAGAAACGGATCTGACAAGACTGGTCGAGCACTGTTTCTACAACGGGATCCAATGGGGGACCTGTCCATCTAGAAGCTCGTTCGGTAGCTCATCCGCGAGGGAATGAAGAAATGTCTTGCGTACAGAGCGAAGCTGGTGACCGTCTCCGGAAAATGGATTCCAGTGTTGGGCTAGAGATAGTGTCACTGCATCGTCGATCTCATGGCGACCAGACCGGTCGGTCGTTGGATCTTCGGACGGGCACAGCAGCTTTATACTTCTTTGCAAATGCCTATAGAGCCCACCCAGGGCGGAGTAACATACCACACGACGAGAGGACGATCTGATGCAATCAGACATGTGGGTGTGGCATCGCCCCTGGCTGGTATGTGTTCAGGTACTATGGCAGCAGCGTGACCGATCGTTTAGACCTCACGGCCTCGAACTCCTGTGCTGGCATGTGTCCAGTCACTACGACACCGGCATGGCCGATCCTATATACGTTGCGGCGGAGAGTCCGCATCAACGCATGCAGTTCAGCGTCAACGCAGCCATGCGATTACGGTATTGACCGTTTGGTCCCTTCGGTTTTTCTTGTGTTACTGAGGTAGGGTCACTTCAGCTTCAGCCGGTCGATATTCAAGATGATCAGGACTAGACGCAACGATGTATGTCCCAAGGATGATTGGCAGCTGAGCAGAGCAGTGCATTTGTCTGAAAGATGCCGATCTGATATAACCGGACACGATCCGCCCATTGTGGGACATCGAAGCCAATCTTGACCGGTCAAAGACAAGCTACAACCATGTCTATTCTCAATTCCACTCACGTAAGTTCCACATCCAGGACAAGTCCTATCAGATCGGATCTGACATGTAGCAGTACCTTCCCGAGATCTGGACCCTCTTCGCAGCCGGATCACTCGTCTTCACCATCCGCTTCTTTGTCCGTATCAAAACATCAGGACTAGGTCTGAGGGGACTTGACCTAGACGATGCCTTTGCCGGCGGTGCATGGACCTTTTACTTTATCACCGTACTACTATTCGACAGGGCCTGTAAGTAGATTCCTTACCGGATATCACTCCAAGACTAACCTTCCCAGTCAGGCGTGGCACCAACCTCGACTACGAACCCTCCATGATCCCATCCCAACTCCTCAGCATTGTCGATGGCTCCAAGAACGAGTTCGCGGCATGGTACACCTACGCCTCCATGATCTGGTCCATGAAAGCATCCATGCTGTTCTTCTACCGCCGCCTGACCTTCAACTCCGTCCAGCAGCGCATGGTCCTATACATCGCCCTCGCCCTCGGCACAACCTACCTTGCCATTATCCTCACCATCTCCCTCTCCTGCCGTCCCTTCGCCCTCTCCTGGGCCGCACCCACCACCTGCTCCCCTAACGCCAACCTCATTACCATCGCAACGCTAAACATCATCATGTCCCTCGCCATCCTCTTCATCCCCATCCCTCTGCTCTGGAAACTCCAAGTACCCCGCAAGCAAAAGATCGCCATCGGCCTCTTTCTCACCACCGGCGTGGTCGTCATCCTAGCCGCCGCCATCCGTCTGGGCGTCGGTCTCAGCCTTACACAAAATACCGTCAACCTCAACGTATGGGGCGTGCGCGAAGCCCTTGTGGGGATCCTGTTCAAGAACCTGCCTGTCTTGCGCCAGTTCTTCACTCGTTCCTTCTGGACCCGCGAGGGGGGCAGCAGTGGCGGTACGGGCATGCGCGGGAATTCTGCTGTGGATAAGAGCGGGGCGACGAGGATTCTCAGTGAGAACGAAGAGGAGGTGGAGAGGAGGAAGGTGCATGTCCAGGTCGAGGTTATCATGGCGAATGAGGGATGGGAGGCAGGGGGTGTGGAGATGGGGACGAGTTCGAGGGTTGTAAGGTAACCTTGCTACACACAGGGACCACGAGGGGTGAGAGGTGGAGGAAGGAAGAGGAAGGAGACATGCTGGTCATGGTCTGGAGAAGTGGGATTGGAAATCTGCTTCCCTGTGTATAATATCGTGAGAGGAGAATATCCGGCTGAATGGCATTTCTTCACGGTTGACTCGAGCGTCTTTAGGAGTTGTGAAGCCGGGGGAAGACATAAAAGGACGTTATTATCAGTGTTATCGAGTATGTAATGGCAAGCCTTGGCGCCAGAGAAAAAAAGTCTGGTCGTCACTGGCCGGAAATGTACAATGCACTTTGTGTGCTACAGACACAAGGAACCTGTCTTGTGATGGATGCTTGTGAGTGCATAACCGGTTGATGGAAGTGTTTGCACATAGGTGCAGAAAGAATTCGTGCATCGCTGCCTTCGTTTCTTGCACCTACGTGTTGGTAGAGTGGCTGCTGACTCCGCAGGCGGGTTTGTGCCAAGACACACGTCCACGGCACGAACCAAAAAATGCAAAAGATACAGCACCCAGGATTCTCGCGTGGTCACCCACCGCAATACTAACTGAGCGATCACTTGCTTAAATATGGCAGATCTGACGGGATGCCTTGCTTTCAAGTGTCTGTGGCCGTATCTGAAAGTGTGTGTTGTACATGGTGTCTTATACCTTGGTATCTTGGAATTGCACTTCACAAAGTTGTTTCGCCGCCGGATAGGAAAGCCCAGATTCGTGCTCCTTCCTCACAGCTTCGGGCCCTGCTCCCTCTTCACCAACTCCCTCAAGTCCTTCCGCAAAATCTTTCCCGATGGACTCTTCGGAATAGCATCCAAGAACACCACGCCGCCTCTCAATTGCTTATGACTCGCCGCGTTGTCCGCCACATGATTCTTGATCTGCTCAGCCGAAATTTTCTTCTGATCCGCTACGACATACGCTCTTGGCGCTTCGTTATAGCCGTCCTCGATGGGCACACCAATAACGGCCGCATCTAGGATTAAGTCATGACTGAGCAGTAACGCCTCCAGCTCAGCCGGTGCTACTTGGAGACCTTTGTACTTGATGAGTTCCTTCTTGCGATCGATAATGTAGAAGAGACCGTTTTCCTTGTTGAAGTATCCTATGTCGCCGGTACAATACCAGCCATCACGGTAGGCCTCTGCATTTGCTTTGTCATTGCGGTAGTATCCTTTGCTGATGATTGGGCCTTTGAGGAGGATTTCACCTGCTTTGCCGACAGGGACATCTTTGCCGTCGTCGTCCACTATCCTGTTCCTTGTCAGTCTTTCCAGCACGCTGAGACATCCTCACACTATTGTTACCTTGCGGTCACGTTCGCTACCAACGAGCTGACACTACCAGTGTCGTCTTTCATCCCATATGGCAGTACCGTGGCGCTCCCGGTGCTTTCACTGAGACCCCAAGTCTGCGAGATGAAGGTCTGACCTCGGCCCAGCTTCGAGCTCGCAGCATACTGGAGCTCCTTGCCCAACGGCGCTGCTCCGGATACGGCCTGCTCTAGACTGTCAAATTGGTCGGTCACTTCAGGGCTCTTTGCAATGAGCAGATAGATCGGAGGTACCGTGAAGAAGAACGTGATCCTGTATTTCTTGTTGTACTCCAAGAATCTCGGGAAGTCGAAGCGAGGCATCCAGTATGCTGTTCCTCCTAAGTAGAAAGGGTTGACAAAATATCCCTGGATGCCGGCAATATGCGCGATCGGTAGGTGCGCAAGCGTCCGATACTCAAAGTTGGGATTCATAATGGCTTTCTTCTCCTTCATCGGGTCCTGCGTGAGACAGCACTCGCTGACGAAATTCTCATGCGAGATGCACACTGACTTTGGGAGGCCAGTGGTTCCTGACGAGTAAATCAATACTACCAGACTGTCCGCCAGCTGCTTTTGATCGGTAATTCGTCTCCATCCAAGCTCTCCATCGCTGATCAGCTCTTTGCTTTGCTGATGAACTCTCTTCAAACTCCAATCTCCGCTCTCGCTCATGATCACTACTCGATCCTCTGGTAGTCCAGCGGCAGCAGCGGCCTTCACTGCGACGTCTTTCGTTGCCTCATTGCAGACAAGCAAGCTACAGCGCGCGCCGGTCAGCAGATTGCATAGCTCTTTGTCGGTGCTTGCGGCGGAGACGGCAGAGAAAATACCGTCAGCCGCGATCACGCCGTAGAACAGCAGAGGGACAAGATAGTGGCCAGTCGATATGACTGTCACGACATCTTTTCCTGCCCCTTTCGCGCCGATCCCAAAGTGTTCTCGTAAAGCATGCGCTGTACGCTTCGTCTGCTTCCTTGCATCTGCTTTGGTGATGTGTTGCGATGGGTTCTCTGCAGATGCGTGCAGGATGGTATCCTCGTGGGAAGTCCAGCGAGTATCCGTGATCTGGTAGTCTAGAGTCCTCAGAAAGAGTCATCATTCATCTAAAGCAAGATTGACATACCGAATAGTAAGGTCAATAGATCAACGTGCGGGTAGTCCCTTGTTTGTTCAGGGTAATAGATGGTCCCTGAGGACGAAGTGACAGCTTTCGAACCCATATCAAGACGCAAAGATCTGTACTAATTACGATGCCCGTAACGTTTACTCTTCTCCGCTTTCTTCGCTGTGGTACATCAATGATGCCAGAAAGATGAATGACAAGCGAGGCTGGCTCTAGGCGATATATAGGCGCGCGTGATGATTTATTCTATTGGTAAAATAGAACAGCAACATCACAAGAAATGGTAAGAACGTTTATCTACTGATTTTATGTACCATGCATAAAAGACAGGATTAGTATGCAGCAGAGGACCTCGGGACCGCCAGACCCCGCACTTCCCCACACTGACCGGGAATAGATCGGGAATATTTTCCCAGTTCAAGCATTCAAGCTTTCTTGTCCTTGACCTCAAGTAAAGGCATCACTTTCGACCATACCATCATGAGCAACATCGAACCCGGTTTTCCCTATCCCTTTTCCACTCCCTAATAATTCATGGCCCTTCCACAGCCCCGCAGCCGTCATCGGCAATCGGCTCTTCAGTGTCGTCTTCACTGTTCCATCCTCAAGCCACTTCCTCAGGTCCTCCAAGATCTTGCCATGACTCTCCACATCAGTACTGTAGTACGGCTTCGTCCCTAATAAGCACCAAACAAACGTTAAAGATTTTGCCATCCACGGATACCCATACATGCCAGACAGATCCTGGGTCTGCACTAGACTGCACACCCTGCCAAACGGTGCAGCAATCTCCCCACAAGGCGCAAGATATTGCTCCGTCCTGGACGTGATGAAAATATACTTGACTGGCTGCGACAGCTTCAAATCTGCGATCTGCTTCACCACGTCCTCACGGTGGTTGACAACATGAGTAGCTCCCATCTCGGTCGTGAATTGCTTCGTCTCATCCCGCGACGCAGTCGTGATCACCGTCTTGAGCTTGAGCACCTTGCGAGCGATTTGCGATGCCGCGGAGCCGACGCCGCCTGCGCCGTTGATGATCAGGAGAGCGGCATCTTCGCCTTCTTTGATCTCCATGCGCTCGACAAGCGCCTCCCATGCCGTGATCCTGGTCAAATTTTAGCCTGAGCTGATTGTTCAAATTTGGAAGAGAAAACGTACCACGTCAATGGCATGGCAGCTGCCTCAACGAAATCCAAGTTCTTCGGCTTCTTTGCAACTACCCTGTAGTCGACGAGTTGCAGCTCCGCGTTGGAGCCTTGCCGGAAAGGACTCCCACAGTAGTAGACTTGGTCGCCTTTGCTGAACTTCTTGGAGGCGTTCGAGCCTACATCTTCTACAACGCCTGCTCCATCGAAACCAATGACGTGAGGCAATTTGGGAACGTGATTGTAGTATTCTCGTGGGTTTCCATCCTTGCAGTAATCGTCGTATGTGCCTGCTCTGGTTTTTGTGTCGACGGGGTTCACTGCTGCGGCCTTGACTCGGATGAGGAGGTCATTGTCTGTTTCAAGTTTTGGATCTGGTAGTTCAACTGGTTGGAGTTCCTGGATGTCTCCGTACTTCTTCTGAACGGCTATGGCTCGCATGGTGATATTTGTCAAGCTGTCACTTGATTGGTAATGTCGAATAGTTGTGTTGTGTTTCTGCAAGGTGCAGGGACTTCCAGTTCGTCCGAGGCATGGTGCCGATTTTATTGTAGCACGGTCCGATCTTCCGTTTGACAGGTCTGGGACATGTCAGTATGAAGTCAGTCGGAGAGATCTCCGGTCTCTTGACTCGTGAAAGTTGTTACATCATAACAGTAAGGATGATGAAGCTGATTAGTCAGTCATTTCATGTTTATACTCGCATGTTCACATTGTGGAAAGGCATCGCGCATTATTTCAATATGCTTCATTAATATCGAAATTGCATAATATTCACCTCATAGTCCTTCTATCATCCATCTCCAAATCATCGTCGTCGCCTGCATGGGTATCTTGTAGTGGTCGGTCCTCCGCTCCTCGTCGAGCTCCTGACTCCGAGGCTCTCTCATCATCACTAGCAAGCCGCACAGCACCGTATCCTGCACGACTAAGGCCGACTTTGCTGTCAATCCAGCTAGCAACTCGTTTCATGATGACCCAAACCCTGTCTTGTCCCTCTTGAATAACCCTATCATCCTTTGGGTTCTCATTCGCCTCGACTTGGAATTGGTATTTGAGCACGTCTTTGACAGTGACCAACCCTGTCAATCGTCCTCTATACTCCACAAGAATGACTCGAGGGCCCAACTTCTTGAAGAGCTCCATGACAGTCTCGAGTGGTAGTCGAGGATGAACCGTGATCGGCGATACGTCGACGAACTTGCTAAAGTCAACAAGTGTTGTACCTGCTGTTTCTGCGATGTTGTCGAAAGACACTGCAGGTGCAGGGGTAGAGGGCGTGGTTGGAGCAGTCGTAGTATTTGTCGAGATGAACTTGCACTTTGCATCGCGGCGGACCATCTGGTCTTTCCTTGCTCGATCGATGGCGTATCTCAGCTCGGTTCTACCGATGTAACCCAGCAGAGTCATAGAATCACCACCTTCCACGATTGGGAAACCCTGCACAGAGCTGTCTTGAAGCATATCCTCAACGTCACCAATTTCCATGCCCGAGGAACGAAGACAGTTGAGGTCCGCAGCCATGACTTTGGAGACAGGTACACCAAAGGTATGCTCCTCCTTATTGTCCAAGAACGGAAATCCGTTGAACCAGATCATTCTGTCCGCAATACCACCTTTGCCGAAGCTGTCACTAACGGCCTTTGTGACCCCAACGACAATCATAGTCGGTAAGATGTACGTGAGCGCTCCGGTCAATTCGAACATGATGACCACTACAGACACTGTGATGTGCATGATTCCGGATAAGGCAGCTCCGGCTCCCAGAAAAGCGTAGGTACCAGGCGTGATGCACGGTACATCAGGCTCACAAGCAGAGAAGAAACTCGAGTTGGGGTAAGCCTCGTGTAGTGCCTGAACCATAATTCCTACAGTCCTGCCGAACAGCGCGCCGATTGCCATCGAAGGAACGAAGATACCGGCTGGAACCTTGCATCCATAAGATATGATGACTAGGAACATTCGCAACACTGTAGCGATCAGAAGCGACATAATGATATGGCCTCGATTGTCCTTGTCGCAGAGTCGATCGTAGTCGTGCCCACCCTCGCACTCTAAGAACAGAATCTCCATCGATTCTGTCATGTCAATCCTCAAGAATCGATTGGGATAGCAGACGATGGCAGTGAATAATGCAAGAAGGGTGGCCTCTAGGATTGCGTATTTTGTGAGATATCGTTTCCGGAACGCCTGCGCTCGAAGATTCCACTTGATCATAAACTCGCCGTAGAGTCCGCCAAAGATGCCGATAATGATGTAAAAGACTATCTCGAAGAAATGCCAGCTTCTGTCGTATCTGACCGTGAACATGACGAGTTGTCCAGTCCTGAAAGGGTTCATGGCTGAGAGTGTCGCCGTCGCTACAAGGGCGCAGAAGTAGCTGCGCCATAATGTCTTCAACGGAAAATAATTCGACATCTCCTCCAAGCTGAAGAGGACGCCACCAATGGGACTACCAAAAGCCACTGCGACCCCTGCGGCCGCACATGCAGAGAGGATCTCTCTAGTCTTCGACGCATTTCTTCTGTACTTCTCAAAGAACCTCGAGATGACATTCCCTGTACAAACGGCGTAATGCACACTCGGACCTTCCTTTCCAACACTCAAGCCGCTCGCAATCGTGATCGGCAGAGCAATACTCTTAATCAACAATGTCCAGGACCCCAGAAACCCCTTCATCACAAAGCCAGCAATGATGCACTTGATTTCGCTGATTCCGCTACCAGCCGCATATGGTGCGAACGTCTTCACCAACCTGGCTGCCGCAAAGGCGAACGTGGTCGCAAAAGCAATGTAGACCACATAGTTCACTGGCGTGAATCGACTCCAGCTAACCCACTCATCACAGCCTTCCTCGGAACCCCAACAGCAAAAGCTCTCATTCAAGTAGAATGCCGTTGTGCAGTGGCCCAGCTTGATGTCGCTCAGCCATTCCGTTATGATATTCAGAAACGCTGCGTTCAGTCCAATGGCAGCGCCTATCAGACTGACCACGATCCATGCCTGTCCTGCATCATATGCCTCAAAGAGTTTTGTGCGCCATCCGACCTTCTCTCCTTCGTCTGTGTATACAGTGCCGTAGAGTCGCCGTCGAGCCTTCCGTCGCTGCTGTTCCCGCGCAGCGTCTTGTACCCAGTCGATCGTCGTAAAGTCTTCATAACGCTTGATCTCAGCGATCTCTTCGGCAAGGGCAGCATCCGCGGGATTGATCTCCTCAGAGCCGCGCTCAAGTCCAGACAGATTAGACACCCTACGATGAAGGGAGCGGCTGGAGGAGTAGAAAGAGTTCAGGGAAGGCCGAGCGTTCGTTTCTGCGCCGGTGACGGCGGACCCATTCGACAGGCGCATAATCGATATTCGGTGCTCATATCATCCTTGCACAGTTCCAATACACCATGTGCTTCAAGCAGACAGGAAGTAGCACCTGAAGGGGTGAGGTAGGTATTAGCGTCGGGGATTGCTCGGAGATAAGCTAAATTGAAGCTCGGCGCGTTCACGGCGCGTCTCCCCACCATCCGTCTTCCTTGTTCTCTTACATTTTTGACATTCAGTATCTGTCGCCATTAGACAGTTCTAGTATCGCTTCCAAGCCGGTCTATCGAAAGTACACGCGAAGATGCCTTACAACAACAATCCCATTCCTCCATCGAAGGAGGTCACCGGCACAGTCACTCTACCACGTTCGTTCATCTTTGGGGTCCTACAGATTGACAAAAGAGCTGACAAATTTAGTTGCCCGTACGAAGAAGATTCTGTCCGCCGATGACGAGCTCTGTAGTGTAAGCAACAACGCTGCTTTCGCCATCACAATCGCGACAGAGCAGTTCTTGCAGTATCTCGTCGAACAGACACACAACGTGGTCAAAGCCGAGCGCAAGCCCCGTCGTAACATCCAGTACCGTGATGTTGCCAATGCGGTAGCTCGACATGATAATCTGGAGTTCTTGACCGACGTAGTGCCGAGGACGATGACTTACAAAGCACACAAGGAGAAGAAGACGAAGGAGCGAGAAAATGCATTCAAGGAGCAACAGGAGCGCAGGGCGAGTTCAGGACCGGTAGCGGCTCCAGGGGAGCCTGCTTTGGGGATGCAGACACCAGCGCCAGCTGAAGAGCAGAGAGAGGAAAGGCCGGATGTAATGGACATTGACGCTGTGGCGGGAAGTCCTGAGCAGAGGATGAACGGAATGACTAATGGCGGGCATGTGTAGAATCCGGCTGTCCCGTCATCTATGCTAGCGAGAAACGCGCGGCAGATCGCCGCAGCTAGACAATCAGCGCCAACAGCAGCAGATTCCATGACCGCGATTCGAAGACCAGGCAACTCTGGTTACAGATCGTCGCGTGCAAGAGATGAGGATGAGAGACTCAGGACAGTTCGGGACGGACTGCCGCAACGTCAGAGTATGATGCACGCCACCGCTGGATACGTTACACCTGGAGAGGATGTCGCTGATTTCATTGCAAGAGCGACTACGAGAGGACACACTACCCGGGAGATCAACAGGTCGATAGCAGTTTTTTGGCGCTCGTTTCGTTCGAGGTCGCAGTAGCGCCCTGCTATTTCCCTCGCGGACAGTATGACCTCTCGAGATTTCATGGTGGTCTCTTTGAGGGTAGATCTGCTGTTGTAACAACCACCCTGGACTCGCGGACTTGATCGTAGGGAGGCCGCGGAGCTACCTCGACCAAAGGTACTACTGGAACGGTTCTGCCACAATATCAAGTTACGTCCTTCTTCATTAGAGCGCTACTAGCTCACCAGGCTTCACCTTCTTGGCTCATTAATCCCATTTTTCCATTCCCTTGGAGCTCCAGGCCGCTCGACTTTACGAAAACTCGCCAATACTGTCAGAGCGTCGATTTCTGGCATAGTGTACCCCGCTGTGTCCAGTTGTTGGCCCATTGATATGGCCTCCTCCGTAGTCGCCTATGCATGAGTGTTATCACGGGGCTCGTCTCCGGCTCATTTGCAAGTATACGTCCTTCAGTCCATCGCTTGCCAGCCATTCACTTCACCTGTTCTCGATAGACTGCACTTGCGTAGCTCGTGTGCACGTCTGGGCTATGGGCACAGCTTGCGAGATCTTGCTGCTTGGTACAGCTCGAAGCGCCATATCAAGCGCAGCAGGACTTCTCCTTGCAGCAAGATAGGTTTGTTGAATCTCTATCGACATAGCAAGACTCAATGATAATGCTTCAGACACTTTCCATATATGCATTTGACGTCGCGAATGATCGCCACTCCGCATATAAGGCCGCCCAAGATGTTGGTGCTATCAAGACATCTCCACGGTGTCTATCTCAATCTACCTGTGGTATTTTATTCACAGCTCAGCTCGGCATTGTGCTTGAGAGTCGACCAATTATAGCTACGTGAGATGACCTCGAGCTGCTTTCGTCCGTTCTTTCCGCACCGAAGCGCCTTGTATGGCTACATCTGTCTTCACATATAACACCATATCCCTTCTCACCCCAGCTTCCTCCCCTTCCTACGATTGGTCCACATGGTACTCATCCTCGCGCGCTGACACTGTGTAAACTCCTGGGAACAATCACTGTAATCCATCTGCCACTATTAGCCCCCTTTCCTCCCAGGCGTATCCGTTCGACTTACAAAATTCTTCACGTTCTGCACCCCAGTCCCACCACACTGTTCCTTCGCAGGACAACTCCCCAATTTCCCCCCTTACTCTGCTTAGCATACGACGGCCCCTCCTGAGGCTTCGTATCATCACATCCATCCGACCCGCCACTTCCCCCTTGGAAAACATGTAGCAGCCCGAACCAATGCCCGACCTCGTGCGTCAACGTCGCCGCCTCCGTCGCCGGACCCCACGGCACGAAGCAGCCATCACCAATAAGGCCATTCTGGTCGAGGGGTTTGTCCGGCGCCGTCGGAAGGCTGCAGAGGCCGGAGGTGGCGCCTTCGATCATGTACACGTTCAGGGTCTGGTAGTTGCCGCGATGGAGCTGGGCTTGTTTGGCTGCTTTGGCGGTGTCGATGTCTTTGGCCCAGGTGGTGTTGACGGTGGTGGAGATGCCTTGGATGGTGAATTGGAAGCCGGCGGGTTTGAAGTTGCGGTTTAGGGTTGCGATCTTGGCTTCGACGAGGGCTTCGGGGGGCGTGTTGAGCGCTTGGGAGATGATAACGTGCACTTAGAGATTGACTTGAGTCACGGCTTGGATTGCGATGTCGCTGCTAGTTGGTGGTGGGTTGGTGATGGCTATGTCGAGGGTGTCGGAGGTTGTGTCGTTGTTGGAGCAGTCGAAGCAGAGTACGGCACTGGGGATCAAGCCGATAAGGAAAGGAACTGGGAGTCTCATATTGAATCGATAGGCTGTTCAAATGATCTCGGGAAGGTTTTTGGAATGTGTGTTTGTACTTGCTCGAGAAAGAGGACTCATCCTACCTTGTATGCTCCACTTGTGCCTCGCAACCATGAAGAAAGACTTACCTGGAGCACTACCTATTCTGCGTGCTGTTAGATACTCGGGCAGTGCACTACCAGGAGATGCCTATCCCAATGGCAGCTGAGTGCCATGTGGGGATGTGTAATGTCAGCAACGGATGCGGGACGCTGTCCTATCCGGCACCTGAGATCTATCGTCCTTCCCCGTACATACGAGGGACAAATTTTCGTCGTTCATGCCTAGAACTTCTAGAGCTGCCATTGACAATGCAAATAAGCGCGTAATCAAATCAAGGGAAAGGATGAAAATTCGCAGGGGCTGACTGGTGGTGGAGCATTTCAGCTGAGCAGAGCTGAACGGCTTGTCGTGGATCCGCACCGAGCGACTGCCAGCAAGCACTACTTTGCCTCAGTTACGCATGAATGACTGCTATAGGTCACACAACAAGGTCCAGGTCCTCTTGCGGAAGGATTCATTTCATACATTGCTTGGCGTTGTATCTTACTCATCCACTTCAGCGTCCAAACTTCTTAACCTCCTAATCTCAGCGACCAAATCCTTCGCCTCACTACCGCCATCACAGTGCTTCCACTCTCCACCATCCCTCACGCACCACTCCTTCCCATCAACCCTAACCGTACAGCTCGTCGTGACATTCGCCTTTGCACTCCTCTCCACACTACTCCTCAACAAATCAATGCCCTTCCCCATATGCTCATCACTCGCGCAATTATTCAGCTTCTCAAAACTAATGCCATGCTCCAACGCACAATCCTGCACCAGACTCTTCTCCGGGATCTCCTTGAACTGCCTCGTCATGCACATCGTGAAACCTAGATAGATCTTCGGATCCGGGTATATCTTCGCAGCGCAAAGTTCCAGGATATTCCCCAAGCACTCGCCAGGCCCGTGCATACACGCCACGCCATCGTCCTCATCCGTCGGTTTCCCAATATAGCTCAGCGTGAAATCCACCTCTCGACCCACCGTCTGCATGGACGGCAAAACGAGGTCTCGCAAGCAATCGCGAGCATCGGGACATTTGGACATGATGTGCGCCTCGAGCGGGATGTGGCGCTTGGGGCGGAAAGCGGGGTCGTCGTCGCCGTAGATGATAGCGTAGCCGAGGGCGAAGAGCATGGTGCCGATGAGTAGGGTCGAGATGGCGCCCACGATGGATAGGATGATGTTATGCACGAGCGTCATGGTGCGCCCTTGTTTCGTGTGTCGCCATGCGGCGTTGTATTGCTTGTGAGCTTCGATGTGGGCGTCACGGGTGCGGTCAACTTCGGTGCGGAGGTGCGTGAGGGCGGACTCCTCCGTGTGGTTGGTGGTGGAGATAGGGAGAAGTGGCGCTTTTTCGGGGTCGGATGTTGTGGCCATGATGTTGGATTGATCGAGTGACTGGTGTGGTGGAAGATCTTGTAGAAGATGGAGACGGGAAGTGTTTCGACTTCTACTTCTGACAAGGCGGCGACTTTTGATCCCTGAATGTTTGCAGATGAGGTCAGTCGCCCCTCGGCTGGTTCGGCAGAAGCGGCTGCGCCCGGCCAGATCTATTGGAGAAGTGGAGAAAAGGAACTCCTGTCACGTGCTGTTCATTACCTCAATGTTATAGCACCCAACAATGGCACCACAAGAGCGATCACGTTGAACGGATTGTTGCAACTACGAGTATCGAATGCCGTTGTAAAATTATTCTAGCATCGGAATTGGGCGAAAGACAATTACCACTAGCACCTAACAACTCTAACTGATCCCTTCTTGCTTTGCGACCTCATACTGCTCATCCATCAATAAGACGCCTTCACGAGACACGCCCATGCTCCTTTCATCCCATCAACACGCCAGAATTGTTCGGAAGCATTCCCTTTCTTTCTGCTACACGCCAGTCGTTCGAGCCGCAGTGAAAGTAAGGACTTTCGTAACCGCTGTCAGACAGGCAGTCTGGCAAGCTGAAAAGCTCGTCACGGTTGGAGTGATCGGGCAGAAAGTATTGCGGTCTGGGATCGTGGTCCGGATCTTCTTCGTACTTGGCCCGTGCTTGTTACATCTGCCCGTGTATGGAGGGCATAGCGGATCTTTGCGAGTGACTGTAGCCTTGAAGCAATCACAATTCGACGTGCCTGACTGTGTATACGTGGTAGTTGCACAACCGGTCGGACAAGCTGTCGTGCATGGCTGAGTTGAAGTGACCGTCGGCGTAGTGGGGCATGCACTGTTTGGACCGGGAATCGTGGTGGTCCGCTCGGCGATGCACATCAGCTGGATGCAAAAGGATGTGTCGAAGGCGCAGCTCTGACTAGCCTGCACTGTAGATGTTGCAGTATAGCATTTGCAGGTGTCTTGCGCGCTGCTGTTGTTTAGCATGTTCACCACCGTAAAGGATAATGACAACGTGCATGGCGATAGTAGCAATGGCTAAGAGTCCCAGGTACAGAAGCTGCATGATGTTGTGATGGTGAAGTTGGAATGTCTGTCGCTTGCAATCCGTGAGAATAATGTGTGGAATAGATTACCCAGGTTTTTGGGCAGGAAGGTGCAAAGGAGAAGTCGTCATAGCATTTATATTCCACAGTGATCTATCAGTGATCGACGTTAATGTACATTTCGCAAACCCGAGCGACCGGTTATGCCTCCGAGGCTAGTCCAGTAGAATACAATGCTCGAGCCGCAACATTAGGTTTGTCGAGCCTGTCAATACCAAGACGCGCTACTTCGGCGATGAGGGTGGTCTGTCCCCTGGGGCTCCGAACTGGGGAGAGAGAGGGTCAGGTGAGTATTGACCTGCTTCTTGGCGTTCCGCATGGAATGCAAGCAGGTAAGGGGGACTACCAAGCATAGGTTATTGTCACGGCAATTTCGGTTGTGCCAATGCTCCGATTTGCCGCTGCTGGTAGTATCTGCTGCATAATTGAATCCTCTCGACTTCGTTCAATGGAAAGCTTAGCTCGATTTCGGCTGCTTCGTGCCGTATTTCGATCGCGATGTGATCCTGTTACCAACACCACCCTTTGACATGTCAGCAAACAAACTAATGGACCCCGCCTTGGCTACATACCAGATCGAGAGCACCTCGTACTAAATGGTATTTAACACCTGGACAGTCCTGAGAACGTCCTCCGCGTACCATGACTACCGAATGCTGCTGCACATTGTGGCCTGCCAGAGGTTGTCAGCGCTTTGTCCTATAAGGCCGGCCACAGCTCGAATTCTTGACTCACCCTCTCCTGGTATGTACGCAGTGACAACAGTGCCACTGCTCAACCTAACTCTTGCAACTTTTCGCTCCCCCGAATTTGGCTTCTTTGGCTTGACTGTACCGACCCTCAAGCAGACTGCCTTCATTTGTGGATGGTTTGCGACCGCAGGAGAAACCGGACGTCTAGCTGGCTGACCCTTTCGAGCTCCACGCTTGATTTGCTGAAACGTCGCCGACCGTGGCGTGCTTGAAGAGAAAGGTTGGAAAGCGGGCTTGGTCTGGGAGTTCGAGATCGCTGGTATTGGGCATTTCGCACGTGCCGACAGTGCTGTCGACCTCGTCAACGTTCTGATTGGTATTGAAAACATGTTGATTTTTGTGTAGAGATTCTCTGAGGGAGGTCCGGTGCGAATGCGATTCGGGTCCTGCGACTGAACTCGAAGGTAATCATGACTGCCGCAAAACTTCGGAGCTGCCGAACGAAGCTGACTAAGCAAAATATAAGTTTCGAGATATACAGTTTTACGTTTCAATCTGCATAATTACACATCATCGCTATGAACTTGCTACAGGCTGACAGAAGATTAGAGAGGAGATTTGTATTTGCACATATATATACATAGAAATCCCTTCAGTGTCGTCGTGCAGCTTGATCGAAGCTGAATTGCGCGGTCCTGCGGATGCATGCTTCCCAGTGAGAGGACACAGATTCTCATTTCCGCGCCGCTAACCTTAGCTTGAGCATTCCGCATTTGGGGAATCCTTTTTCTGTCCTCGAATTCCACCCTTGCTGTCGATATGCTAGCCCGTACTGCGGATCGGCCGCTGGAAAATACGACCTCACTAGAGGCTCGACGACTAAGCACTACACTGACAAGCTGTCCCTTGACACATGAGCATAGTCGTCTATCCTCAGGGCTGCTTGCTTGGCTGCTCATTGTTGGTTCACTACCGCGTGACGGGCGTATGAGGATTGAGTGTCGGCCAACAGGCGATGATCGGATGAAACAGGCTGTCGAAGCTCATGGAGTCCCACTCAGGAAGACAAGCACCGATGCTTGTCAATGTATATGTGCGTCCAGATAAGGTGTAGCTAGTTCATGTTCGCTCATTCCCCTCTTGCTTCCCTCTTCTCGATGAGAGAGGCGTGATAACCACTTCGACGCCGGTGCGCTGGCCTTCATTTTTAAAACCCAGGAGTTGTCCGATGTAGCCCTGAGGTTTCGGGACAGGACACTCCCGCTTCAGAGCATCCTGTTGCCCTTCAGTCGGGCTAAAGGCGTTCTGCGATTCTTGTGAGGATACTCTCCGCCGCTTCTTCCGCACGACCTCTCCATCTTCAGTGTATTGACGTCGGTCGACCGGACATGGCAGAAGATGAGGAGCCCCTACTACGAGGAATGAGACTGCTAGACAGCCAGTGAAGAGCGTGGAGGTCGAGCGCGACCGAGGATGTAGGTAGGGAGGCATCGTGCAGTGGTTCGCTCGACGGCTTGGTGAAGTCCGGAGATAGTCGTCCAAGGGTCTGACAAGTTAATGCGTTAGCCCCATGGTGTCCGAAAGCGATGGAGAAGTGTGGGCTGGTGTGAAGATGTGGACTTGTTAGCGTTCAAGATTGCTGCATGGCGTTCGATAAAAGTCAAGGGTCGCTCCGCTTGGCGCCGGCTAGACTTTCCACAGATCGAGTAAGAGCTTCCACGTGCCAGCTCATCTCTTGGACAGTCTTATCCAGTGTTTTATCAACACGGTAGGTTTCTTTCTATTTTGCATGCTTGCATGGTATATGCTGTTAGAATAAAATGTATGCTATCGTTGCAGTCTCTGTCAATCAATGCTGCCAAGGATGCGCTGATAACGAAGGAGCATGATCCATGCTGTTCTGCTTGATGGAATCGATGTCCGGGATTGCGACATTTCGCAAGCTGCATATCAACGCCCGCTATGGCTGGCCAAGTGCCACCGCCATGTGCCACCGCCGGAACCACGATTTGAATGTAGGTCCATGCTGGTGGGTATATTTGAGAGTGCTTGTCCCCGATTCCAAAAGCTTAGTGTGCTCTTCCGATTTGACCACAAGTCTGCTGCTAACAAGGCACCGCCCAAACTACAACACGACCACTCTCTCCACATACTCGAAGCAAGAAACAGTATGAAGACGACTCCATTATATCTGGTGCTCTCAGCGGGTCTGCTCATTACCACAACCACAGCGAGACCAGTCCCAACGCTTCGTCAAACGTATCTCGACCCCTTACCGGCTTGCAACTGGGACCCAACATACACATTTGCTACCTCATGGTCATGGTTGATAGGGCTTTGCGATGACGTCCATTCAGTGGACTAACGCCTGGACTGAGAAGCCACAAGCAAAACTCTGGTCGACACACCACCGCCTAGCAGTCAGCCACATGCCTGAACGTTGACCGCAAGGCGCCACTCCGCCCATTGGGATGAGGCACGTGTCTTCCTATTCGGGATGCAAGGCATCCAGAAGGAATTATGGATTCACGCGTCGTACTTTTCATGACCATTCGATGTCTGCTTGGATCTGAACGCTACACCCGAGAACATGCTGCTCGATGCACACAGAATAATGTTGGGCTCTGAGCAATTAGTGTCAGACGGAGCGGACATGGCGGAGCCGCCCCGTGGAGCTGGGCGTTCAGCGACCGATTGAGGCTTGTCTGCTTCTTGGAAACAAGCGCATCTTTGCGCAATTTTATGACATTTACGAAGACACGACACGAACGTATGATATCAGATAGAATATCGCAATAAGCAACATAATGTTTCTATGCTAGCTTGTCTTTCGCACGTGAACGACCGATTGCGCCTCTCCGCCATCGGTAAGGACCCTGCCGAGTCCCCCGCACTCACACCACTCTGCAGCGCTCTCAAAAAATTTCCCCTCCACCACAATCGCCAATCTCAGCTCCAAACCACAACCACCATGGCACCCTCAGCAGTTGACCCAGTTCCCGAATCCGAGGTGGATTCCACAATTCTCACACTCCGCAAGACCTTGACATCCGAATCCTCACCACTCGCAGCCCGGTTCCGGGCCCTCTTTTCCCTCAAACACCTCGCCTCGACATCCCCGCCCACTTCGCAGACCATCCCCGCAATCGAAGCCATCGCCGCAGCCTTTGCCTCCCCCTCCGCGCTCCTTAAGCATGAACTCGCATACTGCCTGGGCCAGACGCGGAACTTTGCAGCGGTACCGCACCTGACGGCCGTGCTAGAGAATCGACAGGAGGACCCCATGTGCCGACACGAAGCGGCGGAGGCGTTGGGCGCACTGGGACACGAGGGGAGCTTAGATCTGCTCAAGGAAAAGAGGGACGACGAGGCGGAGGAGACGGTTGTGCGTGAGACGTGCGACATTGCCGTGGAGAGGATCGAGTGGGAGCACGGGTCACTGAAGGCACAGGAGAAGATCAAGGGGAGTGATTTTGCTAGTATTGATCCTGCGCCGCCGACGGCGATGTTGGATGGGCGGGCTACGGATGCTAGTATTGAGGAGCTGGAGAGGGTGTTGTTGGATGCGAAGAGGAGCTTGTTCGAGAGATACAGGGCTATGTTTGCGCTGAGAGATCTGGCGAGTCCCCCGGATTTGAGGACTGCGGTACCGGCGGTGCAGGCGCTGGCGAAGGGTTTTGGGGACAAGAGTGCGCTGTTCAGGCACGAGATTGCCTTTGTGTTCGGCCAATTGAGCCACCCGGCAAGCATCCCAGCGCTGGTCAAGTGTCTCGGCGACCAGAAGGAGGAGAGCATGGTCAGGCATGAGGCAGCCGAGGCGCTTGGTAGTCTAGGAGACGAAGAAGGCGTTGAAGACGTCTTGAAGCAGTTCGTTGACGATCCAGAGCAGGTCGTTCGCGAGTCGATCATCGTGGCGTTGGACATGGCCGAGTTTGAGAAAGCCGGCGATAAGGAATATGCGACTGTTCCCGTTACTGCAGTCGCTGCTTAAGCCTATTTGGTTCCCGGGGCGCTGTATATTAGAGGTCGGATCTAAAGATACCAAAAATGCATAGATCTTCGTTCAATTGTTCTGGTTCCAGCGATGTGAGCAGTCGCATACGTAAAAGATGGTGGATCCCTCGTCAGCGCTTCGGAGTTGCATCTCGTAGTAGCTGACCTCCTCGCGGCCGCACTTGGGACAAGTCTCGCGAGTTCGGGCGTACTTTTGCGACTCGTCCTGTTCGCCTGTTTGAATATCTGATCGCTTGGCTCGCAAGGAGGACGGGAAAGCACCCGGCTTTGAGGAGGTGATGATTGTTTTCTCAGAGGTGTCTAACAGTCTATCAGTCACATAAGACTAGATGAATTTAAAGCTGTTGATACTGACCTTTGCATACAGCCCCACAAATGGAACAATTGAGGTCAGTCTGCTCAGGCCCTGTCGCCCGGTCAAGCAAGTTGCCACAGTCGGTGCAGAACACCAGTGAACCTATCGCAGACATTACGAGAATGAGATGGTGTCTTTATCTAAGCCACGGAAGATGCGAATGCGTCAAACTCACTTCCAGATATTTGACAAGCACCTGGATCTGCAGAAGAATTTCATTTGGCTTCGATGTCTTGGCCGCATGCGGCTCTGCGGGATGACCCTGACCAATCACAGCAATTCTGCACAACTCCGGCAGTCGCGACCACATGCCACGCTGCCTTCTCTATCTGGACAGTTACCTCATCCTCGCCGCATAGCGAAGTCAAAGTGTTCGAAAAGGATTCAGATTGGGTCGCGTATATATACAGCCCCTTTGTGTACCTTTTGAGCGCAGAGACTGTTTAATCAGCTGCCGAGCGGACGTTCTCCACCTCTCAACTAGCTTTCAATAACCACATCTATCTGGATTGGTATCGAAGCCATGGAACCATACAGGTCTCCTTGCAACTTATAGCCTATACGAGATCTCATGGCGGACGACGGCCGTCAGGCAATCCAGAATGGTCTCGGACCACGGCGGAGAATAGCGACAGTGGACGAGGCACTGGCATTTACGCCACTCTCGTCTTTAATACCATTCAATCCTGGAGTCGTGCCTTCGCCGGTAGCATGGAACAGTACGGCACCTTTGAGACTACTCTCGAGCGAACAAGCAGCGTCAGCGAACAGGATTCTGTCCTTGTTAGATAAAGAAGCAAGTCGAGCAGAGACGGCGTCTGGACGACTTAAAAGGACTCTTGGAGATGTGCGCAAATTGTTGAATACAAAAGGCATCTCACAATAGTACGGCCGCCTGATCCTAATGTGTAAACATAAATTGACAATTTGTAGCAAGTTAAAAACACCGTCGCACCTCGCAGCAGAGGCCCCTCAGAATGCCTCCTCGAAGGTAACTACATCCATTTCGCCTCAGGATCGACTTGGACAGTTTGCGCACAAGCTTCTAGAGGACTCCAGGACTCCAAATAGCCAGGGTACTCCGGTCTCCACGCCTGCACATGCTAGCGCGAGACAGCCAGCGACTTCACATTCACATGTGAGGTCACAACTTCCCGACAATGCGCCACCTCAATCTAGTCCACTCACACCTCTACCGAGCTCTTTGCGATCACCTCCCAAATTTCCTGCTCCTTCTGCGCCGTCAGCAAGTTTGACCAACGGTGATGCGACGCCAGCGCCTCAGGCAATCCTTATCAACAATCCAGTGCTTTCGCAAGAAGCGCTTGCGCAGTACCATTGGGGTCCGGAGCCTGAGGTTCGCAATTATGCGAAACCGCAAGTGACAAATGGAGTCGCAGAAGCTCCACCTGACAGAACAGCTCTAGCAGATCAACGTCAAAAGGCAGAAGCGGTAGTGTCAAGATTGACGATGCTCACGACCGATATTTTTGAAGCTGAAATTGATGTTCAATCTGACGAGCAGCGCGCCAATGAAATTTTCACCGTAGTCGATACCAGCGAGGGTAGCACAGTCGTCCTCACAGCCGCTATTCAATCCGCATTGGATAAAGCCGTCATGCTGGTCTTGAAACACCGTGCTCTGAATGACGTCCCGGTTGACGATACGGTCCGACTACAGAAACTCTGCTTCAACACTATCAAAGCTACGGAAGACAGATACCTGAGCATAGGTGACGGCTGGGATGAATCTGACATTAGCGAATGGATTTCAAAATTGGCACTTGCCGATCAAGCGCTTACAGCTGCTCGAACAATCTTGCGCATCATGGGCTCCGGCATCGAAGACAAGCAACTCTTTTCGGAGGATATCTTGACAACTCTACTGGGCTCTATCAAGCATATTGTGGAGACGCTGGTCGTCTCAGTGGTTGATCTCAGGTCCAGTAAAGAAGAAGACAGCCCATTCCGCATCGCATACAAGAATCGTGCTCGACTCGGTTTGTTCTTCAGATCGGTTGGTAAGGTGGTTGGACTTTTAGGGAATGTGTTCTTCAAGGTGGATATGGATGAGACTGCAGTCACGGCAGTGGAGACCCTATGCACCACTCTGATCTTTGTCGAAAATGCCCCATCTGAGGCAGAGTCCGCGATCGGTATCCAGACCTTCGAGACTCTCCGCCGAGTCGCCATGGATGCTCTTGCCAAGCTTTTTGCAAGAAACAAGGATCAGCGCCAGTCCATATTCGACGATATCCTCACTTCTTTGGAGCGCCTTCCTGTGGGTCGACAAAGCGCACGACAATACAAGCTTTCCGATGCTAAGCCCATACAATTGGTCTCGGCCTTACTCATGCGACTGGTCCAGACCAGCACAATGATCGGAGAAGCTCACGCGATCAACACGAAACGTTCTCAGAGTCCTGACAGTGAGGATGAGAACAGTGAAGAGGATGCCGACTTTGACAGCGCCGACGAGAGCGACGATGGCAAGCCACGAAAGCGTAAGCAGAAGTCTAGACTCAAAGATGGAGATAGCGCCGATCTGGAGACTCTAGTCATGCCCTTGTACGATGCCGCGTTGAACCACGCGAGATACATCACGCAATTCCTTGTATCGAGAGCTCTCAACTCAAGCAAGTCAAGTGGTGAACCGTATCGGAATCTGCTCGACATCTTTGTTGAGGATTTTATCAACGTCCTTGGTAAGACCGATTGGCCAGCCGCTGAATTGCTTCTTCGCCAGCTACTCACTCGCTTCTACGACATAACAGAGAACCCCAAGAGCTCCGCGCCATCCAAAGCCATGGCGCTTGAGCTGATGGGTGCCATGCTCACAGGCATTACCGATCTACGCCTGCACACTTCGGAAGTCTTTGAGAAGCACAACGAAGATAGCGTTGTATTCCAGGATCTGAAAACCATACATGGCGCAATCACTAACGACGAAGCTACGGATCGTGATACGTTATCGCTTCATGGTCCGTATCGAGCATTGGTTGAATATCTCCGCATTCGTGCAAGCGCGGAACAGCAGGATGCCAACATCTCCACAGCATTGAGCTACCACTTCACACAATGGGCTCAACAGATCATTAAGCCATATGCTCGCGAGTCTTCGGAACCTCTGCAGACACACCCGTCGGACGTCACGACAGTCATTGCTCGTGCAATCAAAGACCCACTCCACTACGAGCTTGACGGCACTGTTCTTTCCATCGGTACCGACGAGGCTAGACTTGGTGCCGCTTTGGTTACTTTGCGACTCCCAACCTGCAGGCTATTCAACAAGATCTTCAACAAACTCCTGACGTCCATGAGCAGTGACCAGGCTTCTTTGAGAAGCAAGAGTCTTCGCAGCGTCGAGGACGTCTTGCAGAAAGACCCCTCACTCCTCGATCGAGGCACGTTAGTGCTTGCAAATATCGTACGCTGCATGACTGACGCATCGCCCCAAGTCCGCGACGCCGCACTCGGTCTGCTGTCTACTTGCCTGCAATTGAGGCAAGGACTTGACGTGAACGCCTTCGAGCACATCCTACGACGCACTAATGACAGTGCAAGTGGTGTCAAAAAGCGTGCAATCAAGCTTTCCAAGGAGATATACTTGAGGAATGATTCGATTCCCATGCGATCCAAAATTGCTGATTCGCTCATCCACTGCATATCTGACATCGAAGCATCGGTTGTCGAGCTAGCACGGCAAAGCATCGAGGACATCTGGATTTCCCCTTACCACAGTCTGGTCAAGTCGGAGACTGACGATGCGCGAGCAAAAACGAAGATTGCCCAGCAAACTTCGCTCATTGTCGAGACCGTGAGACGCAGTCCTGACGTGATTGAGGTTTTGCAGGATCTGCTTGAGGACGTCATGTCACCCAAGTCTAAGGCTTCTGCGAATAACATTGCCGTCTGCAAGTCGTTTGTTGTCCTCATGGTGGACGCTATCGTAGACGAAACTGCTTTGCCGAGTAAGCCTCCACGAGCTGTGACCATGAAGACGCTTTCTATCTTCGCACAAGCGCGACCTAAGCTCTTCACATCCGCTCAACTACAGCCTCTACTGCCATATCTCAAGGATCTACAATCCACAGACGATCTCGATGTGTACCGCTACACAATTATCATTCTCAGATGCACTCTACCTCACATCTCTAACCTGCCGCAGAATGTGTTGACCGAAACTCAATTTTCCCTCCTCAACAGTGTCGCTAAGCTGCCAACAGCGGAGCTGAAGGAAGCCACTACTTGTCTTTGGACTCTATCAAAGATGTCCGGTGCACCGGAGAGGCTCATCGCACTCACCAGATCCTCTATGGACGGACTCCAGAAACGGCGCTCCCTGGACTTGACCAACGCGCAGACGGCTAGACAAGTTGAGAAGCTCCTACTCCTGGTCGGACACTGTGTCAGTGCTTTCGATCTTGACAAGTACATGTCCGAGTTCAAAGCTATCTCTCTTGGCACGGAAGCGAAGCAAGTCGTTTCGTTAGCAATGAACATCGTCTGCCCACTCACGAGTCCCAAGAGTCCAGCCAATATCAGATCTATGGCTCTAGAGTCCCTGCTTTGCATGTGCAATGCATGGCCGGAGCAGTACAAACGAGAAGATGTTTCTAAGGCGATACAGCTCGTCTTCTCGTCGGAAAGCGAGACTCTAGAGCTTGTACTCATGACGGCATGGCGAGACCTCTACATTCCGGGCAACGACAGGCGTCCCATCGAAGAGAAGGGCGCAAATGGCAATAAGCCAGCAATCGGTGCCGAGAGGATCGAGCAGACGTATAACGCATCTGCTCGTGATAGTGCTTCGACTGGACTCGCGCAGCGCTTCATGCCCAACATCATCAAGGTTGCACTCAATGCGACTAGCGAGCTCTCGGTCATGGCAGCACAAGTAGTCATCAACATCATGAAACTCGGAATGTGTCACCCCCGAGAGCCAGGTGCCGCTTTGGTAGCTCTGCAGACGTCACCGGATGTCGCAGTGGCCAAGGCCGCTGCCGAGATGTACTCGGACCTTTTCAGCAAATACGAGAGCATCTTCGAAAAGGAGACGGTACGTGCATTGCACCAATCTTTCGGCTATCAACGCAAAATCGTCAAGGACGTCAAGGGCTACATTGGTCAGCCTCCTGCTCCCAAGCTGCACCTTTTCTGGGAGACTTTGAAGGGATGCAGTGCAAAAGTCCGTAAAAAGTTTCTCACTGGTATCTGCACACAATTGGACTTTGAGCACGGAAAGCTCGATCTTTCTAATAAGACGCCGATCCATGTAGAGCTTGCTGGGTTTTGCGTGCAGAATCTGGCACTTTTCGATTATACGCTGCACGTTGACCTTATGACACTCGTCGACGGTCTGGAAAAAGTATTCTCTGCCACTGGCACTGCAGTTGCACACGGAATTGAAGGATCGCTGCTGAACAACACAATTGATGGCGTTGACCGGCCAGCCATTCCGATCCAGACAAATGGCACCGCCGATGCGTATGGAGTATCTGGTCCAGACGGTGCCTCACTGCCCATTCGCGAGACGACTACACTCCCACCTGATGTCACCACTGTTGCAGTCGCTAGCATCAAGCCCATCGACCCTACCATCCTTCGCTCTCTTGCCGCTGGCTCCCAAGTTCTCCTACTACTATATGAGCTCCGAACTTACCTTCGCCGTCTCTACTCGCTGTCCAAGCCGCCGGGCGCCCTCCGTGGCCGTCCCAGTAAAGACCCGTCCAAAGCAAAGGACAAAGAAGAGAAGGCCAAGCCTCCACAGCGCGTGCCTAACGCCACGTACATGACCGAGCGCTTCTTGGCCCGGTCCGAAGAGATTCTCAAGGCGATCGAATCAGAAGACGGCCAGCGACGGATCTGCCTTCAGTTCCAAGAGAAAATAAGTGTGGACGACGAAGTGAAGGTCAAAGCTGACGACGGTGATGATACCCTCATGGAGGATGACAGCGGCTTGCTTGGCGGGATCCTGACATATGGGGGATTTGGCGAGAGGACACCGAGTGTGGATGGCGATGAGAGCAGCGCGACTGGCACGCCGGCGAAGAAGCGGAAGCGGAAGAGCGCTACGCCTGCTGGGACGCCCAGGAAGCGGAAGAGGAAGAGCATGGAGGAGGATGATTGGGAATAGGGTTCTGGTCATGCTCCGCCAAGTGCAACAAAAAGGAAGAGCGCAAGACTGGCGAGAACTTCCTAGAGATGGACGTGCAAGGGGAAAGTGCATCACTTGGGCTCTGTCGCCGTCTAGAGATGGCATTGAGCCACTTGCTTGCGGTGCGACGAGCACAATACAACATTGCTGTGGTGCAGCAAGACAGGAAGAATTGCTTACGAGTTTCCGACACTAGATCTGGAGATTGTATATTAGATAGTACATTTTACAGACTGCGCTAACACAAGCGCATTGACACGATCATCTATCCTCATGACCCATTCGCTATGCAAGACTGTATCTGTACATCCTCTCACGGCCTCGAAGCGGCATCCTTGCCGACCTCAGCAACGCCGTTGTCAACTGCGTCATGGAGATGCTTTGGAATCTCCAGCTGGGCCGCCAGGCCAGAGGGTTTCTCCTGTTCACCACTCTGTGCATGTTTCCCATCTCGAGCTCGTCTTACAAGTTCCGCAGCCCTCTCGTACAACGGTCCAGCATTCGAAGGCGTCTTCTCCTCTTCCCCAAGAACGTCCGGCTCCGTGAGACTCTCATCCAACACCTCCGCCTCATTTCCCTCTTCCCCCTTCGTGACCATTCCCCCTTCACCCTCCTCGTCTTCGTCCTCGTCATCCTCATCCTCCTCCACATCCTCTTCCTTCCCCTCCACACCCGCAGCCTCCGCCCTCGCCCGTCTCCTCATCTCCAGCCTCTTATTCTCCAAACTCAACCCCTCAAGCACCTTCTCGATCCTCTCCTCCACCCGCCTCTTCACCTCCTGCGCCACAGCCCTCGTGCTAAAGATTCCGGCAAACCGATAACTCAACCACAGGTACACAACAATGGCCTTGTGCAACTTTTCCAACTCCCTCAGGTACGGTCGCGACATCCTCACTTCCTCCTCGAGCAGCTCGAGCGGCATTTCCGCTATATCGTAGAGGGCGCCGCCGGACTGTGTCTCGACACATCGCGCCAAGGCAGGGATGAGAGCGGACCAGAGATCTTGGTCAGAAAAGGAGGCAGGGGTGGCAGTGAAGATGGCGCGGTCCGTGATGCTGAGGTTGCGGACCGGTTCGATGAGATCGGCGAGCCAGAGGGCGTCGCGGAGGCCACAGAGATGGAAGCGGGAGTTGAGCTGGGCGAGCTCGGAGAGGCGCAGGAGCACGTAGCTGAAGGGCGTGCCGGGCGGGAAGTACTGCGTGAAGCGGTCGACGACGGAGCCCGGGAAGAAGAGACCGGCGGTTTTGATGGGAGGTGGGTCACGGCGCAGGGCTTTGGAGATAATGGGGTAGTCTTGCTTTTCGAGAGTGGTGACGAGGCCGATGTTGGAGGGATCGTTGGGCGGTGGTTTGGGGGGGTTGGAAGGGTCGGCGCCGGGATGGGAGATGGCGAGGGCGCGCTCGTACATGGAGGGCGCAGAGGTGGGTTGGTATTTGTATCGGAGGGAGTCGTCGGGGCTGTCGACGTTGGCCTCTGAGACGAGGTTGACGTCGGCGGAGGTCTCGCCTTTGATTTCTGAGAGGTCTTGTTCGGCTTCAGAGGCGGTGGTTGCGGCGTGAGCGGTCTTGTAGCGGCCTGCGCGACCGGCGATCTGCTTGATATCTGCAAGCGGTATAGTCTTCCTTTCTTGGCCGTTGAATTTGGTAGAAGTCTCGAAGATGACTCTTTTGATGCTGAGGTTCAGACCCATGCCAATAGCATCGCTTGCGACAAGGTAGTCGTAGTCATTGTCAGGATCGTTGAAAAGGCGGGCTTGTTGGGCTCGTGTTTCTGGTGGTAGACTGCCGTAAACAGTGGCGACCTTCTTACCAGTCTTCTTCTCAATAGCTTTGCGCAAGGCGTGAATCCCCATGACGCTAAAGCTAACTATACAGTCACCCTTGCGCAGCTTGTTGAGATCTCCATCCAGACTTTGCTTGTCCATCTCAAGCGGCGACAGACGCTCATAGGTGTGGATGATAGGCTTCTCACCGATCATGGCGCATAGCTCCTGGATAATAGGGACAGTGCGTGCCTCTCCACACATGTGCACCTCCTTCGCTTTTACGCCGAGCAAAGCCTGCGTCCATGCCCATCCACGATCTTCACTACCCAGCATTTGGATTTCGTCGATTACTGCAACATCAACTTGTCTGTTGAGGTCCAGCATCTCCACTGTGCAGCTCGATATAGCAAACGCGGGGTCCTTGTCCGGTGCCCTTCTCTCCTCACCAGTGACTAACATTGTCCTCTTGCCCTTTGCATTCATGCGCATGTAGACTTCATGGGCAAGCAAGCGCAGCGGACCAGCGTACATCCCGCTGTCTGAAGCCTCCAAGCTCTTCAACGCATGATAGGTCTTACCAGAATTAGTGGGCCCTACGTGTAGATGTATCTTTCTTTGTAACTTTCTGGTTCCAGGATACCACTCCACCGGGTAGCGGAGATCTGCGACAGCTTTCTGGTTCTGGATGTCGGACTCTGTGAATCGCAGCCCACTGACGTACCCATAGAAGCCGTACTTCAACTTGGCTTCGAGGCCTCGTCGCCCTTTCTTCCCATATTCTTCCTCCAGCTCCCGATAAAACTTGCCCTCCTCTTTGCTCCACGCGCGCCTAGAGTTGTGGACTGTATCGATAAAAGCTTCCAGCGTTGACTTGAGAGTATGCCCTTCCTTCTCGATGTACGACACAATCGGAGCAGTTTCCAATTCCTTTCCGATGTACCTGATTGCCTTTGGAAGTGCGATATGCATTGGAATCCGGCTACTAGATTGTCCAGAATCTGGCATCCTCCCAGAGTGACCATCTCGCCTCCGGTCGGATTGAAATTTCCTGGGTAATCTTGGGTTGTCCGAATCGTGCTTTCTGACAGGCCTCGAGTTGGGCGGCCGGCCGCTGGCATTGTCTTGCCTCCTGCGCTCATCGGCTTCTGATAAATCGACCACTCGTTTACTGGCACTCCGAGCCGAAGCGAATGTTCGGAACACGCCATTAGATCGTGGAGAATGTCGAAGCGGTTGAGGTCCACCATATTTGCAGAACAGACATATGCTGCTCGCGTGGCGGGATGCTCGCATGTAGAAAGATCCGGCGGTCCAGTACAGTGTTGAGAGCCCAAATTCCAAAAGACGGATTCTTTCGCTACAAAGCAGAAAACAAGCCGTCCGAGACAGCAGCTACTAGGTTTATGTCAGATATGTCTTGAATGAAAAAAGTAGATATCATGATGAAAGCTCGCGGAGGTCTTGGCCGAAGGTATTTCCCTTTTGGGAGCTCCTCCACCGATGTCATGGCACCCGCCGCGGTGAACAGTCGGGCTTCCATGTGTTTGATCGACATTATCAAGTCTCCCTGCTCCCCATAATATCGAGCTGCCTTTTCACAACAGAAGAGAATCATGTTAAGGGCATAACAATATCAATCGAGCGAACGAAGCGCGACAATCCCCTACTTAGACTGGACGTCTCTGAAGCCCTGCCCCCGCCATGGGGCTCTCCGTAATTGACGCCCAGCGGGACCGTGAGTGAGGGGCATGCTGAAATAGATCCCAATGCTCATGCTAGTACAGTGATTATCCAGACGCTGCGTTCGACCACGAGAGGAGAAGTGCGCCGCCCTACCTGAGCTCCCACTCCCGGATGCTGACCTTGTCTCAGTGGAAAGTCCTCATAGTCGACGAGGACTCCAAGCGCATACTGGACAATGTCCTCAAGCAAGATGATATCCTGAACGAGAATATCACAAGTGAGTTGCGACTCGGTGCAAGAGATCAGCGGGAATTCTCACAGTCTGCAGACGTCGAGAATATTGAAGACCGGCGGCAGAGGAACCCAGAGATCGATGCGGTATATCTTCTCTCAGCAAAGCCACATATCGTAGACTGCGTCATGGCAGACTTTGAAAAGAGAAGATATAGAAGGTGCAATCTCATCTGGACATCAGGTTAGTTGACACGAGCAAAGGGACGGAAATCCGAGGTTGACACCGTCTTCAGTGCCACATCCAGCATTGCGGGATCGAATAGACAAGTCGCCGATTGCGAGAGAGCAGATATCCACGTTCAAGGTTCTCAATGTTGACTTTTTCCCAAGAGAATCTCACGTCGTCACTTTTCGAGACCCCTGGGAGTTCCCTGTCTTCTTTCACCCAGACTGTAATGGTCATGTCCGCAAACAGATCGAGGATGTAGCGCAAAAGGTTCGAAGATTCAGACCGAAGGACGAGACTGAGCTAACGGAGACGTCGTGACAGATTGTTGGCGTCTGCGTCGCGTTAGGAGAATATCCCACCATCCGGTATTACAAACCCAACGCCCCTAGACACGATGCCGGTGTGTTGTCCACCCACCTGGCACGATTCATCCAACAAGAGCTGGACATGTATGCGAAATTCCACGATGACTTTCCACCACCCTCAGCTAGACCAAGGGGTGTTCTGTATATCGTGGATCGATCGATAGACGTGGTTGCGCCTTTTCTCCATGAATTCACCTACCAAGCCATGGCATTTGACCTCTTACCGATTCGTGATGGCGACAAGATAACCTACCGGACAGTCGTCAACGAAGGACGCAGAGACCAGGAACAGAAAGATGCCGAAATCTCTGAGAACGACAAGATCTGGGTAGAAAACCGACATCGCCACATGAAAGACACGATCGAGAAACTGATGGGTGACTTTCAAAGATTCATCGACTCAAACCCGCATTTCACTCAGCAGGACAGCGATAACGCGACAAGTTTGAACGCTATTAAAGACATGTTGGCGGGCTTGCCCCAGTTTCAAGAGATGAAGGAGGCATACTCGTTACACCTTAGCATGGCACAGGATGCCATGAACATATTCCAGAAGAACAAACTACCTGACATAGCATCAGTGGAGCAGGTAGGTTGATTCGTACCCCATTGAGGAACACCACTAACAGAGCACAGATCCTGGCAACCGGGCTCGACGAAGACTACCGCAAGCCCAGAAATCTTGCAGATCAGATTGTTCGCACACTAGACGACGACGCTGTTAATCCACAAGACCGACTTCGACTCCTTATCCTCTATCTAATCTATCGTGACGGTCTCCTCCCGTCAGATGTTTCCAGACTCCTCGCACACGCCCAACTCCCAGCCTCAGAGCAACAAACAATGTCTCAGCTATCTCACCTTGGCGTCTGCACAACCCGAGGACTCAAAGACACGCGGCCACCTCCACCCGGCCTCTTCCCCTTCCAACCACCCCTAAACATGGTCGGCCAAGAAGAATACGCCCTTTCCCGGTACATCCCCGCCATCGCCAACCTCCTAGCCGCACACGCCACATCCAGCGTCGACCCTAGCACATTCCCCTACACGAAGCCCCCCCTCGAGGATCCCGCCGACATGACATCCCAATCCGCGACCTCCCTGCGCACAGCGAAACCCACCTGGGCGAAAAAGACCACCTCCTCCGAGCCCCGCCAGCGCGTCATAGTCTACATCGCTGGCGGCGCGACCTACTCGGAAGCGCGCTCCTGCTACGAAGCCAGCGCCAAACACAACAAAGAAGTCGTCTTGGTCACTTCGCATATGATCACCCCCTCAGGCTTCATCCAACAAGTCGCAAGTCTAGGCTGGGACAAGCGCCGGCTCGGGCTCCCCGCCGAACGACCCCCTAAGCAAGCCCCCCGGCACCTCTTCGAAGACGACCGCCCCTCGCAACCTCAGGTCCAAGGCAACGGCCACGGCCACCACCAGGCGCCGGCCCAAGGGCAGCCGAACCGCAAATCCGAACCTCCACGCCGCGGCCAAGGCGGCTTCGGAGTGCAGCCCGGGCCCCCGCCGCCGAGCCTGGCGCCGTCCTCGGAATTTGATCAAAGTGCGCGCATCAAGCCGCCGGAGCCGCCTTCGGGGGCTATGGCGGGGATGAGGCTGAATGGGGGCGCAGGGGGGCACAGTCCGGCGTTGAGCCAGGCGAGTAGTGCGGGGACGAGCCCTAAGATTGGGACGGGGAAGCTGAGTAAGGACCCGGAGAAGAAGAAGAAGAAGGGTTTTTTTGGGAAGAGTAAATCTTAGTGGTATTTTGGTGGGGTCGTAGGGGGTATGAGGGGAGGGGCACGGGGAATGGGAGGGTGGTTCCTGGGATGGGAGGAGGGGAGGATAGGGGCACGGGAGAGACGTGGTGGGAGGGGAGTGGTGCGGATGAGGACGAGGGGAAATGGAAGGAGGGAAATCGTGCAAGGATGAAAGCGTCCTGTAGATATATTGGACTAGATGCTTTTCCGTCTGCCAGTCTGTTTTAGCGCGGTCAAAGGAGTTGATAGTCACCGGCGCTGTGCGCTTCAATACAGATTTGGTGTCTCTGGCTTGAGTACCGCGATGTTCGTTGATGGTAGCGCTTGCGACTGCTCAAACCACACTCGGAACAAGAAAGGTGGTACAATGTTAGGATGATTCTATTCTTTAATTCCTCATGAGCACATCTGTGCCGGAGTGGTATTCGGTGGTAGTATTTTACTTTTCTAATACCGTCGACTGCAAATGCGAGATGCTGCTCCTCTGAAATGCTCAGTGGCGTCCGGTACTGTTGGACCCTAACGCTCTGTAATGCCATTTATGGCCCAATGCTTGTCGCAATGCCTTTATACTCCTTCTCTTGCTATGTATGCGTGTATCTCTAGCAGCGTATTGCTGTCGCAATGGTATCGTAAAAATCCTCTCAAGCGGACTCGCGTCCTCGTGCCGGATGTCTTTCCGCTCAACAGCGCGCACGTCAAGAAAAGGTATATCGTCGTCCATCGCCATCTCATATAGCGCCCAAATCCTTAAATCTCTTCTCCTTCTCTTCTTTCAGCCGCTTTTCCTCTTTCTCTTCCCTCTCGCGCTGTGTATCCTTCCTCTCCAAGCTCGCACCCTCCTCTTGACTCTCCGCTTCCTCATCATACACCTCTTCTTCCTCTTCCTCTTCCTCCTCCTCTTCGTCCTCATCCATCCACCCCTCTCGGTCAAACCACTCCTTCTTCCCCGCTTCCCCCTCACCCTTCTCCACCAAAAAGCTTCGTCGCTGTGTATGCGCCGCCCTCTCCAACGCCAATCTCTCCGCCGCCCTTTCCGCCGCTAACGCGGCCTGATCGCTGTGCCCACTGAAGGCCCTGCGATGCTGACTCGGACGTATGACCTTTATCGTTTTGAGGAACTTCTTCGTCGTACTCCCGCTACTCCCCGGCCTCTGCTCACTATAATCCGCCAATTCCAATTTCGGGATGTTCGCACTTTGAATCATCTCTGGGCTGCGCTCGCCCAACGGGCCAATCTCGACATCGCCACGCTGCTGCATCGCGCGAACCGCGACGCGGAACTCGCGGCTGCTGGGCGTGGGGCTACGGTCCGCCCAGGGGCCAATGAAGCGCCAGAAGCAAAAGCTGCCGAGGAAGGAGCCGTTGGAGCCAGGGATGTTAGTCCAAGGTTTCTCGCGCCAGCAGAAGACGAGGCAGTCTGCGGTGCCCATTATGGAGTAGCAGATCGGGGCGAGGAGGGAGATGGCGAAGACCGGGTGTTGGGCGTAGTAGTCGCTGTAGGTGAAACAGTGTTGGACGAAAGGAATGACCATGAAGATCATGTAGACGCAGGGGTAGATGAAGAGAAGGCGGGTTTGGCGTTGGATGGCGCGGCGGCGGGAGGCGGCGGTGCAGTCGGCTGTGCTGATGATGTTGACGAGGGGTTCGCCGGAGGAGGTGGCGCCGGAAAGGATCTGCGCAGCGCCGTAATCAATGATGTTGGAGGAGGCGGTTGTCATGTGGGAGCCTTGACGAGGGCGGTCGAATTGAGCGACCATGAGAGTGGCGGCGTCGGGCGAAAGTGAATCCCGTGAGGCTTTGTGGGAGGCCTTCGTGGGCGAAGCAGGCGATTGTTCATTGAAGTGATCTGTCGTCGGAGAGCGGTCCGCATCATGGTCTTTGCGAAATGGCATATTCTCCGAGACGTAGCTAGCGGCTCTCCGCATCTTGGGTATCATAATGGATCGACCAGTGTCAAGGGTGCTGAGTTTACTAGGATCTGTCTTCTGCGATCCGCTTTCTACTTCCTGAGCAAACACGGTGAACCCAGTCCCTACATGCATGTAGATGCGAATAGCGGTGAAGGTGATGTAGATCCAGACTAGGTATCGAGGAATCCATGACAAGGCAAGGCGATACCAGAAGGGTCGGATAGGTAGTGTACAGAAAGCACCTTGGGAGAGGTAAGAGCCTGCTCCATGCTGAACAAAGGCAAGACCAGCCATGAAACTTGGTAAAACGATCCAGAGAGCGTACACAGCGTAGCGATAGCGGTAGAGACCATCGGGCCCGATGCGACTGCTGGTCGGGTTGAAGACTTGTAACGACATGTGAATCGACATGAGAAGAATTGCTACATCGCACGACTCGATGCCGGCCTGGAGGAAGAAGCCACCAATGTCGCAGAAGCGGGTGCCTGACTTGATTCCACCAACTTTAAGTGACACTGCAGGAAAGACCAGGAACCATGAGGATTTGAAGAAGTCGGAGAATAATAACAACATGACCAGTCTGGATATCACGTCAGCATGGCGAAAGGAGCAATGATAACGATCACCTACGTCCGCCGAAAGTTCCTCCTCATGAGCATAAACCAGTACAAAGAAACCAGACATGTCGCGACGCTGACCGAAGCCACAATGACGGAGGCATACTGAATTGTCTCCTTTTGGTGCCGACTCAGCAGAGCATTCGTGTCGAGATTATGTCCCCCTAACCCCATAGTGTTCAATATCGAGGCCGCAGCGGGGCCTGGATTTCGAGTTTGCGCAGCCCTTGCGAGTAATAACGAAGAGGAAGCATGTAGGAGCGGCACAGGTGTAAGACGCTGGAATGGCAAAGACGCCACATTGTTGCCATGACTGTAAGACGGTGTGCTCGATGCCAAGGTGTTCATGGCCGTTGATAGGGCGCTCTGTTTTTTTCAAGCGCTGGCCGGGTTCGCGCCTTCCCAACGTTCGGTGTTAAGTCGGTCCCATGGGAAGAGTGAGAATCGTCTCTTGGTCGAGGACATTCAATTTCTTCAGTGGTGGTATAAGTGACAGACTATGAAGAGAAGGAGAAGAGAGACGCATGCAGGGATACTGGAATAACGGGATGAGAAAGTCCAAGGACGATCTCTTGGTAGTCTGCCCGCTTGCAATACCCTCGGAGATGGTCACGAGAGGTTAGCTTCTCCCCTGCTTTTGCTATCGACTAGCAGGATGAGTGCATCGGTGGTGGGGCAGAGGCTGAGGTTACCGAATACGGCAGCTATACTGGCTGTCGGACTTGACTCCACCAGCAGAGACTCGGGTGCGGCAATGTTCGCCGATGAGGGTCACAGGAGAAGACTTGCGGTACTGGGTTCAACTCTGATTGGATAAGAATACGGCAGAGAAGTGAGATGTCGCTGCAGGCTATCGAGCAGAGCAACGGCGGGGGGAGAATGGAAACGGTGTGTGTGTTGATTTGCGGGATCTTAGCGACCAGTTGAGGAATGTGCGTGCCCTGCACGACATGTGGCAGTGAGAAAGCAGGGCCCATGCTGAATGATGTGCAGACCTGCTGCAACCCTGCGACAAAACCCAGTCCCACATGGGCTAGCAGGTCGAGCAGCTGCTTGCAGACAAGACAAGACGATTCGTGTCCGCTGGGACGTGATGTGATGACTCCCGCTGCAGTCCCCCACGCGGACAAGATCTTCCCATGGATTTGGTCAAAGTGCGACGCCATCGAGGGAGGCGCCGCGTTCGGCCAGAGTTTGGGGCCCTGGAGCATCCCCTTTCCGGGTGCAGACAGGGCCAAATGAGGAAGCGGACCTTGGCCCGTCCTGCACGACAGAGGCACGATCCAAGGGATTCAAGACCCGGCAGATCGGATGTGTGACGCCGCGTTGGATGATGTGCAGCTGGCTTGCCGATCAATCCTCCTGCCATCAATACTCATCATTCACGCTCGTCATCCCAACAGTTACATTCTGCCCATCGCACACATCACAACGTTGTGCGTGTATACTAATCCTGGAGGGCTGGGTCCGAGGTTTCTCCCTTCGCTGCCTCGTGGATACGCTACGGCAGCTTCGTCAAGTCTGGGTTGCCGTTGTAACCGGCAGCCCATCTCTGCTATCGATATACGCGGCATCTTCTTCTGGATTGCAAAAACAACTGTGTGACTCGTCTAGTCCAGACCATGCCGCATACCATATCTATTCCTAGGCGCCTCGTGACTTTCATAGATATCCACGTTGGGTCGTTACAGAGAATGCCGCATCGCTTGCGGGCTGATCTCGCCCGGAATGCTCTGCATCTCTTATCAATCGAGAGACTGGGCCAGAGCGATCAGGCTGAATCGAAGTTCTCCCCCTCCAGCCTCCTCCTCTCGCTTGAGGAAGCTCTTCACACCCAACTGCAGCGCTTTGTCGCTCAATACGTCCTCCTCCGGTCCCAAACGGCCTCTATTCAGCGGGCCCTTCCTCCTACCATCCATCTCCCACAGATTACCCTCCTTCGACTTCACAAAGCAAACATAATGTAAATCCACGTTATCATCCGCCGTCGGTGCCGCCGTATCGCCACCCGCCGCAGCACCTTGATGCGCTGCCTCCAGCGCCTGACTCTCGTACAGGAGATCCGCCCTTTGCTTCGGTTGCAGAGGTATCGCTTGTCGCAGCAACGTCGCCAAGTCTGAATCGTCCTTGATGAACTCCCTCGACATGCCGTTGCTCACGCCATGCAGTAGCCCGATGAGGCCGCATGCGTTGCCAATCGTCTGCTTGTACCAGATGACTTCCTCACCAGGTCCTGAACCAGTGTACTCCGGCTTTGATCCGTCTTCCTCAACGCGGAACTTTTCATATGTTTCGCTGACGGGAAAGACAAGCAGCAGAGCGTGAGCTGGTCTGGGCACGAATTCTAGGAGTGACGGGTCGTCAATGCTGTACACGTCGTGAAAGCCAAGTGATTCTGAAAGACCGAGCTTGTGCAACAACGAAGTCATCACCTCCGGATTGTTCTCTATTTACTCATGTGAGACCGTGAATCTGCTTGGCGGAAGATACCGATGCTCACCCAACGGTATGAACCTCTTCGCGCTCGGTGGCGTATCGACGTTGTGCGGGTCGGATTCTGCCATAGCTAATTGTGCGTTGAGTGAATTATGGTCGATCTGGAACAGAAAAGTATTCTCGGAAGTCGAGTCAACTTTAAGATCATATGCGAGATAGAACTCTGGTTCGTCATGAATGGCGAATCCATTTAGCCGCGATAAGCGAGGCACTTGCGGGTGCGAGTCATGACCGTAGAAATTTCCAGTCATGCTTAGGCACTCCACTACTGGCAGCACCACTGCGACTTAACTTTTACCAAACTTACACATCGTCGCTCAGAAGAAGTCGCAAATATCGAGTCCTACGCGCCCTGGTCAGACCATCTGTTTGCCGTCCCTCCATTCTCATAAAGCGCACATCTCACAACCCCCACCATGGGCTCCGTTGTCCTCCCCCATCTCGTCACAGGCTGGCACGTCGACCAAGCCATCCTCTCCGAAGAAGAGCGTCTTGTTGTCATCCGCTTCGGTCGCGACTGGGACCCAGACTGCATGCGCCAAGACGAAGTCCTCTATCGCATCGCCGACCGTGTGAAGAACTTTGCCGTCATTTACGTCTGCGACTTGGACCAGGTGCCCGACTTCAAGGCCATGTACGAGTTGTACGACCCCTGCACTCTCATGTTCTTCTTCCGCAATAAGCACATGATGTGTGATTTCGGGACGGGTAACAACAACAAGCTGAACTGGGTACTGGAGGATAAGCAGGAGTTGATTGATATCTTGGAGACGATCTATAGGGGCGCGAAGAAGGGGAGGGGTCTAGTGGTCAGTCCGAAGGATTACTCGACTAGGTACAGGTATTAGCTGGGAACAGGAGAGGCAGGACAGGATCCGGATTGCGAGAGGCACATTCTGACACCTCAACGGTGTCTTGCTGGCCAGGACGTGGAAGACGCCTCACTACAGGGTGCACGGCCACATTTTTCGGTCGTATGGACGGTCCACTATTGAGGGACTTGCAGAGAACGGCCATCGCGAGGCACGACTTATGAGGAAACGTACGGACTATGGTTAGTTTCACCATCACATTCAGTTTTGCAGTTCAATATGCTAATCAGAAGTATTTTCTCAGATGTCATATCTGTAGTGAGCATCGCCATGCTGCTGTCGTGTTGTGTCTCTGTTGTGACATCTTGATTTGTGTATGTGATTTTGCATATCACTGTAAGTGAGCCATCTCACAACGAGTGCTCTCGTTGTACTCAGCCTCCCTTCCCCACCATAGTGGTCAGAACGTAGAATGTGATACAGGAACGGACATCCAATTGAGGTCATGACATTCTCCAAAGCAAGGTATATATATTCTCTTACCACCTGCTATCCTCAGCGGACCAAGCATGGCTTAGCCTAGCGGTAACGCGCTGCCGAATCAAACCAGGTCTAGTACTGAATTTGGAGTCGCTAGTCACAGTGTGATCACTGTCGAGATTGCCGGAGATCGCCGGTTCGAACCTAGGGTTGGATAGCCGAATACCTATCCTTACGAAAGTAGCACGACAGATTTGGTTCACCGAGCATGATCAATGAAGCATGAACACACAGAGACGGGCTGACTTTTTTGCTCTTTGATTGGCTATAGATGAGCACATGGTGTGAGATATTCCACAGTCAAGTAGGTGCAGATATTCCTACAAGCCGACCATTGTTTTTGGGCCTTTCAAAAGCTGTGCAGGCCGAGGTGTTCAAAAGTAGAGCTGGTAGTCCTGAGCGCCGCATCTCCTTCTACCACATACATTTTAGGATCGGACACATGTCACATGGGTGGCTCTTATATACTGTGAATTGCTGAAGTAGCCCTTCAAGGGCTTGTTAACGAAAGTCACTTCTACTCCACCAATCATGCTTTGTGTGGCATCTGACGACATTCATTGACCTTTCAAAGCATATTCCGACTTTGTATTTTGCCTAGTTAGATCGGCTGCGCCCTGGTTCAGTCTGTATGCAACGCCTCGAAAAATCCCCATATCCCGCACTCTGGGCGGGCTCCTCTTTCTCACCACTTCACCTCACACGTTAGCCCCTTAATCTCACGGCTCGATTCAAGTGTCTTCTTCCACAGCTTCCCCCAGATCCATCATCCCTCTCTTTTGATAGACAGATCAGCGTTTCGTTCTTGCCGGACATTGCACGCTCACTCGACCAAACCCATGTTAACAGTGGGTATCATGATCGAGTGCTTTCACTCTGCATAATCAGCATGGACTGTAGGGACGAATATACTTCGACCCCTGGCCGGTCTGGCCAGAAGTACAGCTCATAGCTGTATGAGACCGTTGGTCTCGGATCATGAATCCTGTAGAACCCAACCTCGAGGTCCTACCGTTCGATTTGTTCGACCAAACCTCACGCTCCGCCATCACCAACAGATGGCTTCTCACCCTTCTTCAGTAGACCCCAGACCTTCTCCCACAATTCTGTGCCTTCTCCAACAGTGTACGAGAGGTCAACATCTGCCATAGAAGAGGACTCATCTGGCATAGCCTTGAGCATGCCAATGACATTGCGCAGATCCAACGCCTTGCCTACTGCCTGAGTGGCACCAGCGTCCAACGTCAGCGCCACGATGTGAATATGCATATGGTAATAAGTCGGCTGATCTGTATCTTGTCAGTCACCTGCCCCTGTCCCCAGACCTAGCCCATGCCCAAGGGCACGCAACGACACAGCTCGAACTCACAATGCAAATAAAACTTAATCATATCACTCTCCACCCCCTTCTCCCCACCATACAACTCCCCCACCGCCCCCTCTAACCTCCCCACCATCTCCTCCAACCACGCAACATCCTTCTTGCCCAAATCCCTCACGCTCCACTTATCCCTCCTCTCCGGCAACGCAAGCAAATGCAACGCCGACGCCGTCTTACGATCCCAATTCAAGTCCGGTAGCAGAATGAACCTCTTCTCCACCTCTTCCTCCACCGCCCCAGGCGCCCGATGCTCCCACGACCGGTACAGCACGTCCTCCTGCTCCGTCCTTCCCTCGAGGATATTGAAGACCCAATTCAGCCGCCCTTCTTCCCTCTGCTGCACGATCCACGGCCGCACGTGGCGCGCGTAGATCTCGGGCGTCTCGGTCACGTAGCGCAGTGTCTGGGGCGTGTACTTCCTTATGTGCTTCGAGGTGCAGGGGTAGATGAGGTTGAGCTTGAGGTCGTGCGGGGGCGGGTCGGTAGGGTCGGGTCCGGAGCCAGTGGAGGTACGCGCGAGATACCACCGGTAGATGTCGTTGTCGCCGAGGTTTTGGACGGAGGAGAGCGAGGAGGTGAAGCGCTGCAGGTGCGTGGGGGTTGTGCTGAAGGCGGCGCGTTCGGCAAGGAGGAGGGCGGGTTGGGAGGCGATTCGGCCGAGGAGAATTATGCGGCGGCCTTGGGAGTCTGAAGGGGGTCAGAGGAGAGATTGGAAGGGGTATGTGGTGTTGAGGGGGGAGAGCGGTCTGGAGCAAGAGCGGGTGGATTTACCTTGGTTGAGGAGTTGCTCGAAGACGAATTGAGGGATCAATGCCTCTGGGTCGCTGGTTTCTACACTCATCTTGGGCAAGCTGTTAGAATTGTGAAATGCTCAGTGGAGTTAGAACGAGGAAAGAATGTCGATATGAAAGCTTCGAAGCACGGAATTTATATGCAAGCACTTTCACGAGCCCCACATTATTGCGCAACAGGTTCATGTACAATCATAGCATCAATTCATCACGATACTGTAGTCTCAGCAATACAAAACCCCTCCACAGCAAAACGCCTGGTATCATAACCCATCGCAGTCCCGATCCCCTACCCCTCCGTCGTTCCCACCCACCGGTTCATCATCAATCCCCCCCATCTAAACAACCACCATCCGATTACCCATCAACAAATCCACATACGCCCTCTCCCTGTCCTCTCCGTCCTCCTTCTTCCCCCTCCCCTTCTCCTCCCCATCCAACTTCCCCAAAAGCACCGCCAACACCTCCAAAGGCGGCTCCAGCCCCAACCTCCTCGCCCTCCTCCACCTGCGGAGCCTACTAATCCCAATACACGGCCCAAACTGCCCGCTCATATCCCACTCCCGCAGTATCTTCTCCCCCAGACTCAGCTCCTGCTGATGCACCCTTGGCGCCAATCTCGCGCTCTCCTTCTCTCGCCAATACGCCTTGACCTTTGCCACGGACAACTTCAGCGCCGCCTCGTCGTCCGCTTTCTCGTCTTCGTCTTGCGCTTCCACCTCGGGTTCGGGCGTTGAGCGACCGCCTAAGATGTCCTCGGTCTTGACGGCTGAGATGGAAGTGAGCGGGTCCTCTGCTGGTGGGGGACCAGTTGTGCGCTGACGTTTGGTGGGCGTGGGGTGTGCGGAGTCTGTAGCGGGTTGGAGGTCCTCGCGGGAGAGCTGAGCTTCGAGGACGGCGGGGTCTTTCTTTGTCTTTTTGGAAGGGGGGGAGGTCGTGGGTTTTGTGATGCGGTTTTGCGAGCCGAAGGAGAGAGTGCCTTGGGTGCCCCGCGAGGAGGTGCGGGTGGCTCTTTTGGGCGGCATTGTGGATGCTGATGTGCTGTGAAGGATGTGTTGTGGATGCTATCGTGAGAGCGTGTTCATTCCTAGGTGTTAGATGTGTTGCTGACTGGAATTGGAGAGATGTCGTTGATGTGCTGGATGTCTGGTACTGACGCCGGAAGACGGTTAGGTCATAATCCTATTCCCGGTTGACCAAATTCCACTCGTCGCCGAAGCAACTGACGCGATCTAGCGCGAGAGAGCCGCGTCTCGACTGCATTCAATTTAGCCTCACACGTAGAATTCATACAGGACGATTGAAGAAGCAGCCCAGTGCCATTAGTACGTCGGTTTCATTGATTGGATATTATCTTCAGCTTCAAACAATGCTCTCTGCTTTTGTTTCTTGCAAGGGACGCTTAGCAGCTGGATCTATAAGTCGAAAAATCTCAAGGCTGGATAAGCCTTTAAGCATGCACAAGAATTGAATATCTGTCTCCTGTCTCACAACCCATTGCTACGGTTTGAGCGCTTCTAACGCAGCGCTGGGCTGTTGAGACCCATGGCAGAATCGCGGTCCCTCCTTGACTTGCGGAAGGCGCGGACCTGCTCAACGAACTCCTTGGGGGGCTCTTGGCGGTAACCCTGAGGGTTGTTCTCAGTCCACTTCCAGAGGTGCTCGCAAGCCTCCTCGAGAGTGTGCTGAGTCTTCCAGCCGAGCTCTTGGTTGGCGCGGGTGGCGTTTGCGGTCAAGTTCAGCACATCACCAGCACGGCGGGGAGCGACTTCGTATGGGAGATCGCGGCCAACGGCGTGGGAGAAGGCCTTGACCATGTCGTAGACAGTTGATCCCTTGCCGGTTCCGAGGTTCCAGGCGCGGACACCAGGGTGCTCATTGCGGAGGTGGTTCAAGGCGAGCAAGTGACCTTCTGCAAGGTCGAGAATGTGGATGTAGTCACGGATGGCGGTACCGTCCTTGGATTCGTAATCTGTCACATGTTAGTAAATTTCTGCTGCAGTTCGTTCATTTAGACCTACCATCACCGAAAACAAGCAACTTCTCTCGCTTGCCGACTGCGACTTGTGCAAGAAGGGGGAGGAGGTTGTAGGGGACACCCTGGGGATCTTCGCCCATGATTCCACTTGGGTGAGCACCAGCGGGGTTGAAGTATCGGAGAAGAGCTCCGTTCCACTCGTCACCACTCTTGCCAGCCTTCTTGGCCTTTGTTCGTTGAGCGTTGACATGGTCTGTGATCATCATCTCGACGGTGAACTTTGTGTTTCCGTATGGGTTGGTAGGTCCGAGCGGGCAGTGCTCTGGGATGGGGATCATGTCTGGGAATCTTGTCGCATCGCCGTAGACGGTAGCGGAAGAGGAGAAGACAATGTTGGTGACGTTGTGCTTGGCCATGGCCTTGAGAAGAGCCACAGTGCCGCAAACGTTGACGCCATAGTAGTCCAGAGGGATCTCTCCAGACTCGCCGACAGCCTGTATCAACGTCAATTGCGTGAAGAAAAACAGGACAAGACGGTGTCAATTAACCTTGAGCGCAGCAAAGTGAATGACACTGTCAATCTCGGGGTGCTTCTCGAAAACCTGCTCCAAGGCAGTCTGGTCTGTGATGTCCACCTTGTACAACTCTGGCCTCTTTCCTGCGAGCAGCTCTATTCTGTTGACGCACTCTTCGCTCGAGTTGTAGAGGTTGTCGACGATGACGACATCGTAGCCGGCCTCGAGAAGGGCAAGTGCTGTGAAAGAGCCGATGTACCCTGTGCCACTGTATGTCGTTAGTCCAGCTCATACACAAGACTCTTTGCGCCTCAAGCAAGGTCATCACAGAATCCGAGGCGACCGTTGAATGCGACGCCTGGGCGGAATCTCAACTTACCCAGTCACCAGGACTGATCCGACCGTCATGATGTGCGGATTACTGTGATTATGCGGAACTGCAAGATGATTGATGGCGCTGTATATGCGATTGAGGGGCCAGGAGGAGAGAATGGACGATGCGTGGTCGAGTATTGTGATTGAAAGGAGAGGATATGTCGAGGGCTTGTAGTTGACGAATTTTCGATAGCGGGACCCAACACAATTCGCGACTGATCTGCGGTGAGACAAGGTTACAGCAACCTGAGACAGGGATCTTCATTTCTATACATGTTACAGGACTCAATGACGGACGGGGCTTCTCGGGTAATCTCCTTGACAATCTCCTTTTCTGCCCGAGGGTAGGCACCGTACAATGTGTACAGTTTCAGCTTTCAGTGTATCGTCCTGATTGCGCTCTTATCCGCTACCTTGGCCGAACGCTGTGAGGGTGTTTACCAAGTTGAATAGCGAGATTGCAATCGATACAAACACGACACAATCAATTCCGACATGGCCTCTCTGTTTCAATCAGAGCTGTGTGAAGACATGAGTGTCGATTGAACCATGTTCCATTATATCTCGCGCCGTGGTCCTGCCAAGGGGCTCATCCCTGAAGATCACCACATGGCTTTACAGCATGTCTGAATTTGCACCCTCGGCTCTACAATGTAGGGCTACCAAGAAAAGAAGCACCGAGCCTTGCGTGGCTCAAACCATCATACCTTCAACCGAAGGCCGATGAATTGATTGACTGTCACAAGCTGCGGCCGGTGGGAGAAGCATACGCAAGATGAAACCGTCGCCACGAATCTGCAAACTGACGCAAACAAAACCCAGACGGGGCAGTGGGGGAGAAGCACGAGCCCTGGAATGCGGCTCAGCTCGCCTCTGTTCGGCAGGAAGAGGCGCGCGCGCCGTCCCGACGTCATGCCGCATCAGGCCAAGCGCATTTGTAGATGCATTCCACACGACAACGACTGGAGAATGCCAAAGCTGCGTTTGTCAAATGAACAAAGTGTAGAGGAATGAAGCAGTATCAATTGCGCCGCAAACAACAATCAAAGCACCAAACGACACCGCCAGCTCTTCTTTGTCCATGAAGCCCGCTCATCTTCCCTGCATAGCTGCACCATCATGCTCGTAACTTCCATTTTCAACTCCTCCTCACCCGTGCTGAAGTCGCATCGCGTGTCGCGTCGGCCACCACATCACATAACATCGGAACACTACCAGCACCCATTGTCATAACGCTAATTACTGCAAAAGGGAGGAACTGGAACTTGGCATTGTAAGTCATTTCAAGCTCAAATACTATTGTTATATCCATATCATATCACATCACATCACATCACATCCACCCCGCCACCTCTATACCACAACAATACGGCGACCACAATAGCATCAGATTCTGCAATACAGCAACTTATTATATACCTTACTCCTCAATGGTATCAACAATAAGCATGCATAGGTATCGCTGGCTATTGGCTTGTGCAGCCCTTCCAACTCTCGTTACACCACAGTCCATTCCTCTTCTTTCCCTCCTTTCTCAAACTCCTCATCTACCTCATCTCCCGACTCCTCACCAACAAAACCATTGAGCAGCAAGCTCAGAATGTACGCAAGCGCCTATCTTGACATCGCATTGGCATCAGTGTTGACCATGTTACTGACTGTTCTGCAGCACAATGACCACTCCAGTTCGCCGCTCGGGTCGAGTGGCTTCCCGCGCAAGTCAGACGCCTGCGCCCGTGGCGGCGACTCCTGGTACCTTGACCGGGACTACTCGTCGCCGTCAGCGTGGCCAGGCTGATGACAACGCCGGATTGCCGGCGATCCCCGTAGGGGACAACTTCTCCTACGGGTCTCAAGGCCGTGTCGAGCTCGAAGATCAAGTCGCAAGGGGCAGCGGCCTCTTTACGAACCACTTTGCAGCTGCGAGGAACAACGCAGTCTCTGGCAACAATGCTGCGCATGCCACAGCACCAAAGCCACCGTCTAGAGCAGCCTCAGCTGCACCTTCGAATGCGAGCCGCAGAAGCCGTCGGCCAACAGTAAATGTCAACCGAGCCATTAGCGAGGAGCGCGAAGACGAGCAGCCCATTCACAATAGCGTCGAAGACACAGAAGAAGACGAAGAAGACGATGCTTCAGTCCCAGTTGCTCCTCACTCAGCACTGCGCAGCAATGCTGTCAACGGCTACTCTTTCACCGATGTCGAACAGACTTTCTCATACGTCGCGCCAGACGCTTCGAACTACGTCAACCTCTCATCTCGTCTCAACCCTCCAGCTAGTCCTCAGGAAATAGAAGCTGCCCGTCCCTGGTTCGCTCGTGTTCTGAAGGAGACCATTCCTCGCTGGTGGGACGAAGCTGGACCCCAGTACCGCGGCATCATCATTCTGACGGTCATCTCTCCTTTCGTCTTCTCCTTTCTCTTGTTCCTCATGAGTCTACTACCCGCGAGCATCGACATCCCCGGTACCTTCAACAACCTCATCCACTCTATCGAAGAGCAAGCTGGAAGAGCTCGCAACGCAACATTATACAACCCAGCGTTTGACCCTACTCTACATGCTCGCCTAGACAAAGTCGAATCCAACTTCAAAAACTTACAAGTCGAATGGTATCAGCTCAAAGATATTCTTCCTGAGCAATTCATGGTCACAAAGAACCCAACGACTGGCACCTGGGACATCCCACCCACCTTCTGGACTGCCATCGAATCCAAGCTCAACTCCGACTACTCCCTCACACCCGGGTCTATGCCTGGCGCTGCCCCCGCTTGGGATGCCTTCGTCCATTCCAACCAGAAAAAGATCAACAGTCTGATCTCCACCTCCGTCGACACGGCCGCCAAGTCCCACCTCGACACACTCTCCTCCAGCGGCACCATCATCTCTCGCCAGATGTTCCTCATCGCCCTCGAAGAACAGACCCTCCAACTCCGCCGCGAAATGGCCACTCTCCGCACCGACGCCGCCCGCACCGCACGCTCCATCGCCTCCTCCGTCGCCTCCTCGCTACCCTCCCGCCAAACCCCCTCCAAATCCGCCCCCGCCTACCTCGAAGACATCACCCTCCTGACCCTAGCGAGGAACCACCTCCTCGCGCGCGAACGCAACTTCCTCTCGCCCGCGCTCGGCGCCGTCGTCGACCCCTATCTCACCTCCCCAACCCACATTGACGCCCAGCCCAACCTCCTCGCCACCCTCTGGACCTGGAGTCCCTGGACCACCGTCCTGCCCCCCAACCCCCCAACCGCGGCCCTCACCCCCTGGTCCGAAGCAGGGGAGTGCTGGTGCGCCGCCAAAAGCGACAAGCCGGGCCAGGCCCAGATCGCGGCCCTCCTGGTCGGCCCCGTCGAACCCTCTGCCCTCGTCGTGGAGCACGTACCCGCCATGTCGACGCTGGATATCAGCTCTGCGCCCCGCGAGCTCGAGGTGTGGGGCTTGCCTGGCGCTGCGGAAGGGTTTGAGGCGAAGACACTAAATGAGAAAGAACGGAAAGGGGAATGCGAAGGTCCGGAGCCGGAAGAAGGGAAGGGGTGGACGTGTCTCGGCCGTGCGGGGTATGATTTGCATGCGCAGAATTGGGTGCAGACTTTTCCGCTTGATGGGAGGGGAGTCATGGTCGGTAAGGTCGTGGTCAGGGTGTTGGGGAATTGGGGTGGGCAGAGGACTTGTGTTTATCGGCTTAGGTTGCTGGGGAGGACTGTTGATGAGGTTGTTGGGGAGATGGAGGGATGATGGCTGATGGGAAAAGAATTTGAGGATGGCTCTCAGTTGAGCTAGGAGTGGGGTTGAGAGGCTATAGGTCTGAGATCGTGGTGGTATGATACCCGTTCAGTTTAGATCGATTCCTGACTTGCGATATGAGATGCATTTGTTTCCACCATTTACTCCTATTTCTCCTCTTGGTGGCGGGTCTGACCTTACTTCCAGTGAGATGTGTCACGATGCAGTGGGCTGAATGTCAGTTGAAGACACTCACTTACCAATATGCGCTCTTGTACAAAGGCCTACAATTGTCATGTTCTTCGTTGATGCGATCGAGTATTCTTCTATTCGGATCCAGGTGACTCTTTACTCTGCGCCGTCCCGTCTTCTGGGTACTTTCGCGCTCCGTACTTGTGCATTTGCTTCGTCAACAGAAGGTCCTAGCTTTATACGTGTGTCTAGCTTCATGCCAGTGTCCAAGTATAGCCACCCGCGATCTGCAGCGTCGACGGTGTTGGAGCCTGAGCGGTCAAGGCGCCCTGAGTGAACCGGAAGGTGGTGTTTCAATCAGTCCGAATCATTCTGCAATCTATCTCCTGGTACAGTGGCAATCGGGCCGCCAGTGTACGATGCCTCACGATCCTGACCTCATCACTTTTTGTCGATCAGCTTTTGGAGCGGCTGTTCCACGATTCTCTCTCTGTCCACCACAGAAGCCCATGCGCCCATATGTTGCGTTTCAAAGTCCCTCAGACTCTGTGACGATTTATCGTTGCCGTGCAACCTCACCAGCGCTCCTCCTTTTTGTTGTGGGGGTCAAAGTCATAACAGCGATCTCGCTCATTCAAATTCAACGAGAACGAGGCAGGATCATGTTCCATCCCAGGGAATTCTCTATCACGCCACTGAGCTGAGCGCAATTCTGCTTCGTCTGATGCCGTGTGACGATCGCTCCAAATTCTATCAGTGGCAGCGTCAGTATTCTTCGCCGCCTGGCTCGAAGTCTGAGACCGATCCAAGTAATAATCGATGACATCTGCGGGTCGACGTTAGCACATAAAAGCAAAGTCAATCAGTGGCCCATACCCGATTCCTCGCTGACAACGCTTCCCCCCATTAGGGCCAAACGAGCAGTGGTAGGAATATAGTCCAACACTTCCTTCGCATAAGCAGCGGCTGCGGCAGCCGCATATCCCTGCCACAGATCGCTCTTGTGAGTGTCTGAGTAGTCGCAGATCCCTCTGATGATGAGACAGGGGAAATTGTCCATCAATCCGGCTGCCTCCATTTCGAAGCAGAGGACGCCTGTCTGTTCGACCAATCTATCGCGTGCATGTGCATTTCTCATGACCCGATCGGCTGAAGCGATGAGTCCATAGTGAATTCTAGGGCCGGAGACATCGTACTCGCGCGCTAGACGAGGAACTACGTTATCACCATCGTCGCAGTTCAGGTCCTCTCAAGATCTTTGCGGATCCTGGTGCACAAACGACGAGCGGAAGAGTATATCTGTAGATGGGTCAGGTCGAGCGATGTCGTTTTTCAGTCTGGGGTAGGACCGTCCCATCTTGCGTATCGTCCTTTCGATCTTGTGGCCTTTCAACTTGTGATGAACTTCGACGGTGGATAATATGTTCAGCAGAGCTGTAGGGGGAGACGCCAGTATGCCAGTGGGCTTGAAATGCTGGTCTTGAACCGTCTTGCCAAACTCATAGTGGACGACCGCAGGGCCTCCACTGGAAGGCGAGCTGACGACAACATCACCCAGGCGAATGTCGCGCTGGCGCCCTGGTGCGCCACCTCCAATGCCGACCATCAGTCTGAATCTCAAGCCTGGGAAAGAACGCTGCATATTTTGTGCCACCGTGGCGGCGCTGGTAAGGCCATATCTATGCTTCGGTAGACAGGAGATGACCACATCATGTCCTGCTATTTTGCCGCAAAAGTAGCTTTTTGGATCGTCAGGGGGAGTGACTGGGGTCTGGTGCACGGGGTCAAGAAGTGCTAGGGCAGCACGGTACTCAATTTCGATGGCACAGATCCAGCCGACCTGATAAGCGTCGATAGACGGACAAAGAGGATCCTCCATCGGGCTGGCGGTCCGAGGTTGATCATAGGCGAATGGTGGAGTCACGACGCGGTGTCGAATAGATAGAGGGTACGTTGCAAGAACCGCCGGCAACCATTGTTTGATGTTATGTCACCAGATACAAGGTGGCTGCAAGTCTGGAAATATAAGCTTGACATTGGAATCGGAGGACATAGAAGCCATCCCAATGTCGAGACGTAGTGGCGAATGCCTGAGGCTGTCCAGAGGGCGGCTAGAGAGCCAGAAGAGGACTAGCGGCAGCGCTTTCCCGCATGCTCGGCTGTACGTGGTGTATACCTTTGGTCCCTATCGAAGGCGATACCGATAAAGCAGACAAGAGAAGCAGCCCACGTTCAGCATGATTTCATTCCCACTATACACGTATCTCATTCTCCACCTTGATGATCTCATGAGCCGAGTACACATCAGCCACCCGATCGATTCACTTATCAGTCATCATGCCTCATCCGCATCGCTGGCTTGTCTTTCATGCTCCACTCCAGCCACTCCACCCCCATCCCTACGCCATCGCAGCCATCCTCACGAGAAGAGTCCTACCTCCCCCTTCCAAATCCCCCATACCCCTCGATGGGGCTCCTAATCCCCCCAGGTCCACCAGGGCCACCAGGACCAGGACCATGGCCCTCACCTCCAGGACTCTTAATCCCCATCCCCTGCGCAGATCCGAACCCCTGCATTCCCAACGCCGCCATATTCAGCCCCGGCAAGCCACCCCTCTGCTGCGGCGGCGGAGGTCCGAAGCCCGGCGGTGCGCCAGGGACGTAGTTCGGTCCTGAAGGGAAGCCGGGCGGGGGCACGATGCCTGGGCCGCCTGGGCCGCCGGGACCAAAGTGCTCTGGCGGAGGCTGGCCGTGGCCTGGTAGGGGCCCAAGGCCGGGAGGGCCGCGCTGCTGCATGAATTGTGGTGGCGGTGGGCCGTTGGGACCGCCTGGTGGTGGGCCGCCGAGGGGGAACATGCCGGGCATGCCGGGGGGGCCGCGCATGTGCGGCGGGAAGCCGGGGGGCGGGTTGTGGGGTGGTCCGCCTTGCCTGTCTTGGTGGTGGCGGGGGTCTTCGGGGTTGAAGAAGTCCGCGCCGCTGGGCGGAGGCCCGAAGCCTGGAGGGCCGTTCTGAGGACGGCGTTGATGAGGAGGAATCTGGTTTGGTGGTGGGTGAGGTCCATCGAAAAAGCCGGGGGGCGGATGGGTTGTGTTGGGTCTGCGGTCTTGTGGTGGCTCTTGACCATGGTTCGGTGAGAACATGGGCTCTTGGTGACCCTGCATAAGACCTGGCGGTTGCCGTTGAGGCGGCCCCTGGGTCTGGGGACGAGGAGGTTGATCGAGGAAAAGTTGAAAGTTCGGGTCATGCTCTGGCTGAGGCTGTGGTGTTGGCCGGTTCGCAGACTTGGTCTGGATCAAGTTGAGCAAGAATTCTGAGTCCTTGCTCAAAGCAGCCTGCTTCTGCGATCGCTGTCCCGCGAGTAGATTCTGGATGTTTTGAGATTCGGGAGTTGAGATATTACGATGTGGCAGGCTGCCATGCGACTCTTGCCGGCGATGGTGTGGTGCGTCACCGGCACTTGGAGGACCTTGACTGAGAGCTGGTATGGGGTTGTAGTTCGACCCTGGTCTGCTGTCAGGTCTGCTGTCAGACTTGGAGGCAAGCATTGCCTGGAGTAGGGGGTTGGGAGAGGAGCCCTGATCGGGACGACTCTCCTGGAGTCCTGGGCTGAAACCTGGTGGTGGTCCGGCGCCGGGAGAGGAAGCTGGCGCTTCTTGCGACAAGTTGAAGGACTTTCCGCGTAATTTCATCAAGATGTTTTGGAAGCCTTGCTGATCCTCTGTCGGAAGACTCGACGGTGCTGGAATGGCAGTAGCCTGCTCTGGTACAGCCTGACGAGGTTCTTCCTTTGGCGCAAACATTGATGCGAAACGTGATGCCTTCTTGTTGCCGGCTGGCTTTGGTGGTGTAGCCTCCGGCTGTCCTGGCGATTCGACCTTCTTAGAATCACCCCATGTGCCAAACATAGCGTCTGCTAGCAGAGGTGCAGGTGCCTTTGTCATGGCGGGAGACTTCTCTGGTATTACTGGCTCAGGCGTTGGCTCGGCCGGCTCGTACTTCTGTCCTTTCATCTTCGCCTTCCACTTCTCGAAGTCCGCCGCATTGCGCGCTTGCGGCTCATCGTCGACATAAGGCTCGTCCATCCACTCGGGTTCTTTCTCTTGCGGTTGATCTTTGAAGGTATCCCTGTCGTTACGCTTCTCGCGATCTCGCCACCCTCCTTCTCTTCCAGCTAATCTTGGTGGACGCTTGTCATCACCCTCTCGTGACCAGCGCTGTTCAGACCTCTGCCCGAAACCGTTGCGCCGAGTTGGGTCTTCATCTCCTTGCGTAGTCCTGTCACCACGATCTCGAATGTTGCGCCCAAAGCCTCTCTCTTTCTCTCCTGCTGGACCTCTGTTCTCATAGCTGCGGCCGTTCTTAGCTGTGCTCCAGCCCTCTTTGTCTTTGTCTGCTCCGAAGCCTCTTCTACGTCCGCCATCATCTTCGACATGAGTACGCGTCCTTGCCGACATAGCCTCGAGACTGAAATCGTCTTCTTGCGGGGTTTGAACTGCAGGGCCTCCATCTTCGCCCGGTTTGCGGATGTTTCTAGACGATGCGAAAGAGGTTTTCGGTGGGCCGAGCACAATATCTTCTATAATATAATTAGCGGTGCATACATGCAGTACAAATCATGGCACGACTGACCACCGTTGGACGTGCGGACCTGCCTGGTCTGCAGCAGAGACGGTCGTTGTGAGCCAAAGTTGCCCATAGGGCCCGACTCGTCCGCACGCGCACTCTGAGTTCTTTGTTTGCGCTGACCATTCTCTTGTGGTTGACTGTGCGAGGTCAGTCTATCTTCTTGTAAATGTCTCGTTTCACATACTCGATCCATTGTTCTATTGAGGGAAGCGAGTCGGGTTTGGAGATCAGTGGAGAATCGCGCAGGTGTTTCAATTGTTCTGCCGTGTAGACAATCCGTAGTTTAGGCATTTTGTGATGTTGAGGCAGCCGTGAACGAGTCGACTTTGATGTGGCGCCCCAAGCCTGCTAGCTACGGGAACGCGATTGAGCTGCTTGCGCAGTTTTGTAAGGCTGCGTTGATGCGGACGAGGACCACGGGGGAGGAGTTGAATACGTCTTGCCCTTATGGGTAAACGGCTATCAAGCCACGCGATCGACTACGCCAGCCTATTTAGATGGTGCCTTGAGCAATCGCAAGCAATTTCGCAAGAGGAGATCGAGCTCGAGATTGCGCTGCTGGTCGTGTGAAGGCGGTCATGATGCCATGTCTGTTTCCGTGATACGATGATAGCAAAGGTATGGTAGAGCAGTTGTGTCCGAGAAGCTGCAATGGGTACGGCTTGGACGCGCTGTATGGGTGAGCTAAATTGTAGCTGCTGTCGTGGTGGTGTGGTGGAGTGGAGTTGAGGAGACTGAGATTCAGGGTGTGAGCTTCGCTTCATCGGGCTGCGGCGAATATCTGGCACTTGATTTCGACCTCACGAGCTTTGACAATTCTCCAATGTTCCTTCTGCATGCTAAATGTTTACTCGCTGTTCATTGTCTTCTCTATAACGAGAAACGACCCGGCGGTACGACGACCGAGACCTTCGCGAGGTCGACTCATACCTCACCACGAACTGTCCCACTTCGAAACGTCACTGCAATGGGTCCATGACTCGTGGAGCCGCGAGACGACTGGGCAAGCAGTTGTTCGAATCGCAGCATCAGAATGTTGTATGGGATCAACAACACTACTTTGATCTTGAGGACCCCATATTCGACTACCTAAGAACGTTTACCTTGTCGGACTGACTACACCGTCCAAAGCTTTCGGCTTCACCGACTCCAGTGTTCCTCTCGTGCCTTTCCATTGATCTATGCGGTCCTTCTCTGTAGTGTCCGCTACCACTCTACTGAGTGCTTCAAGAGAGGAGGCGCTGATCTGTCTTGGTAGGCTCTCCAAGCCAGCCAACCAAGCATCTAGACCAGAATTGGTGATCAGGATGGTACTGCTTCCGACACTGCATACTCGGTGAACGAGCTGAAGAACGAGTGACGTGACCTTGGCAGTGACTGTTGGAGAGTGCACTAGCAAGAGGATGCGCTCCAAAGCGTTGCGGTGTCGGAGAGGAAGGACATCTTCAGACGTCCTTATACCATCGACGAGAAACGTTAAGACCCATTCTGTCTGCGGCCAAAACTGATCATCTTCGCCTGATGTTTCGAGAAGCGTCTTTCGCAGGAAATAATCTGGTAGCTTGCTAACATTCCAGTATGGATCTTTCAGCAAGTATTTGTTGACTAAGGGAAAGAGCAGATGTGTCGGGTCGATAAGTACTTTGCGGCTCGCAACCGCCAATGAACCTGCCATGTAAGGCAGGGCGCGGTCCTCAATCGTTGATGAAGTCGTCTCGAGAAGGTCGCCGATCAGCAACCAAAGCTGATCCTTGTACTCGGCATCAGATGTCTCAAGCCTGCTCATCATGTCTTGCAATGCGCTCACGCCTTGTCTGCGAATTTCAGGGTACTCGGAACAAAGACAGAGCATCAGACTGTCGAGCAAGCCATCCTGCACAATTTCTTCAAGGTCTTGTCGCTTGTATCGGCTCAGCTCCGGATGTTTGGCACTCTCTTTTGGTGCCACTTGAAATTCGACCTGAAGGCCTCTTTCATTGTGACTCTCTTTCTTGCTGCCGTCTAGGTTCGCATTTGGTTGCGCACCATTGGTCTCTGATTGCTCGGAGGGTATGCTTTGGCGTGGTTGGATATCTCTCAATTTTGCCTTTGAACGCGAGAATGTCTGGCTTTTGATCTGCTTCTCCAGCATACTGACGATCTTTTCGCTCTCGCCAATGTTCTGTAATGCCTTGACGAATCGTGAGCACCAATTGAGGACGTTGTCGCGGTCACCTTCGCTCAGTCGTGATGTGAAAGGTACTTGCTCTAGCATTACCAGGGTCAACAGGCTCACCTCCGTAATCCGGGAACCTTTCTCAGATGGGCCAATCATACCATCAAGATCGTCGAGGTACTTGATTGGCTTCTTATGCAGGCGGTTGAAGCAGTCATCCAGGAAACTCCAAGTTTCCAAGTTCGCTTCCCAGTGTTTGCTTGGTTCCAAGCTTGCAAATAGCGCATCTATGGCTGAAAGGTGGGTAGAAGACTGCAAGACGCCTTCTTCATATGCGATCGAAGCCAGTAGGTCCCTCAGTTTTTTCAAAGCAGCTGAAGATGAGGATGATTGCAGTCGAAGTTTCAAGATCGTGACAAACGGAGAGTACGCCAATTTGCCCTGTCTTTGCCACCACTGCATATTGAGCGAGTTTTGTGCAAGGTCCAGCAGGTGAGTGAGCTGAAGTTCAAGCAGTGCCCTCTCCTGATCTGGTAGCTCAGGCTTCTGTAGTACTTCTAAGACAGACGCAACATGATTGGCAACATCAGATTCCTCAGTGACGACTTCCGGGATGACTTGTTTGTACAGGGACATGGCATGTGCAGCTGCCTCTTGAGACATTTTGGTCTCGTCGTACTTTGCCAGAGTTCGATACGTGTTGGCCACGTCCTTGAATGCAGGTAGTCGCTTGGCGACTTGAAACTCCAAGGATGATGCCAGGGCTTCGTATGAGTGGTATTCCTGAGCAGCGGTGCTTAGGTTCTCGTACACAGTCTTGGCCTTCTCAAGAGCAATCACAAGGATACGGAGTGCAAAGAACGTGACTAACCCAGACTGTTGGTTTAAGCAGCGAGTCAGCACATCGGCACTCAATGTGGAAGGAATGATGTTCTCAAGTATGATGTCTGCTTCTGGCGGTATCGATCGATAACTTGACATGCCAAAGAAAGCCGGTACAGGTGTCTCTATGATTGAATACATCAATGATGCATAACCGATCCAGGTGTTTGTCAGCTTAGGCTGCAACGACAGTCGAGAGGAGGCTTGACGGAGGTAATCTGCGACGAGCTCAGGTGTGGCCTTGAAGATGGAAATCAATAGCTCCCGCTCCCTCAGGTCTGAATGTGGTCTGAGATGTTGAACGAACTTGGAGATGATGATGTTGCGTACGTCAGCAGTTTCCGTATGGTTTCGACTGTAATCCAAATCCTCTTTGCTTTTGTCCTTACTTGGAGGATACCAGCTGGAAGGGAGCTGCACACCCAGATCGGGATTCGTGCAAATGCGAAGCAGGAAAGTCCAAGCTGTAGCTGCAAATTCCGAATCTTCGGGAAGACCTCGCACGCCGTCCACGACAGATGTCAAAGCTCGTTCAGAGAACAGCGAGCTCTTCAATTTGCGAGGAATCTCGTCATTCTTCAGAACAGATGCCTCAATAGTCTTCAGAATGTCCTGCAAAACCTCCGGAGGGTCATTTCTGATGTTCTCGACTAAGTTGCGAAAGACACTTCGTATGTTCAGGAGTGAAATTTTGTTGTCGACATCCTGATACCTCAGATGAGCCAAGATGTAGCGTACCGTGTTCGTTCTGACAGAAGCTTTCCTGCGATCTTCCTCTCCATTGGACTTGTATAATCTCAGGTTACGGTCAAGAAACTTGCTATTGAAGGTGGAATCTTGGAATCGAAAGACCTGAGATGCGAGCGCCCCACCGTCAAAAGACACAATCTCGGTAAGAATGCGCAGACATGGCGAGATCAGGTTTTCTTTGTGGCTTTCGGCACTCAATCCTCGATAGAAAAGCTTCAACTGTTCTCTCTGCAGCAGCGATTTGGCCAGCGTGAGTCCATGTTCGCGAAAGTCCAGCAATCCAGAGAAGGTCCTGAGCAACAGCGCTAGATTAGAAGTGGTGGCGGTCACGAGTCTTTCGTTATCGGTCTGAGCAGCAAATGACCAAGTTTGCAGCAGATCCGATGATTCTTGCTCGAAACATTCCCTAAGCATGGCAAGTTTCTGCCCTCGCTCGGGGTCTTGTTCGCTCGATTTCTGATTGACAATTGAATCAAGGAACGCTTTCAAAGTTGCTTGACCTGAAGTGTCGTCAGTCCTAACTCACTCAGCTCATCTTGAATCTCACGTACCAGTCCTCAGACCGTGGACATCATCCTGGCGGAAGTGCAGCAATCTTCGAAGCTCGCTTGCCGAGTCCACACGAACGGGCGACACCTCTTCGACCTGCTCTAATCGCCTTGGTGCCTTTCGAGGCCTATCTGTCTGTGGCCCATCTCGGCTTCGCTTGCCATTCATGATGAGCAGCTTGCCAGGCAGGACTTTGCCTACACTCTAAGTACTAGTGACGGCGGAATTTTCTGATATGTTCCAAAGATGGAAGCTTTCCAAATTCGGAGTTTTTCTCGAAGAATAAATCTTAGCTCAGCTCTATGCAAGCACTAAGTCGATCTCCCGTCCACGGCCCGCCGCTAGCGCGTCTTCGGGGTTCGGCTGCGTCACGTCTTGGGGAAATTCTGAAGCTTGCCCTTGGCCTTGGCCTGGACCGACCTCGTCAATCAGTCCTCTAAAGATCCAACTTGCCATAGTTGCGCCTCACCCGACTTCTCCCATATATCTGGCATTTGCGGTCTCCGCCTGCTTGTCAGCCTACGAGCAAACTCGTGTGAAGACCGCGCCTCTAAGATACTACAGCAACCGCAGAGCTTGTCGCGCGACACCCTACTTGCGGCGAACCTCCTCGTTCAACCGCCACTATGAGCGACCTTGACAAGTTTGTTTCCCATGGCATTTACCATGACTTCACTGACCATTTATTCAGGGCGATTGCACAGCTCCGAGCGTGTCGGCCGATACCAGAAAACCAAGTCCGCGAAGTCTGCTACAAGGCGCGAGAGCTCTTGATCGAGGAGGGCAACGTTGTGGGCGTCAACGCGCCGGTCACGGTATGGTCGCCGAAGTGAAAAGAGTGGGATACAAGGACTAATATGAGTTGCAGATATGCGGCGACATTCATGGCCAGTTTCATGATCTCATGGAGCTCTTCCGAGTAGGTGGCGATGTGCCAGAGACCAACTACCTCTTCATGGGTGATTTCGTCGATCGTGGCTTCTACAGTCTCGAATCTTTCCTTCTTCTCTTATGCCTCAAGGTCCGCTACCCAGATCGCATCACACTGATACGCGGAAATCATGAATCACGACAAATTACGACAGTCTACGGCTTTTACGATGAATGTCTCCGGAAGTACGGCTCAGCGAATGTCTGGCGGTATTGCTGCGAAGTGTTCGACTACCTTGCTCTCGGTGCGCTTGTGACGGGAGCCTCGAATGAGCTGGATAATGATAGACCGATCTCGCCAACACCAGGAGAGCAGGGAGCGCCCATGGATATGCCGTTGAGCGAGACAGAGATCGAAGTGCTGAACGCGAATAATCGACTCATACATCGCCAGCGACGGAAGACGTCGGACCCGCCGCCTTCAGCGCCCTCCTCTTCGCCAGGTTCTCAAGTAACTCCTCAAAAGACAGGTCCAGCTGGTACCGCCGCAACCAGTTCCAGTGGTGGCTCAAACGGTACGAGCACTGGTGCCGTGTTGTGCGTCCACGGAGGATTGTCGCCACAAGTCGAGACTATCGACCGGATACGACTGATCGATCGAAAGCAAGAAGTGCCTCATGAGGGACCCATGTGCGACTTGCTCTGGTCTGATCCTGACGACATAGAGGCCTGGGGTTTGTCACCACGCGGTGCAGGCTATCTCTTCGGAGCTGAGATTGTCAAGGCGTTCAATCATCGCAACGATCTCAACCTCATTGCTCGGGCACACCAGCTTGTCATGGAAGGCTTCAAGGAGATGTTTGACAGTTCGATCGTTACCGTGTGGAGTGCACCAAATTACTGCTACCGCTGCGGCAATGTGGCTGCGATACTGGAATTGAGCGAGGACGGCAGCAATGCCGGCTTCATACCGCGCGCGAATGGAGATCCTATGGCAAGACGCAAGACGCAGGAGCCTCCTCGAGGTTTGGCGGATCGAGATAGCGAGGTCGTCACTGTGAAGCAAGGCCCAGGGAGAAGATATAGGGTCTTTGATGCAGCGCCACAAGACTCTAGAGGGATGCCTGCTAAGAGGCCTGCAGCTGAGTATGTCTCAACAGACGTGACCCTGAAATCACAATTTGCTAATCAAGCTGCAGTTACTTCCTCTAGTCACAGCACGATTGATGTTTCAGCATCCACAGTCACGCATGAACGAATGGCGTATTACGGTGTTGCTCGTCCGCAACGGCTCTGTGCATTTTGGACAGGTACTAGAATAGTGTACAATCAAGATACCCCTTTGACCTTCATTTACCTGCCCGCCCTCGTCTTGCTCATGGCCTTGACTCTTGCCAGTAGCTTTTGGGTATCATCCGCACCATCACCATTGTCCTGCTTCGACTTTTTGGTCTTGACTTCCTCGTCCTCAGTCGCATTGCGTCGTCGTTTCCGCCCCTCTTCCAAGATCTTCTTCATGCCTTCCGTCTTCTGGAACCGCGGATTGGACGGATCGATCGCGTACTCATGACTTTCGAACAGTTTCGCGAACCGTGGATCTGAAGTCTCCACTTCCTCAGCTCCCTGGTCGTCAATGGCGTTCTCTTGCCCCTTATTCCCCTTGCGATCCTTCTTGCCCTTCTTCTTTGCAGCCTTTTGAATTTCTTTCATGTCGAAATGCTTCATCTTGTCATCGTTTCCTTCATCCATCAGCAACTCGAGTTCCTTGCGCTGGACCTCTTCCTTCTCTGCCTGTTTCTGCTTCGCTTCTCGCTTCTTGATGCGTTCCTGCTTTTGCGACTTCTCCTTCTGAGACTTGCTGGGAGCCTCGGTCGTGTTGAAGAACGGGTCGTCGAAAGGATCTTTCTCATCATCGTCTCCAGCTCCGTCATTGGGTTGATCGACGACCACGATCTCACTGCCGGAATCAGAGCCAGAGGTGTCAGCCTTTTCTGCATCGTCTTCCTCGCCATTCCTCTTCGCTTTTGCTCGCTCTCGTCGCTTCGCCTTGCGTTCCTTCTCTTTCCTGATGTACCTTTCCCTCGTGCTCTCATCTCTTGGTGGGCTGTTCTCAAACACCCCATTTCTGCCTTCTCGTCCGCCACTAAGGCCACTGGTGAAGGTGATCTGCATATCACCCACTGGCTTTTTGCTCTTGGGCTCTGTCTTCTCAGCCCCAAGTCCAAGCAACGCCCTCATCCGTTGTCGCTCCAAGTCCTTCTTACTCATCTTGTTCTCGGCTCCATCCTCGCCAACCTGTTCATCCTCCTCGCTCTCGCTGTCGTTCCCGATGTAAGCTCGTAGGTCGTTCTCATCAATCTCCGCCCTCGAAAATGCTCGCTTCTGAACCTCCTTCCTCGTCGCATCATCTGCATCCCAGGTGAGCTTGACTTTGCTGTGCGTCAGGGCCTCCGTCACAAATTCATTTGGCTTGTATCCCGCCGGAAGGCTGGCGCATTTGTCTCGCGGCTTGTCATCGTCGAAAGACACTTCGTCTGGTATAAATCGAAGGTCGAAGAAGTTCGCCGTGCTGAGATACTCCCTGCCGTCAAGGGCTTTATAGATTGACTCAGCCGTCCCTTCATCCGAACACGTCAACACGCCGTAGTAATACCGTAATCGATCAAGCTGATATCTTCGGAGCGCCGCGGTGTCGAATTCCTCACCTGCATCTCCTTGCTGGAGCTTCTTCTTGATCTCTTCTTCGTCTTCCCCGTCGCTTTCCTCATCCTCCTCGTCCCGTAATTTCTCCTTGTTGAGCGCAAAGATCTCCTTCGGCGGACCCTCCAGCTCTTCCCTCTCCAGTCTCTCCTTGCCGAATTCACTCGGATAAATCGCAACACTCTCAATCCTGCCATCAGCCGGTACAAAGCTGCCCGCGACAGCCATGATGTCCATAGCGCGAATGTTATCCCAATCCAGATTTACAACTGCCAACCGCCTCGAGACCTCTCCCATCGGCACTTGTGGCTGATCCTCTCCCTCATCCGCCAACTCCGCTTCCACCTCATCCTCCTCGTCACTCGAAGACTCGTCCGAGCTGGACTCAAACCCTCCCCCTCTCGCAGGATCATACTTCTCCACCCGCCTCAACTCCGCCTCAACATCCTCATCCTCATCCACTTCACTCTCACTCCCACTATCCCCCACAATCCCCATCTTTCCTTTCCCAGCACTCTTCCCCTTCCCCTTTCCCTTCGCCCGTCCCTTCATCCTCGCCAACTTCTCATCCTCATCCTCCTCCTCTTCCTCGCCTTCACTTTCCTCGTCATCCTCCGCCTGATAAAGCCTCTGCAAATTCTTCTGCTCCTTGCTCGCCCCGTTCTTGATCTTCCGCCCGTACTTGTCTACCTTTGCTTTGCGGTTGAAGTCCTGGTCGCCTTCGCTGAACATGCGGCTGAAGCGCTTGTCGACGGCGACGCGGCCATTTGTGGCGCTTGGGAGACGGTATCGCGGGTCGCTTGATAGCGCGGCGAAGCGGTCGTCGCCGGAACGCTTGCTGGGTTTTGGGGCCATGGCGGACGATTTGGGTGTAGGTGGGAGGGTCGGCTATGGCATGAGGTTTTGGTGTTGAACTTTTTTTCTTCGGGGTTAAGGGCGGCATAGGTCCGGGGTGAGGGAACCGGAGGGTTGACGCGGGATCTGGGGGAGGTTTAACAGGGACGGGGGAGAGTTCAACGACTTTCTCGAGGGACGTCAGCACTCTTTGAAGTTACAATACGTAAGCAAGTATTGCTAGGCGGAAGCTGGTAGTTCATACGCGTGTATGCTAGTCATGGGTATCTACCTGTTGTTTAGATGGTGTATCACTATCCTGGTCTGGCAGCTCGATGCGGGCACTCCAGCATTGCATGCGGTCCTGCAAGCACGTGTAGGTAGCGTGCTGCTCCACTTCAAGCTCCCTGTTCGCTCACGAGACTTGATGCGGCAGCCCTCTGAGGCCTGCCTTTCCCCAGAGCTTCCCTTTTCCAATCTACAGGCTCCTGTCCATGCCTCCTCGTTTCCTTTAGCCATGGCCAACGTCTCGGAAGAGGTTTCGACAGTTTCGCTCCCTTACTCAATAGATATCTTACCACTTCAACATGTCCACTGCGAATAGCGTTAGTCAAGGGTCTGATGCCACTCTCCTTGTCGCCCTGCAAACTCGCCCCGTAATCGACAAGCGTTTTCACGTGATTCAAGTTTCCGGTGGCAGCTGCCACTGCCAGTGCTGTACTGCTGCGGCCAGGTCGATCGATTTCCAGCCCAATATCTAACCAAGTCTTCACCCAATCCTCGTTCTCACACGTCACTGCGCGGCACAGTACATAGTCGTGGCCAGTACTTGTGTCGTGAAGCGTTTGTCCTGGGAGATGTTCAAGAAGTTTGGCAATATGTAAATGGCCTCCAATCACTGCGAAGCAATATTGCGTGCATCCGTCCTCGGAGTATGGAGCGACAGCCGATCGACACTCGGCCCCATGAGCTAGGAGGTATTCGACCATCTCGGGACGGTTCGTGAGCGCTGCAAGGTGTAGCGCTGTCTCTCCAAAAACGCTCTGCAAGTCGAGGTTCGCTCCGCAATCGATGAGCAATTTAGCATTTTCGATGCCTCCGAATTGTGCTGCACGGTGCAATGGCGTCTCCTTCCAGGCGCCCTGTCCATCGATCACCGCTCCGCGACTCACAAGTAACTTCACTATCTCTTTGCTGCCATTCTCTGCTGCCTCATGTAGTGGAGTCTCCTGATTGACATCCTTTGCGTGGATATCTGCTCCGTGGCCAATCAACAGCTGAGTAATGTCGGCATGACCAGAGCTCGCTGCAAGGTGTAAAGCTGTGGCTCCGCCGGTGTTCCGCACCACAACATCTGCTCCATGTTCAAGGAGCAGCTGCACTATTCCTACGGAGCCAGTATTCGCGGCCAGGTGCAGAGCAGTGTCACCAGATTCTAGAGCGTCATTGGCTTCCGCCCCTCTGCTCAGCAGTGTTTCGGCGGCAAGCCGATCCTTCTGCTTGAGATCCACACCCTCAGGTCGAGCGCTGTTTTCGAAGCCGGTAGCAATCAGATGAAGAGCCGTCCATCCGTGGTATTCTCGGGCACGGACGTTATTGTGTCGATCCAGGAGCAATGGTAGCGCTTCAAAAACGCCAAATTGGCAGGCGTACATTGATAAAGTCCATTTGGACTTATTGATCGCTGATGCGCTTGCTCCGAAGTCCAGTAAGATTTTCACTATGGGAAGGCTTCGTGATTGCAGTGCATAGAAGAGCGGTGTGAGGCCATCTTCCGTCGAGGCTTCGACGTCTGCTCCTCGGTGCACTAATTGCACTACTAGTGATGTGAGGCCCCTGTACGCTGCATAGTGTATCGCCGATGCGTCCCCGTTGGTCACCGCTTTGACATCAGCACCGTGTTCGAGCAGCAACTGCGCCATCTCGATATGACTGTAGTCGACAGCATCAATTAATGGCGTCCTCTGATACGGCAAGCTAGGACGGTTGACATGAGCCCCAGCTCCAAGTAGAAGTCTAGCTACATTGAGGTGGTTTTTCGTAACGGCGTTGAAAAGGGCGCATGAAAGGCCGTCTCGTCGGGCAATGCATGTCACGCCTACTCCATGATCAAGCAACAGCTTTACCGCCTCTACCCTACCAGAGAGTGCGGCTGCTTGAAAAGGCGACCTCCAGGCAGAGTCTTCGATGTGGTCGACTGCACGCAGCAGTTGTCGCAAGATGTCCATCTCTCCATCTTCCGCTGCTGCTATTATGGCCTGATGGAATTCATTGCCTGCGCTTGGATCTGCGCCATGCCGGAGTAAAAGCCTGACGTGATCCCAATTACGCTTATTAGCAGCAATGGCGAGCGGTGTCCAGCCACCTGAGGTAATGGCGTCGTAATTCGCACCTTTCTGCAAGAGTAGCTCTACGGTACGGCTGTCTTTGCGGAAGGTCGCATGATGCAGCGCTGTGAACCCGTGGATATTGACCGCATCCACATCGGCGCCACAGGAAAGTAGCAATTGTACCACATCGGTTCCACCATGATTAACAATGGCCGACATCAACGGAGTCATAGCCAAAGAGTTTCGAAGATTGACGTTGACGTCCTGTTGCAAGAACAATTTCAGCAGCTCCAAGTAACCGTGAGTTGCCGCCATATGCAGCGCAGAACTTGTGAAGGTTTGGATATAAGTGCACATATAGAGACGCTCAACCTGTTGCACACCCTCTAGTATCGATTAGCAAGTCCTCAAGTATATGTGTGTATCAGCCCTGGGGGATTACCTCGCGAAGACTTGGTCTTGAGCAACGCTCTTACCAGTCCATGGGCATTCTTGGAGGCCGCAATCGAGACCAGATCCCATTCTTCTGTGTAAGCGCGACCATGTACGTCATTGATGGCCTCTTGACTAGCCCGTAGACCTCGCAATCGGACATAATCTTTTACAAGTCTATGAGAAAGTAGATCCAGAGCCTTGTCACAGTCTTCTGAGTACTGCACTGGGAAATGCTGTGGCCATGAGTGCAACACATAGTCGAGGAATGGGAATGAGCCGAGCATTGCTGGATTTATCTCATTTCGCTCCACAAACCTGACAATCTCGTCAGAATTCAGGTACTGAGCACAGATCTTGAAAATCTGGTGGTGGGAGATGACAAAAATGTTGCCCGTCTGTCCAATACCTCGTCTCTGGCATTGCCAGTGATAAAGCTCTCGTAGACCGTCTCTACGCATATGGTCCCGGACAGCAAGATGGATAAATTGGATTGTGCCCTGCCCATCGTTCGAGCTGACTTCGATGAGCCCACGTGAGAGACGCAACAATCGTTTCCGCATAATGTCTGGCGAAAGCTGTTTGATCGGGTACGTTCGACCGTTCTGCTCGGCGATGTTTTGGGCTCCGAGAAGATAAGCTGTGCACATCTCGTTCACAGTGAGAGGCCGGAAAGCATAGCACATTAGCTGCATTATCAGAAGTGTATGATCTGCGTCTTCGTCCCGAATGGTACGCAGAAGGTCAGTGTAAAGCTTTGTGAGCTCGGTTGGCACGCTATCGATGAGCTGAACGAGAGAAGATTCGTCTTCCTCATCGGCCGCTTCGTCCTCGGTCACTTTGGAGGTAACAAGACGTACCCAGTGCATAATACCAGCGGCTCGAGCTCCAATGACGCCTGCAAGGAAATCTTTGTGGTGTGAGGACACATCCATGTGGCCAGCACCGAGCCAAAACCTTGCAGCCTTGGCGATATCGTCAGAATTGGAGTCGTCCACTGTTATCTGATAGTCATATGTAGTTATGACTTCTGGCCACGGTCGACAAGAAACGGCGATGAAAAGTCTTGCCTTACCTCTCGGTTGTCGATGACAAAGGGAACTCAGATATGACGATATGATTTTAAGCAAGTGCTGTGGGTGGCTACACTCGTCCAATGCATCAATGAGAAGATACGTGCGGTGTTCTCGGGAATCGATGTCGAGCATATACTCCAGATCCTTTTCCAGTAAATCGGCCTTCCAGTCAAGATTTGCGATGATACTGTCCTCCAGGACGCACCGGTCGTAACATCTCTTGATGAACTTGGCCAAAGCTAGATCGCTAAGGAGGACGACAAGCTGATATACGAGCTTGCGGAGCAACCCGGCCCTGGTCCGTTGCAGTCCGTTATTGCGGGCATCGAAGAAGTGGGTGAGGACACGATCGGCTTCTTTGTTGCGCAAATCGTCCTGGACAAATCTCATGACCGTAGATTTGCCAGCTCCAGGTTTACCGTTCACCCAAAGTAGCCCACCAGTCGACATCCAATTGACGTAAGAATCCTGTGTGCGTACCCATTCACAGGTGCCTGGAACTCTATTGGCCACATCGCTTTCCCTGTTGCTCATGCCGGGGTAAGCCAGGGACTTGAGTAGCTCTGTATCCAGCTATCAGCATCCAAGACACATGCAATCGAGTGAAGATATAGTATGTAGAGGCCTCGTGAAGTCGCGCTGCCATTCATGAGTCGCATTTGGCACTGTTAGGCCTGCGTTGGTGGAACCTTTCTACGATCTAGCCATGAGCAGTCGTCAAGTTCATGAGTCACTCATACGCATACATGGCTGGTACAGCGTGTGGTATACGATCGGGCTTGCATCAATTATGGGCCTGCTTGGCAAAAAATATTAAGAGCTGTGACAGTAACTCACCTTCTCTTTCCTGAGCCAGAATCATCGGAGTCAGTTGCCACGTAGTCGCTGCTGTTGTATCTTTGCCAGCTGTTGTACCTTTGCCAGCTGTTGTACCTTTGCCAGCTGTTGCACCTTTACCAACTGTTGCAGAAGTTGATCGCACTTGGCGGTGTCTGATTAGAGCCAATTTTGCAGACGGCGGTAATCCAGCCCAGTCCGCTATCATCTCTTTCGGGGTGATCACTTCGTCTTGGAACATAACAGAAGCGAGTTCCGGGTGTAACTTAGGCATGCGCACCATATCTCGAACGACAGGCCAATGCCCATTGCGTTCAGATCGACGCTCAGACTTGTATTCGAGGTCAAGGTCAGACTCATGTGTGAATACTGGCTCCGCTTCATGTCGACGAGGTGATCGCCCTTGATTTCTTGATCGCGATCGCGACCGCAACGGTTGTATGACGCTTAAAAGCTCCTTTGCAAAGGCCGCAGCAGTGACGGCAGCCCATGGCTGCCATATCTTGTTCTTGTGGGAATCGGCATAGTCGCAAATTCCTCGAATGACGAGATAATCATCGAACACACTCGCGACTCCTGCCGCCTCCATTTCGAAGCAAATGAGATTATATTTCTTGGCTGTTGCATCCCGCTCACTTGCATTCTTTATCACTTGATCCCCTGAACCAATGTTGCCGTAGAAGACTCGAGGTGTTGTTGATGACCGGGGATCTCGATCCACGACTTCAGAGCTTGCGCAGTCATCGCATGAAGTCAGTGGAGAGTTGTGTGCATAATCGGCTCGAAACAGTCGATCCGCAGATGAGCCTGGGCAGTGGAAGGACATGCTCATGCCAGGGTTCTTTAGCGCCGCGTCTTCGATGTATTGGTCAAGCTGGCAATCTCCTCTCGAGTGCTTGCTCTTCACGTCCCGCAACGCATGCAGCAGTACATTCGACGGTCGATTGTGTGAGCCCACTCGGACAAACCCTGAATGCTCGGCTTTCCCACTGTCCCATTCCACGAGGCCAGGGAATGCTCCGTCGGGTTGACTCACAGCGACATCACCCAAGCGTATATCAAGCTTATCACTTGGCACGCCGCCTCCTATCCCCACCATTAGGACGAAATCGACCGACGGGAAGCTGTGTCGCATGTTACTAGCAATGCGGCATGCCTCTACTTTACCGATTCGGCTTTCTGGTAGGCACGTAAGAACCACGTTATGACCACTCATAGCCCCAAAGCGATAGATATTGTCATCGCTGTCTAGACCAAGCAGCGGTTCGTGGTCTTCGTCCAGCATCGCCATCACTGCATTCTCTTCCACGCCCAGAGCACATATTATTCCTACTCTGTAAGAGTCATGACCCAAACCGTTGCCCTCAAATCGCGGGGATCCATGCTTGAGAACCATCTCTCGACTCTTGTCCCATGCTCGAGTTGGCTGCCGCGACGCGCCTCAGCGCGCTCGATACAAGCGCATTGATCCTGCTGCAAGCCGGATTCCGTACTGAACAGGTATGAACAGGTAGCTGGAGATTCGTATGTTGACCGTCTGACGCTTTCATTGGGTGAGTCAGCAGAATGGGAGAATGAAAACAGTACATATTCGAAGACCAGCCAATGCGGCGCAGCCATATTACTCAGCTGAAGCTTGTACAAACACTTGAGACCAGGGAGCAGAGCCAATCGTCGCAACATAGTCAGCTGCATCCAGATTCCAAAAGTCCCATGGTGGATTGAACCATACCGTAAAATCTACGAGTAACAACAAGGGCATAGGAATGTAGAGGGGAAGCTCGATCTACGGAAACGGTTGGACAACGACATCACGTGACTATCGACAAAATCCATTATCGCTTCTTATTCTCTGACCAGATGGGCTCTCCATCGTCGTCAAATTCAGCCCACTCGAAATACCCACAATTCTTCTGCCCAGGCTGGTATCCCATGTCACAGGTCCACATGTACCTTCCCCTGTTCACAGCACTTTTCATGCTGCACTTCAGACTGACCGGCACTCCGCACTTGCATCTAGGCGTGTACTTTGGGTGCATGCTCTCCCTGTAGAAGCGATACGTGATGTTGATCCTCTTGTTGCCTGCCACTGGGTGCGGATCGATACTCGCAGCAGGAGCAATGCTGTGCTTCCACTCCTCTTGCATTTCGGCGTGCATCACCAGGAGAGAGTTGTGTGGTAAATGAATAGCGATCTGACCTTGCGTGTCCGCTGCAGCGTCGTCCGCGTTCTTGTCGTCCTTGTCGCGCGGCACGATTCTACGGACTCTGAATTCCCGAGCCACGCCCAGAGACAGGCTACCGATGACCGGTCGGGGACCAAGATATGTCAGCTGATCTGCGTGGTAGCCGACATTCTCAGCGCCGCCTGAGTAGACATTGACAAAAGCGCAGTTGGGCTCCCAGGTATTTGGACCTTGGTGTCGCAGCTTCTTCCCTCCAGGGTAGAAGTCTCGAATCCGGCGCTCGATCTCGTTATTCACGGCGTCTTGCACAGGCAAACTGACCTTGCGCATTTCAGGGCGGAGTGTTCGAACATCAGGAACCTCTGCACCTTGGTAGTAGTAGTCCTTCCGCTGCTCGTCGGCCGCTTGCTCGTCCTTGACGTAGAAACAGAAAGTGTGAGGCGACAACACGGTCCGATCGAACATCTGGAACTCGCCTTTCCAGTATGTCGGCGCCTCCTCGAGGAGTTCTCGAAGTAGAGCATCGGCTTGTGAGGCCGGAAGAAAGTTGTGAATGATAGAGCAGGGTGTATGTGCTTCAATGTCCTCGGGCGTGAACAGATGCAACGTGCGGCCTTTCTTCGTCAAAGGGCGGGGGAGTACAGGCTTGTCCACCCCACTCAAGCTTAGGAATGTACTCGATATCGAAGACTGATATCCCACGGATTTGAAGCGCTTTAAGGGCGGAGGAGTCGTGTTGATTGTGTCGGTCCCGGATAGACTCGCCGCAGCTCTGTCGACACTCCCATCGCAAGACAGAAGCGCGTCGAGAAGGATGTCTTGTGGCAGACCGGGCTGCAGTGATTCTAAGATCGCCAATTTGACTTCGGTGGATTCTTCTTCCGCATGTTGATTCGATTGTGGTGTGGAGCGCTGTCTCTTCTTCGTCACGAAGGCTTCCATGGCAGGCGAAAATCGGAATGCATGATTCCCGTTCGGAAGCTACAAATACAACACCGGATGGCAGATCAAATTGTTCGCGACTGGTGAAATATCGACAGAAGATTGTAGCCTCGAAGGTTGGGGGCAACTGCGCTCATCGACGTGGACCTTGTCACACTTCCGAATCGGGTAAGCGTGCCTGATAAAGTGGTCATCACGTGCCTTCGCGTACCACTTTACACGTCGTCCAGGGCAGTACCCCACCCCAGCAAAAGTACAACACCACCACACGACCAAGTAGATCTCTTTTGACAACCTTGTTGCCGTTATTAGACGGTCTAATATTTTCTCTTGTCTTGGGTTCACCACCCTGCCGATGGCTGTCTTTCAGCCATAGTGTTTCGCCACTTTCCCCACCAAGAAAACACTCCGCCAATTCGAATAACATCCGCGATGCCAGCACCACCACCCTTTCCGATCGCGGCAAAGCCAGCCAAAGAAATTTTTGATCCATGGAACTCATCATCCACTGGACATCAACGTGCGGAGAATCGTCTTTCTGGCAGCACATCATGGCGTGATTCACGAACGGCCAAGCTATCTGAGCAGTTCCGATCTGGACTTTCTGGAGGAAAGAGGGTCGCAGATACAGTTGGCGCAGGCAGTGAGAGCTTTGTGCGCGGTGAGCGCACCGCTAATGGAGGCTGGAAGAGGGGAGTCGTAAGGGACAGAGCGAGTGGACAAATCAGTCTTTGGGAGAGTTTCAGTGCGAAACAGACAAAACGAGCTCACGAGGACGATGAGGAGGGCACACACAAGAAATTCAAGCCGCACACCAAGTCTGAAGTATCCGAACACCCGGCTAGAGGTAGAAACGAACAAGGCAGATGGTGTTTTGTATGCCCTGGTGGAGTCTGCAAAGAGCCTCTCACTCCTGGGTTGGTAAAGAAACGCAACAGGCATGAGGAAGACTCCCCGTCCGAGGCGGAAGAGCTGACCGAAGATCAAGTCAATAAGGTCAAGCGTGAAAGCGACGACATCAGCCGTAAAGAAGTCAGGATCAAGCACGAAGCAGACGGGAAGTCGGCAGCGGCATCTCCCCGACATACGACCTACCCAATCAGACATCGGAAGTCGTCCGTCACGACCCAAACTAAGGAGGAGATCAAGCCAGAAACTGACGACTTCGACGACACCCTCCTGGCCTCCTTCTCCCCCAACTCCTCCGCCACCCACTCCTCCCCCGAAGCACGCCGCTCCCAGCCCAAACCCGACCACCTAGAGCTCCCACACCGCACCCTCGACACCCAAATACCGAACTCAGAACCCCAATCGTCCCCCCCATCGGCCCCAACCCCACCCCAAATCTTCACCAACCTTACAATCTACATCAACGGCTCCACCTACCCCTTGATTTCAGACCACAAACTGCGCCACCTCCTCGCCACCCACGGCGCTAACCTCTCCATCTCCCTGGGCCGCCGCGCCGTCACGCACGTCATCCTGGGCATCCCGTCCAGCGCGTCCGCCTCGTCCTTTGCCTCGACGCCCAACGTTTCGGGGCGGGGCGCGGGCGGTGCCTTGGCGGCGGGGAAGATCCAGAAGGAGATACAGCGGGTGAGGAGCGCGGGCGGGAAGGGGGTCAGGTATGTGAGCGCGGAATGGGTGGTGGAGTGTGTGAGGAGGGGGAGGAGGGTGCCGGAAGGGGGGTATGAGGTTGTTGCGACTGGTGGGGCGGGGCAGAAGGGGGTTGGGGGGTTGTTTGGGAAGGGTAAAAGGGAGGAGATGGACGGGGCAGGGAAGGGGGAAAGGGATAGCTGACGACAGATCTGGTGGGACGAGAGCGGAGGGAGGACTGTACCTCTGCTTGAGTGTTTGCTTTGGGGCGTATATGGTTGGTTGGGATAATAGATACCCCTTTCCTTTGGAGTCAGGGTTTGAGGGACATAGAGAATGGTCGTCATGGTGTATATCATGTTTTGAAGCAAACGAGATGAGAGCACGAATATATGGCGCTGAAGAATATACACATGTCATGGTGTTGGTTGACGTCTTGGTTCATTAAATGCTCATCTGAAGCTGTAGCTATGCCCCTGTCGATTTATATAAAGATCCCAAACCGAAGACCTATTCCTTTTTTCATGTATCATGCATTGTGAGCTACCATCGCACACGTTCATGCAGAAGAGCGCCCTAATCATCATCAGTCTTCGTGTCTCAATCACAATCTCGACGTCCTCAACCTACACTGCTGGAGCTCATTCTCATCCAAATGCCTCAACTTGTTGACCGACGGCGCCGAGCCAGTGACAACACCCTTGGCGAACTCAACGGCGCCACCGACAGCGGTCCTGCGCGCAATGGCGTACTGCGCCGTCTGAGCGCTGACCTTGATGACGACGATCCTTGGGTCCTCTGGGCCACCGTCGTGCTTGCCGTCACCGAGGTCTCCGATCCACGCCTTCAGGCCGGGAGAGTAGTACTTCCTGACCTTTTCGCGGTCTGTCTCGATGGAGGCGTTGCCGGCGATGGAGGCCCATTCGCCAGAGGAGGCGAGGAAGGCGAGGTTGATCTTGGGATCGGACTCGAGGTCGTCGGTCTTGCCGGACTCGGAGTTGGCGTGGAAGATAAGGTCGACGCCGTTGCCTTCCTGGTGAAGGTATTAGTGGGATGGAGGGAGAATTGTGGAGAGGAGAGACGTGCCTTGGCTGCCAGTGCCATGCAGCGCGATACGAGCTGGCCGGTCTGTCCGATGCGTGTGGTCATCATGCAGAACTTTTGCTTCTCGATGAAGGAAACGAGGTCCTCGACCTTGTCCTTGAGGTCGGCGGAGTCGATGTTCTTGGCGACATATGGGTCGGCAGGCTTGTCACCAGTAGAAGCGTTGCTGAAAGACATGTTGGATCGTCTGTGTGCTGTGATTGAGATTGGTCTGAGTTGTGTTGTTGGTGGTTGAATTGATCTGAAACGTGTGAGCGAAGCTGCGGGTGAGAGTTTGGTGGTGAGGAGGGGTAATTGTCGACGAAGTGGGGTATAGAGAGACATCTGAGAAGCTCGTCGGAGTTGTGCAATGCGGCAAATGATGAAGTGCGGGTGATGATTATGAGCTGGACTCACCTTTGGGAGTGTCAAAATTGATGTTTGAGATCGACAAAGGCAGGAGCAGCTTGCAAATATAGCTGGATGATGCAGCAATGTGCTCAGCTTGCAGTCCTCAAGGCGCCTTGACGTCACTCGTTTTCTGCAGGAACATCTCCACAAATCGTCCTTTTCTCCAAGTGGGGAAGATCAAACACCGACAGCTGCGGGTGAGATATCGTCATGGAAGTCAGATCTTGCCTCACGCAATCCCAATTGAATATCGAGCAATGCAACACCAGTAGTGGAATGTCCGTAGCGACAGGGTTGCACAGGATCTGATCGGCTAAGCTTCCATGATCTTCTGATCTTCAGGGTATCATATTGCCGACTAGGGCTCATTAATCTATCGCTCTCCCATACTATCCTACTCCAGTTTCTTCGCTACCAGCTTGAGGACCTCCTCAATGCTTAGTCTTGCGTTCTCTGGAGCTTTAGCAATCGCTTGCCAGGTCTCTCCGTGCTTTGGCTCGTTCAGAACACACTTGCTGATGACCTCCTGCTGCTTCTCGTCTGTGCCATGCTGCAGCAAGAACTTGTACCACCATGCCCACGTGTCGCCATAGTCCGGATCCAGTACTGCAGCCTTCTGAAACCAAGACGCCGCTTTGTCGAGCTTCCTCTCGCCCCAGAAGATACGCGCCACAGTTACGAAGAGTATAGGATCGTTGTCGACTTTGCGAATCGCCTCCAGTGATCTCGGCTTGCGCTGAGTGCGTGGCTCAAGATGCCAGATCTTCTCGCTCCACAGCAGTCCACTGTCCGTGACCTCTTGCAGACCTTGTGCCATCTTCTGGTTCGCAGCTTGCATATTGCCAGCCCTGCGTTCCAGCCTCACCGACTCTGTCCAGAGCTCACCGTTCTTTGGTACGGAAAGACGTGCCCGGTCGAGGATACTGCGTGCCTTGACCGTGACGCCTGCCTTCTCCTCGATACGTGCAGCGAGCAGCCACAACGGCACACTCTTCGGACACGCCCGTGTTCCAGCGCCGTATGCCTCTCTTGCTTGCGGGAGCATACCTTTGCTCTCGTAGATCTGGCCCTTCATCATCCACAGCTTGGCCGCCTTTGGATAGATGCCCAGTGCCTGGTTGACCAGGTCCAAGGCCGCTTCCCGGTCGCCCATCTGCCTCTCGAAGCTTACACTCTTGATCCAGACACGATCTGTACCCGCCTCGCGTCTCGCCGTAGCCAGTAGGTCTCGAGCTTGGTCGTATTGCTCATTGTCCGCCTCGAGCTTTACAGCAGCGAGCCAGATATCCTCACTGTTCGGATTCTCCTGGAAGGCTCTGCCGAGCACGATCCTTGCATCATCGAGGTTGCCGGCTTGCCACTTTTCCCTCGCGAGCGACATCCACAGTTCATGATTTTTCGGACATGCCTCGACTGCCTTCTCCAAAAGGTCCATGAGCGACTCACGCGAGCCATGATTGCGCTCCATGTCCGCCGCTGCCATCCAGATTGTACTGCTGTTGGTGAATACTCTGAGCGCGTACGCATAGATGGCACGCGCAGTCTGATATCTTCCTCTCGTGATCGAAGACTTGGCATCATCAAGCCAGATCTTTTTCCTGTCGTCGTCCTCGTCCAGACTCCATCCTAACGAGTTCTCGATGATCGCCTTACAGGTCAACGGGGCGCCCTCCTCTTCGCATATCTCCGCTTGTTCCATCCATTCTTCGCGAGTCAGCATAGCAGACTTTTTGGCGAGCGACTTCATTGCGTTCTTCATCATGTTGGACACCATCGTTTCGTTGCCCATCTGTTCTTGCAGACGGCCACCTGCGATCCAGATCTCGTGTGATGTAGGGATTGCTTTGAGTGCTTGGTTCAGAATCTTCTTTGCGTTTTCCGGTGTCTCGAGGCGGGCGAGGGCGAGCCAGAGCTCAACCGACAGAGGAATGATCTCTGTTGCTTTCCAAAGCAGAAGTCGTGCGTCCGCGGGGTCCTCCTCCAGATTCACTGCTTCCTTCCAAATGGCAACAGACTGAGGGACATGGTCCAAAGCTTGTCGAAGAACTTTCTTCTTGGCTGCTGGGAGGTTTTCCAATTTCATTGCTTCGATCCATAACCGGACTGATCGACTGTTGTGCTTGATTGCGTTGGCCGCAATGACCTTTGCGTTGTGTAGATCGCCCTGACTGTTGAGTCGTATTGATTCGAGCCAGACATCCTCATTTTTTGGGCAGTGCTCGCAACCCTGCGCGATTTTGTTTCGCGCTGCAACAACCTTGCCGGCGAACTCTTCCAGTCGTGCCGCGGCGATCCATCCAGGTCCATGCTTCATATTCGTCTTGATCACGGAATCCAGCAGTGTCCTAGCACGGTTGATATCTGCGACTGGAATTTCGCCAGCCTTGACTTCGGACTTTGTGAGAGATGTGAGGTAGCCCTTGGGATCGATTGTTGTTGACGTGCCAGATACTGTCTCGGTCCCTGATCCTTGCGCTGCCTGGTCCAATCTCACTTGTAGCACCTTGTCTCTTGCCGCACCAATGTCTGCAAAGTTGGTGATCGTACCATCAAGACCGTCCGCCGCCCCGTTCGCTCCGTTCGCTGCACCATCATCCTGAACAGTGGTGTCCATCTGTCCAGCATCCCGCGCTCCAGCCAATACACTATCCGGCACCGCGTAGAACCTCTCCCGCATACTCTGCTTCGTCCGCCTGTTCTTTCCCGTCAAGTCGCCCACTTCCGGGATGCTGGCCCATTCTTCATCGGTGACACTGCCCAGTGCTCGTTTCAAGTCGGCAAACTGCTGTTGGATCTTGGGATTGTTGCGCTCGTATTCGTCGCGCTCTTCTTTCTCGCGTGCTTCCCTGTTGTAGACGTTCACGTCGGTAATCTGGCCAGACAAGGACTTTTGCTCATAAATGACTATTCGTACAACGCCATGCGAAACAGCGGGGAAATGGGAAAAGAAAAAGGGATGTACTAACCTTCTTGCTCGCCGCCGCTTGTCCATCTTCTCTTCGACTTCTTGGTATATCCTGTCCGCCTCATCGTCGTCCCTGTCGTAGTTCCCGGACGCGAACAGTCCAGTCTCGTTCTCGGGGTCTTGGAAGCGCTCATCATCGGCCTCTTCTTCCTCTTTCTTTTTGTCGGGAATGCCATAGGCGGTTGGTGCTGGACCTCCTAGAGCGGCCGCGCGCTTCGCGAGAGCTTCTTTGATCTGCTCCTCACTGGGACCCTCTCGCGCTGGACCCAGATCTGATCGAGTTGTGAAACCCGTCGCACCACGACCAAGACCTGCGACATAATTCTCCGGAGCCGGCTGGCTCAAGAAATCTTTCCGGCCAGACATGTTGAAGTGATAGGTGAGAGCTGTGAGCTCGGCACTAAAGAAGTGTGGAAGAAGATGGAGGATGGCTGACCTGAACTTTTTGCGGCGAAAACGCGCCAAGAACTTCACCTTCCGCTGCGCAGTTCGACTTTGGCACCGTCGTTCTCCTCTTTACGACATGCATTCACTATCATTCGAATCGATGGACATTATTAAGAAGTATATTATGTAATTGCATGTAAGTTGCCATGCCGGCGAAAATAAGTCTCCGTCACTTATTCCAATGCTACGACCCGCCAAAAGACACGATCATGACTTGAAATCTTCCGTATCATTCAAAGCCGCTCAAACCCAGTACCCTCATGCTCTTCGCCTGCTTGAGCACTTCGACCTTCTCGAAGCTGTCTCTCGAAGCCGCGCTAGGTATGCTGACGCCACTGTCTCTGCTGTCGGTACTGCCGGAGCTACCAGTCCTCATATGCCCGACGCTCATCCTCTTGGTGACTTCCTTCAACGTAATCCTCATCAAGCTTCGATACGCGGCCCAAATAGTTGCCTCCTTCTTGCCATGAAGGATGATGCGTATGCCGTCAGCGTCCGAGCAGGTCACAGCGGCCTGGTATTGTAGGAGTGGAATGGCGTGGTTTTCGTGTTCGGAGAGGATGACATTGTAGCTTGATGGTTGGATGGGATGGACACCCGGGATAGAATGAAGGGACTGGCGAGTCGATGTGAACATGGGTTCAATATTGGCTGGTGGCCGTAAGCGGTCGTTTCGTCTTAGTGGCAACTGGAGCACTTACCAAGGATCTGATCTCGCATCATAGGTACTGTCAATCCCAAGGTGGCTTTGTCGAACTGCACTGCGAGAGCTGCTTCGAGACTGAGCATTTTGTGATGCGTGTAATGGTATCTGGAAGCGAAATAGAGGTAAGATGTGCTGTGGAATGAGACCGTGTTTGATTGTGTGGAAATTGAAGAAGGGACGTGAGTTGAAGGAACTGGCAGATATGTACAAGAGTCCTGACAATAGGCATGATAGTGGTATTGTCGGAGGTAATCAATGGACAATTAGAAGCCTGAAAGACGCTTGTGACAATCGGAATTGTTATTGTGAAATTCTCCATGACCGCACCTAGGTCTATTGTAGGTATCTTTTTGTCTTTGCAGCAAAATCTCACATTGTCTATGTGAGGTGATGTGAAGTCATGTGCAGTGCAGTGCAGGCGACAACTACGCGCTTTGATGGCTCGACACCATGTCTAGACCTGGCTGTTTCCTGCCTTGGCGGCCGCAGTGCCCTCCAGCAAGCTACTGGCATTACGGATACCAGCTTTGTTGCCCTCCTGCACACGCTTGATCGTGAGCGCAGCGATGAGTGCCGCACCAACACCACTTCCATCTTCAGAGGCCATGATCTCGATCGGGTCCTCCTTCTCACCCCTCTTCCTCGGGGCCCAGTCAAGGATCTCTCTGAGAGCCTGAGCTCCACGGACCTTGAAGTGAGGATAGTGAGTGAAGACGGTGCCATCAGCACCAACGTGAGCAGTCTTCCAGCCCTTCTTCTTGCAGATAGCAGCAACACCGCAAGCTGACAGACGAGCGGCACGAGTACCGATCAGTTCGGCGAGCTTTCTGATCAACTCCAGCTCAGGCTTGGTGCACACAATGCTGAGCTTGTTCTGGAGGAGGTTCCTTGTCTCTTCCAAGTTCTCGAAAGGATCACTGTATGTTGTCAGTCTGGTGGCAGGACCTTGATCGTACAATACTTACTTCTCAATCTCAGCAAGGAAACCCGAGTCTATCGTGTAAGCCTTCTTGAGCTTGCTGATGTCTTGACCCTCGAAGATCTTGCAGTCTCTGTTCTCGTGCAAGTCGACCAGGACGAGACGGAAGATCTCTCCGAGGTAGAGCCCAGCGATCATCTTCTCGAATGCTTGTTGTCCAGGACGAGGAGAGTCCTTGTCGACGATCTTGTCGTAATCGGTCCTTGGCAAGACCTTGTGTTCATTGTCGAAGGCACCCCACTCACAGTTGATGGCCATAGGGGTGTCGGCGGGAAGCTTCATGTGATCAAGCTTGGGTATGGACCCGCAGTCCTCCATGTAGGCAGCGTTGCATCCAGTACCGAAGATGCAGCCGATCTTCATCTCAGGGTCGACATAGCTGGAAGCGATCAGAGTTCCGGTTGTGTCGTTGATCAGAGCGGTCAATTTGATGGGCACTCCCTGTGTCATGTTCAGTGTCTGCAGAGGTGGACTACGTCATGAATACTTACTCTCTCCTTAAGAGCTTCCTCAAAAGGAGGGACGACGTCTTTGCCTTCGACACCATCAATGTCGAACCCCTTCGTCCAGCGCTGCAGAACACCGTGGTCGATGTAGTCCTGAGAAGCGGGATATGAGAAACAGAAACCAAGAGGCAGCTTGTCGAGCTTCTCGCCTTCGTGGTGATACTCGACGAACTGCTGCAGACAGTCGGCGATATAGCCCCAAAGCTCGTCGGCAGTACCGGTCTTTAGCTCTTCGGGCATGCGGTACTTTGACTGGATGACGTCGAACTCTCCAGGTTCGTCGGTCAGGACAATCTCACAGACACGGAGGTTAGTTCCACCCATGTCAAGGGACAGGAATGTGCCGGTCTCATCGCCAGTTGGGAAGCTCATGCACCAGGTTGGGTTCATGGGCTGTAAGCATTAGTATTGACCTGCGAGGAGGTTAAGAAAACTTTACAATGCTACCACCCTCCTTGGACAGCCCTGATCGAGGTGAGTCCACAATTCTTATGATGCAAAGGATGGTATTTACCCTTTGTCAGCTCGGAGACGAAGTGGTTGGTGATCTCCTTGAGCTTCTCGGTATCGACTTTGAAGAGCTCTTCAAGACGTGTGATCTCATCAAGCAAGTCGCGTGGCACATCGGCCATGGACCCTGGCTCAGTGTAAGTGTTCACAATGAAAATGTGCAGCCCATCATACTCACCCTTGCGCGACGGTGGCTTCCTTCCGACCATTTTGGCGGTGTGAGAGTTTGGCTGGTTAGATTGTGAGTTCTAGGTCCAAAGGTATAAGGGGCCAATTGTGCTGTATATATGTGGGTCCATATATACTAGGCCATCGCTTTGTCGAGCTTGTATGGGCGTCTTTGTGATATGCGCGAAGGAAAACTCCTGTATGTGCTAGGAAAGACCAGATTTGGTCGGTCGGTGTATTGGCCTCGTGTCCAAAGACTTTGTAGATGCGTCCAAGACGCAACTGACGGCGGCGATGGCGTAGGAAGCTTTGTTTGAGTACTTACAGCTGATGAAAATGTCTTGCCACTAGCTTTGTTGCTTCAATGGCTCTGTTCTGTCGACGTTGATGTCCTCTTCAGGAAACGAAACTGCCCCGCTTTATTTTTCTTGGAGGGGTAGTGAGTGAATAGCGTGTCGAAACTGAATCTAGCCTATAACTTTGCCGGATTGAATCGCCGGAATTGATGGTACTATTATGTGTAACGGAAGAGAACGAGTAAGTCAATTTTTCTGTTGTGGAATATTGTTGCTGCAACAAGCTCACATAGATTGGAGTGTTGGGGGCCGAAACAGCAGAGGACCCTCTCACCGTCATCGGTATCTGTGAGAGCTCGGACTTTGCCGGACTGCGGGAGTAGCCGCTCGACCCGCAGTGACGTTCTCTCGTTCCTGGAGCTGTTTCGTGTTTGCTTGTAGCTTGATTTATCCAACATCACCAACACTCAACCTGAAGATCACGACCGAACCGAGTTCTCAAGCCAAAGCAACCAGAAACCACAAGTGAGGAGTCCTCGCGCGCGTATACTCCAACACTACTGACATACTCAGCCATGACTGCCGCCCTCAGAACTGTCAGAGCCGTTCGCGCTACAGCTCCCAGAATCCAGTCTGCACGCTTTTCCGTCGTTGCCCAGAGAATGGCTGGTGAGACTGGCTCGACACGTTCGGGTGGTGCTGCACAGGGAGACGCTTTCCAGAAGCGCGAGGAGGCTTCCGAGAACCTCTACATCAAGCAGCAGGAGCAGGAGAAGCTGAAGCAGCTCAAGGCGAAGATTGCTCAATCGAAAGAGCAGCTCGCAAAGGATGAGAAGGACCTGAGCGAGATGGAGAAATCAAAGTAAATGAGCCAGCAATTAGATGGAATGCTGCCAGAGGAGACACAGGCAACACTGTGTGAGACTGCTATGCAGAACCACAGACTGGATTCATTGGCGATCGCGACCGGTGTTTATAGCATAAGCAAATCGCTCGAATGTACTCAACTCCACAACCCTTCTCCTTTCTGTCTGTCTGCTGCTCTTTCGTACTTGCACTGGGTTTTAGGCGGCGCACGGGCCACATAGATACTGACTTTCCTCTCCACAACCTATATTACTGAACCCAGTCGATGACCACCGAATTTGATAATGGCAAAACCGCCAATTCAAACTATTTACAAGGGCCTCGAAGGCAGCTGGAAGCTTCGACGAAGTCTGACTTCAAAGTTACCTGGATACCCTTCTGGCACCTTTGAAGGTACGGCGACTTTTACTCCATCAGATGCATTCAATAATTCATCGTATCTGTATCACGAAGTTGGAACGCTCGTGACAGATCAGGGATTTCAGCTTAACGCCAACCGAAAGTACATCTACAGATACTCCTCGGACGAGGAAAAGCTCTCTGCCTGGTTCGTCAAGGAGGTCGGCGGCAAAGACGATGTCGACTATCTGTACCATGAACTCGAATTCGGGCACGAACAAGACCGGTGGGTAGCCAGGGGGGACCATCTCTGCGTCAACGATATGTACTGGGCATTCTACGATTTTCGCCTCGAAGGTGAAGCGCTCACCAAATGGGGACTGAAGCACCAAGTGAAAGGCCCTGACAAGGACTATTCGTCTGATACGGTATACACAAGGACTTAGGCCTGACATGATTCATTGACTCTTCAACCCTGGAATTATGCTTGAGCTACGCTCTCGCCACTTATGCTTCTTTTCAGGGATACTTGGCCTTGAACGGCAGCGTCTTCAACTGTTCCCTCGGATCCTTCTCAATCCCAAACAAAGCATAAATCCACTTCAAAATCACCCCAAAGCTCTCCGGCTCACCCATATGCTTCTTCCCCCTCACTAGCCTCAACTCCTTCGGCTGCCCGACCTCACACGCCAAGAAATAATCATCCACCGGGAAGATGCTATCCTCCATCCCATTCACCAACAGCAACCTCCCACACCTCTTCTCCAACGTCCCATCCTCAAGCAAGCTCCACTTCGCCTTTCCCTCCTTCATGAACCCCTCAAAATCATCCCCGTACCCAAACTTCCTTCCCAACGTACTTCCAAGATCAAAAGGATACTCCCCCGTCTGGCTCGCCACCAACCACTCGCGCTCAAACATAAAGTGGCAGCCGCCACCATGCGCCACGAAACCTTTAAAATCATCAGGATGCGTATGCGCCAACCTAATCGTCTGATAGCCCCCCGTCGAAAAACCCCACACCGCCAGCTTCCCACTATCAATCCCCTCCTGCGCGCGAACCCACTCCAGCACGCTATCGAACATCCTCTCCGCAGCCTGAGGATCAGAGGAATCAGCAGGACAGTCCCCCGTCCCCGGAATCTCCATGACGAGGGTTGCCACGCCAACCTCGGCCCAGCCCCGACACCACACCGCCAGCTCAGTGCGGTACCCGTCCAGCCCCGTGAGGATCAGGACGCACGGGGCGGGGGACGAGGCGGACGCGGTGGAGGGCAGGTGGTGAAAGGCCGGGATGGTGGGGCTTTCGCGGGACGTGGCGTGTGTGTAGGGGATTGAGACCTCGACGACGGGGTACGGGGCCAGGGCTAGGCCGCGCAGGGCCGTGGCGATGCCGCTGCGCCAGGCGGTGTGTTGGAGGGGGCTGCGCGGGTAGGGGAAGCGGGAGATGCGGTGGACGGCGGAGGCGCGGCTGGGGGAAGATGTCAGTTGGTGGCAAAGGCGAAGAGGGTAGGTAAAGACGGGATAGGGATAGAGGTGAGGGGATGAACATACAGGAACAGCTCGCTTGCTTCGTCTTTGTTGCCTGCTTGCTCGGCTGCTTCGGCGCGCTTGGTCAGCTCTTCGGCTTTGGGCGCAAAGGCAGCGGCGTAGGCGTCCCAGTCGTAGGGCTCTTTTTGGCTTTCCTTGAGGATGTCAGCTATAGTGTTACTTGGGACAGGGAGTTGGTGGGTACCTTTACTAGTCGGTCAACGATGGGCTCAAAGTCTTGAATGGCGCCGAACATGAAGGGGTATACGCCCATTGAGCACTTGTACATTAGCTACATGTGCACTCAAGAAGCATACGGGCTACACACTGGCTGCTTCCACTTTGTCTCCCATAGCTGCTGGAAGCTCTCGTGGTGAGGAGCTTTCTGAGATAGCTGGTCTTGGATGTAGAACTTTCCTCCTGGAGCGGTCATGATTGCTTGAGATGTGGAAGTACAAGGACGATGAGGTCAATAAGCGGTTGCGTAGTGATATATATCGCTTGTGTATATCCATTTCTCTACATCGTCTCCCATGTCCGGGTCCATCGGCCCCTCAGATCCGGAATTCGCGCTCGGGTCATCCAGCGCGAGTAAATTCTCCGATTGGTATCGCTGGAGGTCCACATCGGACGGGAATATGCGACTGATGGTCGAGGCTAGTAAATTGACTTGTGCGATGTGCGGGTGGAGGAGGAAAATCCGCTGCTGTCGTCACCGTTGGGTACCTCCGCCAAGTATACCATGAATCCAAAGAGATCGTTCTGCATCTGTCACCCCACTTTGACATTAGAACAGCATGTGTTTAACATCTTGATTTGATATCTAAATACAGCTATCGAAGAAAGCTATTTGGTTGCGTACATACATAAAGTCGGTAACCTCCTCTTACGATCGAGATCCTACAAAGCATCCACCGTAATTCGGCGACGAATAAATCTCGAATGGCCCACATTGGGAACAGATGAAAAAATGATAAGGGCAAAAGGTGGTCGTCTGTTTTTTGGCAGTCGATGACAACCCAGTAGCCATGTCCCAGGCTGTGTCATATTTGATGAAGAAGAGAAAGTCGGCCTCGTCGAGACTGTATTATGTTCCAGAACCGTCCCGTAGTCCGCCATTAAAAGGGTATAAGCAAGAAGGGAAGCAAGCAATGTCTTCTCGCTTGTTGAACGCCAGTCGTCATGTTCGTCATCGCTCAGAGTATCTCGGTCCGGTAAAACGCCAACTCAGGGTGTAAAGGTCTCATGTGCAGGTTCTGGTGGTGAGAAGGGCAAGCGGGTTCTTCACATGGCTTGTCCTGGCACAGGCTTGCGTGCGACACGAGTAGGACTTGTGCCCATGGCTAGTTGACCCATCGAAGCGGATCTCCTGTGATCCCGTGGCGGCGACGCACCGAAGCCGACGGACTGCATCATTTGTGGGCTGGCACGGTTGCCATTGTCAACAGACTGCGACTGAGACCGCGATCGCATGCGGTTGGCATTAGGTGGCGAGTTGGGGCCCCGCGGCATGTTCATGTTAGGCATGCTGGGTGAAAGAGGAGCGGGGTACATGTTACGAGGGCCAGTAGATGGAGGACCGGAGAAGTTGCGGTGAGCGGGTGACTCAGGACGGCCGAGAGGACGCATGCCAGGAGGAGGACCGACGGGGCGAGGCTTGAGAGGCAGCTTAGAAAGACACGTACGAGGAGTGACACCTTGCTTTGAGCGGTCCATGTAGGAGCAGAGAGCCTGTGATGCGGTTAGCTGTATTCGAAAAACAGAAGGCGATAAATTTGCTTACCCAGCCATCGTCGTACTCATGGAGGAGGCGAACGACGTCACCAGCGCGAAGCTCAAGTTCGTCCTCCATGGAAGGCTTGAAGTCGAGCTGGACACGGTGGACGTTGCTAGCAGCGCCTCCCTTGGGGCTTGTCGAGCCAGGAGCGGCACCGACAGCAACAGCGGCAGCAGTAGCGATCTCGGCTTTTGGAGGCGAGTTAGCGGTAGACGCCAAAGGTGACTCTTCCACAGGAGAAATAGAACGACTGCTAGCTGGCTTATCGGCGAATGGGTTCGGTGCGGGTACAGGTGCGGCAGTCACAGGAACAGGAATAGGAGCGTTCTCAGCAGCTCTGTCAGCGGCATGGTTGTCGATACGCTCGGCGTTGTTGCCAAAGGGGTTTGCAGCGTCATTGGGATTGTTGGAGGCACGACGCTCCCAGGAGCTCTTATGTTGCTGTGTAGGAGGAGCCGGAGCGAGGAAGCTGTTGAGACCACCAGTCGCACTGGTCATCTCCTGGACCTTTGGTTCACCGATACCAGGCAGGAATTGTGTGACAGGGCGGAGGCTGAGACGGGGAGCGCGGCTGTTCGCATTGTTGTTGGAGGCATTGTCGTTGCGAGGAGTGTTGTTGATGGGCGCAAAACCGAAGCCGTTCTTCTCGTTGTCCAGGTCGTGCGACTCCTGTTCCTGCTTTTGCTGCTTCTTCCTCCTAACAACGAAGAAAACAATACCAGCGACTAGTGCGATACCGAGAATGACACCGAATGCGACACCAGCCTTGGCTCCTCCACTCATACCTTGATTCGAGCTGTCCTGAGTGGAAGTAGCAGAAGCGGAAGCCGACACTGTTCCAGATTGGGTGGCTCGGACAGGAGTGCCTACGATGGCGGTCTGCTTGGGGAGACTCGACTCGGTAGATGTTGCAGAGGTGACTCTGGCACTGGAGTGGCTGGTAGTCTGACTCTGGTTGTCGTCGTTGCCCTTGTTGTTATTGCTATTGTTGTTGCTATTGCTGTTGCTGCTGGTCTGTGTTGCTTTCGCAGCAGAGGAAGACTCGACGGTCTTGCTAGGTTGGTTGTTGCCGGTCTGGGTGACGAAGCCAGCAGTCGGTCCAGTGAAGGATGCTGACATGGTGACATAGACGACAGAGAAGACAGTTGCGACGCCATCATCGTCCTTTGCGCGCTGCTCGAATCCAGCGCGACCATTCAGCATATTGTTAACCTCGTCTCGCAGACTCCTTCGCTCACCATGCTGGCGGCGGTGGAGGAAATCGTGTAAGTGGACCATCGGTGATGTTGACTGAGTCGTGTGACAGAAGGTGGAGGAGGGGAAGATAGTGACAGCGAGGGTCAAGATAGTCCTTCACCCGGTCGACGGGTAGCACACGTTGATGCGGCGAGTTGGCGCAAGATGAGGAATGCTCTTAGAATGCCGTCCAGACCAAACAATCGTTCGGCAGTCAAGCTTCGTATCGATGACGGGCAAGGGGGCTAATTGAAACGCTGACTGGTTTAATCAGGCAAGAGAGAGACAACGGTCGGCGGCAGTGAGGCTTGAATGAGTGACTGAAGGTTAAGGAACGGCAGCGCTGTAACAGCGACAGGAAAAGAGCGTGCACGAATGGTGCGGTGATGCTGCGACGGCGGAAGGGGGTGTTGTAGAGCAGTGTAAGGTGGGAGGAGCATAAAAACACGACGGTGAAACGGCGTCGGGGTGGACTGGCGTGCCTGGCTCGAGCACCGCGTGGCCGTCGTTCTCGCTGGTTCCTGCATTTCCTCTGCCCGGTTGGTCGATGATCTTCATTTGTTCCTGGAGCCATTCCTGTTTGGCGCTAGACTGTGTGGGAGTGATTGCACTTCAGCCCATCTGCATCATGCCTTGACTCCTGCACCCATCCTGCGCCACTAGTCCTGTCCTCCGCGCCTACAGTAGTGACGGCGCTATTGTGTCTTGGGGCGTCTCGATCACGGTGGTCGTCACATGGGTTTTCCTGATCGACACTTTGCTCGTGTTATTCTTGACATTCCAGCGTTCGGTGTTGCTGGGCCAATTTGCAACGACGTGCCGCGGCCAAATCAAGGAAAACGTCAGCTTCATTTCAGAACGGCTACGCAAATTCTCAGATTTATTATTCGTAATTGCAAAGCCTCTCTCAGCTATCAATTAGGGGAGACTCAGTACCGGATTCGATTGCCCTCCTTCACGACTTTTCCCTGGTCCAGAAAAGCCCGCTTGCCGTGAGACATGCGGAAGTCCTGGGGCATGTCTACCTTTCCCGCTGTCGCCGAACTATCAGAGGATCGCCGTCCCCGTGCGCTGTGCGGTCTTTGCTCCGGCCGCTCATCCACACCAGGCTGCATCCATCACTGGACTTGCTCATCGCATGACGGTGGGCGTGAGACCGGCCTGCTCTGTGCTCCTGCTGTAGTGCTGTCTTCTGTCGAGGCGTCCGACCGCAGCCATGACCCTGTTGCGTTCATGGCCAACGAAGAGGGTCTTCTCTTAAGGACTGTGTTCCTCCTACGTTGCCGCTTACGCTCCCAGTCCCTCTGAGCTTGTTCGAGGGCTTTCAGCCGATACAGGAACTCAAAATCGTCCACCTTGATTGTGATTCGCATCTCGTTCAAAACCGCCAGCACCGTCTTCTCAAATTGCTCCTTGGTCGTTGTCCCTAGTCCCTGCGGACCTTCGATCTTGTCCATGATATGGTCACCTACCAGTCGCACAAACTCTACTCGCTGGCGTTCGTGCTCGTGGACTCTTTCGAAGAGCTTTTGTAGTTCTGCGGAGACCATTTTTGAGTGCGCGTCATGGGAGCGCGGTAAGATCTTTTCGTCGTCCATGGTCGCGGTGTACCAGAAGTTGCAGCGGTAAGCGAGCCGGCGTAGCTGTTCCCAGTCTAATATGTAGAGGTTCTCGGAAGGGATGTGGCTGACATCTTGTAAGTACTGTGAATGTGATATCGCCAAGATGCACTCACAGTGAAGTATAGCTTCTCCCTCCGGCCGAGCTACCATCCGGATCTCGCATACCTTTTCCAATCAGTCAGGGTATTGGACGACGCCCATCGGTGAGGTGCACTTACTATCGCCGTCATCTTCGGTGTCATGTTCAGTGTGAGGATCGTTTGCTGCGTTCAGGCTTGTCATACATGCTTTGCCTTTTCCTTTTACCAGCTGACCCATGACGGATGATGGGCGTCAGCTGCCACTCTGCAAGTGAGGATATGGAAAGAGCGACGGAGTTGTCTTAATGTATGCATTGTTTTTCCGAAGAGGAAACCAGGTGAAGAATATCTCTGTCACATGCCTCGATTCACTACCTGCACTTCCCATGCCTCACCCGTTACATCACTATCAGACCCCTCCAGCAGTCACTACAAACTTATCCCTTTGGCCCATCGTTATATCTGACTGGAGAAATCTGCCATGGACAACAGCGTCCCTTCCCGTCGCCTTCGCTTCACGCCCATACTTCCAACTAGGTACAACCCTTCAGGGTCGGTCATCCTGAGGTTCCAGCTGTGCTGTCAACTCCTGACAGCAATATTAGAGTACATATCCAGGATGCACGCTTCAACAGCAACCTGGCCGCTAAGGAAGCCATGGAGCACTCGATTGTAAGTTCTATTCAGCCACCTAGGGCAAGGTTTTCTGTCAAGGAGTTGACACTGCCGCTAGATACTCGCTCGGCTCGACGCCAATGTCCAGGAAATAAAGTCGGCCTACAAACCTGATCGAGCCCTGATCGAGCTCGCACACTTCGACCTCTTCCATATGGCGCGCTTCCTCACAGCGGAGCATCTTTTCCAAGTTCACACGCCGCGTGCCATTCAGACATTGTTGGATAGTGTGAAAGGGATCAACAGACATATGAGAACGGTGCTATCCCAACTAAGATTCGGTCTCTTCCTCATCGAGAGGCTCCACGGACGAATTGAGAACGTGGAACGGGAGATCTTGTCCCGAAATCGCTGTAGTCGCTTCAGTGTACTACGAATTTGACAAGTTAATATCATAGGCAATGACGAAGTTTTCGTGCAAAGGCTTCAGCTCAACCGGACATTCCGGTGTTTGCATGTCAATCTGGTAGAGTGACAGCGTACGGACTGACGAGTGATCACCTGTTCTCGATAGAGTGATCGTCCAATCAGAAGACAAGCAGAGGAGGTTAAGTGGGGAAGTCCATACTCAGCGGCCTCCCAAGCTCCCGACAATCCGTTACCCAGGCATGTTCACGTCAACGTCCATTCGAGTAGGCCGGTATATGAGATCCAGGCTATGCATCGGTGGAATAGGGGACACTAAAAGAGCTATAGGGAGCTCATCTTGTAGCTGTTTCTTTCCGTGCTTGGCATATTAGTCGCAAGGCAGGCAGTGTCAGGTTAAGTGATATAAGAAGCTCCAGCCCTGGCTAAGTCTCTTGTTCTCTTTCTCCTTTCGCACTTCCTAAAGATCCTTGGGACTTTTCGTTCCTACTGACCCGACTGCTCCTGTGAAGCCATCATCCAACAATGACATCGAAGCCAGTCTTCATCCTTGTTCCTGGTGCATTCCACCCCGGTTCCCTCTACCAACCTTTGCTTGACGAACTCACAAAGCAAGGTTATGAGACTCATGCTATCACGAATCGTAGCGTAGCTGGTCCTAACCCAGAAGATATCACCACTCAAGACGATGCAAACTATGCACACGGTGTCATCACCAGCTACCTTGACCGCGGCGAAGATGTGGTCGTCATCTGTCACTCTTACGGCGGTCTGGTTGGCTCTGCAGCGAGCTATGGTCTGAGTAAGGCAGATCGTCAGGCAGCGGGTGAGCCAGGTGGTGTGATTGGTCTCATTGGTATTGCTTGCCTTCTAGTCCCGGAAGGTGTCAGCCTCAGCGAGGCTTCTGGAGGTCAAATGGCTGATTGGATCGACGTAAACAAAGTGAGTTTTCTCCAGGATCCATGAGCGAGTTGTAAGACTGAACAGAAACAGCCAAAGGAGGGTCTGTGTTTGGCGAACAGTCCCGAAGCTCTGTACGGTCCGGAGATGACAACGAAACCTGCCGAGGAATTGTTGCGTAAGACAGCACCACAGGGTACGAAAGTCTTTGCCTCTCCTCTTGGAAAGCCTGCCTGGTCGGATCCGAACATGAAGGGTCGGTTGGGGTACATAAAGTGTCTGCACGACAAAGCTGTTTCAGTTGAAGGGCAGGCAGGGATGCTGCAGATGACAGGTCAGGAATGGCATGTTGTTGACTCGGATACTGGTCACAGTCCATTCGTTAGCAAGCCTGTGGAGACTGCTCGATACTGTCTAGATCTACTTGAGAAGTTCAAGCTGGCAGCATAGTTATGTACCGTGGCGTTTCTCCTCGGGAGCAAGTGCGTACGGCTTTGGGTTACGAGCCTATACTAATGCCCCCCAGGTCTTAGTGAAATATTTATAGACAATACAGAGGATTACGTGCTTGAGGAATATATTCGAATTGAGGAGATAATATAAAGTGAACTTCGTGGTTGTGGTTTCCCTTATGACCAGCTTTACGATTTACTTACAAGCATCGCTTCCGCAGCACGAACCGTCCCACCTCTTCAACCAGCCACATCATGAGACCATGCCCCCCACCACAAGGGCGGTCGCCCAGAAGCTAGCAACAACTGCGGCAGGCAACGAAAGCGACTATGGCTCGGACATTGACGACGATACAATCACGGACCTGCTTGTCCAGGCCGAGTCGCAGCCCCTCCATGCCGTTGCTGTCGAGTCGATAGAAGAGCACAATCCCTTGCCTAGCGCAGTGCGCCTACCAAAGCAGTACAGAGACAGCCCCAGGACTCGCAGGACGAAAGTCCTTGTGGACGAAGATGGCATTACCTTTGAGGTCCCGGATAACGACGGTCCACTTCGGGAACCTTCAGTCGAGGTCGAGTACGACGAGAGCAATAGGCTCGCTTTCTCACGTAGGTTTGACCCATGTCTTGAAAGGAGAAGCAAACTGACTGACCACAGCGTCTTGTAGCGCAGGGTGACAAGCGACAGCGCTCACTATTCGCTGCACAGGAGGAGCAGACAACGGATGACACGCGATCACCACTGGAGCGCTTCAGGACTCAACCGAGAAAGCCCATGTCGGTCACGGATATTGTATCGCCAGCCTGGTGTGAGCTACAGTACTTCTATAGCTTGTCAAAGTATGGACGAGTCAAGCAAACACCAGCCATGAAGAGAGGCTCATCGGTGCACAAGGTGCTAGAGGAGCAGGTACATGTCGCGGTACCCGTGGAGACAGTGACAAGAGAAGACATGTTTGCCCTTCGAATATGGAATATCATCCAGGGCCTGCGCACTCTGAGGGCGACTGGTATGACTCGAGAACTGGAGGTCTGGGGCGTCATCGAGGGGCAGGTCGTCAACGGCATTATCGATGAGCTGAGCTACAAGTGCCCTGATACCAACCTTGAAGCCGCCTTGCTAAAGAAGAAGAAGCCTGGACGGCCGAGAAAGAGCAAAGATGCAGAAGAGCCAGACCCCAACCAGACAACGTTAGGATCCTTCTTCTCGAACAAAGGCAGCGGCACCCTCGAACAAACACTCTCCCAGTCCGCACCCAAGGTCCCATCCTCCGCCTCCCGAAAAGTGTACATCACCGATATCAAGACACGCGCCTCTCGTACGGTACCAACAGAAGAAGTCTCTCTCCGCCCGACCTTCATCCAGCTAATGCTCTACCGCACCCTCCTCTCCCAACTCTCCCTCAACACCGTCCCATCCGACCAGGTCTTCGCCCGCTACAGAGTCACCCCCGACATCCCCTTCTCCGACACCTTCATCGCCCAAATCGGCAGCCTAGACTACAATTTCTCCTCCACCGTCTCATCCGACCCCTCCTCCCCCCTCGCCCCACCCATGTCCAGCCCACAAGACTCCATCGACGAGCTCCTCTCCCACAACACCCTGACCACGTTGTGGGACCTCATGATCTCCGAATTTGCCCTCACGTTCACCACACCCCCTGACCCGTCCTCCAGGCCAGCCCAGAACCCCGCCATCTCCCCCCTCCTCCAAGCAGAGTTCCGCGCCTCAGGTACGGGGGCGATAATGGGCTCAAAGGTCTTTCTGCACGATGAGCAGAGGTTGGAACGGTACGTTAGGGATGAGATGGCGTGGTGGAAGGGCGAGAGGCCTGCCAAGGGAGTGGAGATTGAGGAGGCGTTCAAGTGTCGGATTTGTGCGTTTGCTGAGGGGTGCGAGTGGCGGGAGAAGAAGGTCGAGGAGGGGGCTAAGAAGGCGAGGCTGAGGAGGGAGGGGAGGGGGAGGAGTGAGGTCTGAGGGATGAGGGGTCGAGAGGTCGTGGGCTGAGGACGTGGTGGTGTGTAGAAGGGTGAGGGGCGAGGAGTGGGTGTATCTCGCCGTTTGGTAGGTGAACGTCATGCGGAGGCGTTGTGGTGGCAAGGAGAGTCATGAAAAGACCGGAAAATGTCCTGCAAAGTAGATTATGAATTATGTTATGATAGAATCAATCCGACCATGAATGCAAGAAGATACCACGCCATCGCTGTTCCGCCATGATGTACCCCAGAGGCCGCGCTGCTCGCGGGAAATGTCGGGGTTGCCGCCTTGCCATCCGTGGTGAGCGCGGCATCGCCATTACCAACCGTGCCTGTCCTCAACGGCACCGCCTGGCTGGCACCGCTCAGGATGAACCCGTGGCCGCCTTCAGCTCCTCGTGTAGGACTTTCACCCGCTCCTGTTGCCGATGCCTCTCCGCTGCCCTCCAAACCGATCCCATCCTGTCCACCCGTAGTCTGAACACTCGCTGTGCCCTTCATAGCACTAACGAGCATCACCTCGCCCCCATCCAGCGTCACAGTCAAAGCCCCTGTTCCCGCCGGAAGTGCAATAGTCCGCGTTCCCACGACCAGTCCTTCACTCCCGTAGGTAATTCTCTTCCCAGCGACAGTCATCTCACTACCGAACGCCACCATATTGCCTCCGACGGAAAGGACAGCGGGCATGGTGGTCACTGCTGCTTGCTGTCCTGCCCCACCTGCTGATTGAGAACGATGGACAGTCACGTAAGGAGCAGCGTAGTAGGACACTGTGCTTGAGCCATCGACTACCACACCTTTGGCGGCGAATAATATTGTATGCCCTGCTGTCGTGATGGCGTCGCCGGCGTAGAATGTCGAGCCGTGAAGGACGTGTGCGTTGTTCGGCAGACGCTGGACAGTCATTATCTCTGTACCGAGAGTCACCATGGCGCCGAGTGGCAGGGCAGCATCGGCGCTTGCTTCACTTGGTGTACTGGGGTCGTTGTTCTTGGGCAGGTGCTGATTGCGGCCGCTCTGTGTATCATCTTGCGTGGGACTGTTTGTATCCCCTGAGTTGGCGGCGGTCTTGGGATCCAGGGTTCTGGATCCACTGCCAGGTTCGCTTTGACTTGAGCCGCTGGTGGGCGAATCGACAGGGGCGGGTCCAGTGGGTGGGCGATTGAGCATGGAGGCTATAAAGGCGCCAATTCCTTGACTTGCGGGTGAAGCTGCACTGTTGCCGTTGTTCTCCGCGCCGCTTGACGATGGCTGGTTGATTCGGCCATCGTTACTGCCCTTGCCGCCAGAGAAGCCTGGCTGGACACCTGGATTGACATGGTCTGGTGTCGCATCACTCCCGAATTGTCCTTGAGGTGGGCCAGCTGCTTGACCTCGGCCAGCACTACCAGAGGACCCAGGATCCGCCTGCTGAACCTCGGGGTCATGTCCGTCCTGACCACTGCCTTGACCACTGCTTGGGTCGCTTGAAGACTGACTTGGTGGTTGCGGAGGCGCTTCAAGTGATTGTTGGGGTTTTCCAGCCGGCTGGTTGATCACTGACGCAATAAAACCGCCTATTCCTGGCGTTTGAACAGGTCTCGAAGCAGCTGGAGATGGTGCAGGTCCTAGAGTTATTGTGGGAGCCGATGGTACTGAGAGGATTACGGAGGGGGCTGCAGGCTCCGCAGTGACAGGAATATGCGCAGTCGTCAAAACAGGCGAGTCGGTATTAGGCTCCGTCAAGTGCAGAGCTGTAGTCAAGAGATGAGGCGGATCCTGCGCACTTTAGCATTGGAATCGTCATCTGGTTTGTGTGCAAGCTTACGACAATGCCATAATCGTCCATCGTATTGAAGAAACATTTATCTGCATCGAATGTGTTCCATTCATTCAGCAGTGACAGAAATGTTTGTGGCCAATCTAGAAGAGGGCTGTATGGTTTGTAGTACTGGTCCAACGGCCAACAGTGTTCGGGATATGCGAGGCAGTCCCGCGAGCAGTTGTAAGCCGACCATGGGACGTCGCCTTCTAGGTTACCGAAGTCGAATGGCAACGTCTTCAGTTCTCTATTCACGACACATAGTGATGAGACTGATTGAGGTAAGTAAGATAATACGAGACTAGGTATCGATGTGGTAGTGATGCCGTGTGTCTCTGTACCTGACGAGGTGTACGTGATCCCTCGATACGTGATGTACACATATGGTGAAGTATAAGCAGTGCCATTGATGGTGACGACCCGCGCGCCCGCCGCTGTCATGTTGCTTGGAATTTGAGGAGAGTCTTGTGCCTGAGTCGTACACGAGTCGCCGCGAGAAGTGGTGGGCCCTGCCGAGCGTATCAGTCTGCTATGTTTTGCCTCATAATAGTCTTCAACACCTACAATACATCATCGTTGCGTCGCCGAGATTCACTCGGCAGCCTTCGTCAATCGCCAAGCGCATGCCCTGATTGTGGCACCAGTTCGGCAGTGGCAGAGCATCAGTCTTGTATATTGTGCCTAAGCTGCTTGCTGACGAGGAAGAATCGCTGTAGTCCTTTGCGATAGTGGCGATGTTACGGCAATAGGACGGATAGGCGGTCATCGTACAAGGACGTGTTGCATAATCTAGATAGATAGAAGTGAGATGATTGGTCAAAGTCCGCCCAGGTACAATTGTCGATGTAGAGTTACCCACGGAGAATGAGGGTGTGCCTCCCGAATAGCCAATTCGAGGGACGGCATCGCATCCGGTATAAGTGAATTTATTGAAGAAAGTGGTGTCCGGTACCAGGCTAGTTATTGCACTCATGGTCGTAACCACTGTGGCGGTGACATTGCCAGCAGGAGTAGTATGAGTCTTCGTCCAAGCGGCAATAGACATATCACAGTTGTACTGATCTAAGAACGCAGAACTCTGGAGCGGGTCCCACTCTGGGAAGAGACGGTTCAGATCCATAGTCCATTGTGGAGTTACAGTGGTCCATGAAGTTCTCGTTTCGAAGGGCGCTGGTTGTCCTAATGTCGTTCGCGTTGGTCGCACCAGACCGTCACTGCTGCTTGTACTAGCTAGGCCTGCGGTTGATGGCTCGCCGGTTTCGAACACTGTTGTGGTAGTGTTTGCAAGAGGAGAAAACGTGAAGGTACCATTTTCTGAGGCCGAGCTGAGAGGGAGCATAGTGATTAGTATAGTGGGCACAAGACCCCAGTGCATCTCAAGTAGATGCATCATGATAACGCTCAGAGAGAAAAGGAAATGCAGGAAGATCAAAGATACATTTGAAACAGACAGGACCACCGACTGTGAATGCAGTGCACCAAGGCGACCATACAGCAGGGTCCCATCGTACGGGTCAAGCATTCAGTTAAGAGCTCCAAGCATTGGCCGAAGCTTTGAGACTTACCAAATTGTGGCGTTCTTTTGGCATGCAGTAAGCAACCATCTGTACAACCTGCTGGTGAGCATTGACTGGACAGCAGGCGTTTAGTGCACCTAGACTTAGCGGCTGAAGCTGCTAGCGGACAGCTGAGGTACGGCCCTGGACCAGGGGAATCGCAGACCTGCAATCACCAACAAAACGCGTCCAGAAATACTGTCCGAAAAGCGGAAATGGTAAGACATCGAATTTCACGTCCTGACCATGAGGTCTCTTGATGGTTTTTGTGATTCATCGTCGAGACCTGTCGTTCGATGTGTGTGCGATTGACTGAAATCAGAGGAAAGATGGGAGAATTGACTCCTAAGGAAGGAGACCAGACGCGTCCTCTCGACACTCGTCGGCTTAGTCATCAACCCGGTGCCCTTTGGTGAGGATGATTTTCGCTTCACGAGTCACGGCAACATATACTATCGGGTCGGTATTGTTGGTCCGAAGGTCAAAAAGACATAATCGCAGTTGCTCTTAATTTGGAGGATGTGTCACCGTTCATGGCCTGTTTGTCCGGCCGGTGTTCAACGACTGCTTGTACGTACGTGCTTTCACACGATCCAGGTACTTATATCAAGAATTGATCATTACTTGCTGGGTATCCTTTGGGAGAGTATGTCAATGGCATTACTCTTTAGTGTATTGAATCGAGGTCAACCGTCCAAGATACGAAGACATCGCTGTAATCTCCATTCACAATTTCGAGGCGATGCTGCTCCCTGAGGATTCATTGCGTTGTCATCTGTGGCATTCGGCTGCATCGCGAGGTGCTTTGACCTTCCAGACCGTCTCCAATTATGCGCAGACATGACTGGTATATGCTGCCGCGAGTTAGGTCTCGCATGAGCACTTGGCGACGAAGGGCATCATATCGTACTCCGAGCTCATATCTGTAGCAGCTTCTCGCAGTGGAGAATCTTCATCTTCGGCGTGTTTCTCGGCACTGTGCCTCCATGCGTGCTGAGGTAGTCGGAGGCTTCTCAAGTCTTCGCCTTGACCTTCCTCGCCCCTCCCCTCGTCTGGTCCTCCGCCTTCTCCATCCTTGCCGCCCTACTATTCAACCAACTCAAATACGTCTGCCATCCAATGGCAATGACGCCAGCAAACGTACTCCTATACTGCTCCTTGATGAATGTAAAGCTGAACGCGGTGACGGCCGGCCACACCCTCCAACTCATCTTCCAGCTGGTGGGCACAGTGTCCTTGATCCGCCGCTTGGTCTCTTCCCAGCTCTTACCTGACAGTAGGCTCTGCATGCCGAAGAAGTAGCTGTTGAACACGGGCGTGAAGAAGGTCTGATTGATGCCGATCTTGACTGCCAGACTGAGGATGTGCGAGGAGTAATTAAAGGAACGGCCGAGGAAGAGGAACCAGTGGTAGGATGGTATGGAGGATATGCCTCCGATCAGCATGGCGCGGAGACCGCGCTCGGGTGCGTACATGTAGTCTTGTCGGGCTTCAGCGCCCACAGACTCCCCGGGTGTTGGAGGGTGATATGCCACAAGTTGCGCGCTAAGGTCGCCACAGAAGTAGATGATCAGAGAGGATGAGAGTTGGGTCATATACGGTGAGCGGTTCTGCATGCGGCCATAGGCGCGGAAGGGAACAGCCAGAGGCTCGATCCATGCCCATGAGGGGCCGGGGATGGTGCGGCCTGGTGGAGGTGGTGGTTTTGACGAGGCAGACCGCGATTGGAAGATTAAGCGGACATGCTGAAGACGAGCTTTGAGTGCTGGTCCGCTAGAGAATAATGTCATGGTCGTCGGTACAGCGCTTGCATTTGTACGCTGTCCGATATCATCCAACCTAAAAGCGGTCTTGAATAGCACCAACTTCTCCCTGCTCAGATGTTCATGGTTCCAATCATTTGAATAGCCAATTGCGCAAAAGGATCTTGGTAGTTTCTGTCCGCACTCACGGCGGAGCGATCTGAGGTATCATGTTGCGAGAAGACTGAGTTGTGCTCGGAAGATGCACCCGGGATGATGTGGGGGAGTGTCAGAAAAAGTTGAAGGGCTTCGGCGATGTCGGCAGTTGTCGGCAAAGTAGCTTGGCACTTCCGCCCCGGGCGCAATCTGATTGCAGGTGAGGAGGTGAGCAAAACAACGCGAGAAGACGCGTCAAGGCGATCACAAGAGTAGACATTGGTCAAGGTCACAAGGAAGCACAGAGGAAGAGATGATTGAACTTTGAAACTGGCCCTCGCTGGCCTTTGCATGGTCATTATGTTACAATGCAATCTTGAGTGCCGTAGCACCATCAGCTAAAGAGCTTCCATCCCATGACCCGTGATCGTAATCAAAAGCAGCAGCGCAATAGAAACCCATCCCCGTAAGAAAACTCCATTGCCATCACCAAAACCCAATAGCCTCCCAGAGTAGCCACCTGTCAACCCAAAGTCGTCAAGAGTGCCGGAGGATGAGTCATTGTCGTGGAGTAGTCATCGCTTAAGAGCGCTCACCACGGAGGCGGCGGGCAAGCTGGATGTCCTTGCTCTGGATGGTAACACGCTTGGCGTGGATGGCGCACAAGTTGGTGTCCTCGAAGAGAGAGACGAGGTAAGCCTCAACGGACTCCTGGAGCGCACCGATGGCGGAGCTCTGGAAGCGGAGGTCGGACTTGAAGTCCTGGGCGATCTCACGAACGAGACGCTGGAAGGGGAGCTTGCGGATGAGGAGCTCAGTCGACTTCTGGTAGCGACGGATCTCACGGAGAGCGACGGTACCAGGCTTGTACCTGTGAGGCTTCTTGACACCACCGGTAGATGGGGCAGACTTGCGAGCTGCCTTGGAGGCGAGCTGCTTACGTGGGGCCTTGCCACCAGTGGACTTGCCTGAGAATGAATGTCAGTGACTGTTGAAATGATATTGCGACGGTGAGGTGGCGGTGATGATTATCGAGTAAAGGCAGTAGTGATGATGATTTGATTGTTGGAGTGGTAATACTCACGGGCAGTTTGCTTGGTACGAGCCATTGTAAATGGTTGTAGTGATGAAGAGGTGGAGTGGTGATGAAGTGTTGTTGAGAAGGTTGTTGTGTGAGTGGATGGAAAGAGGAAAGGTTAGTGGGGGAAGGCGTAAATATAGGAAAACTGGCGGGCGCAGCCTGCAAAGCTGGATCACGTCGAATCACCAGTTAGGCGGCAAGCCAGAATCAACGAGTTTGGGGTGCTTGCTTTCCGTGCGGTCGTAAGAACATCACTTTGGAATATTTGTTAGCGTTGTCTGCCACGCTTGCTCATGATTCCAGGGCCCGTGCGCCCAAGATCTGTCGCGCGTCGAGTGATCTTCCGTATTCGGTTTAGCGGAGAATCACACGCCAGAACGTGATTCTGAGATCCTGCGTCCGCCGCCAGACACTTATATCCCTTCTCCTCCCTCTCAACACAGTCTAGCCTCACTACAGCACAACTCAAGCTTCATCTTCATCAGCCACTTCCCCACCCACAAACTTCTTCACCAACCTCTATCACAATGACTGGACGTAAGTCACACCTCATCAGCCTCGTCCTCTGAACATCATCACTGACTTATCCCTCAGGCGGCAAAGGTGGCAAGGGCCTCGGAAAGGGTGGTGCCAAGCGCCACAGGAAGATCTTGCGCGACAACATCCAGGGTATCACCAAGCCCGCTATCCGCCGTCTCGCGCGTCGTGGTGGTGTCAAGCGTATTTCCGCCATGATCTACGAGGAGACCCGTGGTGTCCTCAAGACCTTCCTCGAGGGTGTCATTCGTGACGCCGTCACCTACACTGAGCACGCCAAGCGCAAGACCGTCACCTCCCTCGACGTTGTCTACGCCCTCAAGAGGCAAGGCCGCACCCTTTACGGTTTCGGTGGTTAAACGCCTGCCATCCTCTATCCTCTCTACCACACGCTTTTCCGCCTCTTTTCTATATCATCTCTCTCTGCATGGAATGTTTACGACTGCTGCGGCACCTCGCTGGATGACGAACAAGGTCACGGGTGCTTTTTGCGACGGGTGTCATCAACGATCGTCAAGATCATGGGGTTTTCTGGGTTGGGAGAGCTGAGTTGCTGGCTGTTTGGAAAGCCTTGCTTTGTAACATAACCAATCAGCGGCTCTACGAGTATCGGGAGTTCTCAAGGAATGATATCCGTAATTGCCAGACTTCAAACTTGTTCCCAACTGTGTCTGCCTGTGATTTGCTCGACGCGTCTTTTGTTTTGATCTTCGCGTGATCGTCTGCCAGCGCGTGTGTGCTCTTTGTCTGCTTGTGCATAGGCGTGCTTCGTCCTTGAGTGGTGGCCCATGCGCAACCACGAGGGGCAATCAGCCTTGCCTCTTGCCCTGTGCCAGGCGTTGTTCAACGGCTTCACTATCGGGAAGCAAACTTTTGCAGCAAGGCTGATCGTGTACATGTCTCATTCATGTATGGTCTGTCAGTCAATACCGAGTGCTTTGGTAACTCCGAGAAAACCACCCTCTTCCCTCCCAATCCACAGATCCACGTACCCCTCTTGCCTTGCTTGATCCATGTCGAGCGACTCCTCCCTTTCTCTCTCGACATATACTGTCTGCAGGCCGTTACTCTTCGCAGCCTTTAGATCTCCGAGATGAGCAGCCACCATGGCCACTTGCTCGGGCTTAGCACCTAGCTTCTCCGCTGCTCCTAGGTAGACTCTTGGGTTCGGCTTGTATGTTCCGAACATCTCCGCCGAGAAGGTGTGCGTGAACTGCATACCACTGTGTACCTGCATATCCCTGAGCAAGCTGACATTGCCATTGCTGAGCGTGGCCGTCTGGTAGTGCTTGCCTAATATCTGTAGTCCTTCATTTGTGTCCGGCCAGCTGTCTAAGCGATGCCAGACGAGGGCGAGGTGCTGAATCTCCGCATCCGCCCAGAGCCCTGTCAGTCCATGGTTGGACAGAATATCAATGAGTGCGTCGTGATGATGTTGGTCTACTGTCTTGAAAGGCGTATCTGGGTTCGAGGCCAGCTCTCGTGTGAATTTGTAGTATGTCTGTCGCCATTCCGCTGCGATGTCGCCCCATGCTTCACGGGTCATGACTTTGGCCTTTCCAGCTGCTGGAGCGACGGCATTTGCCCCGACCACAGCTCTTTGTGCTTCGTTATGGAGCTCATCGGTTACTGACTTGCGCCAGTCTACGCAAGTGCCGAAAATATCAAAGCAGAATGCTTTTGTGTCTGGTTTCAGTGCTGAATTGCTCATGTTTATGACGTGGTGTCGTTTCTGTTGCGGGATGTATGGCAATAAATCCTCGAAGCATGAATGAAGTACTACTTTCCGAACGACCGGTTGAAACACAACGATATGCGTATCGATATTTACATTGGAAAGTCGACTTTCCCACTATCCTATTCTATCCGGGATAAATGTTGTCGCTGTCAAACCCGAGGCGATCAACGAGTTGTTCCCGGGAGATTCGAGAGGCCCTGAACCGACAGCTTGGCACGTCTGCCCCGCATCCCACGCAAGCGGGCGAGGTGGGAACACTGAAAGCTTGACTCGAGCTTGCGTCAGAGGCGGTAGCTCTGGCTCAATACGGGCGTGAACTTGCCCGTGCCGGCCTCTGGCTGTCCCTGCCATGATCTACGGCACCATTGTTGATCCTGTAGGACCTTGGGTTCCGTTCAAAAGTTGCGACATCCGGGCTGCAATGACCGTTTCGGTGCGAAATCAAGAACCTTGCGGCGTGAGCGTGCGGCGTGGCGGTTGTGGAGCTCGATCAGGCACAGCTTCCGCAACCTAAGGCAAGAAGACGATGCCTGCAGCCAACAAACGATTACGCATGATGAGTCTCAAGCTGTTGGTTTAAAACCGCATTCTTCCCCCAATTGCCATCCTTCGCCATCTCTCCACCCTCACATATCCTACCAATACATCTACATAGCGACAAAAGACCACAATCATGTATACCGTCAACGACATCCCCTCCCTGCGCCAGCAGACCCTGGGTCAGCATCTTCCAATCTATGTCTAGCGCATCCGCAGTACTGACCATTGACCAACAGCCAACGCCGGCTTCATGTTCCGCAACGAAAAGACCTCAAGCTGGGGTGGTCTGGCACCCAACTTCGACATTGTCATCACCACAATCCCAGACGGAAGCTACGCAGCCAGCATTGTCGACGTCAACAACGGCGAGCTCTACCTGACCGGCGACACCGACGCTCAACCCGGTATGGCCGCGTACAAGCTGTTCGACCTGACCTGTGACAAGCTCGCCAACACCCTTCGAACTATGGAGCCAAGGCAATCGACAGGCGCGACACAAGCCATCCATGCGGAAAAGGCAAGACTTGAGCAATTCTCGAGGTGTCGTGGCTGCGCTAACCGATGGACAGAAGACTACGTAGAATTGAGACCGGGAAGACCTGGAAAGTAGGCACAGGAGTAATATTACATGGGGTCATGACTCTATGATACAACAGGAGTCGTCAGTTATCAATCAGAACCTTCATCAGAAGCGCTCCCCTCCGTGTCCTTCTTCTTGCTACCATTCTTCCCTCTCTTGGGCTTCGACGCTTTCTCCTCCCGTCTGTCCACCTGGTCCTGGATCCGGGCTCTTTCCTTCTGTCCGCGCCGTGACAGCCTCGCTTCCAGCGCCCTGAATTCTTCGCTCTCCATGTCCATACCCGTCAAGCTTTCCAACAGCTTGATCTCGACCGCCCAAATACCCTTGAGCTCTTCGCTACCCATGCCCTTGTCATCCTTGATGCGGTTGCCTTCGTCGTCGTAGTTCTCTAGAGGTGTTTCCAATACCATAGGTAGGCCCTTCAGTCTCTCCTCATTCATGATTGCATGGAAGCCCTTCAACCCGATAAACCCCGTGCCGATATTCGCATGCAAATCCCTTGCACTTCCCAAAGGCGCCTTGCTATCATTCATATGCAACGCTCTCAAGTATTTCAGTCCCACCGTCTTCTCCAATTCATCCAGCACCCCCTTCACCCCCTCCTTGCTCCTGACATCGTACCCCGCGGCAAAAGCATGACAAGTATCCAAACAAACCCCGACCCTCTCCTTATCCTCCACAAGCTTGATCACCTCCCCCAACTCCTCAAACCGACACCCAATCACATTCCCTCCCGTGGCAGCCATGTTCTCCAGCAACGTCACCACCCCTGCGGTCTCCTTATGCGCCCGGTTCAGATTCCCAGCCAAATGCCGCAGCGCCTCCTCCCGACTCCCGCCCTGCACATTCCCAGGATGGAAATTATAAAGCCCAATCCCGAGCGTCTCGCACCTCTTGAGATCATCCACGAACGCCTCGTAGGCCTGCTTCGTCCGCTCCGGGTCCGTGTGCGCCAGATTCACGAGGTAGCTGCCATGCGGCACTACGTGCGTCGCGCTCGCGTAGTCGTGCGTCTTGCACGCCGCTGAGAACTGGGTCGCGACTTCGGCGGACAGCGCAGGGTTGGCCCATTTGCGCTGCGATTTGAGGAAGAGCGCGAAGGCGTTGCCTCCGATGTGGTGCGCGGCGGTCACGGCGTTGTGCACTCCGCCCGCTGCGGAAACGTGCGCGCCGATGTGGTAGGCTGCGTTGGCGGTGCGGGCGGCGAGTGGGATCATGGCGGCTTCTTTTTCCGCGGCGGTTTTGCGCTTCTTTTTGGGCTTTGGGGCTTCGTCTTCGGCGCTGGGGGATGCTGGGGTACTGGTTGGCTTGGGTTGCTGGGTCTGGGATTTGGTCTGCTTCTTCTTCTTGCTTGGTGGAGTGGCTGTGGTGGCTTCTGCAGGAGCTGGCTTGATGTCGTCTTTCTTCTCCTCCTCTTCTTCTTCTGTGTACTTTACTGCCTTGCGTTTGCGAGCACTTCGAGGGGTTGAGACTGTGGCTTCCTCGAGTTTGATTGTGCTACCATTAGGCTGCTCGGCTTTGGCCTTTTTCTTGGTCACTTCAGTGGTCCCATTGACTGCTTCTGTTGACTCGACCTCTGTGGTTATCTTCGCCGATGTCGTGGTGGCAGCTTTGGTGCCATTGGCTCGCTTTCGTTTCTTGCCTTTCGGAGTCGACACTTGAGGTTCGATGGGTTCGCTCAGCTCATTCGGAGGAGGCGACAAGTCAGAGGACACGTCCCGAGCTGCCCGCTTGATAGCTTTCCGAGGCATTGATTCGCGAGTGTTGATTCTATCCTTGGTGTCCTATGATGCGTTGATCGGGAATATTTCAGGCAAGGGTTAGGGTTACATCAGGGTTGGAAGCGACATCTACCTGAACTCCCCCGGTCTTTCAGCTAAGTTACTCGAGTCCATCTCCCTCCTGTTTATTCATGTTCGCTCGAGAATGGCATGTGTCCCTCCAAGCGCTGTGTATGCTCAAGAACCCGTATATCCAGACAATAAAGGCATCCAAAACCTCGCGTCTTCTGTTGGTCGCAGGGATCACTCGCAACTACCACTTACAAAAAACGCGTGTCGGGGGTCGCGAAGGTCGCGGCGACCAGCTTGGACAACACTGCCTGCCTCACCACACCCACTATCATTGTTGACCTTCGGTCGTCTCCGGTGGATGCGCTGCATCGCGGCTATGTGTGCTCGAATCCAATTCAGTACTACACGGCTCTATCATACGACCGTTGTGAGGCGCAACAATCCAGGCCTTATGACTGAGCCAATCTTTCTTGGCGAAGATATGCTTCCTCATCTCGCGGAGTGCATCAAAGGCTTGCTTGGCAGCTGAACGCCAGGATTACAAGATGTCCCTACGTGCTAATTGCAGGCTCTTCATCAACTCATGATGAGTTTCCTGCATCTCCAAGAAGGTAAGCTGGCCGCCTTAGTCGTGCAGACCCAGATTCCTTGCAGCAGGTCCACAAAAACCAGTGAGTGTACCATTCAGGTGAGTTTGGTCGATATGCACTGGCGTGTGCACACCTTCGGGCTTGATCGAGAGGTGCAAGGATATATAAGAACGTTGCAGACTGCCTCGAACAATCGAGATGCTAAGTACCTTTTCCTACGTGCAATCGCCGATTCCGGTCACACTCCCATATCATGCTCAAATTGCTACTACTTACTGCCTTCCTGGCATGTGCCCTAGCTACCTCTCTACAGATCCGACAAACACCATGTGAGCAGTCCTTTGACAGCCTGGCATCGCTTAACGCAGCCAAAGACACCATCCGACAAGATTGTCTTGATCAGTACATCATTGGCGTACTAGCTAGGTACTACAGTCAAGCCGTTCTCGAATATCAGCAGCTACTGGATGCGGAGTACCCGAAATCTGATGTTACCTATGCGATCTCGATACGTCAACATGTGCCGGGCAGAATTGACGAATACATGGTCAAGTTTGCGAATCGAGATTGGCTATGCCAGTGGGGTGACATGAAGGCCGAACAGATCCAATGTCCGACTCGCAACAGTGTGGAAAGGTACAACACCACAAGCTGGACCTTGATAAAGGAGCAAGCTTTCTACAGCACAATCTACGAAGACTTCGATGTTCCAAAACAGTGGCTTACGCAGCAGGACAAGGTGGAAACTGTGTACGTGGAAGCAGGCGCGCCTGGTTGCCCTAACGGCGGCATGTGCCCATTGATCTGGAAAGACTACCCCACATCGCTACCGGGCGTTTCCGTCCTTGATCCCAGAAGCACACTCGAAGCTGCGGTGTCCAGCCACGGTATTCTGAGCGAGACTCTGGAAACCATCTTCGAACGGATCAGACTCGGTGCATTGCCTGGCGACTTCCGCAACATCACGACTTCATTTGCACTTCCAGTATTCATGTTTAAAGAAGCTGTGAGATCACTAAAAAGAGTTGCCCAACCATCAGGAGCCAGTGACTACTACAGACGACGAGATGTAATCCTCAGTATGGGCAAAGCGGTGTTGCTCACAGTACCTATTCTGCCAAAGTCTTTTGCAGTCGAAGGAATGGCAGACATCGACGAGGTGTTCAGGCTTGCACTACCTATCACGCAGGCTCTATGGGGAGGATACTGGGCCATCGCAGGTGTGGAAAGTCCAGATACCATCTATAGGCAGTTTGATCTCCTACTTGGTGGTCAGGGTCTTGACACTTTCGACGAGGCGGCACTGAATGTTGCAAGAATGCAGGCGTGGGAGCGGGATGGACTGCGGTCCTTGCTCGGCGACGACAAAGGCCATTTAGACCAGCTTGGAGTCTTCTGGTAGAAAATCGTTGTGCTCAAAACCATAGTCACATTATTTCCTGAATTGGCAAGTTCATGGTAACGTAAATCTTGTTACTGAACAGGACTTGTCCGAAAGTGGCTAAAATTTCTTGTTATCGATAAACTTTTTCTATCCTGACCTGTATTCTCATCCAGCCTTCGTTGTCGGCGCCTCTCCTCTAGTTCTCTGCATTTGTGTTGCCAAATTACGTACGGAGGGACTTTAATACTTCTCGAGAATAAACAGACCAAATTGCAACCCCTTCAGACGTTCGGTCGTGATTCTACGATCGATCTACTCTTCCTCCTAGCCCAGTTCTGGAACTTCCAGAAAAAACGACGCTCACACCGCACACGGCCCAACTACATTCTCCAGACTCGGGGCCGAAAGCAAACATCTTCCTGACCACACAGTCTTCTACCTCCAAATCACGTATCATCATGGCCAAAACGCCCCGTAAATCCAATGGCGTCGCCAAACACGATCCCTACGCCGGCGCCGCCGCCCGCAAAAAGTCCGCCACCGGCGACTCAGCACCACGCAAGAACAACATATTCAAGATGAACACGGATATCGGCCAACACATCCTGAAGAATCCCGGTGTAGCACAAGCAATCGTCGACAAAGCAGACCTCAAGCAATCCGACATCGTCCTAGAGGTCGGTCCCGGAACGGGCAATCTAACCACCCGTATCCTCGAAAAAGCCAAACGAGTCATCGCCGTAGAACAAGATCCTCGTATGGCCGCCGAGTTGACGAAACGATTCCAAGGGACGCCCTCTGCGAAACGACTCGAGCTGATCCTCGGCGACGTGATCAAGCAGCCACAACTCCCCTACTTCGACGTCTGCATCTCCAACACGCCCTACCAGATCTCGAGTCCGCTGACCTTCAAGTTGCTGGCCACGAGCCCGGCCCCGCGCACATGCGTGCTGATGTTCCAGCGCGAGTTCGCGATGCGCCTCTTCGCGCGGCCGGGCGACAAGCTGTACTCGCGGCTGAGCGTGAACGCGCAGATGTGGGCGCGGATCTCGCACGTGATGAAAGTCGGGAAGAACAATTTCAACCCGCCGCCGCAGGTGGAGAGCAATGTGGTGCGGATCGAGCCGAAGAACCCGCGGCCGCAGATCAGTTACGAGGAGTGGGATGGGTTGCTGCGGGTGTGCTTCGTGAGGAAGAACAGGACGTTGAGGAGCGCGTTCTTGGGGACGGAGAGCGTGATGAGTTTGCTCGAGGCGAATTTTAGGACGTGGGCTGCGCAGAATGATGTGGTGCTCGATGATGGGCCGGCAGAGGAGATGGTGGAGGTCGTGATGGAGGAGGAGGGGGAGGAGGATGTCGGGATGGATTTGGATGATGAGGATGATTTGCCGGACTTCTTCAAGGAGGAGAGAGATAGGAAGGAGAAGAAGGCGAATGGGAATCCGAATAGGAAGAAGAAGGGGAAGGTCGCGGAGCTGGTTAGGTCGAAGGTACAGAAGGTGCTGGCCGAGGATACGGGATTGGTGGAGAGGAGAGCTAGGATGTGTGACGAGGGTGATTTCTTGAAACTGTTGTATGCCTTCAATCAGGAGGGCATCCATTTCAGCTAGACGAGTGTTTTTCACACATCGAAAGCAACGGAAAGGTCAGAGCATTATAGAACGCATTAGGCAAATGAGTACGAGACATGATACCCTCAATTCACGACCATTCTTAATTATCTACTACTACCCAGCGAGCCAGGTGAAGTCTTTCCAACCTCATGCCGATGTTTCATTCACTTCGGATGGAATGTTTTGCTCGTTTGTGAGGGAATGGTTTCTGATTCCTGACATCTGACCGTCTACACTCTGCTCTTCCCACAGGCATGTCTATAAATGCATAACTTTTGGCCCCATCTACTGCACGCCCTGCACCTTCCACTTCTTCACGGCGGCATCAGCACCACAGCTGACGACCAAGCTGTCCTCGACCCAGACAACGCCGCCCACGCCATCCTTGTGAGCGTTCTGCATCTTGACCCTCTTGCCCGGATCTGCCAGACTCCAAGCGAAGATATTCGTGTCCAGCCCACCACTCACTGCCCGCTTCCCATCTGGGCTCCAGCTGATGCTTGTGACTCTGGCCGAGTGGGCCGACCAGCGGTTTGTCACTAGCTTCCAGTCTGAACCCTCCTTACCGTAGACCAGGATCTTGCCGTTCGCGAGACCAGCTGCGAGTAGTGGAGAAGATCCGGAAGAGAAGGAGAGCGTAGACGGCGGGCTGGTGCCGTCCTTCAGCTCGGCGAGTGGGGAGAGTGATGAGCCGGACAGAGTGTATAAGCGGATTGCCTTGTCCTCGCACCCAATCGCCACAGTGCTACCGCTGGCTGCTATGCAGGTTGGAGTCGACTTGATCTGCTCTGAACCAGCCTTCTCACCATTGACGTAGATCGCGATGCCTAAAGGAGTCACGACTAGTGAAACTGCTTTGCCGTCCACACTGGTCGCCGCTACCGCCTTTGGCTGACCATCTGCCTTCACAGCGCCCCCAACGAATGACCTGGCAGACGTGTCGAGAGTACGGAGCGTGTCATCCCAGCCGATACTGAATATCCGGCCATCAGACGAGGGCGCGAATCCGCTGACGTAGTTTGAATGTGTCTCGCCATCTGCTTTCTCCGCCACACCACTTCCAAGATCCCAGGCACAGATCTTACCTTCAAAGCTGCCAGTCCAGAGGGTTTTGTGCTCAGGAATGTAGCCGGCTGCTGTGATAGCCTTCTGGTGGCCTCGCACTACCCTGACTGGCGCATCCTTGCCCTCCTCAAGATAGTTCAGGTTGCCCTCGAGGTCGACACTGATGATCAGGCCATCTCTTGCCCACACGACGCCGACTTGCTGATGTGGGATGCTGACTTTTCCTTCCTCACCTAGCCTCCACGAAGTGGTGTTGTTTCCGCTTTCGACCTCCCACACTCTCACAGTCTGATCGCCGCTTGCCGTGACAAATCTTTTCGAGTCCTTGCTCCAGCTCACACCGAAGATGCTGCCTTTGTGTACTCCCGATCCAATCTCCTTGATTGCCTCACCTGTCTTGCCATCATAGATCCAGATCTTCCTGTCACTACCCACGGTTACCAGGTAGCTTCCATCGGGACTGAAACCACAGCCGTAAATGAACTTCTCGTGCTTTCCGCGTACTGAAGTGTTGAACTTGAAAGGAGCGCCATGCAAAAAGACCATACTCGTATCATCACTGCCTGTTGCCGCTCTGAGAGGTCGCTGCTGCCTGATGCTTACGCAGTTGATCTGACTGGAGTGCCCTGAGATCTCGCCAACGCTATTGCCACTGTCGGCAGTGATGCAGTGTCCGAAGCGTTCCTTGCCATCTCCTACAGCTATGATGCGCTGGCTGTCACCATCCCAGGCAATGTCGTTGATCCGTCCGCCGATGATGTGGTATTCGCCTTTCGTGCCACCTTCGCCAACACAATCCCAGACTCGTACTGTACCAGTGACATCTCCGGAAGCAATGTAGAAGCCTGAAGGGGAGAAGCGGGCAACCGTCGTCTGGGAGGTGGTCTCGGTGTACTGCTTGGACTCGTGGGGACGGTCAATTGAGCGGACGAAAATAGACTTATTGGACTATGTAATGGTCAGATAGATTCCGAGGTGTTGTTCACCAGGGGCAATGCATACAGCGTAAGCTATCCTCTCGCCTTTGGAGTCGGCCGAGATGGGACAGGGTTGAGCACGAGTCGTGGTGGGGGAGGCACCCCAAATGCCGTCTAGGGATCTCTGTAAGCCAATTGCATGTTTGCGCATTGATTGTAGTACTGACCAGCTGTGATAGACATTTGGGCGTTTTAGATATGGGTTCAAGGTATTGAGATTGGAAAGATCAGCAGGATACACCGCTGCCTTGCGAGGTCGACAATGGCGGGGAGGTGTTGCGTACTCTTAGGGTTAGGGTATACGACTTCCTCCATATTTTCCAGAGTATCTCGAGCTCTTGATTGCCAACCAGAACATCAACATGGCTTCGTTATCCACTCCGTCCAGCCGAATGGCCATTAACATCGCGCGATCACAATGCCCCCGGCCTGCGATCCTAGCCTGGAGAAATGGACGCCGCTTCCAGACCACATCTACCGAAACATCCTTAGCGGCACCACCCGAACCTCTAGCTGCCACTCTGCTCTCCCAATTCCCTAGCGGACCTCCAAAAACTGCTCCATCTCCAGGAACAGGTCCTGCGAAACACCATTCCCAACTCCTGACCGGCAAGGTCACTTCCGCCGGCGTCATGTCCAAGACTGTGCGCGTGGATCGACCGATACAAGTATGGCACAACTACTTGCGGAAGTTCTACAAGTCGTCGAAGCACTATCTGGTACACGACCCTGCAAACTCGTTACGGAAAGGCGACATGGTATCCTTCTCCAGGCTTCCCGTTCCAAAGGGTGAAGCCGTTGGTCATGTCGTGAGGGAGATCCTGGTGCCGTTTGGACAGGACATAGGCCAGAGACCACCGGTGCCGAGCTTAGAAGAGCTCAAGGAAGATTTTGAGAAGGGAAAGGCTGCCAAGAGGGAGAGGAGGGAATTGAGACGGAAGGCTGAGGGTGGAAACGAGGAAGCAAAGAAACGCGTAGTGGAAGAGGGCATTGCGATCCGGGAGGTCGAGAAGGGTACGGGCAGAGGTAGAAGGGTCAAGAGAATGTTGGAGAAGGATGCGAAGAATATTAGGAAGTGAGACGAGATGTCATGCCAAGGGTACGACATCGCAGGGAGACTGCGATGGTGCGCAGGCCTCCGCGGCCGGACAGAAGACCAGTACAGCTTCTAGATCTGCTTCGACGAGCTGATCCTGAGCTGAGGACGTGACGCATGTGTTCAATTCCGCGGACTGCGTGGAAGATACGTGCACATATGCACCACGAGGATCTTCGAGCAGCCGGATTGGGCTTCGCAATAAGTCTATATGCTGTCATCTTCGACATCTGTATCTATGTAATGTACCACCAAACCTCTCAGTAATCCTCTTCTTCAAACTTCCTCACTAGCAGTCCGTCCTTCTTCAACTCATCCTTGACCTGCCGTACCGTCCATTCCCCTCTATGAAACATGCCTGCGCCCAATGCAGCGTCCACTGGCGTTTCCTCAAATACCTCTTTGAAATGCCCTGCATTTCCTGCTCCAGAGCTAGCGATGACCGGAATCTTGATCGCCTGCTTGACACTGTTGATCAATTCTAGATCAAACCCACTATTCGTGCCATCCTTGTCAATGCAGTTCAGCAAGATCTCCCCAGCTCCCAGATCCTCCACAGCTCTGACAAGTTGCAACACATCCAATTCTGTCGTTGTCCTCCCTCCATGAATCGTGCAGGCATACCATGCAAATCTCTCCCCTCTTGGCCCTGCCTCTTTGGTCTGAATCACCTCATGGTCCGTCTCCTCCTTCGTTTGACACCATACCCGCTTCGGGTCCACGCTCACTACCACAGCCTGATTTCCATATGCCTTGCTGATCGTCTCGATTGCTGTCTTCCCCGTCTTCACCTTCTTATTCGCATAGTACTCCTGCGCCGCCACCACAGCATCGCTGCCGATACTTACCTTGTCCGCGCCGCTCTTGAAGTACAGCGTCGCCACTTCCAGCGCTGGCACCGTCTTTCCACTTTCGGCATCTACAGTGTCCCTGATCCCGCCTCCAATCGTCAGTGGTACGAACACGGTTGTCGACGTTTGTCGCAAGATCTCAAGCATGGGTTGGTCTCGCAGAGGCGTGTCCCGGAAGGATGTGATGTTGAGGAATGTCACTTCGTCTGCGCCTTGTTGGTAGTATCGCTCAGCTAACGTTACAGGCTTGCCAAGATTGCGGACGGACTTGTCAGACTTCTCGCGAACATCGTACTGGTCGCCTTTCGTTACAACAAGGTCACCATTATCATTCGTACGGACGTCAAGACAGGCGATGATGCGGCGCGTAAGGCCGGGCGTGGTAGAGGAATCGTCGAGGGAGGAGACAGGAGATAGGCGCTGGCTGTTGAGGAAGGCCTTGAGCACCCGTAGACCCGCGGCACCGGACTTCTCGGGGTGGAATTGTGTGGCGAAGACGTTGTCTTTGGCGACAGCGCCAATGAAGGTCTCGTCGCCGTATTTTGCTGTAGCGATCGACCAGCCAGCCTTCTCAAGTTCGTCTTGGTTGTAGGGCGCAAAGTAGGAGTGAACGTAGTAGTACTTGCTGTCGGCTCGGAGGCCGTACAGGCTTTGGTCCGGAGAGATGTTCGAGGAAGAGGCAGGGTTGGCGGAGTTCCAGCCAATATGAGGGACGGATTTCGAAGAGTCGTTGAACCGCTGAAGTTTGACAGGAATCACACCCAGGCCAGGGACGTCGGGACTCTCTGAGGAGCCCTCGAAGAGTACTTGTATGCCGACGCATATACCCATGAATGGCTTGCCGGCAGCAATGTGCGCCTTAATCGGCTCTACATATCCGGCGCTGGCGAGCTGCGTCATACAGTGACCGAAGTGGCCTACTCCAGGAATGATGAGTTTCTACCCCTGTCAGTAATCAGCGTGGGCTGGTTCATGGTCTTCAAGAGACGTACATCTGCTTTGGCAACATCTTCTGGACTTCTCACCCACTCAACTGTATAACCCACTCGCTCAATGGCATTGACCAGGGAGCGGATATTGCCCGCGACGTAGTCGAGAAGGTATACTGTAGACATTGCGACGTTACAGTGTGTCTCGAGACTACTTCTGGGAGGATCAATTGCAACTTATAAAGCAGAGGCACCTCATGCATCAGTGACTCAATAGGATAGTGGGGCAATGAGGTGAAATTTTGATCGAGTCATGGCGGAGATAATCCTGACTCGCTCGGAAATTTTCTCGTATGCTAAAGGGTCTGCTTGATATCAGATGTCTCTCAATCCATTGCTGTTCACCATAATAACATTTCAACATGGTCCGGAAACTGAAGCACCATGAGCAGCGCCTGCTCCGAAAGGTCGACTTTGTCAACTACCCGAAAGACGATCAACACCGTGCCTCGGCAGTGCTGCGCCGCTACTCCGTGAGCAATCCAGCAGACTACACCTCATACAACCGACTCTGCGGCAAGTTGCGGCACCTTGCGCATCGGATATCTCTTCTGCCGCCAGAATCAGCATTTCGACGGAAACAAGAAGATCTGCTTATGGAAAAGCTTTGGGACATCGGCATCCTGGGCACCGGCGGAGGAGGCAAGGGCAAGCTTAGCGATGTGGAACACAAGGTCACAGTGTCGGCGTTCTGCAGGAGAAGGCTAGGAGTGGTGATGACGAGGCTGAGAATGGCGGAAACGGTTAGCGCGGCGAACAAGTTCATCGAGCAAGGACATGTCAGAGTTGGGACGGAGGTGGTGACGGATCCGGCGTTCTTGGTGACGAGGAACCTGGAAGACTTTGTGACCTGGGTCGACTCATCGAAGATCAAGAGGAATATCTTGAAGTACAGGGACAAGCTGGACGATTTTGACTTGTTGTAAAGGTGAAAAGGTGGAGGATCTTCTGAACGCGCAGATTACGACTTCTATTTCTTAGCATGGCGTTGGAGGACTGAAACATACTAGCATACAAATTGAGCATGCAAATTGCCTACATGAACAGATCATAATCTCTTTTCATTCCGAGCTTGCTTGTAGCTTGAGTCTTTGGTATGATTTATGATTGAGCCGGTCTGAGTCTGAGCCATTAGTAGTGCGTGAAGGTGAGGAGCCGACGACCAATTGGCTCAGTTCTAGGACTAGCACAGGTACAGCCTCATGATCCCTAAAGTTACCCCACACTGGAAGCTGCCATTTCCCCGGACTCGGTCGACCTGGAGCTCGGTAACCTGCATGACGTCCATGCCAATAAAGTAGGAGTACCCTCTGAGATCCCTCCCTCTCGCATCCCTCGTTCCCGACTTCCACTACGTACGACCCGACCTGTACACATCCACAATGCCATCCCAACACCCCCAAGACACAACCTACGAAGCCTCCATCTCCTCCCCCTCGACCTTCTGGGCCGGCCCCGCCTCGAAATTGACCTGGACCACCACCCCCAGCACAATCCTCAAGCAAACGTCCAAGACCCTCCCGTCCGGCGCCTCCTACCCGCACTGGCAATGGTTCCCCGACGGCTCCCTCTCCACAACCTACAACTGCATTGACCGACACGTCCACGCCGGCCACGGCTCCCGCCCCGCCATAATCTGGGACTCGCCGGTGTCGTCCCCGCCCCAAAAGACGGTCCTGACGTACAGCCAGCTGCAGGAAGAAGTGGCCATCCTAGCCGGCGTGCTCCGCGAAGAAGGCGTCAAAAAGGGCGACGTGGTGCTGGTGTACATGCCCATGATCCCCGCGGCGCTGATCGGGATCCTGGCCACGGCGCAGCTGGGCGCGATTCACGCGGTCGTGTTCGGTGGGTTCTCGGCGGGTAGTCTGGCGCAGCGGATCGAGGCGAGTGGGGCGGTGGCGGTGTTGACGGCGAGTTGTGGGATTGAAGGGGCTAAGGGGCCATTGAGCTATAGGCCGATGGTGCAGGAGGCGGTGAGGGTTAGCAAGCATAAGCCCGCAAAGGTGCTGGTTTGGCAGAGGGAGGAGCTGAGGTGGGATCCAGTGAGGAAGGAGGAAGGGGAGAGGAACTGGCAGAGGTTGGTCAAGAGTGCGAGGAATAGAGGGTTGAGGGCGGAGCCGGTTAGTACAAGTGGCGAGGATCCGCTGTATATCATTTATACGTCCGGGACGACGGGGACGCCGAAGGGAGTGCTGAGGCACGCGGTGGGACATGCCGTGTTGTTGAATCACAGTATGCGGTATCTGTTTGGGATCAGGCCTGGGGATGTCATGTTTTGCGCGAGCGACATCGGGTGGGTGGTTGGGCATTCTTACATTCTGTATGCACCGCTGTTGGCGGGAGCGACGACAGTACTGTTCGAAGGAAAGCCGGTAGGCACGCCAAATGCAGACACATTTTGGAGGATCTTGGAGGAGAACAAGGTCAATGTGCTCTTCACAGCACCGACTGCACTAAGAGCGATACGAAAGGACGACCCGAAGAACGAATTCTTCAGCAAGAGGGGTGGGAGAGGAGGACTTCGGAATCTTAGAGCGCTCTTCTTGGCTGGAGAGAGGAGTGAGCCTGCCATTGTATCGATGTACCAAGAGCTGCTGGGGAAGTATGGCGCATCGGGTGCCAATGTGGTGGACAACTGGTGGTCTTCAGAATCAGGGTCTCCCATCTCAGGGCTCGCACAACTACCAGCAGTTGGGCAAGACTTCGAAAGCACGGAGCAGGTAGTGCCTTTCAAGATAAAGCCTGGTAGTGCAGGCAAGCCCATGCCGGGCTTTAACGTGAGAGTCGTTGATGACGACGGGAACGAGGTGAAGCAGGGAGAGATAGGAAACATCGTGCTTGGAATACCACTGGCTCCTACTGGACTTACGACATTATGGAACGACGAAGAGAGATTTTACAAGAGCTACATGAAGCGATTCGACGGCAAATGGATAGATACTGGCGACGCTGGCATTATCGATGAAGACGGGTATGTTCACATCATGGCGAGAACAGATGACATTATCAATGTGGCGGCCCATCGGTTGAGCACAGGTAAGACTACTCACAGCCGTAAACATTTGAGGAGTCCCATACTCATGTGCACTAGGTTCGATTGAACAGGCCATTGGCTCGCATCCCTCCATCACAGAGGTAGCGGTGGTACCCATACCGGACCACATGAAGGGTCACATGCCTTTTGCGTTCGTCGCGTCATCCAGTCCAGTTGATTCACTATCACCACCAGACTTACTGAAGGATGTCAATCAGAGAATACGACAGCAAATCGGCGGCATAGCCGTTTTGGGCGGCATCATTGTCGCTCCCGGCACAATACCCAAGACTCGCTCTGGCAAGACGTTGAGGCGTGTCCTGCGGGAGTTGCTCGACAATGCCTTCAAGGGCGATTTCGACAAGCAGGTCAATGTACCGGCGACAGTGGAAGATGCAAGTGTGGTTGAGAATGCGCGGAAGGTGGTTCAGCAGTATTTCGAGAACGGACAGGGCAAAGAGCTCAAGGCGAAATTGTGAGCTGGTTGTGTAGAATTCGACGACGAGTGTACATAGCTGTATAGGTAGTGAATACGATGTTAACCAAACGTTTGTTCAGATGGGAGACAATAGTATGTCTCACGGGACGGTCAGAACCACGGACAGAGAGGGGATAGAGCGACGAGTGTGGACTGTGACCAGCGTTTTGGAATATTGGGCCAGTAGATGGGCACGGACTGAGGCCCTCCGCCATGCCCGTGATGGTGAAGCTCGCGTGCATTATGAGTCTTGCCCATATCCACAGCCCAGTACATTATGTTGAGATGAAGACCCTGGATGGCACAGGCAGTTCATCTGGATCTTGTCCGCTCGCCAGACCATGCCATCATGCCTGTCCAGATCATCCAGAGTGGAGCTCGATAATATCGGAAGAATTGCTTGACAAAATTTGGCATTTTTGGTGATTGATTGCCTGGGGTTAACAGGGGCAAGTCGCGTGGTTCCTGGATCCCGTGGCGGCGGGAAGCGCGTTTCACATTGCCTCGCACCGCCAAACACGCACTTTCTTCTTCCACTTCATCCACCAAGCTCATCGGACAAGCATCGCGGAAGCGCCCACACTAGGCGACTCTGGACATGCTCCTGCACGCGCCCGATGGGCCCGCCCGCCCCTCGCACATCTGGTCGCCGCCATCCAGTCCTTCATCTCCATCTCCGAGCTGCACCTTACCCTGTCCGTATCTTCCGGCCAAATTGGCTTTCAGAGTCCCAAACATGCCCTGAGTCGAGCATCGTTCACCACCGTGCGTGTGCTGCTGTGTGCGAGACTGGATAAACCCAAGTCTGTGCCAACCTCGCCCTCCGTGTTCCTCACAGGCAAGTCACTCTTCTCGCTCCTGTTTGTTGCTGGCGACACGTCTCTTCGACTTTGCATTTCATCCTCGTCAATCGTCGCTCCTTTGACTTGCAAGCTGTGCTTGCTGTACTTTCGTTATCATGTTCTATTCTACTGCCCTTCTCAGTGCCCTGGTTGGCACCGTTGCTGCTGGTAAGCGCCGATAGACCTCCCCGGAGTGATCGACACAAGAACTAATGTCCTAGGTAACATTCTTTGGGATGGCCGCTTCAACGACCTGACCAGCAGTGCTGATCTTGAGAAATGTATGTATCAGCTAAAGTGCAGACGATGAACATACCTGACAGTGCTCAGGGAGCTGGTCTAACCAGGTCGGCCCATACCAATACTACATCCACGGCTCGGGTGCTGTCGACAAATATGTCAACCTCTCACCAGACTTCAAGAACCCTGCCGACACTGGCTCGACCAAGGGTGTCAAGCTCACCATCGATGACACTGCCCACTGGAATGGACAGCCCATGTTCAGGACCGAATTGATTCCCCAGACAAAGGCTGCCATCAACGCTGGCAAGGTCTACTACCACTTCTCCATCTCGACCAAGGCCACCAACCCTCCTAGCCCTACCGAGGAGCACCAGATTGCCTTCTTGTCAGTCAGCCAGGTCCAAATCCTCTACGTGTGCTGACCGTGCCTAGTGAGAGCCACTTTGTTGAGATGATGTACGGTCAGAACGGTGGCAACAACAACACCCTTCGCTTCGCCACCAACGGCCAGGCCCAGTGGGCTGCCGAGCTAAAGGCAGGAGTAGGGACATACCATTCACACGACGGCGATCGATATGACTAACCTCAATCTAGGAGTGGCACAACGTTGCATACGAGATTGACTTCTCGGCCAAGACTGTCGCCTTCTACCACTCGACAGGCAACGCCGACCTCGCCCTCAAGGCCGGTCCCCTCTCTGCAAGCACCTCATCCGTAAGATCATTGAAGTTCACCCAGTCGATCACAATTGACATGTACCAGAACGGACAGGACTTCCACCTCGGTGTCCTCCGCTTGCCCGGCACCGGTGCAGGCACGACCGAAGACTGGTTCTTTTCTGGCGTCTACGTGGAGTCTGGCCCCTTGAACACCAAGGTTGCCAGCCCAGGTGGGTCTGCTTCTGATTCTCCAGCTTCCACCCCTCAACTCCCAGTTGCATCTGCACCTGCACCTTCAACTCTTCAGACATCCATCTCTCAAGCACCTAGCCTCCCAAAAGGCGGGTACGGCCAAGCTCCATCTTCAACCTCAGAGCCAGCACCAACAGGGTCCGTAGTCACAACACTCCCATTCTTTGAGGGCCCAGCCCTCGTAGCACCGATCAGTGTCGTGACAGCAAAAACGTATATGGATGCACTGACATCAGCTTACAGCCAAACGAGCGCGCAGGTCACGGATGGCTTAAGCGTCACCGACAAGACGAGCGTAGCCCCCAGCACTCTCCCTGCCCCCGACACTCCCGCCCCGACCCCCTCTGGCTACGAATCTCAACCCGCCTCCGTCCCCGCTTCTACTCCAACTGGCTACGATTCAGCACCTGCTCCCGAAGTCCCAACTACTACCGCTACGCCCTTCCCTCAACCCTCGAGCCAGCCGCTCCCCACTGACTCCATCGTTCCTACATACTCCTCCGTCCCCCTCGAACCCATCACCACACTCTCTTCGTTCGAAGGTCCAGCACTCACTCAGATCTCGTCCGTCGCGTCTGCTATTTCGTCTGATTTTGCATCCATCACCGCGTCCCTCTCCATCTCAATTTCTGCGCCATCAGCCGGCTACGACGAGCCTGCTGAGCCTACCCCAACTGAAGGCTCCCCACTCCCATCAGATGCTCCGAAACCCAGCTCACCCATCTCCGACGTTCTCCCTGAGCCCAGCAACACGCCCTGCACGACCACGCAGACCTATACCGCCACCCGTCCCGCCGCCACCGGAGGCATGACTGGCCCGATTGGAGGCATCCCTGCCCCCACGGGCGCCATCCCCTTCCCCACCGGTGGCTACGGCACCGGAACCCGCTCCCCAGCCCGACCAACCGGGAGACACGGGCACCGTCACCGCAAGCCTTGGTGGTACCGGTCCCGCAAGGGCCGCACCGGCCCTGACTCCTTCAAGGACAGCGAGTCGTACGCTGCGCTCCTCCAAAGGCTCGCGGAGATGAACATCGACAACTAAGAAAGAAGATGGGAATGACGACTTCAAAGGGAAAAAGTGAAAGATATACCGTTTTCGCGAGAGCATGCATGCATGATACCATTCGAACTACAGAGTTACTATACGCTGCTGATAACAACGCCTAATCGTGCATTGGTGGAGCGCGACCAGGTTTTGATTCTTCTTATATATACCTTTTGACTATCGGGCCTGAGGATGCCTTTTGCTAATGCTCGCTTGTTTTGATGGAGCTTCGTGGTTTTCACTGTAAAATCCCACCCTTCGTCGTAGTATGTCGATCATAACATCGACACAACACCGCCCGCCAGATGAATCGGCTCTTCAGAGCTGAAATTCGGCACGTCCTTTCGCAGCTCCTCCGCCACCGGACCTGACATATTCTTTTCCACAGCTTCCTTGCTTTCAAATATCATCATCGTCGACACGCAGTAGCCAGAAGAAGGGTCGAGCTGGCTCACGACGTGGCTGAGAATGCCGGCATCCTTGAAAGCATCTCTGGCCTTCTTAACATGCACATTGATGTAGTAGTCCATGTTGAAAGTGGGCGCTGCCGACGCCGGGTAGAGCACTTGGATGGAGAATTTGCCCTCGGACATGGTGAAGGCGTTTGTGAGGTTGATCAAGGCAGATTAATCAGTGGTAAGAGACGACGGTAGTTGATCAAAGCAAGTATTGGTTGGTTTCGTTCAGTTCATTATCCTCCATAGAGTTTGCCTCTCTTATATATCTGACCTGCCCTGCTCCGTCATAGGAAGGCAGGGCTGTCAGCCCCCTCCTGCCCCTCACTAGCGCTGACAGCTTTCAAGCCGTCCAGCTAGAGTAACACCAGTTGAGGCCAGACACTTGCATAGCACATCCCAAGCAACATCACCACCTGAAACAGCTTCCGAGTACATCCGTCGGGCTTGCATAATCTCTCCCGCTCACTTTCTCACATCAGTCCTTATGCAAGACCAGCCAAACAGGAGGCAAATCCGATCCTCTCCTCTCATTCCACCCAAAGCTCCCCATCGTCCCCTTGGCCTTATCATCATCAAATTTGACGCTCGTCCCCTAAGAGTAAGTCAGCTCAGCACAAAGGTCCCCGAATTACCTCATCTCGGGTCATCCATCCCCCGCCCCTTTGCCTCCCTTATCTGTTCCTATAAGAAACCAAGCCCATCGAACCCCACCTCTGCCAACAAAAGAAAAGCACATGCTTCAAAGAAAGGAAATAACATACTTTATCCCACTCCCCATCCCCCAACTCCACAACCTCCGTCACTGACCATCCCCCGGCTTCCTCCCCCATAAACGCCTCCACAAGCTCGCCTACACTCAAACTGACCGGCACCCGATGGATCTTGAAACTCCAGCCCCCCTTCCCCTTTCCCTCCTCCCACACCTTCGTCTCCTTGATCAAGTGCACGTACGTATTCTTCCGCGGGTACACGAACGTCGCGCCCGCTTTGAGGCTGGGCGGCGCTGAGGGGCGGGGCTTCTTCTTTTCTTTGGCGCTGTCCTTCTTGTCGGAGGGTAATATGGGGGGGGCTGCGGCCGGCTTGGGTATCACGATCGGCGGCGGCGGGATCAGTTGCAGTTGGTTCGAGGGGTAGCAGGACCAGCTCTCGTAGGCGTTGGGGACGCTGAAGCGGACGCTGCGGACTGGCGCTGGGGGTGGTGCCGCGGGGGGAGGGGCGTGGGCCAGGGTCGTGGATAGGGTGGTGGTGGGGTAGCAGGCGAGACACATCTTGTTGAGACTATAGGGGCGGCTTGTTCGATGGTGTGGGTACCTTTAGATATGGCACAAGTTCGTGGTAGAGGTAGGTGAGAAGGGAAAGGGAGGTCAGAGTAGGGGGGTAAAGGGCTCTTATGTGTCTGTTTGGGTATGGTGTGATCTTCTCGGTCGAGGCATGTGTATGGTATGAGTCTTTTAAAGTGCTTGTGCATGGAACATACTGGCCCGATACGGAGGCATATCTGGTTGGACAACCGAGGACAAGCCGTGTCCCGGTCACACGACAGGCAGCCAGCGCACAAAGCCCGTCATGGCCCTTGCAAATGTCTGGAGCAGAGCCTCGCACAAGCTCGCCCAATGCATTTGAGATATCGATACGGGAATTGCATGGGGCACATGCCATTGTTGTCCTTGATATGGATAATCGATGCCAAAGCCCCCTCTCTACCCGCCCGCCACGACAGCCAAACCCTCATAGATCTTCCGCCTGACGTCCACAAAGCTCAAGGTAGGATCGTACCTGCCCGCTCCCATATATGCGCCGCCCTCGACATGTATCCTGCCGCCTGCCGTCTTGCGCACAATGACTGTCCCGTCGACCAGCAGTGTGCCCTCGCCTCTGAACTCAGCCACGTGCCCGGCAGCCTGCATGAGCTTTCTCAGGTCTGAGAGCCTCAGATCGCCGACGTGGATTGGCTGAGTGACCTTTGTGGAACCCATCGCTGCTGCCGCGGGCATGATGTCCAAGACTGGTTCAGATTCGACCTCAGTAGACGCTTCGCCATCGATTTTCTGCTCCTCTGTATCTGCCTTGCCAGTCTTGAGTTTCTTCTTTTGCTGTTCAAGATTATGTTCCTGCTTGATTCCGTCATCCTTAGTCCCGACCGCAAGCCTGGCGGTGACAGCCACGACGCCCAAACCCTTGACACTCTGCCACGTCAGCTTCTTCACCAAGTCCCGGCTGAGCTTCACGCTCCAAGCATTAGTGTCCACACTGACATCTACCGTCTCACCGATCTTTGGCGTGAAGATAATCTTGCCCTTGCCCTCCCCATCTTCTTCTCCCAGCAAAGTCCTACAATCCTCCGCCAGACTCATCACCTCCTTCTCCGTTCCACTAGTAATCACCAGCTTCCTCGGCCTAATCAACGGGATCAACATCTGCAGATCCCTCTTCTCATGCAGCGCCGAGAAATCCACATGCGTAATCCCTAGTCTCAACTCCAGCGTCACTTCCTTGACCACCATCTTCCTAGGGCCCTCAGGCAGTGCCTCCTCCACACCATCCTCCTCATCTTCACTCTCACTCGCCACCCGCTCTTCCCCGTTCGCCTCCCCATCCCCCTCCGGCCCCCGCGTACTACTAGTCAGTCCCCTCGCCTCCGCCCCCGTCCTAACCCTCTTCGGCCCTTTCCCCTCCGCCTTCCTCGCCCCACCAGCAGCAGGATCATCCCACCTCCTCTTCTCCCCCACCTCTCTCTTCCCCTCGGCGCCCTTCTCCTCCACCTCCGCGACCTCCTCATCCCGCTCCTCCGCCCGCCTGTACTCCTCCGCCTGAATCACCTCGCCGTAATCATCCTCCCTCCCCCTCTTCATGGCAAACGGAAACATCTTCTCCCGCCCCCGCTTGCCCCGCACGTCGTAGTCAAACACCCCCTTTTTCCTCAGCAGAATATTGATGCCCAGATCCGCGTCCGTGAGGTTCACTTTGCGCTTGTTCTGCTGTAGCGTGGCGGTGACGTTCAAAGCGCGACCCTGTTGCTCGTCGTCATCTTCTGAGGAGGAGGAAGAGGCGGAGGAGGCGCCGTCGTCGTCGGCATTCTCGGCGGCGTTGAGGAGCGTGCTGGACTGGCCCTGTGAGGTGGATTGGACTTGGCGGCGGCGGGCGAGATACTGCTGATAGATTGGGAGTTCGGTGCTGGAGAGAGGGATCGTGGATATGTGTTGCGTTGTGACGCTGGTGTTCGCAAGCACAACTTGTGGGGTCGCAGAGGAGGTGTTCTTGATAGAGGCGCGGTAGATTTGCCAGAGAGCGGAGGAGAGGCTGGGTTCGGACGAGAGAGTCTGAGCTGGTTCGTCGGTAAGAATAATCAGATTCTTTGGGTTCGAGTACAGCCTTTGGAGAGCGTCGGCAGAGAAGCCCCATTCAAGTGAGGTATCGCTCGCCAGGATAACGCCGGGGCGATTAGCCGAGAGGACTTTCTCGAGACGTGCTTTGCGTTCGATGAGTTTGATGTGCTTGAAGTCAAAGGGTGTCTGGTCGACCTTGTCTTCGCCACCGCGTTGACCTTTCTGCGCGTCATTGGCGGCTTCCATGTCGCGGACTAGACTGTCATCCATCCATTCGACCATGCTGCGGGCGAAGCGCAGTGTTGACCCGGCTGTCCTGCTTGCGAGATGGACTTTGGCATTCTTGTACGTCTCATCGTTGGAGGAATTCTTGCGGCGCCAGAATTGCTCCATGATATACGACAGCTCCAGAATGCGTGCGCTTGAGTCAGAAGGGATGATTACTGTGCCTCCTGCGCTGACCGCCTTGTCAACAGCTTCTAACAGCCGGTCATCGCGCTTCTTCCTTCCGCCTGTGATATGCGGCCGTTCAATTCCCTTACTACTACAGACCAAGGCAGTCGGTCTGCGGAGTGGCTCAAGAATCTCCGCACCTCCTCCACTCCCGCCTAGCCATGCTGCTCCGCTGAGCGTGTTCTCCTTGGCTTGGTTCCAGTCGACAGCGTAGACGATAGACTCCAGCCCGTGCTGTATGTGCCATATTGTGCCACCCAGAGTGTGGCCCGCTCCGTAGGCTGTGATGGTCAAACCATTCAGAGAAGGCGAAAATGGCGAAGCGATGGGTTGTGTGGGTTGCGAGTATTTTAGAGGATTGACCAGGGTGAAGTATCCAGCTATCTCCTCTGTTGTAGGAGGTTGTAATAATATTGATGGCGAACCCCCCGTTGCGCCATTGGATAGATAGGTCGCCTCGGCGAGCGCTGTCTCTGGTACAAGCGTCGATGCTTTGGGCGCAGAGGTATAGAGGTCCTGTAATAATGTCCTCCCTAAAGATATGACGGGTGATGTAGCATAGACAGGTATGCTTTTGAACTGAGGTACATGCTTGCATAGGTGCGCAAAGGCTCCAAGATGGTCGATTGTAGGATGTGTAAGAAGGACGATTGATAGTGAAGGTATCTGTTCTTCGAGAGCTTCCAGATATCCCACATCGAATCGATCATCCCACCCGACATCTATCAGGACCTTGATGCCTCCATCCAGTTCCAGGAGTGATTGAGAAGCTGTCGAGTTTGCCTGCGCTCCGAGCAGCGGCGTGAATGTGAACATCTTCCACCTCAGTCGCCAGAATCGTCAAACAATAGCCCCGCCGTCTCTATCACGGTTTGCGCGCATCCATCATCTAAGTGTCATGTGATTTTGATAAGTCTTATGCGTCTGGCGCGCGAAGAAGCATCAGAGGTCGCGTCCTCGGCAACTCCCGGTGAAGCTCTACAACTTCACATGAAAATCTTGGACTCTGCCTTATCATTTGCGCTGCTTTCTAGGAGCTCCTGAAGACACGGATATGGACTGGCTCGACATTTAAAAGCTGGTATATACCTTTCATACTATCCTATGATTGCGACAGACTTGCGCCGCGACTTATTCGACCACCATGGATCTCCAAACTTTTGTGTCCGACAACCTGATCAAGCTGGTCGGGGAGTCGGACCCAATGATCGTAGAATTTGTCCAGCAAACAGCGAACTCTGCAAAGTCCTCGTCGCAGCTATATGAGAAGCTCTCTGGCATGATCGACTCTCAGGATTCAGATCTTCGAAGGTTTAGCGATGACCTCTACAACAAGGTCCCTCGGGCCTCGAGCAAGTCGAAGAGCAAGTCAAATGGGACGACCGAGCCCAAGGAATCGAAGAAGAGGTATACACTTGTGGATATGGGGGAAGAGATGGGACCGCCCGCGTCCATGCCACGAAAGTCTGAGAAGGACAGCAGGAGGCGAGAGAGAGACAGAGACCAAGACAGAGACGGCGACAGGCGGAGTAAGAGGGACGGAGAGGAGCGGAGTCAGAGCAAGAAGATCCGAAGGCACGACGAAGCTTCCTTTGATGACCGATGGGGCGATCAGGAAGAGGAAGACGAGGAGGAGGAGTTCAAGACCTCTGCGCCCAAACGCATCAGACTGGAGAACGGCGATGCCTCTCCAAGGGATGCGAAAGGACAATCAGTGGAACCTGAAGACGAGGAAGAACGTGATCGAAGGGAGCGCATTGAATTTGAGAAGAGGCTGAGAGCGAAGGACGATAAGAGTACGAAGCACTTGGCTGGAGCAAAGGCAAGCAAAGAAGACAAGGAGGCAGCAAGACGGAGAGAAATAGCAGATGACAAAGATAAGCGTGAGAGAGAGCTCAAGGATATCCGCCTTCGGTCACGCGAGGATTACTTGAAGAAACGAGAGGCTCAGCAACTTGCTTTGCTGCGGAAGCAAGTCGCTGAAGAAGAGGAAGAGGAGCGCAGCAATCCTGGTCTGACGGAAGGGGAGAAGGCTCAGTTCGCGCTTAATCGGGAGACTCTACGTTTGGCGGAAGAGCGTCTTAACATAGATGATCATGTCGAAGGATATGCCATGCCTGAGGACTATATCACAGAGAAGGGCAAGATGGACATGAAGCGGAAGAAAGATGCTCTATATAGCCGGTACGTCGATCGGGATGAGCATGGAAGAGAAAAGTATGTCACGGAGCATGAAGAGTGGGAGAAGGAGCAGCTGGCAAAGACGAAAGCGCAAATTCAGGTCTCAGAACGAGTCAACGAGGGTGACTACGAATATGTCTTTGACGAACAACAGCAAATCCAATGGGTGACGGACCGAGCTATGGCTGGAACGCTCAACCAGCAGTCAGCTGAGGAGCGACTGATGGCCCAACAACTCATGGCAGCAGAGAGAAAGGCCAAGACCATTGAGGAGAAGCGGAAGTCTTTGCCAGTGTATCTTTACCGTGATCAGTTTCTGCAAGCCATCAATGACTATCAGATTCTTATTGTGGTAGGAGAGACTGGTAGTGGAAAGACGACACAATTGCCACAATACCTCCACGAAGCTGGCTACACCAAGAACGACATGAAAGTAGGATGCACACAGCCTCGTCGTGTAGCCGCCATGAGTGTCGCAACCCGTGTGGCAGAAGAGATGGGAGTCAAAGTCGGTAACGAAGTGGGCTACTCGATTCGTTTCGAAGACGCAACGTCGGAGAAAACCAAGCTGAAGTATATGACGGATGGTATGCTTCTGCGAGAATTCTTGACTGAGCCTGACCTTGGTGGCTACTCGGCGCTTATGATCGACGAGGCTCACGAACGTACACTGCACACAGACATTCTGTTCGGTTTAGTCAAAGACATTGCGAGAGGTCGCCCCGATCTGAAGCTGCTGATTTCTTCAGCCACTCTAGACGCGCAGAAATTCTCTGCCTTCTTTGACGATGCGCCAATCTTGAATATTCCGGGTAGAACATTCGATGTTGATATGAACTACTCGACACAGCCAGAGGCGAATTATCTCTCTGCAGCCATTACGACCGTCTTCCAGATCCATCTCTCTCAGCCTCTACCTGGTGATATCCTTGTTTTCCTCACAGGCCAAGACGAGATTGAGCAAGCACAAGAATCGCTCGAGCAAACTGCTCGCAAGCTGGGATCCGCCATGAAAGAGCTGATGATCTGCCCTATCTACGCCAATCTACCCACCGATCTCCAAAACAAGATCTTCGAAGCCACTCCCCCAGGGGTCCGCAAAGTCGTCCTCGCGACCAACATCGCTGAGACATCCCTCACAATCGACAACATCGTCTACGTGATCGACCCTGGCTACGTCAAAGAAAACCGCTACACCCCCGCGACCAACATGGAATCACTGGTCGCAGTCCCCATCTCCCGCGCCTCCGCCAACCAACGCGCCGGACGCGCCGGCCGCACAGGGCCTGGCAAATGCTTCCGCCTCTTCACCAAATGGGCCTACTACAACGACCTCCCCGAATCCACCACGCCTGAAATCCAACGGACGAATCTCACCTCCGTCGTCCTCCTCCTCAAATCTCTCGGCATCAACGACCTGATCAACTTCGACTTCATGGATCCGCCCGCCCCAGACATGCTGATCCGCTCCCTGGAACAACTCTACGCCCTCGGCGCCTTGAACGACAAAGGCGAGTTGACCAAAATCGGACGCCAAATGGCCGAGTTCCCCACAGACCCCATGCTCGCCAAGACCGTCCTCGGCGCCGACAAAGAAGGCTGCGTCGAGGAAGTCCTCTCCATCATCGCCATGCTAGGCGAGGCCTCGGCCCTCTTCTACCGCCCCAAGGACAAGAAGCTGCAGGCCGATGCCGCGCGCGCCCGCTTCACGGTCAAGGAAGGAGGCGACCACGCCACGTACCTCAATATCTGGTTGCAGTGGGTGGACAGCGACTTCAGCTTCGTTTGGGCAAAGGAGAACTTCTTGCAGCAGAGAAGTTTGACCAGGGCCCGGGACGTGAGGGATCAGTTGGCGAAGCTGTGCGAGCGCGTCGAGGTCCAGCTTAGCTCTTGCGGGGCGAGTAACCTGCCGCCGATCCAGAAGGCGTTGGCCGCTGGGTTCTTCCCGAATGCGGCGAGACTGCAGAGGGGGGGCGATAGTTATCGGACGGTCAAGAATAATTTGACGGTGCATTTGCATCCCAGTAGCGTGTTGTTGGAGAGTAAGCCCAAGTGGGTTATTTTCTATGAGCTGGTGTTGACGAGCAAGGAGTTTATGAGGAGTGTCATGCCGATCAAGGCTGAGTGGTTGAACGAGGTGGCGCCGCATTATTATAGCAAGGAGAGTGTGGAGCAGTTGGGGGTGGATAGGAAGATGCCAAAGGGGCAAGGCAAGGGGGAGAGTAGACTGTAGATAGTGTCATTGGTATGTGGAGCTATCTGGATAAACTGTTTTGTTCCTTGCGCTCCTGTGAAGCGCTGTCGCTTGCAGACCATGGTATACAGCGCCTGAACTCCTTGCTCGGGAAATGGATCTTTGCCAGTCTTGTCCTCACTGGTCGTAGTCGTCTAAAGGCGCGCTGTCGTCTTTGGGCTCTTCTCATCGAAGGTGACGGCCTTTGCAGTAAGCCTCTTCTTGCCGATGTGCTTATCCTCTGCTTCCAGGGCCTCTGTGACGATCTTCCGATTCAAGTCCTGCATAGAAGCTTCTTCCGCTTCGACTGGCTCCTGAGTTGTGGCTTTGAGTCTGTCGATAAAAGTCTCGCCCCACCAAGCACTGTGACCATGTTAGAAGCTGGATCTGGTATTCTCGTTGGGGGAGAAGCATACCTGGTATACTTGTGGACATAGTTCCACAGGTTCTCATGGCGCCTCAATTTCTCCTCCTCGGGCATGGTGACGGCCTCGTGAAGACTGTCTGCCAGCTCTTCGATATCCCAAGGGTTGCAGATGACAGCACCGCTCGCAAAGCTCTGGGCACATCCAGCGAATTCGGAGAGGACGAGAACGCCATGGCGCTCGGCTTGACAGGCTACGTATTCATAGGCTACCAGGTTCATGCCATCGCGGGTAGAAGAGACGAGGCAGACGTCGCTGATGGAGAAAAGGGCCGTGAGTTCTGACGAAGGGACCGTAGTGTGCTTGAGGTGGACAGGGTTGAAGTCCATCTTGCCTGATAGTTGTTAGCTGGGGCACAATAGGTACATGTCTGCTGCCATACCAAATTGCGCATTGATTGCACCTGCAAGCTCATTGACACTCTTCTTCAGGATCTTGTACTCGTCGAGGTCGGCCCTGGAGGGGATGGCGATCTGTACCAGCTGGACTTTCCCAATCAACTCGGGATGGCTTTCCAGGAGATACTGGAAGGCATGCAGCTTGTGGGGAACGCCTTTGATATAGTCCAGACGATCGCAACCAATTATGAGCATGGAGTCCCTAAACCTGTCTCGATAGTGCTTGATCAAGTCTTGTGTCTCCTTGGACTCGCGGTGTTCGGCGAATCTGTCTGGGTCTATGCCGATTGGGAAGGCTCCAACGGCAGTAATGCGGTCATTGACCACGAGAGATCTTGGGGCAGCAGTCGCCGAGCTATAAAAGTCAGTCATTGAGCGTGTAAAGACGAGAGACTTACAGTAAATGGCAAGCAGTCGAGAGGAAATGCTGCAGGTAGTCGTAAGTGTGAAAGCCCACCAGATCTCCGGCGAGGACGCCCTCCAGAAGCTGGCTGCGGCAAGGAAGAACACGGTAGACCTCACTGCTGGGCCAGGGGGTGTGGAGGAACCAGCCGATTTTCACATCGACCTTCTTGATGTCGGCCAGGTTACGAAGCATAGCCGGGAGGAGCATCAGGTGGTAGTCATGGATCCAGACAACGTCGCCAGTCTCCAGCTCCTGGATGAGGCGCTCGGCAAACAATTGGTTGACTTGCTGGTAGGCGGCCCAGATGGATTCATCAAAAGTAGACTCACCAGGATGATAGTGGAACAGAGGCCACAGGACTTCGTCTGTGAAAGCGCTACAGTTAGAGATGGTCTCCTATGTGGATTGCAATGCCTTACTTGAGAAGCCGTTGTAGTGTTTGTCCGAAAGCTCGTTGGAAATCCAGACTGGGTACGCCGCATGTCCCTCTCTCAGACGGTCAGAGAGGGGCTGAATTTGGTCCTCGGGGACTTCAAGACCGGCCCACCCATACCAGGCGAACTTCTTTGTCTTCAGTAAGCCTTGCAAACCACTGACCAGGCCACCGGAAGACTTTGTGAATGTGTACTCGCCAGTCTCCGGATCTTTGGTGATGGTGACGGGTAAGCGGTTGGAGACCAGAACGAGGCGTCCCTCTCTTACGAGGGCCGTCTCTGGTTCGCTACCCATGGTAAGAGGAGGAATTGTTTGGATGGAGGTATGTTTGTTGGACAAGTAGGCGGATAAAGTAGGAAGAGGTTGGATAAGTTCTTAGGATGTGAGTGCATTTATTTCACCATCCAGGGTCAGGTGAAGTTGCCAGCGTTTCGTGTGAAACGTCAGTGAGGGCACATGTGCGTATCACATGTAGGAAGCAGAACGGGAAGGGGCAACGACAGGCCCAGCTTGCGCTTGCTGATATCGGCTACGTCACAAGCACATATTGTCAAGCAGTGGAGGTTGGCAAAAGAATGATGGTATGCCCATAGTAAAGCACAGATATGGAGAGCTTCCGTCGAGTAAGGCATGGTCGGCAACATAAAGGTAGTTCACATACCCACAGCGCCCATTGAGTGCATTCGGACTGGGGTTCAGTCTGGGTTGGCGGCGCAAGCGGGACAAGCAGCGCATCATCAGAGCCCAACTCGATGCGACAAAGACTGGCACCGGCATGGCAGACACAATCGAGCAGAGCTGGCACCCGTGGACTGTTTGCTCCCTGCAATTGAGCCACAATGATGCAACAAACACTCCAACTGGAGAAGGCCAAAGCTCCCAGAGCAAAAGAGATTCGCGTACTGTTGCATCTGCATCGTGCGGTGGCGGAGATACGACAGGTTTTAGATGGCAGTGGTGCTGCTCGAGCATATTTTGGCCATGCACAAGCTGGCCATTGTCTAACATGAAAACTAAGTGATTGCACAGAATTGGGGAGTGAGGTTGCACGACGCACCCGTTCGCAGCGCACAAGCATGACTAAGCACGGCTTGTGCAATTGAAGGCGCGAGCGGAACGTGGAAAACTCTTGACCAATCACGCTGTCTGCCTGCCGCCTGATGTGCCGGTCTCGTCGCACCCCAAGTCTTTGTCACTCACTTCTCCTCATTTGATCGCTTCTTCACCAACACACCTGTTCCTCACACGCCCATCAACGGGTGCTATTCACGACTGCTCGAAGTCTGACGCTCGCTATCGTCGGTCACGGTATTGCTATACCAGGAATATCTGCTGAAAGAGGGTCTCACGTTGAGCGCTGCTATCCATCCGACTCGGCTGACAAGCTCTCGTGTGATCACTTCCAGAAGCGATAGTATTGCAGGTGTCTGGTTGGAGGGCAAGAATAAGTGGAGGACAGCCGCATAACGAAGAGGAAGAGAAGACCTATCAAAGTGTACATCTGAATTGAGAAAAAACCAAGACGAAGGCCGAGTCCGAGGCGCAATCAGAAGAGTTGCTCTACTTAGTCCACCCTGAAGAATCACAATAGGACTTTTACTTGACAATTGTGTCGTTGTCGATTTTCTCTCCTCCTACTAATCCCATCTCACTTGCGTTTCAATCCATATCTTGGACGGCCCTCGACACAGATAGCACCTCACCTACTCACAGTCATCCTCGCTCGTGGCTATACAGAACCAGCTCCTACCTCACCAGAAACTTTGTCATCATGTCTTCGGCTGTCTTTTTCAAGTTCAAGTCTCAGAAGGAGACACAGCGAGTGACATTTGACGGTCCTGGCATTTCAGTCTTTGAGCTCAAGCGGGACATTATCAGCATCAGCCGTCTAGGAGATGGAACCGATTTTGACTTTGCCATCTACAATGCCGACAGCAATGAAGGTTCGTGCGCTATCCAATATATAGTGGACTCGTGACTGACATGCATCAAGAATATGATGACGATACCACAATTGTCCCAAAGGGCATTACCGTCATAGCTCGTCGACTCCCTGCTACCAAACCGGGCGCTGGCCGAGCAGCACGCTACGTCTCGGGCAAGATGCCAGTGACAGCCAAGAATCAGCACCGTATTGAAACCTCCAAGGGGGGCGCACCCAACAAGACTGCTGTTGCCGCAAGCACCGCTCTGGACAGTAATGCCAGCGAAGAGGATAGGATCGCGGCCATGTTGAACCAAGGCAGCGAGCAGTGGGAACAGCAACAGCAGCAGATGGCAAAGTACGTTTGTGTCCCCACCTATAGAAGACCATTATTAATGTTATCCATAGTCAAAAAGCCATTCACCGAACAGGCTACGTAAAGCCGCAAGCCGTGCCGGATAAGCCATTGCCAGTCGGATATACTTGCCATCGATGTGGTGAGAAAGGTAAGCTTGAATGATAAACACTCTTTGAAATATCAGCACACTGACATCAACAGGCCACTGGATTCAAGCTTGTCCCACCAACAACGATCCCAACTTCGACAACCGGCCGAAATTCAAGAAGACTACTGGTATCCCTCGGTCGTTCCTGAAAGTGGTGGACAAACCACCAGCGGTTGGCGATGACGGGTCTTTGGATGTTTCACAGTTGCCAGCTGGAGTCATGTACACAGCCAATGGAGAGTGGGTGGTCGCAGAGCCCGATAAGGCAGCATGGGACCAGTTCCAAGCTAAAGCAAAAGCTACTGCCGAAAAGGCAGAGGCAGCAACAAGCGACCAAAGTTTGCAGGAGTGGGGCATCGAATGTCCTATTGATAAGAGACTGCTGGTTGACCCGGTCAAGACGCCTTGTTGCGAGAAGACGTACTGCCGTGAATGTATCGAGAATGCGTTACTTAGCAGTGACTTTGTTTGCCCGGGCTGCTCTACTGATGGTGTCTTGGTCGACAACCTTGTCGAAGATGAGAATGCTATCAAGAAAGTTAAGGAGTATGAAGATGCCCTGATCAAAGAGAAAGAGGAGAAGACCGAGCAGGCTAAGTCCGCAAGCCCGGCTCCCGAGCCAGCAGCATCAACACCTCAGAAGAAGAACAGTGTCCCTGCTCTGAACCGAACACCTAGCAAGGATGGCAAAGAAACGACAAAATCTCCTTCCCAGAGACCGGCTGTTGTTGCCACCGGTTCTACGCCTGCACCTGGGACTCCGCAATCCGCTACCTCTTCAACATCCAAGAAGCGGCCAGCCGAGGAAGAACTTGAGAACAAGCGCATCCCTACCGGTCCCAAAGCAATGGGCAACCAGCAACAACAGAGACCACAGCAGCAGCCAAACCCACAGAACATGAACGACTTTGTGCAACAGATGAACGCCATGGCCGGCATGAACGCGATGCCACCAATGGGCTTTCCTGGTATGATGAACCCCATGATGGGAATGCCGAATCCCATGATGATGAACGGTATGGGCTTCCCAAACATGGGCTTTCCGCAAGGCAACATGGGCATGATGAATGGTGGATTCAACCAGAACATGGGCTACAACCAAGGCTGGCAGCAGGGAGGCCAGGGACGAGGCAGGGGACGGGGAAATTGGCAGCAAAATAACTTTCAGAACCATGGTAACGACGATGCGTACATGCGCAAGCCAATGAACCAGAATCGATTCCAGAACAGGAACAGGAACCAGCAACAGAGACCTGCGGACTACCGAGAGCTTGGATCTTAGGTTCGCGAGGGCAGAGGTGAACAGTCGAGCAAATGGCATGTCTGCTGGTGCACTGCAGCATGCGTGAGGTGGGCAATCAGCATAGCCGGGGAGGAGCATCTCTGGATGGATTTGTCTTTGAATCAGCGAGGCGTTGGGGGTTCCCGAGACAGCAGATACAACCTGCTTTTACTTGTATCTTAAGTCTATACACTGAGCAGACTGAGAAAGAGCGTCGTCAAAGTCGCCACTCATTCTAATGATACATCATTACAAACTGAAGTATGCTGTAAATTATAAGACGAATACGTGAAATGCATGACATGCATGAAATACACGAGGCACGATTTCCAAAATGAAGCCGTAGAATAATTGCTCCGTAGACGTTCGATATTGCCAGTGCAGAGCCCAGAACTGCTGGTCGGGGATGCTCAAACGCTGCAGTTTGATTGGTCGAGGATGCGGCCGGTTGACAGGGCAGGTCGGGCAGGTCGTCTCCAATTCTGCGACACAAACCCAGCAATCCTTCATCTCGCAACTTCGACCCTGTTCCACAAAGCCACGTCAACGAGATATACCTGTGCCTACTCACTTTCGCTTCTTCCAACCATTTCAGTTCACACAGCCATCACCACGCGACATCAAGAAGCACAGCGAGTTACATTCACCGCCTCCTCGACCTCATCAAACCACGTCGAAAGACAAATCAAGCCCAATCCACCCGTACAGTCACGCACGCAGCCGTGGCATACCCGACCAAATGGCGATCTTAACCAGTAATAATCACCAGAATATGAGTAGTAATTTCGTCAAGAGGAACGCCGCCCGCGCCAACATCCAGGCCAGCGCCTATGCTGTCGACGCTGTCACCGCCGACTTGAAGGGCATGCACTTTTCCACCAGCGGGGCAGGAGGTACGTTTTACCCCTCCATCTACCTACATCCTTTGCACCAGCAAGAAACACACACTAACATCCATTCAGGGGCCGGGTGGTGGGTTTGAGGTAAGCACGGGAATACCATCACCACCACAATCGCCGCGCCGAACTGCTGCTGCTCTGGCCAATTCATCCACGCCCGCTGCAACATCGCCCACCAGCGCCAAACCGATCCGTCGCACCTCGACCGACAGCATCGGCAGCCACGCCAGCAACGCGAGCAGCACCAGCAGCAGCAGAATCAGCGCTGCGCACACCATCACGGAAGAGTGTGAGAGACTCTTCTGCGGGACACTGCGCTCCGTCTTCCTTGGTGAGGGGAGGACGGAGGAGCAGGACCCGCTTGTGACGGGTGCGCTGAACGACCACGGGGTCCACGTCGATGGCAAGACGGGCTCTGTGGCGATCGAGAGGAAGGATAACAAGGCCGGGCTCGGGAGGAAAGACTCGGGTCTGCCCAAGGGGAGGCCAATGGCGCTGCCGACTCCGCCGTCTAGCCTGACGAGCGAGGACGTCGTGGTCGGTGGTCCCGTCGAGGAGTATCACCTGGGTATGGTCACGGAATTTGTCGAGGTCTGGACCTATCATTCTGGACTGAGATTCAGGGGCTTCGTGACGGAGAAGGACGGCGAGAGAGCCCTGTTTGTCTTCTTCGAGAAGAACGCTGTGGGCAAGGACCTCAAGAAACCGTGAGTATCAATCCATTTACCAGCAAGTCGACATCGAGCTAACACTTTCCAGACTCATGGCCCTCCTTGAGCTTGCCGGCACACCAGAGTTCGGCTGCGAACACCTCGTCGCTTGCCTCGATCGCGAGACGGACACCAAGGAAGACCACGACGATCTCGTCCGCGACTTGGGCTGGGTTGGCTTTGAGCCGACTACGCTTGAGCCCTGGAGCCCTGGAGCAGTTGACATCACGAGTGACAGATGGCTGTTCCTTAGCATGGAGGTGTGAGCCCCGTTCGTTGTGCCACCTCTTTTCTTCGTTCTTCCTTCGTCATGCTCTAGAGCCAGCACTTCAAACCTGCAATCAGCCAGCCAGTCAGTCATTAGGGATGCAATGGTTCTTGGTCTCGTTTGGGAATGCAAGCCTGTCAATACCCTTGCTCTACTACCTTTCGTCTTTGTTTTTACGACAAAGCGCTCGCACTCTTGGTCTTCGGTTTCAGTATCTTCGCTCGGACAAAAGGATGGTAAAAAGAGTCGAGGAGTTTGTATCTAGCCTATCTAGTTTCGGAATGTGATTGTTTCCACTCCTATCCGTCTCTGTCAAGCATGTCTCGTGCGTCCATCATAATGCCTCCCTCGAACAAGGAGGCTGCTTGGACAAAAAGTGACCCGCTCCCCGCCGTGGTCCACATCCCAAAGCATCGTCGGGGAGCCAAGGCAGAGGACATATTTACATCCTTTGCGATCGCATACGAGGCGCACCATCGTGATTCACATACACAAGCGCCACAGAACCAAACACAAAGGTCACAGCAGCCGAAGGCAAAGGGACAGACACAAATCATAAGCGATAGAACTCATTTCATTCAGGAAACTAGGCAGAGCGCGGCCACAAGGGCCAGCGCGACGCTCGGGTCATTGACTTCGTTATCTTGATACTCTCTTTCGAACCAAGGAGACAGTAATAGTAGTGGTAATGCGATAAGACGACTGATGCTGACAAGATTGTTCCCATCAGCCTGACAAAATGGGTTGTTTCCATCAAGCCAAAACAACAGGAAGAAGTAGTAGTAGTAGAAGCTGGGTTTTTTGGTTCGTTCGACATTCGCTCGAGGAAAAAAGAAGATGGAGCGGCGCGGGAAGGACAGGTTGGGTTTTCGCATCGTGGGTCCCTTTTGAAGATTGTTGGGACGAGGTCGTATCCAAGTAGAAAGAAAGAGGTCGCTCTGAAAGGGAAAATGGTGGTCGAGTATGGAAAAGACAGTTGGTGAAATGCGGGATACTGGTCCCAGTCCGGGTCAAGGGAAATAATCTGTCGCCCTGTGACAGACAGGTCTATTACCCAGACTGTAGTGTCGTTTGCATCGTGTCGTCAAATAACGCTGGAGGTGGAATGGAGGCTGAAGACTCTTTCGGTGAGGGTAGAATAAAAAGTCTTTTTCATCATCTCTTCTTTTGCGAAATCATCGGTCGTGAAGCATCGTCATGAATCGTCCGTTGACGTTTGATCCCATTAATTTGGTCGTCGTCTTCTTGCTCGTATCCTCGCTTGTTCGAAGGTGGGAGCGTGGTCGGCGATGCATATGTCTGTTGTGAAGGGTAGCCGGACGGGTACATGTTGGCACCGTTCGACATGCTTCGCGCGTCACCCATGACATTGTACAAATTGCTCGTGGGAAGTTGTCGTTGTGAAGAGTCATAAGACGCGTAGCTGGAGGCAGTGCGGGGAGTAGCACGGCCTGAAGGCTTGTGTGGAGAGGCGGTCAGATCCTGTGACTCGGCGCTGATGGGAGTCTGAGTCTGGCCACCGTACGCATAGTTATTGCGGTGCTGGCTGTAGGGACCGGCAGAATGTGTGTATTCGTTTTCGTGGTCGCCATCGCCAACCTCGCTAGAGGCGGTCTGTTCGTGGCCTTGGTGGTTGGCGTATTTGTCCTCTGCGTCATGCGCGATCCTCGCGGGAGGTCCCATGTCGGTCTTGCCGCTGGGACTTGACTGCATCTGCTGACTGTAGCGGCTCATTCCGCCATACGTGGAGCTGTATGAAGGGTGTGCAGAATGGTATGATCTTGAAGCCTCGTACGCGCCACTGGTAGGGTAGCTGGACATTGAGGCCAAGCCAGTCGTAGGAGGAGAACTGACAGGGTTCGCAGGCGTGCTCGGTACGGACCGGGCACCGTTGATGCCGGTGTCGATGTGGAGTGGCTGCGACATTGGTCCGTTAGAGACAGCTGTGCTTTGCCAGTGGCCAGGGAATCCGCCCGAGTCGCTCATGCCCATGTTTGAAGGCGGGGCTGCAAAAGTATGAGCGCGGTCAATTCCAGGCCTTGCGGAGGAGTGTGACGAAGGGGTGTGTCCAGACTGACCACCTTGTGCACTTATCGATCCTGACATGGAGTGGTGATGTTGAAGCTGAGCGGGTTGCGACGATTGCGATGAGCGCATGTAATCGCTCTCGCCATCCGGCCGACTTGACCTGTCGGTGGTGGCCATTGCAGTACTTGTGATGCTGCCTCGCGTGGCACCAGGAGGATGGTACAGAAGTTGACCGATCTGGTGAACAAACAATGGGTAAAGCTGTTCCGTGATCTTCTCCTTGTTGGCGAACTCAAGAGCCCGCTCGAATGGGATCCTGCGGAATGTTAGGGCGCATTACAGTATTGAGGATACATTTGAACTTACCAAACACCTTTCAGGTGCATCGGGCCAATCTTGACGACGTGTCGGGTCTTCTCGCTCTTCAAGATACCGTCTCGTCGTCCTCTCGTCATTCCTGCGACGTTCAACAGCTTTGTGCCGTTGATCATGTGGTTGTCCTCACGACGAGCGACACAGATGCCACTGGCTTCGACCTGGAAGCACAGACTGCCCTCATCTTCCCACAAAGTCGCAGTCACACGTGGCTTGACGCCATGAGGAGCGACCTGGCCAGTGGTATCCATTTGTCGATCACCCTGCGCACCGGACACCGCACTCGAGGGACCGCTGTTCGTAGCTAGAGTAGGCAGGGCGCCTGGACTCTGATGCATACCCATAGCACCTGCAGAAGATACCGGAGTCATTGGGTTCATGCCATTAACATAGGAGCCGTAGCTAGGCATCGACATGGGTGCGCCATATGAAGGCAAGCCGTTCGGTATGCCCTGATGGCTGGTGTATGCAGGGTAGTATGAAGGCGCCGAAGCAGCAGAACTGACGGATGAGTGGGATACGTGACCTGAAGCGTGCGGGTGCGAATCTGCGCCATACTGGCTGTGAGGCATGGCCTGCGAGTGCATGCTTGGCCCATGGCTCATGGTGTGCTGGCCGGCAGCGGCGGTGTAGGCCGAAGCACTCATCGGATGTGTGGTGAAAGGGGCGCGGGAATACTGCCTAGGATCTTGGTGGACGCTGTCCTGCCTTTTGTGCGCGTTCTGCTCCGAAGGTGGAGTCTTCAAGCCGGTGTCGAATGACCCGCCTGTGGGAGACGGGCCAACCGTGTTGGAGTAGTTGGATGCCAGAGCGGGCGAGTTTGTCTGGTGACTGTGCCAATCACCGGTGTGCTCGAGGCTAGATGGGGTGTTTGTGTACAGAGCAGGGAGGGGAGCCAGCTTTGCGATGTAAGGAGAAGTCGTGAAGAGCGCGTCTCCTCAGAGCAATGTGGATTCGTTCTTTTGACTTTCTTAAGCTGCCCGCGCTATGAAGCTTGAGCAAGACGCAGGTAGAATTCCTCTTATGAGTGCCGGAGAAGCGATGGGATCGTGGAGGAATGTAGGATAGCTCTGTAACGAATGACCCAGGTTGGCGAGGACAGCAGGTCGAGTTGTACGGCCTAGCAGAGGGGAGTGGTAGCTGAGTTGTGTTGATTCGGAAGCTGTGCGGGGTGGTATGCTTTTTTTTTGGCGGGCGTCGTGACGGAAGCAATTGTCCACTTGGAGAACTGCTGCGAAGTCTATAGATGACTAGAGCTCGGAAGAAGCAAGCAAAAACCGGGGTAGGTCAATTGATGCTCGAATGTCTCGTGAGTCGTTACAGGGAGGTGGTCGTTGTCGAAGCTCTGCGCGGTGTAAAGCAGCCCGGGAAGCTTGCTCGACAGCGTGTCTGAGTCGTGCGAAGAGGATAGGTACGTGATATTCAGTCAATGAATCAGTCAATCGTCAAGAACAATGCCCGTCGTCAAGAATCGTGCAGTCGTTCGGTCGTGAGCGGCGTGAGGAGTGAAGGCGTTGTCGAAACACGATCACAATGCAGCTGCAAGACAGATACAGAGTCAGTGGGAACTGAACAACGGGATGGAATGCATGATGCAAGACGGGGGAACACGCTTTTTGACGCACCTCGTGTTAGCTCCAACGATGCAGAAAAGGAGAAACGCATCAACCTCTTGCCTGACACCGGCGGCGGCGGGGGGGAAGTTTTTCTGAAAAGGCGATGGGCGATGGGCGATGGAAGCTGCACAACGGTCGCGGCGGACACAGACGACAACTGCGCGCGAAAGGTGGAGAGGCTGGGACGTTGTCTAGCTTCGCGCCGATAAGCAACACTAAGCAGTCTCGGAAAAAGATGTGCTCTGCCCTGGTCGCTCCCTTGGACAAGGCCGGGACAGCTCGAGGGAAGAAGGACGGGCGAGGCGCGGACGGGCGAAACGTGCCGGGGACGATCAAGAGCGCACAGAGCCTGCAGGGGTTCTGAGCAACCCGGACGGCGATTGGGGAAGGCACAAGCTGAGGTCAACAGGATGAGAAATGGGGGGCTCCATTAGGGAATGGGGCCAGCTATTGCCAGCACGAGCACAAGCAAAAAACCCTGTCTCGAACTCACGCACACGCTCTGTACCACCACCACCTGGCGCTGCCTTGAGATTACAGTACACCTACTTTCCTGACAGATGCAACATGCCATTTCCCGGGTGAATAGGCCACAGATCTAGGTCAGGGATCGCAATGGAGGGAGCTGCAGCGTGCAGCGGCAGAGCGACATCGTGCAGCGGGCCAGGCAGACCTTGACGACCAAACCCAAACCGACAGCGACACAAGGCGAGGCGAAGAAGCGGCCCGGGGCGCGGCGCTCCACGACCAGCCAAAACCCAGGGTAGAAAGGGACTACGAGCAGTGAGTGGTTGGGACGGAGCGAGACTGACACGAACTCCCACGCTTGCCATCACCAAAAGACGTTGAAGACGCCCCCTCAGTCGCGTCCCCGTCCAAACAAGCCATGGGAATGCGGACGCGAGACATCCCACAGTTGGACCACGACTTTTGCACATGCTGGCAGTATCAACGCTTGTGGCTTCCGCCAACCTTCCCACCAGGCTCTGCAAAGTAAAGAGGCGCACGGGAAGACGACGGACGAGACCAACCGCGGGCTCCAGGCGTTTGCCTTCAGCCAGTCGCACACCTCCCTCTCCCACTCATTCTTCCGCGAGTCACTCATCGACTTCGACCCGCGGATGATCCACACTTCATCTATTCCACAGCCAATCGGGGCTGATCAGATGCTGTAAAGTCGATCAGCGCGCCGGTTCCGTGCAGCTCGCCAACTTCCGAGTAACCCAACTCGTTCACCAAATTTGATGACAGAGGTAGCGGTGTGGGTCTTGCCAGCAAATCATGTCCACTAACAGTCTGATGAGCCATGTCATCGACATCCTAGCATCGACGTGTTCGCGAGCGTTCACGATCCGTTAGATGGGGCGGACATTGCAAGTCCGTTGGATACTCGCGGTTGTTCGCACTGCGCCCAAACGCTCTCACTTGCCTGACGTAGGTACGTATACATGGATAACGCTCGAGCAAGATTCATGAAACTTGTCGAGCATGTGCGATTGTTTACTATAACAGCTGCGAGGCGGCTGCACGACGGGTGAGTTCGCACGAACCTTGATGGCTGATACAGCATCATCCGGCTGGCAAAAGGTCGTCAGCCACGAAAACGAATGATTGGCACTTCAGCGGCAACAAGAGGCTTTTCGCGGATCGATGCTAGTCTGCCGCGGACCAAGTCCCCTCGCGCCAAGGTCGACGAAAAGCCTAGGAAGGTATTTGTTGCGCTTCTATCTCGGTGCGACTTGTCTCGAAAGCTCTGTGAGCATTTGCTTAGGTTTGCCAAAGCAATCATACCGGTATAGCGCAGTGCCACAAGCTACTAGATCTGAAACACAACATTCGCCGGACCTTGCATCATGAAATGACATGGACTTCGCGTGGGCAGGGAAGAAAACAAAAAAACGATGCACAAGCGCTCGTGCTAGACAAGCCAGGGATCTTCCAGTACAGCACAGTAGTAGTACAAGCGAGAGGAGCTATGACTCGCTCGTCCGAGCTGTTCGCAAGTCAAGGAGACGCCAGGGGGTCATCCTCCACAAGAACGACAACACGGGGATCCACCATGATCTGCCTCTAGCGAATCGACGAACGGAACCCCCAACATCAAACAATAATGGCGAAGCCGTCCCTTGCTGTGCCGCGAGGTTCCAAACGAGAATCTGGGCGTCAGTTGTCTTCTTGAGTTTGGTACTTTCGAGCAGCCCAAGGACGCCGAAAAGCGCCACTCGGCTGCACTCTCACGCCTTACCGCCCCTAACTGTCAGTTCGGAATCCTTTGGATCGAATTTTGCACCTTGGCAGGTCAGGCGATTGATGAAGCTGGCATCCGATCTTTCGCAAGCATTTTCTGATGATGCCCCAGTGCAATCTTGACTTGTGGAGCTAAAGAGCCTCAAGGTTCCAGATCAGTTGGTCATCCTTTGGCGAGATCCTTTGCTGATCTCTACGCTCATCACGGGAATAGCGGACCAGTTCCTACCAGATTGTCAAAAGGATCTCCGCAGACATGTCAAAAAACAGAGCACAGATGAGCAATTGAGGATAAGCAATGTCGCCATCGACAGTGGGATGCAGGTCCAGCGATCCGGCCGAGGTGCGTCTTGCCTGCATGAGGAGCGGCGCATGAATCGTGTTATCCTTCCCTGGTTCGCAAGTCACGGGTGGGAACTGCCGCCGTGCAGCATCAACTTTATGCGTGTGATGCGTCTGGACTGAAAATCTGGGACAGCGGCTGATGTGTAGATCTTCCGTCCCCGCGTTGATGCACAGTGTCAATCATCTTCTTTGTTCTCTTGCTCGAGGACAGCTGAACAGCCCTCGCCCGTAACACGGGCCTGGACGAATTCTAACATTCGCGTGATAACCTTTGGCACACGTCCACTAACCTTCCTAGATAGACACCATTTGCTCCATTTGTGCAACTGACGGGAAGATCTAGCCTGCGAGTCACCTCCTGCCACGTAGAGATACCTGTCTCGCACGCCATACTAGATTAGACAATAGTGCAAGCCACAGGAGCGACAGGACAGACTCCAAGACTAGGGCGTAGCTTAACCCCGACCAGTCGTGCCCCTCCTGGATTGGCGTTGCAGGGATCAGACGGAGGAATTGTCCTGGGCGAGATACTTGATGACTTGTTGATTCCTTATCGGACAAGGAGTCCCCACAGACCGGATCTTGTCATGGCTCTGATTGGACCCCTCTCTTGACGCCTTCATCCTGCTGAACCGTCCTGTCGGGAAATTAGCTCCCTTTGCCTTTTTCACCGCTTCACTATAGCGCGATGAAGCTAGTGGGAGCCTCATCCCTCAATCGAGCATCGACAAGACCGAGGGCACCAAGTCTTCCCCGAATCGACAGGGGGGCCTTCGTTGAGGTTGCACTCGCGCGGAAGCTCAACCATTGAGGGGGCCGGATTTATTACGCAAGGGTTTGGCCGACAGTGACACTATCGGCAAAAGCAAACAATGTTATGACTTGATTGTGTGACTGTCGAAAGGTTGCTATGGGAAGCTGAACGATGCATTCAAATACCATTCATCCAGCAGTTAGTACGTAAGCATAGCAATTGATGGGCTGGGCTCGTAGATTCTGCATACCAAGTCATGTGTCGATATGCAGGTGAGCTGGAGGTGCAGAGAGTGGTTCGGCACGGTGCGATGCAGGCAGAGGTGCAGTTGCAGCTGCTAACCCATGGCTCAAGGTTTCCAGCGCCCAGGTCGAGGCCTCATCACCCTGCACTCGTGGCGGTCTGCACGACTAGATCACGCACCTTCATTTTACTGACGTGACGCTTGTTTCAGACCGTATCGTCGGCCTACCTGGCAGGATCCCTTACTTTGAGCGGCTGCTAACGGCACCCATGCAGCAAACGTATTTTGACATGTGTCACATTCCTACCATGCAGTGATCGGCGCCTCTACGCTATACAGATCTGAATCACAGAAAACGGCATGTAGACTTCAAAATTGCCAATCCTTCAACGGAGACCCTCCGGATGGCTTCTAAAGCGAAGAAGACCTTTGATTTTCGCTGTCCGAGTGAGTCATGTGCATTACGGGGCGTTTAGCCATGCCTGACGCAAAGAAGACGGCGGGACTTCACTTCAATGTACATACATATGCACACTTCATGTTCATGCAGGCAACCTACCGGCATCTAGGGGACCTTCACATATTTGGTATGCGAACCTGTAGCCACAGCTCTGCCTCGCTTCCCATCTTCGACCCTGAAGATATTGATCTTCGTGAACGCAAGACTGCCACCGACCTTTTCCGCGATCCCCTCGATCTCGACCTCGTCTCCCTCTTTGACAGAGCTCTGATATGTGACGTGGATGTCGATGCTTGCTCCTGTACTGTTGCGTAGATCATACGACGCGATGGCAAGGCCTCCTGCCCAGTCAACAATGGTGGCCGAGACAGACCCGTGAATGCCACCCTTCGAGTTCAGATGCGCCTTCTCGATATCGAGACGGAAAAGGACGTGTCCCTTTGTGACGGATTCTATGCGGACCGTAGACAGTATCAATTCATAGATAGGGTTGGCCGGGACGTTCTTCGCGATGTAGTCTTCAACATGAAGATACTCGGCGGACTTTTCGCTGGCCATGATTGACAATATCTATCAGGTGATCCGGTACAGTAAGAGAGCGATCAATGCAGGACTTTTTCGTGTCAGCGACAGGGGTGCGATAAGTAATCGTTTCAAAAGATACTTACATTGTCAATGGATGGATGATATGGTTGACAACGCAAGGGAGAATTTCAGTGCGCGAGAAATTGGTGCCAAGGCCTGACGTCAGGGCCAGGCTCCAGAGAGTTGGCCGCCCGCGAGCATGTGTTCTCAGCAGCCGGGCTAGAGAGATGGACAGGTGACACTACCAGCGACCACATCAGCTGCGAACTTTGAGGACCAGCGTCCTGCTTGATGCATCTACGATAAGTGTGGTCAGCTCGGTGAGGCTCCTGTCTGCAACGTTGTACTTTCTTCCCATCGTATTCACCTTTCATCTGCAAAGTTGGCACCTGTTCGCTCTCTCCTTTCCAGGCTCAGCCAAAGAGCTCTCGCAATTGCCAATGTGTCCGAACTCCCCAACTACCAGGAACTCTGGCACAGCAAATACCTAACAAGCCAGACGAACATGTCAGGCACTCCTAATCCGACCGTCACAAAAGCTCCCACAAGCTCGTCTGGGAGCTCTCGTGGCCAATCATCCAATCCTATCGAACAAGATGGAGATATCACTAGCCTTGGCCTACAACCTCAGAGAGGTGGCGATCACAGAATCAGTCATCGCAGAGGCTTGAGTCTGAAAAGCTACCCTAAAGATTGCCCACCTCTCCATGTTCAGTGGTTCTTTGCTGTAGATGTGCCAAAACGAAAGCCGAAACTACTCGGAGGAGCGCCGACTGAGAATGAGGACACGAAAGTATCGCCCAAGAAGTACGCCCCGTTCTCCCACCATGACTCCAAGGCCATCGAAACCACCTTTCAAAAGCTCATGGAGCATGACGACAGCCACTCCGGTACCAAACAGTCCAAATGCGACGAAGATGATGCAGGCGACATGACCTCTTCAAATCGGTACGGACATGTCAACAGCGCCGAAGACAAAGTGTCCCCCAAAGTGCCTGTCAATGAGGACTTTCTATTCGACGTTGACATTGAGAAGCGCGAACTGGAGCCCGCGTACTGGCTGGGACCTGTGTATGAAGTTCGCAGAGGATCATGGTTCCACCAGGGTAAGACATCCATATTCGTTTCTTATGCTTCGTGCTAACAGACGTGATTAGAGGGCAGTGTGCAAAGACCCGCCGACGAGAATCTAGCAATACAGCTCGAGCAAGGATATCTGAAACTAGCGCCATGGAGGTTTCCACCACCTCGTTCAGCTTCGCAACCTAGATCGTCTTCGAAGCCCGGCACTCGCCCAAAAAGCCTGATAGAGGCTGCAAAGCCCTCTGCTTCTACACCTGGAAGCCCTAAAATCCCTCCCGTAGACGACGACCTCAAGGGAACCAAGGACACCACTTACGAGAATCGATCGAGGCAACTGTCTGATCCACACAGCAATACCCACCGCCTTTTTGGGCCATATTCCAACTCAGTTGTCACTTACCAGGACGCTACTACCGCATACATCTTGACTGACGATTTCATGTCTCGCATGAGCAGCACAGTATATGGCAGATTTGCTGGTGGCGGTCACTTTGCCGGCATGAAAGTCACGCGTGGCTATGTTGACCAGGAAAAGAAGACTGACCCAAAGGACAGCAAGACGGATGGTCAAGATAAAAAGGGTGTCCAAGAAGAAAAGGATGTCAAAAACCTTCAAGTGACGGCACCTGAATCTGGAGACGATCAGCAACCTGGTAGCGCATCAGTCATAAGTCCTGCCTCTGAAGAGAAGCGACGCACACTTGAACGACACATGTCTTCCCTTGTCAGCTCTGCTACCCCACAAGACCGCGAGCAACAAGAAGAGGAAGTAAGAAAACGAGACGAGCGAGAGATCCAAGACGATTACCGAGATACATCAGGTGACGAACAGGACCGGCCTATCGAGCACCTCCTTCTGGTCACGCATGGTATTGGACAGCGTCTAGGTCTGCGGATGGAAACTGTCAACTTCATCCACGACGTAAACTCGTTGCGAAAGACTCTTAAAACGGTCTACGGCAACTCGCCCGATCTTCAGGCATTGAACGCCGAAGTCGATTCACTGCCCAAGAACTGTCGTGTTCAAGTACTTCCCATCAATTGGCGGCACAAGCTTGACTTTCCAAAGACAAGTCTAAAGCACAACAAAAAGGAGCTAGACTTAGGCGACATGTATGACGAGGACGACTATCCCAATCTGGAGAACATCACTGTCGATGGAGTTCCCGCTGTGCGAGGCCTAATCACTGATCTAGCCCTTGACATCCTCCTGTACCAGAGTCCAATCTACCGCGACCACATCACGAAGATTGTCGTAGAGGAGTGCAACAGGATCTACAAATTGTTCAGTCAACGACACCCTGCTTTCAAGGGCAAGGTCAGCCTCGTCGGGCACTCCCTTGGTAGTGCGTTGATGTGGGACATCCTTTGCCAGCAATCTCCTGAGTCCAATCTTGCACGATCCAGCGTTTCTAAGAAGAAGGGTACTCTGGATGTACAACTGGACTTCAAAGTTGAAGATTTCTATGCTCTTGGATCACCCATCGGACTGTTCCAGATGCTTCAGGGTCGCACTATCGCAGCTCGAAGATCTCCCACCAAGACTGCACCCTTGGATGAGCCAAATTTGGATCCATTCCTCGATAGCCCACCCAAGAAAAGCAGAGTCTCCGAGGGGGTTACAGCATCGGACATGCACATTTCAGCACCAAAGTGCAAGCAGGTCTTCAACATCTTCCATCCAACAGACCCTATCAGCTATCGTATCGAACCACTCATTTCGCCAGCCATGTCCACACTCAAGCCACAACCGCTCCCGTACACCAAACGTGGTATCTTCGGTGCAAACATGGGTCAAGGACTTTCTGGAATAGGCAGTCGAGTTGGTCAGAGTGTCTCGGGTTTCTGGAGCAGCTTCAGTTCTGGCATCGCCAGCAGCTTACTCAATCGAAGTTTAGGCATCTCTGCTGAAGACGAAAGCAAGATGCGAGCTCAAGCACAGTCCGCTAAATCAAGCGCCCCGCTCAGCATATCCGGCGCCGTGGGTGACCAAGGCACTAAAACTCCACCGAAGGACGGGAAGCGGCCCCTTTCTTTCGCGGGATCGCAAGCAGATCTGACTCAAGCGACCGTCAAACCTGGTGAAGACGGAGAGCATCCGCCGACGCTGCTGGACTCGGAGATCGAGACGCTGTACGCGGGCTTCCAACGTCGTAGAAAGAGCGTGCAGGGTGATGAAAGCAAGCACTTGGGTGACAACGCTGAGTGGGAGGAAGCAGAGAAGAGGGCCAAGAAGCTCAAGCAGGAGGAAGCTAAAGTGCGGGCGCTCAACAGTAACGGCAGGGTGGACTACAGCATACAAGAGTGAGTGGCTTCTTTATCAGACGTGCAATCTCCGCTAACATTGAAAAGGGGAGCGTTTGACATTTCGCTCATCGCGGCCGTCGCCTCACATCTTTCATACTGGGCTGATGAGGACGTGAGCCACTTTATCATCTCTCAGCTTCTCGCTCGTCACAGGGTCATCAAGAGGCCAACTACATCTTGAGCTGCTGGAAGAGCACATCCTTTTCAACATTCATCTCTGTGGTATCTCTATTCCTACATGGATTTTATCAAGCAACACAAAGGCTCAAGCAGGACCACCTCCTTCGTAACCACCTTGAGGATCCGCTGCAGGCACCAGCCGCCTACTGCTGATCCAAGTACGCCAATACGTCCCCATCTCCTGTGCAATCTGCAATGGCACTCTTCCCTCCGAATCCCTTAACGCTCTGATGTCAACCAAATCGACCTGGTCCTGCCTCTGGATACCGAGATTCTGCGTCTCCTGGAAGATGATTGCCGGAAACTCATGGTAGTTCAGCTTGGTTCCCAGATACAACAGCAGCCACGCCACTTCATCGTTCTTGTTGGCAATAGCAGCGTGGAGACCAGACTCCATGTTCCCAAGCGGGTCTTGGTACCGCATGATCTGAGCTGCTGTCGGTCCCGGAACATCATCGTCTTCGTCATCCTCGTCATCTTCATCCTCTGGCTCAGGGGCGTCAGGAAGCTCGTCTCTCGCTCTGACAGCAGCTCTCGCGCGGCGCGTATTCTCTCTTCTCTCGCAATCGCTGAGCAGACCAGCGACAGCGCTCATCTCGCCTTCGCGACACAACTCCAGGAACGCACGGCAGATGCGTTCCTGGGGATGCTCGCGACACCAGTTCTCCTCGACGATCAAGGGGTAGATGTTCTCGCTCTCCTTCGAGCCGCCTTCGTTGTCGATGTTAACGAGCATTTGGATACCTGCGGCCGTCGGGATGGTGACGTCCCATCCGCACTTGGGACAGTGCTTGTCCTGGTTGTTGTCGATGAGGCATTGCCTGAGAGTGTTAGGGCTCTACTTGGCAGATAGAAGGGAGGTAGAAAGGCACCAGTGGAAGTGGCAGCCGCACGCAAGTTCCAAGTCGTCTGGCACGTAATGAGAGTGGCCATTGGCATAGGAAGCAGTAGGGACACCAGGCTCGTCAGGCGTCTCCTCCACCTTGAGCATCAACGGCTCGTGACACTGCACGCAGTCGCCCATTTTGGAGTCTTGGGTAAGCACAATTTAGAAGTGGTATAGATTAGAAGAAAGATTTATAACCAAGATTATCCCTGTCCCTTTTATGTTGCGACCATGTTGTACCACCTGGGTACAAGAGCATGCAGAAGATTATCGTACAGAATTTGGAAATGCCAATCGGCTTGCAGCAGCAGCGACAAAATGCAAGCGTGACGTCGGGCAGGGTCTTTCTGAAGGTGGCCAAAGCTTCTGCTGCCTAGGTCGCCCTCTGTTTATCTCTCTGTTTGCCCTTCGCTTCACTTTTTCCAATCGCCGTTCACTTTATCTTCGCCGCCTGCTCTTCTGGCGCATGTCGCTTCCCGCGATGCTTGCGCATTGTACTTAGATTGAACAAAATCCATTTCACTTCGTCTGATTGACTGCGCTCTTCTTCAGACACTTCGACTTACTGTACTTTGCCTACCCACATTCACAATGGACGACGAATACGAATACCTTCAACCGGACTTCGATCCCGCGACATACACCGTACCCAAGCTGCGATCCGTCCTCGTTGCACATAACGTATCATATCCTTCATCAGCCAAAAAGCCCGATCTCATAGCGCTCTTCAAAGCGAATGTCGCATCCCAGGCGAAGAAGCTTCGCGATGCGCAAAACAGGACGAAGCGGTCGTCGAAAGGCATAGTCAGCGTGTCGCCTGGTGGCAATGCGATTGACCGACGGACGGAGGAAGCAGAGGACGAGCTACTACCACTTGAAACACCAGCGCGCAAATCTTCTAGGAGGAGCGGGCGCGCAGCGACAGAGGAGGTCATCGCACCGACACCCCGCACATCGAGATCGACACGACAGAGCACAGCGCCGCCGTCTGCTGTGCGCGCTCCTCCGCGGGCTTCAGATACCTTGGATGGGGCAGCAGATGGCCTTCCAGTGCCCAAGCCCAGTAGAACGAAGTACAGTGTCTCTCCGGCAGCTGGGGAGGAGAAAGTGCCAGCTTATGGCACAGGTGCAGGGGACGAATCACCTTTCACACAAGACAATCCCTTTCAGAGTGGCTCACCGCCTCCAACGACATCACGAAGCAAGAGCGGAGCGCGACGACGGACCACTCTAGGGCCAGCGGTTGACGAAGAACGGCGCAAGTCACGAGAGACACGACGCAGAACGGAAGGCTTCAAGCAAGAGAATGGCGCTCTGCGAACGACCTCGTCAAGCTTTGACATTCCAGTCTCAGCGATCAAGCAAGAGTCCGATTCGGACGTTGCTGCAGGCGAAGAATTCACACCGGACCAACAGCTAGAGCTCGATACAGCCCTCGCCGGAGACCGCACCGTCGGCCGCCGACCTCGCAAACACGCATCGGGCGCCGCGAAAGCTGCACCGTGGAGCATCTTCGTCGCATTGCTCGGAGGGGTTGCTACGGTCTGGAGACAAGAGAAGGTCGCGGTGGGATACTGTGGAATAGGGACTCCTTCCAGCTCTTTCGGCGGTGTGGAGATACCCGAATGGGCGTCAGATCTTCGACCGCAGTGTGAACCCTGCCCCCAGCACGCTTACTGCTACGCCGATCTGAAGACGGTCTGCGAGCCTGACTTCGTCCTGATGCCGCACCCACTTAGTCTAGGTGGACTGGTGCCGCTTCCGCCGACTTGTGAGCCCGATGGAGAGAAAGCAAGGCGGGTCAAAGCGGTGGCGGACTTTGCAGTGGAGAAAGAGCTTAGAGAGCACAATGCAAAGTACGAGTGCGGGGAGGTGAAGACGCCAGAGGTGCAAGTTGAGGAGCTTAAGACCGCGGTAGCAAGTAAGAAGAGCAGGAAGATGAGCGATCGTGAATTTGACGAATTATGGGAATCTGCACTGGGGGAGATTATGGGGCGGGACGAGGTGGTCAGCAAGAGCGATGGGTGAGTACTGTTCCTTTCTTCCCCTCATTGTTCTTCCCTCATACACCGAGAAAGCTTACACTAACAGCCTCGCTCTCACACCAGCTCCCGAGCCTCCCTCCGCTCAACAAGCCTCGCTAGAGTCCCCTTCTCCTGCGCAGTCCGAAGATCACTTCATGCAGCGCTTAGACAGCATCTTCCGAAGCTTGTAGCACTTCTATTGCTGTCGCTTTCCGCCGTGTATGGCAAACACGCTTTGACGGTGCGCAAGTCTACTTCCACCCGCGCAAAGACACTCGCTGGCTCGGCGCTCGAGAAACTCGCGCTCCAGGCCAGTCTGCACGCTGAGGATCCGATCGCGTATCCTGAGCCGTGGATCTCGATGGTCGCGCTCAGGGATGATGTTCTGAGGGAGGAATTCAATGCCAAGGAACGAGGGAGGTTGTGGGAGGTGGTCAAGGGGTTGGTGGAGGGGAACGCAAATGTCAGGTCTATGGTCAGGGAGGGCAGGACAGGGGAGGTGAGTAGGGTGTGGGAGTGGATTGGTGCGGTACAGAGGATCGAGAGTCCTGAGGCGAGGAGGGAGAGTAAGAGATTCAGTCTTGGTGGGCCGGGAAGAGTGACGGGGACTAGCTCGCCGGCGGGATACTTGACTGATCAGGGGGATAAGAGCGAGATGACGGAAGTCTCGAGGTGGACAGAGGGCAATAGCTCGTACTTTTGAATAGGAAGAGTAGGCATATAATGTCGCTGTGGCTCCTGAAGAATACAGTCTCGAAGTTCACTTCTGCTCCTGCTCAGCGCACTCAAATTGTGATACGCAGTGGTTTAAGCTTCATTCGAGGCTTGACAAGCAGCTGTCTTGGCAACGGCGGAAGCCAAACAATCAGGGCAGAGCCGCAATACTCTCATCGGAGCTGCCGATCGGTAAAGTCGTGGCTTCGGGAGTGTGCAAAGTGTTCCTGGTCCAGGTTTCTGGTCTTTCTCATTCTGTTCCCAAGTGCTATACCCCAAGCCACTGACTTATGGTGGTGGAACAAGCAACCATCCTTTCAGGCCTCCGTCCATTTCAGCAATGGTGGACATAGACAATCAGCCGACCGTTGTGTGGCGTGCTGAGACGACAGCTGATCGACAAGCAAATGGCGTTCCGGGCCAGCGAATCAGGCCCGCAGTGAGCCCACGCATACGCACTGTTTTCCAAGGAGCGAGATAAGACACGAACTCAGTCCCTGCACCTTTCAACCGTCCTCATGGGGGCCAGGCGGCCCCTAAACTTCTGCAAGCGCCATCAACGTTCCTAATTATACGGGCAAACCCAACCCAAAGGGTGTCAGACCCGCCGCGCGTAAACGAAGACATGCACGACAGCGCCGTTGGAATTATCTCCTCGTGTCAAACATCTTTCCTAGAAGTAATTATGTAGGGTTGTCGTCCTCCTTCTCACGGCTCTGCGTCCCTCTTCCGCTGTTTGTCGTCTTTTGCGTAGGATCGTCATGGTTGCACTGTCACCGTTTCCAGACCAGGTCGCCTGGGGTTCGACTTCTTCGACAAGGAAGTTCGGGCGATTACTCCGCTATGTCGTTGCGCCAGCTCTTCTGATCTTTATTCTGGTGCAAGCAGCATCCCACAGCTCCGTCAAAGCACCGCAGTCGATAACCAAACACTTCGAGAGTCTTCGACACCCGAGCACATACAAGGCGTCGATATCATATGAAGATTATTCGGACTCCTCGGATCTAAAGAATGCCGCAGATCTCTTGGAATCAACCGAATACAAAGACGACGAGGTACACGCAAGGATCGGCAAGGTCACCGCCGTATACTACGAGAAAGTCTCGAAGAAGTCGAAAGCCTACGAAGCTGCCTTGCTCAGTCACCGCGACCACGACCGGAAGTTCAACTACCCCCACTACGTCCTCCGGCGAGGAGTAGTCGCAGGACTCTGGAGCAAGCAGGCTTACCTCCTCTCCATTCTAGTCGCAGAGATGGAGAAGCCCGCCTCGCAACGCCTCGACTGGCTCTTCTGGCACGACGCCGACGTTGTGCTCGTCAACAGCAACATCCCACTCGAGATCTTCACCCCACCAGAAGACAAGTGGTCGCACGTCAACTTCCTCGTCACGAACGACCTCAACGGCATGAACGACGGCATCTTCTTCCTCCGCGTCTGCGAATGGTCCATCAAATTCATGGCCGCGGGCCTCGCTTTCGAATCCTACAACCCAGACATCCACCTCCGCTACGACGAGCAGACGGCGCTGGAATTATTGACGAGAGAAGAGATGTGGAAGAACGGCACGATGCATGTCCCGCAGCGCTGGTTCAATGCTTACCACAACTACGGCACTTCGGACGACATACCGCCCGAGTGGAACTGGAAGCTCGGCTATCACCAGCCTGGGGACTTGCTCGTGCATTTGCCTGGCTCGGCCGACTCGCGTAGCGCGCTCATCAAGGAGTGGACGGGGAAGATCCAGGAGAAGCCGGAGATGTGGAACAGGCCGCTGAAGAACACGACGTACGTGGAAGAGATCAAGACGTTTTGGGAGGAAGATGCTCAGAACGAGGAGGAGAGCCAGGTCGTGTATTGGAGGAGATTCCATGTCTTGAGGAAGGCAGGGGCAGAGTTTGATAGTAAGAGGGACAAGGCGATTAAGAAATACAAGGAGAGTGTCAAGGATGATAAAGATATCACGGACGATGAGATCAATCAACAGGTGGAGATCATCAAGGAAGAGCATAAGAAGCCCAAGATTGAGGGGCTGAGGAAGCTGTACGAGGACCGGTTGAGTGGGAAGGAGAAGGACTATGCTTTTGCTGAATAGTGGTCTAGTCTGGCATGATTGGGATTAATGACTCTGCATTATGAGCGTTTTGCAAGTGTAGTGCTAGCGAACTTGGTGATAGTAAATGATTATAGATCTGCCAACATTATGTTGACGATGAGAGATACCTCACAACGGACACTGTACCCTGGACCTGTGGTGTTTCTTTTTGAACGAAGGACAAGTCACGGCAGACTTTTCTGTATACAAGATACTTGCTTCATAGCGACTGATCAAAGCACTCATAATTGGATTAGACATTCATGTTTTTGCTCCGTTATTTCATTAAATTCTCCTTTGAAAGCAACCTGAAGGTCCTGCGGGTTTAATGCAGATTGAGGGGTCTCACGTGACTCAAGCAAAGCGCCAAGAATCCACATCGCACACCACCAATATTCAACGTCAACTTCACCACGAATCAGATCAACGACAACACCTATCCACGTTCGACAAATACCGCCAAAATGGTAAGCTTAATACGTCGAAATACGTCTTCCACGATCGCTGCATCCATCCATCGACTGCGACGGGCTAAATACGAGCCTTTGATATTCGAAAAGCACCACTGCGAAATTCTTTCAATATCGGCCCACGAACTCGGCACGCATGCGAAAGGACTTGAAAGAGATCCTACGAAGAAGAATAGCGACATGAAGAGGAGAGCGTATTACAAGGATATCGCAAAAATTGTAAAGACTTGATATCGATGCAAGTTCCAATGTGCAGATTCTGGCAGGATATGAGATCCTGTCCATACCTGCGCAGGACAAAGCTGTGCATTACTGGACCACGACTGCAGTCGCTTTATCCCGATCCTGCCATACCGAGGGTACATGCGGATTCACCGCGACCAGTAATTGAGACCAACATTGAAATTCGACCACGGACTCGCAGCTCGATGGATGGATGCTCCGAAAGCGATATACACTTCAGCATGAATAGATGTGCAACAATGATACCTGAGCAATTCAGCTAACATATCTCCTCAGGTCAACGTTCCCAAGACTCGCCGCACCTACTGCAAGGGCAAGGACTGCAAGAAGCACACCCAGCACAAGGGTCAGTCATCTAAACATGCTCCAGCATCAACAGCCATACTGACGACCACAAAGTCACACAATACAAGGCAGGCAAGGCCTCGCTCTTCGCCCAAGGAAAGCGTCGTTACGACCGCAAGCAGTCCGGTTACGGTGGTCAGACCAAGCCCGTATTCCACAAGAAGGCAAAGACGACCAAGAAGGTGGTGCTCCGTCTCGAGTGCGTGCAGTGCAAGACCAAGGCCCAGCTGGCGCTCAAGCGATGCAAGCACTTTGAGCTTGGTGGTGACAAGAAGACAAAGGGTGCGGCGCTGGTCTTCTAGACGGCTCGCTTCTCTGCTGTCGCGGGAGTGCTCTGGGATATGGGGTTCTGTTTTCTTTGCATGGAGTGTGTCGAGGGAATCGAAAATGCTCAACATGGGAAGAAGGGGGATGTGGAGAAGAGAGGATGACATTGCATGATACGGTTCGAATGGCTCGGATCGGTCAAGAGGTGTATTGAGAACGAATACCACGATGCATCTTTGCCCTCTAGTCGTTTGTGTTGATGTGTGCAAGTGTTTGTGGAAGCAAGTAACATGTTTGATGAAATTGTTTGAGCTGTTTAAGCGGAGGTCTCTCCACAAGCGTTTATGATACACCCGACTTGCCATCCCGAAAGCAAGTATCTCGAACGCATTCCCTTATCCCATGCAGGCTTAAGCAACCTTGATTAGAGCAGCGACGATCGCCCGTGATGAGAACGAATACCAGAAGCGATCACGAGCCGCGAGGTCCCCATAAGAGACATCCACTGGCCGTGCCTCATATCTGTCCGGCATTTCTGTCCCCCATTCCCTCCCTCATCAAGCACGCAATATCCTCACTCAACCCCTCGCGTAAGGATGGAACCCACGGTGACCACCCCTCCCTCCGCCGCGATAATTACTCCCCGGCCTCCCCGCGTTCTTCGGACCAGTAGGGGCATTGACAGGCGCATTAGCCGGCGGGCCCTGCTGCTGTTGCTGGCCCCCACCTCTTCCCCTGCCGCCCCGATATCCACCCCTGCCTCTGCCTCTAAACCCGCCAAAGCCTCCTCCTCCTCCCTGCCCGTCATCCATTCCCTGCGGCGCGGGCACATCATCGTACATGCCCTCCCAACTGGTGCCGGCGCCGCTGCCACCGAAGGGGCTGCCTGACCCTCCCATGCCGGGACCCTGCTGCCTCTCGTACTTCTGCTGTTCGAACGCCATTTGCTCTTGCGCGCCGAACGGGGGACCCTGACCGTGCCCGCCACCCTGCTGCTGCTGCATCTGCTGCATCATGCGCGGGTCCATCTTGCCCCCGTTCTGCTGCATCATCTGCATCATCTGCTGCTGCATCATGGGGTTCATCTGGCCCATCCCCTGGCCTCCACCCATCATATTCTGCTGCATCATCTGGAAATACTGCTGCATGCGCGCCCAATACTGCGCCATCATGTTCGGCGTCATGTTAGGTCCGCCGGGCCCGCCCATCCCCCCTCCCATGCCCATCATGCCGCCCATCTCAGGCCCCGCACCGCCCTGCCCACCTTGCCCCGCCCCACCGCCACCAAACCCACCTCTCCCCCTCCCTCGTCCCCGTCCCGCTCCTCCCTCCTCATCATTCACCATATTACCCCTAGGCTGCGCCTTCTTGACCTCGATGCTCTTCCCCAGGATCTCCAACGGGCCCTGCAGCGTCCTATCGACGGCAGCCTCGCTATCGAACGTGACGAAGCCGAACCCGCGCGGGCGGCCCGTGTCCTTGTCCATCATGAGCGTGGCGTCGAGCACGCGCCCGAACTGCTGGAAAAACGTCTTGAAGTCGTGCTCCGTCGCCTCTTGGCTGACGCCGCCCACGAAGATCTTGGACGTGCGCTCTTGCTCCTCCCGCGGGATGGCCCGCTTCGGGTCGATGATCTTGCCGTCGAGTTGGTGCTCTTTCACCATCACTGTGTTGACGCATTTCGGGTCGCGGAAGGTCAGGAAGCCGAACCCGCGCGAGCGGCCCGAGGCCGAGTCGCGCATTACGGTGCATTCGGAGACTTCGCCAAATTGGGTGAAGTAGTCGCGGAGGGATTCTGGAGGGGGTTAGAGCTTGCATGAGAGAGGGGGGCGGGGAGGGGAGAGGTGGGAGGATAAGGGGGGGAAAGGCTTACGGTCAGTGGTTTCCCAGTTGAGACCGCCGATGAACATTTTACTGTGGGGAGTATGTTAGCTGGGTTGTACAGTAAAGGTTCATCAATTGTGGATAGAGTGGAAAGTGTCTGGGGCAAAGTTGTAGGCTGGCGTTGGTGGTATTCGGAGAGATCCAGCGAGCGATATGAGCGGAGACGATAAGGCCATGGGCGTCCAGGAATGATGAACATCATAACGAGTCGTGACAAATTTGTTCAAGTCTCTTCCGCGTGCGTTGAGGCACTCGTTCAAAAGCGTCTTTGCATGTCGGATGTGGCAAACGACGGCCAGTCGACCAGCGCCGTCGTGACATATACCTCTCCAGCACGTCCAAGGCAGACAGAGGATACCGGAAAGTTTTCCAAATCATCTCGTTTGATCTCTGCTATGAAGGCTAGGTCAACGTTCAATGTGGCTTTTTAGCATACCATGCATTGATCAGACTTGACTTTCGCGGCTTCTACCCGAGCTGTGCTAATCGCTATGATGTGCTTACATCGTCTTATAGCTATTTGCTTATCGCAGCTTAGGCGCGTATCTGTCGACTTCTGCTTGACTAGGTCTGTGATGTGACTAGAGAGTATCTCGCTCCAAGTGGATTCCCGGTAGATCTTGCTTCTTTCCTCCAACAACATTTGCCAGCTCATTGAGCTTTTGGCCTTTGTAACCACCCTCAACTCATGCGTGAACCTCCATCCTGATCAATCTTTCATGCCAGCAGTTCCACGGTTCCCAAGAACCTGACCTGGAAGTGATCGATTATCCAGATGATGAGTTGCCAGTCGACTTCAGCTAGACCAGCAGCGGTGGCGATTTAATTGGTGTATGGAGATGTAGAACATGCACTGTGGAAACAACAAACAATACGACTTACCCATCTTCTTTTGTGCCTATGGGACGCTCTTCTTCTTGTTGCTGTCCACCATACGAGTCCTGACCATAACCCTGCCCTTGGCCTGACCAGTCTTGTACGCCTTGCATATTTTGTCCGTCGCCATTGTTATAGTCGCCTTGTCCATTCGCAGTCGCATCATACGACTGATTGTAGTCTGCGGCGGACTCGGCCTGTACAACACTTGGTTCCTCTTGCTGGGCGTGCTGGATGGACGCTTCTTGTGTCTCTTCTTTCACGGGCGCAGGCACCGGAGCCGATGCCGGAGGGGGAGGTGCATCAGCGACCTCGTCGCCATCGTAGCTGTGAAAATGTCAGCCAGGAGTCGACTGTAAGCTCGAGGATCCACTTGCAGGTCGGCGAAGATATCCTCTTCGGCTTCCGGACCGTCAGCCATGATATGAAGTGTTAGACCTAAATGTGATCACAGTATGTCACCACGTGTTGCAAGTCAAGCGCAAAGGTCAGACAACCTTCACTGAATTGCTGGGCGCGCGCGTCTACCAGTATCACGGTTGAATACACAGGCGCAATGGTTGTCAAATTGAGTCGAGTCCGATGAACGAGGTAGAGAAAGGATATTGAGTCGAGGATGAAGAACAATGAATTGAAGAGCTCGGAGGTAGGGTTTGCATTCTGGATGCGGAGGACATGACTGGAGCTTCGACGTCGGCGGCTCGGCGAAACTTCGGCCGTCCCTAGAGCGGTCGGCATCTGAGTGAACCTCCTACATCATACCCCTCTATCTTCACATGCAAGCAATGACTCGGTGACAATCAGCTGTCGCAAGGCAGCAACCGCCAGCATGAGTTCAAGGAAAGTTCAAGTGAGTGGATTGCCGAACGAAACAAGGCTGTGGCTGACAATATCATAGGAAATGGTCCAGGTTCGTCAATCCCTCGCGAGGCGCGAGTCGCATTGTAGACTTGTACTGACTTTATGATGCTCAGACGGACCGCAGTGGGTACGATAACTCTTGTAGAGTGCTTATGTACGCGATGGATGACTAAACCAGCTCTACAGATCAGTATCTCCATTCTGGAGGACCAATTCGAACAGCAATAAGAAGGGCTCGTCCAGCGGGTCTCAGAAAGTGATTGGCGCATCCTATTCACACGCCGATATTTTGAAGTTCGATCAACTGTCAGGCACTCTCATCTGGCGCCAAAGAGGAAACTGACACAAAGGCAGAAGTGTTTCTCGATCCAACTCCATAGCGACTCGCGACTCGGGCGGACGACCTTCTAGCGCAGCCTCGAACAAATCACCCGAAAGAAAACATGGCTATCAGAGCTTCGAGCCAGGGCAAGACAGCGATTGGCTGGCGGCTGACGATCCCGAAGACGACGATGAGGATGTTCTGGCTCTGGACGAAGATGAGGATGAGTTCGGACTTCCAAGCATAGCGAGCATGCGCAGAAAGGGCAAACGGAATAACAGCAAAAAGGCAATAGATCCTGGAGGCTTCAGACCGCCGCCTGTGAGCTCGTCAGGCTACAGCCCAAGTTTGGGAACGTGGGGTCTGGACAACGGAGATATCGCAGAGGAACGAAGTTTACCCAATTATCCTACGGCGAAGAAGAGTGAGGGCAAGATATTGCGACCACAGTACAAGGATATTCTACGGGACCCAGCGAATTCATTGCACCTCATCAGTCACCCAAGCATACCTAGTAACGCCACATCAAAGGAACGAGATGCCCACTCTGCGCGCATTGGAAGGATCAATCGTTTCAAACGGCTGCTACAGGCGAGCAACGTCTCCATCGCAGAGCTTAGAAATCTCGCGTGGTCAGGTATTCCCGAAGAGGTCAGAGCCATGTCCTGGCAAATTCTGCTGGGTTACCTTCCGACAAACAGTGAACGCAGGGTCGCCACGCTCGAGCGGAAGCGAAAAGAGTACATGGATGGAGTGAGACAAGCATTTGAGAGAGGTACTGCCGGGAGCGATGCGCCTGTAGAGACTAGTCTCATGGCAGGGAAACCATCGAATCAGTCACATCGTAGCAAAGGACGAGGTCTTGACGAAGCCATCTGGCATCAGATCAGCATTGACGTACCGCGCACGAATCCTCATCTGGAGTTGTACGGATACGAAGCAACACAGCGGTCATTAGAGCGCATCTTGTACGTCTGGGCAATACGGCATCCTGCCAGTGGATATGTACAGGGCATCAACGATCTTGTCACACCCTTTTGGCAAGTGTTTCTAGGGAGCTATATCACCGATCCGGACATCGAGTTTGGCATGGATCCCGGGCAGCTGCCAAAGCAGGTACTGGATGCTGTGGAAGCAGACTCCTATTGGTGTTTGACAAAACTTCTTGATGGCATACAAGACAATTACATTGCCGCACAACCAGGTATCCAGCGATCTGTGGCAGCCCTTCGAGATCTCACAACGCGCATCGACGAGAAGCTTGCGAAGCATTTGGAAGCGGAAGGCGTGGAGTTCATACAGTTCAGCTTTAGGTGGATGAATTGCTTGATGATGCGAGAACTCTCGATCAAGAGCATAATCCGGATGTGGGACACGTATCTTGTAAGTCATTCCACAGCCCTTTCTACAAATTTACTTACTATTCTACAGGCCGAAGATCAAGGCTTCTCCCATTTTCACCTCTACGTCTGCGCTGCCTTCCTCGTCAAGTGGTCGGAAAAGCTCCTGAAGATGGACTTCCAGGAGATGATGATGTTTCTGCAATCTCTGCCCACCAAATACTGGACGGAAAAGGATATCGAGTTATTGCTTAGCGAGGCGTTCATCTGGCAGAGTCTATTCAGGGGCTCAAAGGCGCATATACAAAAGTCGGCATCTGGCATTGGGCCGCTCACGCTCTGAGATAGACATGAAGTTGATGTCGTAAATCGTAATGAATATGCAGAGACATTTCCTCTCATGCGTGGCCGTTTTGCTGCTTTGGTGTGTCGCCGAGACTTATTAGGCCTTCCGCTGGCTATATGCAAGTCAGATCATGCGTCCTCTCGAGTGGTGAAACACAACATACAGGTGAAAATTGTCTCAACTTGATACCGGCCTCTTTGAAAAGCTGTGCGATCTGTGCTTGTCAGTACCATGTCAGCATAGGTCAGCTAAGACCTACCTCGTTGTCCATGTAATAACTCCGACTGAAGACCACCTCTCTGATCCCCACCTGGACAATCTTGATACTGCACGTCAAACAAGGACAAGTGTTACAGTAAATCGTCGCATCCTCCCCGACCCTCTCCCTCCCAGCTTCAAGCAGCGCATTCTCCTCAGCATGCACACATAGGCAAGTGCTCAGTGACGTCCCTCCTGCACCACCACTGTTACACCGCGGACAACCACCTTGATTGCAGTTCGTGATATTCCTGGGGGTCCCATTGTACCCCGTGGAGATCACACGCTTCCCTCTTACCAAGACGCAGCCGACCTGCCGCCGCATACAATTAGACCTTCGTGCTGCTAGGGAGGCCAGAGTCATGAAGTACTGATCCCAGCTTGGACGGATCCGGTCTTCGTTCGTCAGATCAAGAGCATCGAGACACTTGTTGAGCTCTTGCAGAGATGACGTTGAGTTTAGCAATTTGATCCTCGCTTGTGATGGCAGCCCGGCCAGTCCATAAGAGGAGTCGTACATGTGCTCGTCATCTCGAAGGACAAATTGTTCGAGAGAGGGAGGTGTTTGCTGGAGCGACTCGCAGCGATTACGGAAACGGGTCCAGCGGATACTGATGGGGGCTGAGACGGAGATGAGGATGAAGAAGGGGCGTCCGGACAGAACATCAAGGATGTGTTGAGACCAGATGCTGGTGGTGACGAAATTGGAGGTCCAGGAGGATGTCACGTGGTCTCGAAGTGCTTCTGGCGTGGGGAAGGACAAGGGCTTGGGCGATGAGCTGCGAAGAGACGTGTCGGACGCTGACTTCTCTACTGATGGAGTAGATGCTGGTCGTTCGATTGCAAGTAGTGTGAAGCCATGTTGGGTGATGAGATACTCGGCTACTGAGTTCTTGCCTGCGCAGAGACCTATATCTGTCAACACTGAACTCTAGCAGGGTTCAGGGGTGTGTTACCTCCGCAGATGCCAATCAACATATTTCTGCGACTCAATCGTCCTACTTTAGCGTTTCCCTCATGAAATTCTCGCTGACTAGCGCCAAAATATCAATGTTCCAATTGCTGCAGTGTAACACGACATGTAGTCGGAGTACACTTACAACCAAGCAATCAAAAAGTGAAGCCCCGCAACGCGAGGACGTGAAGCACTTTACGCGTCATGTGGCAGGGCGGGCCGGCGCCCCGACCGCACCTCTCCTCATCAGGTACCTATTGCACCTGACCTCTCACCTCACAGTCATTAATGCTCGTGCGCTCAGATCTACACGGCGGATTAGATGGAGTTTCCATACTGTAAGTAAACGTCTTGTCATCCTCGTTGCCGCCGCCTACCTCAACTGCTGTGGCGCCATTTGCGCATCCTACTGGACCTGGTTACACCATCGCCGTCTCCATACAACTCTCAAAATGGCTACTTCTTTACAATACGCTCCCTGGACGACCGAGATCGACCTTGGATTCTATTCAGCTCTTGCGAAATTCAAGCTGGAGAATGACAAGCTCGAATCACCTGTACGTAAAGTACTAGGAGCATACGAGGTCAGGCCAAGGGATGCCCCTGAACGATCAACCTCAATGCAGATACATACGTCTGCACTTACCAACCATGAGTGAGTTGCTCGGATGTCACATTGCGCTTCCTTGAGCTGATCACACCACAGGGTGCCGGGAGGCGCATGCAGAGGTGAAGGCATGATCCGTAACTTCAACACATATGAAGAGTTCAAGGAGTATGACAGATCAGCACACATGGAGCGTGCGGGTCGCATGGTATGTACTCATTTCAATCGTGAAAGGGCCACCGCTGACCTGAAAGATTTGGGATGCTATTAATGATGGCTCCATCTTCTCGTGCCCATCTTTACTCTCCTCATTCTCCGCCATCTGCTTTGCGAATCTCAAGAAATACACCTTCAACTATCACTTTGCTTATCCGGCTTTACATTCCGATCCTCAATGGAAACAGGACGCATCAAAGCTTCCAACAAAGCTATCGCCTGATGCAACCACTAATCTCGTTGACAAGGTTCAGACCTGGAAGTACAGTGTGGATGCCCGCCAGCACGGCTTTTTCTTGGCAAAGCGCATTCAATCTGGCGTCGCGACATCTGAAGAAGAATCTGATGACTCGTGGCAAATTGCCTCTCTTTCTGCTTATGAGCAGGGTTTTTTCAAAGATACGGCCCCTGAGGATCGATTCATATCTTTCGTCGATCCATCGACCTACCCCACAAACCCCGGTTGGATGCTGCGTAATCTCCTGATCCTGGTGAGACAGCGCTTCAGACTCAACAAAGTTCAAGTCCTCTGCTATCGCGACACTCATGTCAGGAGGGAACACCCCACCAGCATTATCCTACAGCTTCAATGTGGTGAACTCAGTGCATCGGTTGAGCCAGCGACTAAGTTACCCAAAGTTACAGGATGGGAAAGGAACGAGAATGGCAAGGTCAGCGCGAGGACGGTGGATCTTGGAGCTTATCTCGACCCTACACGACTAGCGGATCAAGCTGTCGACCTCAACCTCAAACTCATCAAGTGGCGCATTGCTCCTTCGATCGACTTGGATGTGATCAAGAACACTTCCTGTCTGCTCCTCGGCGCCGGCACTCTCGGATCGTATGTCGCCCGTAATCTCATGGGTTGGGGTGTCCGCAACATCACCTTTGTTGACAATGGCAAGGTCAGCTATTCGAATCCCGTCCGGCAGCCGCTCTACAACTTTGCCGACTGTCTCGAAGGTGGTGCCAAGAAAGCCGAACGTGCCGCAGAGGCTCTCAAGCAGATCTACCCTGGCGTCAACGCGCGAGGTATTGTCATGTCTGTTCCCATGGCCGGCCACCCCATTACAGAGGAAGCTGTCACAAAGCGCGACTACGACCAACTGTATGAGCTCATCTCGACCCACGACGCAGTCTTCCTTCTCATGGACACCCGCGAATCGCGCTGGCTCCCTACCGTCATAGCCAAATCCCTCGGCAAGATCGTCATTAACGCGGCCTTGGGATTCGATACATACATGGTAATGCGCCACGGCATTCGCACCTCCACGAAACGTCGAACCTCATCCTCTTCCTCCGGCCTGCCTATTACCGAACGATCACATAAATTGCATCCGGATCTGTCAACATCGTCCGCCGCTGATGCGCAGGACCCTCCCCAACTAGATGAGCTCGGCTGCTACTTCTGCTCCGATGTCGTAGCGCCAAAGGACAGCCTCAAATCTGCTACGCTAGATCAGCAGTGCACGGTCACCCGTCCCGGTGTAGCGCCCATCGCGTCGGCACTTGCTGTCGAGCTACTTGTCTCGATACTACAGTCACCACTCAAAGGGGCAGTCGCAGCTCCTGAGCCACAGTCATCTGTGTCGTCACGCGAGCAGCAACCCAAGGAGCCCGAAACAACACATCCACTAGGTACTGTGCCACACCAGCTGAGGGGCTTCATGTCGAACTGGAGTACAATGACGATCAAGGGCAAAGCATATGATTGCTGTTCGGCATGCAGCCCGAAGATCGTGGGCGAATATGAGAGGGAAGGGTGGGAGTTTGTCAAGAAGGCGGTCAGTGAGCAAGGTTATGTGGAAGAGGTGAGCGGGTTGGCGGAGGTGCAGAGAAGAGCCGAGGAGGTGGCGGATGATGTTGATTGGGATGACGAGGGCGAATTGGAAGAGATCGATGCGGAGGGTGAGTTGATTTAGCGATGCGAGCCGGTTCCATGGAGTAGGACACGAACGAATGATGATCAAGCGGCGGCGTTGGAGGTAATGGAGTGGTCATGGTAATTTCATTCGAGCTTGGATGGGCGGTTCTGGATACTGGGTATCTCGACACCTAGTCATCGACTTTATGTTAGCCCTCATAGCGATTTTATGCCTCGGTCCTCTTTCTCATGACATCCAAGACATCCTGTGCGTTATTCTTGTCGCCTTTTCGTTTCCCTCTTGTCCGCTTCTTCTTCTCTTTACCCCTACCTCCTCCCTTATCGCCATTGTCTTCGTCCCTGCCCCATTCACTAAGCTTGATTCTCCCATCGTCATCGCCGTCGTCCTCATCGAATCTACCACCTCCGAAACCCATGTCCAGATCCTCGTCATCCCTACCCATCCTCGCCATGAGCATTTGCTGCTTCTTCTTGAGTCGTGCTTCCTTCTCCATCATTTCTAAGCGGGTGCCTTCATCCTCGCCCTCGCTTTCTCCCTCATCGGCGGCAACCTTCTGCTCCGCACCGTTCTCGCCCTGGCCCAGAGTCATCTTGAACTTGGCCATGTCGCTTGCGCGTGTGATGGCGGAGAGGAAGTTTGCGTCCTTGAAAGGATTCGACTCGGTGGCTAGATCTTCGCCTTCTGACTGCTTGCGCGTCGTGGAGAAATAGTTCCTTGGTCTCGCGGGTGCTGGTTGCGAATTCGTGACCGCAGAATCGCCCGTTGATGATTTCGCTTCTAGTAAGAGTGGCGGCGCATTGCTTGCTGGCGTTGCCTCTTTGACCTCGCCATCCTCAGCTTCGCCATTCTCGGCTCCTTCGCCGTCACTGGAGCTACTGTCATCGTCGTCGTCGTCTCCACCAAGCCCTGCAAGAGGATTATACTCGTCCTCTACATCGTCGAACATGGCGTCCGGTAGATCCTCTTCCTCCTCCACTATCACCTTCTTCTCCGGCACAATCACTCCTTCGTCGAGGAATTTGACGGGCTTGATCTCCTCTCTCTTATCCTCGGGAACAACCTTCCTGACCTTCTTCTTGACCTTTCCCTTCTCATCTTTTGTGATGATGACTTCTCGTCCCTTGCTATCGATAATCACCTTCGGCTTCTCCCTCCTGTCCTCAATCGCCCTAAACCTATCTCCCAGCTCCGGCCTAGCCAGTATCCTCGCCTGCGCCTCCTCCGCCCTCTTCGCCTTCATTTCCGCCAAAATCGCATCCCTACTCCTCTTCACCCCCGCAACCTGCTTAACCTCCACCTTCGCCCTCTCATTCAGCTCCCCCTTCTTCCCCCTCCTCTCCTTCTCCTTCGCCATCACCTCCCTCTCCTCCAGCTCCTCAAACTCATCATCCTCTGCTTTCCCATCGCCCTTCACCTCGTCCTGCATCTCTCCTCCCTCCCCCTTCTCCCTAGACAAAACATCCTCCCCTCTCCTCACTCTTTCCAGCAGCTTCCGATCCAGACCCCTCACCAAATGCGTGCTCCCCACATCCCCCGCCGCAATCTCCTCCCTCAACCTCTCAAACTCCTCCTCCTCCAACTCCCCCTCCACCACCTTCTTCGCTAAAGCATGTATCCGCGCTTCCTTCTCGTCGCGAATCTCCTGGCTGTCGCTGTTCAGCCGCTCCAAAGCGCGGTTTGTGTACCCCGACCCGAGGTTCAGGGCTTTGGTCTTTTTGGAGGAGGCGGAGGGGGCGCTGGCGCTGGCGCTGGTGCTCGAGGGGGAGGGCTTGAAGTAGGTGGTGCTTTGGGAGGTGGGCCGGATATTGCGTGGGATGAAGGCGGATTTGCGCGCGCCGAGGGATTTGGGTTGCGAGGTGCTGGGTGGGGGGGAGATGCTGGAGGGGGAGGCGGAGGCGGAGGCACGGGATGGGGTGGGTTTGGAGAGGAGAAGGGTGCGGAAGTCGGAGTTGTTCATAGCGGGACCAGGGCGCTAGAAGCGCTGTATGAGAGGGCTGTCAGCAACAGATGTGACGTTGCAGATGAAACAAGGGAGATAGTTTCTTGGAGAAAGAGTGAATGTGGTCTTGGCGACTGCTCTATCTCCGGGACGACTTCACTTCACTTCATCATCACTGTCACCATTTGTCAATTTGTGAGAGTGCGAGTACTACTCTAAAATACATGAACTCCAACAACGACTAGCATTGCTTAGAACTAACGCAAATCGCACCATCACCGTGGAACTTTTCACAAGCAACCAGGACTCAAGCCACGAGCTCATCCTTCAGATCTAGAAAACCATCTCTCGTTCGTTCCTGTCAATTGTCCAGCTGGCTTATGGTCTTGCTGTGGCTGAGACCAATGCGCCTATCATCGACTCATCATACTCTGGTTGTAGCCCAAGTCGCTTCCCAAGGCGCTTGACCCGCCACTGCAGCAGCAGTTCGTTGGTTTCGGTTACTCCAGATTCAACATAAACAACAAATCTGCTTTGACTTCCGCGAGACCCTCGAGTACCTGCTGGTGGCAAATGCAAGATCCGTCGCAAAGACTGCAAGTCTTCTCGTAGTCTTTGCCATGACAGCCACGACAGTCCGCGCAGTATTCTTGGATGTCGACAATCTCGATCAAACGATCAGCGGCCTCCCTGACCTGTTCCGCTGGGTTGCCTAGCGTCAATCCCTGCTCCAAGAACCAAGGTCGTAGCATGGAAACCAGATGCCTTCTGATGAATTTCGAGGACGGCAACACCAGAGTTTGCAGATGACTAGCGCGCGCCAGAGCCCTTGCGCACTTGGCGAATGAACTGCGGCATAGTTGACCCGAGATCTCGATGCGACGAATCATGTTGCTATTGTCTCCGTACAAGCTCATGAACTTGTCAACCAAAGAAGTCTTGAGGAAATCGAAAACGTTTTCGCGCATAAACACGGCCATCGCCTCCTGACGAATGTCGTTGTTGATCTGCAGCATGACCAAACCACGCAACTCTCGCGAATGATAACACTTGAAAGCACACTTGCGATTCGATCCGCTCAATACGATTTTCTCAGGACGCACCATCAGAAGGCGGTAGACCATGATGCGTATCTCCGCTGGTAGGTCCATGAACCGGAAGACATTCTTCTTTGCTGGAAACGGATCGAAGACCAAGGCGAATCGATCCTTGTGCGGCCCACTGAGAATGATCGTCTTCTCAATACTGAAACCCGTCTTTGATGCCACGAAGATGGACTGGACGCTGACATTACCGTCAGTGGAAGGCTGCTTTTACGTCAGCTTCAGCTCGTCTCATCATCTACAAGTGTGACTAACGTGTGAAATTGGCGAGTCACCATCGAAACGGTAAGAGAATCCGGCGCGAGCAATGGCGGTCTTGGAGATTGCATGTTCAATGGCCTGGTCGCTGAGATTGGGGTCATAAGCGACCTTGGCATGCGCCTAATCAAGTCAGTCAACCTCTGGTAGGAATCACGAAGGTTTCTCACGATGGCATCGTCTGCGCTGGTGTCAGGAATGATGCGACGACCGGCGCTCGTACTGGTCTTGGTTCCAGTAGCTGGCTTCTTCTTGCTCTTGCGAGGCATTGTGGCGGAATGTGAGTGCCACCAAGACTGAGTAGATATCGCCGAAGTGACAGAGTGGTACGAGAAGTTGTCGAGGTGAAGTTGGAGCAGAAAAGAAAAGGTCGTTGTCGGAGGATAAGTAGAAGCTGCCAGACCACAAGCGAGCTGTGATGTGAGTGTCGGCGCGCGCCAGCCGGCAAGGCGGCAGCATGAGAACTCACTCCAGCACGTGACAGACACGTCCTTTCAAGTAAACATGATGGTTTGTTGATCCCACTTCTCAAATCAAAAGACGGACAGACGAAACCACGCAGGCGCGCAGCTCATCCGATCGACATATGTCTCGGACGTCAGTTGCCTTGGTCAGTGGACACCCCAAACGACCGATTGCTACCTTATGTGACAAATAAAACAGCAGATATGCCAGCAAAAAGTCAGCTCTCGTGGCGCTGTCACCGCTTCATCGATCGTTGATCCTCACCTCAATCCGCCGAACTACAATGAGGCCGGCTCTTTTGTAGGGATAGGTCATCGGCCATCCAACCCCCGGGTTCGAACCGACGACCTCTACAGCTATTTCACCGCATAGCGACCCAAACTCGGTATCAAGGGGCGACTTTGTCGTCCAACCTGGTTTGATTTGGCAGTGCTGTTAACCAACTGAGCTAGCTCGCGTGGTTCACTGGAAGGGGTAGGCGTGAGAATATACATATACCTTATTCTTTTGTCGTCACGATTGTCAGAGCCTGCGTGCGATGCTGACTGTGTGCTGGATCACATGCCACTGAGCATTCAATGTTTGCTACCTTTCTTGTACTGGTTCATATCACCATATCGTCCAGCCAATCTATGGCTGGGATATGCAAACACGATCCTACAATGAGGCGGCACGAATGGCTCGAAGCTTGAAGTCTGAAGCTATGAGATCCTTCATGTACTATCAGCTCACGTCACTACATCGCCATCATCGATTCACGTTTCCAGGATGCGTGGAGGGCGCCATGAAGACTGGTAATCCTGCTGAGAAATGACTTCCAGATGCACTGGTAGACTAGGGAGGCATCAATCCCGGCTGGGGTCTCCCCATTGAGCAAGGCAGACAGCAGCATATCACAAATCTTGCAAGCCATAGCTTCCATGCTCATATTTTTTTCTGCACCCCTGGTAGTATACTATTGCATGCACTGAACAGCCGGCGATGAAGAGAAGCGCCCAGACCAGTCTCTTGAAGACTTTACGTTTAGTGAATAAGAATACAGAAGATGTTTCGTCATCCAAAGACGTACTCAACCAAGATCCACCATCCCTAGCCCCCTTTTCTTCACAGCCCCCTGCACACCCTCCTTGACCCTCCCCAATACCTTCTCCCATCGATCCCTCATCTCATCACCTTCCCACTTCCCCTCACTCTCACTCTCCACCACAAAAACCAACCACTTGACCACCCTGACCGCCTTATCCAGATCCCTCTCCTCCAGCACCACCCTATTCAGATACTCCACAATAGCACTAACATCCTCCTCAAACGGATCCTCATCCCAGAATTCCCTAACCCAATTCCTGATCATCCCCCTCAAATCCTCTAACTTACTAAGCTTCTGCTTCGTAAACGTCGGCTTCGGCGGCCTAGGAGGCAGCTTGAACAACCTCTCCACCACTTCCTGCTTATCGTTCTTCTGCCTACCTCGTTGCCGCGGACGTTGGTGCATAGACAGATCGATCCCGCCTGTGCGCCGCAGACGTTCCTGTCTGTGGTTGTCAATGACTTCTTGGCGCAGCTCAGGGGGCAGGGCGGCGAGGAAATCGGGATCAAGCTCTGCGGACTCTGATTCAGCGCCGGAGTCGGGGGCATCGCTTCGGCCGGCGCGGGCGACGAAGTTGGCTTGCGTGAGGGTCGGGGTGTCGGCTCGTGCTACGCGGGAGTTGAAGAGACCGCCTCGGCCGCGCCGGCGGGTGGTCGCTGTCATGGCTTTGGTGGGGGGGAGGGTGCGGTTCTTGCGGGGTGATTGGGGGAGGACAGATTGGTTTCTAGAGGTGGTGGCGTTTGATTTGTAGAGGGCAAGGACTTCGGAGCGGACGTCGGGTGGGAGGGCAGCGAGGGTTTCTGCGTCTAGTTGGGATTCGGATGGGAGATCGATCACGGGTGACTCGGTGCGAATACGGGAGCGGTCTTCTTCTGGTTCTGCGACGCATTCACGTGTCGGTGATTTCGGAGACGAGGGTCGTCGCGCTTGTCGCATAAGTTTGCTGCGGATATCTTCCGGCAGCTCAGCTAGAACAGAGGGATCAACCTGTGTCGGAAGGACAAACTGGGTACCGAGGATATTGAGCGGCTTCTTGCTGGGGCTGTCTGCCAAAAACTTCATGGGTATCGCTGCAGTATCGACGTCGTGCGCGCGTTGCGCTTTCGGAGTTTCTATGTCGTCCTGGATAGGGTCGCTCGTCTTCGGCGCCGATTTGGGGACTTGCTGCGCTTTCGACGTGTCACCATGCTTGAACTGAAGTCGACGTTGGCTACCGTCCGCTGGACCGTCCGACTTGATCGGCTCCAGCTTCTGCATCTGGACTCCTATACCACGCAGCTCGCCGGGGCCAAAGCCAAATCCTCGCATTACAGCTAGAGCTTCTTTGCTGATAATCTTTGCATCGTTCGTCGTAACGCCCAGTTGGATAGATTTGTTGTAGGTATCGCATTTGCCATGACCCAGATGCTTGGGAGGATCCATAGGAGCGTCAGCAGCTCGCCTCATGACCTTCAGCGTAAGCTGTCTGCCCTTTACTTTCTCCTTCAGCAGCCTTTTTTGCAGCTCGCCGCACAGGTTTTCGATGAACTCATCGACTTGCTCTTGGTTTTCAAATCGAACTCCCCAGTTGACTTCGGCAGAGACCGACTTGCGAATCACTACATCACCAACTTCAGTGCGGTCAATACCACGTGCATAGTCCCAAAGCTTTTCCCCTGTCTTCGGGCCCAGCCTGTTGACGAGGTTCTCCTTCGTGGACTCCCGGATATCCTTCACGAATTTGATGCCCATCTCTTCAAGCTTACCACCAAGACTCCAGGCAACACCGGGAAGACTCTGGACCTCTAGCGCGCCGATGAAATCGAGCACATTTTCCGGTTTGAGATGAAATTGACCAGCTGGTTTTGCCTTCCGCAAAGCGACCTTGGCAAGAAGTATGTTCCCACCGATGCCTACCGAGACGTTGCAGCCTGTCGACTCAAGAACTTTAGCCCGTAACTGAGTTGCAACCTCACTGGCTTTGGCCTCTTCTCGATGAGCGGCTCCCTCATTCCTTCGTATGCCATCGGTGCCAGATGCTTCGATGCAGAGCATACTGATATCAACGAGTGCTTCGTCGATGCTGACAGATTGAACAATCCCTCCAGTTGCCAGTATTGCATCGTAAAACTTCCGACTTGCTTCCTCATAGCCCGGAAAGTCATAGGGAAGTACCTCAAGATCCTTGCAAAGTTCTTGCGCCTTCTTCATCCACATGCCGTTGCTAATGCCGAACTTGCGTGCAGGGTAGTTACAGCTTGCAATCTCGGACCCCGATCCGCCACCGTGCGCCACGACGCAAGGCTTGTCAGTGTACTGCGGGACTTTCTTAAGTGATACTGCAACGAAGAAGCTGTCAAAGTCTACATGCATGATGTAGCGCCTTGCCCCTGCAGGTCGCTTCTGCTTCGCTCGTTGAGTAGTTGATTGGTCTTCTGTCAAGGCTTGCAGTTGTGATTTTAGATTGGCTTTCCAGGTAGAAAGATGATGCAGCCTAGACTCCCGATAGTACTGCTCAAGGAAATCGGGGTTCACGACTGTCGATTTCCGGATGCGGGGATCTGCAAGAAGAATAGCATTATGTTCTTCAGCAGTTAGTCTGACAGCTTTGCGCGGCGTGTCATCTCGAGCGCTGTTTTCACGCTTGAGTCCACGGTTGCGTTCTGGCTCTGCAGATTTGGCTGTTTTGTCCTCTGTTATCGCATTTGGTGTCTCGGACGGCCCGTGTTGCGCTTGGACAGAGCTTGAGCGGGGTGGTGTCTGTAAGCTTGACTCTGCAGCAGTCGGGTGCACTGCATGGTTTGCTTCATCAACCCTTGCCGCGGTGTCTGGTCTTTCGCCGACGACTTCCTCCGCCTGGCGTACGGCTTCATCGAGCCTCGCCATATCAGCTTCGTCAAAGCTAGAGCCCTCTGCAGGCGTCAAGATTTGAGCATTGGCAGAGTCTTTTGACACTGGAGAGGAAGAGCTCTGCTGAATTTGAATTTGTGAGGTGTACCAGCTTGCGTCGGTCTGGTCACGATAACCTTTCGATTTGGCATTGACCTGGGAAACTTCCTGTCCGTTCTGGAAACCTAGCACTTTCTGGCCAACGCCCTCATCTACAACTCGATACTCGTTCCAAGGTAGGAGTCGTCCGGCTTTGACACTATCTACGATCCACGCTGGCTTAACGATTCTATATCGCTTAAATTCGACCGCTTTCTTGGGTGTCAAATTGCTCGCAATGATGTGCGTGACCATGGTCTTTCCGTCGAGATACTGTATGAAGCCGCCACCATGGCTGACTATCATCTCATGTAAGTCGTTCAGCGAGGGTTGCGTGTACCCATTCACATGGCATGTAATACCTCTGAAGATTGGTGGCCTATCAGTAGAGCGCGCACGTATATCGGCATCGAGGTTCTGAAGTTTAATCTTCTTTCGACGAAAGTAGTCCGAGAAGCCGCCAAACTTGGATTCCTCATACTCGTCGCCGCCTTCGTCCTGGAACGTGTGATTTTCGATACGCTTGCGCACCTCGGCCGACTTCTGGTCCAGCCGTGAACCCATGGCTGGAAGCTTCTAAGATGCGCATCATCTCAGTATGTGCTTTGCTATTGCATGCTGCTTGTGAAGTTGTGCGACAAACGCGTCGCGACGGGCTCGAGACGGACAACCAGTTGAAGTCGCAGTGACGTTGCTTAGTGTCAAGCTTGGACCAAGTGCTTCAAGTTGCGGCTAGGTTTTTCTAGCCCCACTTTAAAGTTTTGATGAAGATTCTCAAGCTCTTCTCACTCGAGGTGTTCTACAAACTCTCCCTCGAGTTTTTCTACATCTTTCATACTCGTGTCAAGTTCTCGCATATACAAAATGTCTACCCTTCCAATGGCTGTCTTTGGACTTGAAGTCCCGGCTGGCATGCTCGTGCCGGCGACTGTCGACATCCCGGCTTCCTTCACAATTACCATGGCAGCTATTGATCCCACGGAGGAGCCAGAGGAGGGTGCCGCGCCTGCGGGTTCTAAGCCTCGCGCTACGCTCAAGCTCATTCGTCAGCCCCTGCTTGCCGATGACTATGACGACGACGACAGCGACTTTGACTCGGAAGCCATGGACCGTCTGCTCGCCGAGGGCGACTCCGAGGAGGAGAGTGAGGACGATGAGGACGTCAACGGCGGACCAAGCGACCCTTCAAAGAGCAAGAAGGCCCGCAAGGCTGCCGCCGTCGCCGCTTTGATCAAGTCTCTCAAGGAGGACGGAGATGAGGATGAGGAGATGGATGTTGACGCTCCCAATGGCGTCAACGGAAAGGTCGCCAAAGGCAAGGGCAAGGCCACTGACGCTGACGAGGAGGAGGATGATGAAGATGAGGAGGACAGCGACGATGAGGAGGGCTTCGAGCCTGAGGAGTTTGTTCTGTGCACTCTCGACCCAGAACAGGTAATGTACACCGCCTTCAAACACACGTTACCTTGCTAACGTCGCACAGCACTACCAGCAGCCGCTCAACATCACCATCGGCGAGGATGAGCAGGTGTGGTTCCAGGTCTCTGGTACCCACACTGTCTACCTCACTGGTAACTACGTCGAGCCCGCCGACAACCACCGTGATGACTACGACGATGAGGACTCTGAGGACTACGACTCTGACGAGTACGATCTCACCCCAGACGAGGATGAGATTGACGATGAGGACGAGTTGTCCGAGGACGAGCTCGATGACCTTCCTCGCGTCACTGAGGTCGCTTCAGAAGATGAGGAGGCCCCTGAGCTCGTTGCTCCCAAGAAGGGCAAGGACGCCAAGGGCAAGAACAAGCGCCCTGCTGAGGATGAGGCCACCACTCTCGACGACATGATCTCTCAGGCTCAGACCAACGGCGAAACTAAGCTCAGCAAGAAGCAAGCCAAGAAGCTGAAGAATAACGAAGGCAAGGCTGTCGAGAAGGAAGAGCCATCATCCGCAAAGAGCGACAAGAAGGTTTCCTTCGCCGAGAAGCTCGAGACTGGCCCTACACCGTCTCCTTCCGCTGCCAAGGACAAGTCCGCCGCCACCGGTCCCCGTGTCGTGGGGGGTGTGACCGTCGACGTCAAGAAGGTCGGTGAGGGTGACGAGGCGAAGAAGGGCGACCGTGTCGGTATGCGCTACATCGGCAAGCTCCAGAAGGACGGCAAGGTCTTTGACTCAAACAAGAAGGGCAAGCCTTTCAGCTTCAAGCTCGGTATCGGCGAGGTGATCAAGGGCTGGGACGTCGGTGTCGCCGGCATGAGGGTTGGCGGTGAGAGGAGGCTCACGGTGCCAGCTCACCTGGGATACGGATCTAAGGGCACTCCTGGCATCCCACCCAACTCGACCTTGATCTTCGACATCAAGTGCGTGTCGATCTCAAAGAAATAAGCTCCCGGTCTGCTGTAGTAATTTGAGCATTCTGATTCTTCTCTGGTTGTACAGTACAGATACCCGACTTGCAGTCGCTGACCGCTTTGCGCGGACAGCTGCCCATCGTGCAGGGATGAGGGTCTCTGTCGGCGTTTTTCAAAGGATAGCAGTACGATGCTTTTAGCACGATGTAAGAAGGGAATCAAAAGCAGTCTTTTTAAACTCTGTAGATACTCTCGGTATCAAGAATGTCATTATCAGTATGCTCTCGCTCGCTTCGGCGCTAATAATACAGATGTGTTGATCGCTTGTTAACTCTACGGTCCTACTCGTCCTGTACTCTGACCTTCTTTCCATTCGTGCCATTTTGTCCATCAGTGTCTTCCAGCTTGCGCTTTGACGTACTGTTCGTCGCGGAGGTCGCAGGTGCCGGTTTGGGTGCCTTCTTCTTGATCAGGCCAGTGAGATCGTTCGCTCCCTTTGTTGCTTCCGCGATCCTCGCCTTCTGCTCGGCTGTTGACTCACCCAGTATTGAGCCTAAGATACCGCCGAGAGCGTCAGCGGCTGGAGCTCCAGCAGGACCACCATTGACGTTGACGGCTGGGTTCTTCAGATCCGTAAGCTGTGGCATGTTAGCGTTATTCATAAGCTTGAGAATAAGGATAACGCACTCTCTGTTCAAGATCTTGGACCATCTCGAGTACTTCTTTGATGTTCTTCTCCTTCTTTGACTTCTCCTCACCTGCAGCTGAAGCGAGCAGGCCTCTTTCCTTCTCCACACGTAGCTTACAGCTCGCGATCGCCTTTTCCATATGCGAAGCGGCTTCCTTGCGCATCTCCTCATCAACCTCAGCAGGCTTCTCAGTACCAGGCTCCGCCGCCTCGCCCTCCTGTTCTGATTTTCGTATCGATGCAAATTCCAGCGCTAGAGAAAGCTTATAATGTGCTTCAGCGACAAGGCTGTTGTCCGTTGGATACAGTTTGAGCTTAAGGTCCAGAGCTGACTGGAAATCTGGTATCGCGTCTGAGAAGCGTTCACTCTCGAGCCAGATCTCTGCCTGGAGATCGTGTGTATCCGCCAGGCGCTCCATCACAGCGCGCTTCTCCGGACTAACTGCGTCACTCGCCACTGCTTTCCCTTTGCCCGCCTGCTCAATTTGCTCCACTCCTTCCATCTGTCTTGACAATAGTACCCTTGCCAGATCCAGCACCTCATACGCGACAGCGAAATCATCGTCTTCCTCTTCCTGGTCCTCCTCTCCACCTTCTTCCTCCTCGTCCTCACTATCCGTCCAGTTCTCGTCGCCTTCAATCTGGAAGAAAGGCTTGCTCTTGTCCGCCTCGCCTTTCTTCTCATCTGTCTTGCCGTCCTTCTCCTCCACAACCGCTCCTACAACCTCCTCTGCCGTCTTCTCCTCTCCTGACTTCAGCGCATCACTTGTCTCAACGGCGTCGACCTTGCGCTTCTTCTTCTTTGGCTCCTCCCCACCCGAACCTGCGACTTTGCTTCCTAGCACGTCTGACTTGCTGATCGCGACGTGGTACAGGCAGCGTCCGTATGCGTAGAGAAGCTCGGCGTTTTGAGGTGACATTTCGCCATTGACTTCTGCTTGAAGCTCGGTCGCCTCACTGTATAGGTCCGCAGCCGATGTGTAATTCTTGAGCGAATACTCCTTCGTCGCCGAGGCCTTGAGCTGCGTGAGCTTTGCAGCTGCTGCCTCCGGAGACAGGTTGGATTCTGCCGGAGCAGGAGCTGATTCCGTCGGGTCTGACATGTTGTGCGATGAAATGGTGTTATGCAGCGCGGATGATCAGAAAAGGTATGCTGGCGAGTAAATTAGATTGTGAGAGACTCGCAAAGCGTTGTCTTGGAAGCTCAGAGGTGAGCTGCTAGTGAACGCGTTCGCAAGAAAAGTGATTATGTAAGCACTTTACGCGTCTCTCAGTCGCGTCACCCCTCTCAATATCTCTACCGCCAACAGTAGTCAAGACTCGAATATCTACTTCTTCGACACAAGTCATGGCGACCACAACAAGGTTAGCAGATAATGCTCTGCCATCATCCTCGCCAGCATTTGGAACTCCTGCACATCCTTTCAATCCTGGAAGACCGATAGCGCAACCACTCTTCAAGCCTTCGATACCCTCCATACTTCCGGTCTTACTTCCACCTGCCTCTCTGAGACCTTTGGCCTTCCGGACATTCACTAAGAAGCACAACTTGACGCTCGGCTCGTCAGCCTTACAAGCACTTGCAGCCTTCATCGGACGACACTGTGGTTCCGGATGGCGGGAAGAAGGCACCGCGGAGAAGGTCCTCGATGAGATCGCCCGGCAATGGAAGCGCAATTCTGGACCCGTCATAGTCGAGGACTCTAAGCTTCTCAAAGACCTTCTCAAAACACTTGAAGGCTCCATGGTATCCGGCCGTATCGAACCCGGCAAATCGAGTCTCTCCCGCCAATCCTCCTCCTTCTTCGACCCCTCCGCCTCCACAACCGCCCCTCCACCCCTCACCCACCAAACCTCGTTCGGCATCTCCGCCCTCGAAGTAGCCGACGACGATGAGTCCTCCCTCCCCCGTGACCCGCGTACCTGGCTCTCCGTGATCCCCTACACCTCCCACCCGCGCTTCACTTTCTCCGCCCAAAAATCCCACTTCCTCCCTCTGCCCCCCACCGCATCCCTCCTCCCGCCCCCAACAGCACGCACCACCTCCCTCCTAAGCCGCTACCACATTCTCCACGCCCTCACCCTCCGCAACCCGGCCTTCCAAGCCCCCACAGTCTCCATCGCAACCCGCCACCTCTCCCGCTCCGCCTCCAGCCTCACCCCGACGCAAACCTACCGCCTCACCCCGATCGCCAACCTCCTCGGCCGCACAGGCACCACCCACCTCCTCCTCGGCATGCTCGGCATCTCCCCCGCCGGCTCCCTCACCCTCCAAGACCCGACAGGCAGCATCGTGCTCGACCTTGCGCACGCCCGCCCCTTGGCTTCCTCCTTCGACGCCGCGCCTTGGATTTACCCCGGCGCCATCGTGCTTTGCGAAGGCGTGTATCACGAGGACTTCTCGGGGGCGGGCCACTCTGGTCTTGGAGGGGGCAGTGGTGTCGGCGGGACGATCGGTGGAAAGTTCATTGGTTTCTCGGTCGGGGTGCCGCCTGTTGAGCGACGTAATGCAGCGCTGGGAGTTGTCGAGGAAGGGGGCGTGAGGAGTGAGAAGGAGAAGGGGGAGGAGGCGCTGGGTGGGGGCTTCGGGTGGACTGCGTTTTTGCCTAGCGGGAGTGAGAAGGCGACGGGCGGGAGGATGAGGAGATTAGAGAAGGGGATCTTAGGGAAGGTGGAGAGAGAACGGAGGAGGGTAATTGTGCTGGGAGAGGTCAATTGTGATGTGCCGGAGTGTTTGGAGGGGTTGAGAAAGGTGCTGGGGCACTATGCCAAGGAGAAGGAGGAGGAGAAGTTGCCTTTGGCTTTCGTCGTCGTGGGAAGCTTTGTCAGTTCTGCGGTCATGTGTGAGGGGAAGGCGGGCGGGAGTATCGAGTACAAGGAAGGCTTCAATGCGCTTGCAGCTGTGTTGGCGGAGTTTCCGGCTTTACTCAGAGGGTGTAAGTGGGTCTTTGTGCCCGGCGACAACGATGCTTGGCCCAGCGCGTTCGGAATGGGAAGCAGTGTCGCATTGCCTGTTGAAGGCGTGCCGGAGGTGTTCACAAGTAGGGTAAAGAGGGTATTCCGAGAAGCGAGAAGTGAAGGTGGGAAGGAGGAAGGCATGGAAGAGGTCTGGACGAGCAACCCAGCTCGACTCACGCTCTTCGGCACAGCACACGAGATTGCGGTCCTGCGAGACGATGTCTCGGGCAGGATGAGGCGGACAGCGATAAATTACGGACGCGAGGCCAGGGAGGAAGACAAGCGCGAGCAAGCGGCATCTTCACAGGGCAACGAGGACATTGAGATGAGCGGCGCACTTGGGGATGCAGAAGCCCCAGAGCTGGAAGGTGATAATACTGCAGAGGCGGCACAGACCGGCAACGACGAGATTGACCCCACGACGCTGTTTGCAAGGAAGCTGGTCCTCTCGCTGCTGCCGCAAGGTCATCTGTCGCCATTCCCGTTGAGCACTCGACCTGTACACTGGGCGTATAATACTGGCGCTGGACCCATGTCGCTGTATCCCCTCCCGCACACTCTGATATTGGCAGATGCTGAAGCGCCGGCCTTTGCGGTTACCTACGAGGGGTGCCATGTCCTGAACCCTGGGAAATTGATCAGGGGTGAGGGCAGTAGGAAGAAGCAGGTGGGTTGGGTGGAATATGATGCCCTTACGAAGAGGGGTGAGGTCAAAGAGATGTGGATATGATTTGCTTAATTATGCATGGAATTTCGCATGCGATGGACGTAGGAAGGGACTAGCATTGCTCCACGGTGCAGGTTTGAAAATTTTGAGTAGAGACCAAGCTGAGTCGATGAATCGGACATGTCCTGCTATATTACCATGCCTTCATATTATGATATCTACACACAGGATGACAAAATCTTTCCATTACCTCTCAAGCGAATTACTGTCCAGCAGGAGCAGGGTAAGGGCCATAGCCTGGGCGAGGGAAGTTGGGCGTACCGTCCTCGTTCCAGGTGTATCTTTGCGCTCTGATGTCTCTCTCAGACCATCCGTTCCGGTAGGACCTCATGCCGTGGTAGATGATCCAGTCCTCGTTACCATCTGGGCCCTTAACAAAGCTAGCGTGGCCGACACCATAAGCATTCTCACGCTTGTTTTGATAGAAGACGCAGCCATCATTGCGCTTCCTCCAGTCTTCAGAGTTCATGGGGTCGTCGCCAACCAGTTCTAGCTGGGCGAGACAGTAATTGGGGTTATCGCTGCGGGCAGCGGAGTAGATGACGAATTGGCGGCCGGTAGGTCCTACCAGCTGCTGGGGTCCTTCGTTGGAGGACAAGCGGTCGGAGTTGAGCGTGTCGGGTCGGCCGAAAGGCGTCTTCTCCCATGGATTGGAGGGGACGCTGATGATGGCGCGCTCGGTAAAGTTGCTTTCTACGGTCCAGGGGTTGGAAAGCTTGGTGATGCACAGGTTAGCGGGCCAGGCATCGTATTGGCGGTACCAGCACGAATAAATGTGGTAGAGGCCGGTCTCGTGGCGGAAGTAGGTGCCGTCGATAGCGAATTGGTCATAGGTGTCGAGCTGGGATTTGAGGGTGTAATTTGATGTCCATGGGTCCGAGCTGGTGGACTCGAGGACGTACATGCGGTGGTTGACTGCTGGGCAATCGAAGTTGCAGAACATGGAAGTCGTGGGTGGCGGAGTGTCGTTGTTTGGGTCGCCCGTGAAGATGAAGTACCACTTGCCGTCGAACTCGTGGATTTCTGGTGCCCACAGGTTTGTGCTGTAGTTTGTGCCTGGAGGAGGGTCGAAGACAAGCTTCTCCTCTGCATTGCTCCAGTCGGTCAGAGAGGAACTCCTGAGCATAGTGATGTTGGAAGATGTGGTGAATGTCATAAGGTACTGTCCATTGTACTGGATCATGAATGGGTCTGCGACGCGTCTCTCCAAAATGGGATTTGTGTAGGTGTTGTTGCCCATGGAGACTTGTCCAAGGGCAAATGATCCCAGGCCGGCGAGGCCGGCGAGGAAACGCGTGACTCCCATGTTCATAGTTGGTAGAGAGCTATAGACCTTGTTGGTGACCCAGCCGGCAACAGAAGATGAACTCTGAATCAACAATGGAGGTGAGTGAGGATGAGAATAGAGACGATCAAGTAGCTTTGTACTGTTCACAGGGTCTAGCATCGTCTCCAGGGCCAACCATTGCTTACGGCGTCAATCTATCTAAAAGAGGGGAAGATGCATCATTAGATGCATAATTTGGGAAGATCCCTACGGGAATGACATGACGTGGACCGGAAGAGCTTCGGCTTGGCGCATGGGAAGTGAAGATCTGCACGAGGGCTGCTGCGAAAACAAGAAGCCCTGCTTGTGTTCCTCCCGTTTCCAGTCGAAAACGAAATTCAAGGGCGCCATCACCTCTGCTCGAAGATATCGCCAAACTCAATTGGTCCTAGTCGGCCACTGGTATCCTGGGGTAGCGCATCCTGAACATGCGGCTTGGATCCCCGCAGTCCGTCCCCGTCCGTTCCCCCTCCGGAGAGGTGCACGGCTGAGTCATCCATTGTCGAGGTTCTGTGCTACCATGTCTTGTCTTTTCACCAACATCGATTTCACCATTCGGGTTCTCGATGATAGCAAGTTAGAGCATCAGGCCGCTTCCAAAGTATTGCCCAACATACCATGAGTCGGCCAAGAAGGGCTAGGGCAAAACATATATTACGGTTGGCAAGCTCGAGACAGGGTACACAAATCGCAGCATAGACTATCCTAACGGGCCCATATTATTCCTGCTTCGCCTCCAGATCTTTCTCCTTGGGCCAGAAGTGGGACAGGTCGCCAACAGGGAGCTTCAAGCCCATCTTCATCTCGTAACTCATGATGACAAACGTCATGTACCAGCCAAGAATTGCAACCACAAACAGCAGAGCTGCTCCAGCCTAGAGCATGTCAGTGGTAGGACTCATCCGACAACAACTCCCTCAACTTACTTTCTGCAGGGTTTGCGCTTGAGAGAAGTCTCCAGTAGAGACTTTCCAGTACGCGCCAGAAAGGATGAAGACTCCAATGGTCACGAAAAGGAAGATGCTCGCGAAGACGGCGTTCGTACGGAGAGTGAAGATGAAGAAGGTGAGCAGCGCGAATCCCCAGACGAGCAGGTACAGTGCAATGACTGCGTTGTATGCTGGTGATGCCATGCCTTCAGCCATGTTGTCACCGGTAGTGGAGTATGCCGCGGCGAGGCCCAAGGTCGGTAGTTGCAGCATGCCGAAAGAAAGCCAGAAGACAGCAAAGAGACCCATGACCATCATCGGGAAGAAGTTACCCATGATCCATTCGAAGATGAGTGCCAGAATGAGCAAGACGGGACCAGTGAAGAAGAAGATGCCACTGCTCGGTTGTCAGACTGTGAGCACGTTACCCCAACGACATCTGCGCTTACGCGACGCCATATAGTCCGTTTGCACCTCCCCATCCCATGAGCACCATGGAGAAGGTGAATGTGGAAATGACGAATCTACAAACGTTGTTAGACTCTCAAAATTCTGGATCCTTAGGTCTGCGGGACCTAGGTCTAACATACCCTACCAGCCCGATCGGGGTTGGGTTTGCAAAGCGTTTCGTGTTATCGCTGCCCCGTTCTGTCTTTGGAGTCAAGTAGAGCTTGACCGCATCAGTTCATGACCTCTCAGAGAATACAAGAAAGGCGTACCTTTTCGAACATGGCTTCCGACATCGTGACCGTTGTGCCGGAAGTCATGGTGTGCTGCAGACCAGCTCCAGTAGCTTCCTTGTCTATGACGACTTCTTCGCTAGACTCTTGACGGCGGTATTCTGGTGAGGACGACATGGTTATCGTGGCGACCACGTCGAGAGCACAAATCTGGTGGTTGAAAGGGATGAAATGGAAATGCGATGCGTCGGAGTACCCGGACGTCTTGTACCTTTGCAGTTGTATGGCCTGCTGTGCTTTAGCCCCAAGCCACACCTATGCGCAAGCGAAGACGATGCCACGAGGGGTAAGCCTCGCTCCCCGAACTATGAGGGTGGGGCCTCACACTACTAGGTTTATGTACAAGTAGGTCTCAATGGTACTGTACCAAGGGCAGAGAGGGATCCGCAGGTGACTCATTTTGCAAAGGCCGACTTACTTTGTCGAGAAGGAACAGCCTTCCTGACCCGACAGTTCCTGTATAGTTGGAAGCCTCAGTCTTCTGTGCAGTCACGCAGAACCCATGAGACAGAGCGTACAAAGGAACCAAGTCCGGAGCAGACGGAAGCTCCGAACCCACTGTGGGGAAAGCTCGTACCTGTCGATCGAGATGTTCACAAGAGCGGCCCAGCTTGATGCGCTCAATCGAGACTTCCGTTTGACAGCGCTCTTACCAAATCCTCAGATCGCGGGGAAGACATGGCGTGCATCATGTGCTCGTAGAAAGGCTTGGGGGGCTTGGGGAGTCTTGACCCCACAATGCCACTCCTCCCAGCCCCACCTGCTATACTGCGAAGATGTGTAGGAAGATGAGGTTCGATGGTGTGGTAGGCGGGATTGTGAAGCAATAGGGAAAAACGGTCTGGGGAAGGGGATTGGGTAGATCAGACATTACCTGAAATGGATGAGGTTGGTTGAGGGTGTCTTACTTCGAAAAGAAAGAAAGGGCGAAATCCATGTTCTGATGCATCATAGGACGCTGAGTCAGCACCTTGCCCCCTGGCACTGTTGTCGTCCGTCAGGTTATATTCTACCTCCCCTTCACAAAACACATGTCTTGAACAAGGGGCATCAAGTTTTCCCCGAAGAAAATTTTGACCATTGAATCTTTCAACAATCGTCTTTGCTGAATCTACGGTCGCCGGAATGTTGACATTGTCTGGTCACAAAGGCCACCACCTCGTCGCCAGCACCGAGGGCAGTATTTGCAAAACCATATCCCAGAGCCAGGTAACAGTGGTCTTGCATCGGTGTGCCGTCATTTACCACTGTATCGGTATCGCCGTGGATATGCTAATTGACATAAAAAATTCCACAAAGGTGCCGTCATTCCAGACCATAGCTATTGCTTGCCGGTCCGTGGAATGTCGCCCTCGTATAGGACTCCATGTGGGAAGATAAGTATGCTCATATATAGATTATGCCAAACGGGTATGCACAACGCTTTTACGACTCATCAATTCATAACGATGAAATTTGCCATCAGTACCACATTGTGGTTGCTCTGGTCTGCTAGTGCATATGCGGCATGCGCTAGGAACGACCTCGACGTAGCTGCACTACAAAGGGAGGTCGGTGATTGTTCGCGCTTCTGTCGATTCTGGATTGATACAGCTTCCGAAAGAGAAGGCAGTTCTCTTGCTAGCCTGTCTGCCATTGCGATATCTCGAGCTTGCGCTTGTGTCATACAAGATCCTTCACTCGTCACAGCCAGTCGAACTTCCATCACACCCACCGCAAAAGCCGTCGGACAATGCTCGCGCGACGAGAAGCAGGTCCTTGCGCTACGGAATGGCTTTCAAAACCCACCACGATTCTGTAGCTACTACACCTTGCGGACTCGCGCCAATAGTCCCATTCAGGACCTAAGAGCATCCAGGATATCGAGTATTTGTTCCTGTGCGATAAAGGCTCACTACTATACCAATCAGAACCACTTCCCGTCCTGCATCGAGTAGCCAGCTGCCAGAGGCAACGGTAATTTCAGTGACTGAAACATCAACCACTAGTAGCTCAACGTCATCTGTACAAAAGGTATTTTCGGAGACTCCTTTGTCAGAAGCAATGACGGCGGCGACCACGACCATTGAATCGTCTTCGAGTACGCCGAGCCCATCCGCAGCAGTGTTGGTGCCGCCCTCAGCAACATGCGATAATAACAACAACTACACGTATGTCTCACCGGGTGGCCAACTATGGCGGATGTCCGACACCCAAGACTACTGGAGCGAGCTCTACCACACACGAGCCGAGTCCGCTTGGGAGTGCATCAACCAATGTGCTACCTTCGAAACAGGCACAGAATGTCAAGCCGCAGTTTGGGTCAATCAAGGCTTCGATGGTGACTGTTACTTCAGCAGCGATGCCGACCGGTCGCGAGGTCCTTTCTTGGAAAACATCGTTGCGAAGGGAGCCGAAAGACTTGACGGAACATCGTGTATACCGACTACAACTCCGAGTTGTCCAGGGGCTGGTGGCACCTTCTATCGGGACTCTAATGGCGTGTCGTACAAGATTCTGTGCGACAGAGCCTATCAGGCCTATTTTGAGGATGACTTGGGCCCCTTCCCTGAGTGACTAGTTATACTGAATGCATAGCAGCCTGCGACAATAACAATTACTGCAAAGGGATCACGTGGAATTATGGGGGCTCACCAGCAGGCCCTGAATGTCGAGGAAAGTGGGAAATGTTCGACGAAGTTCTGAGTCCTGTCCTCTATCTGGGGCACAATGCAGATTCCGCATTCGTTGCCAGCGATATGCTCAATCAGTAGACACCGCTGTATGAAACATAGGATTCATTGTCGTTTCAACTTGCGGTTGGGTCTGTTTGCTCTGTCGTGAGCTGAGGAGTAATGGCGGAGGGCACGATCAGCTCAATCGTTGCAGAGGCCCGGAACTCAAAATTATTGTTGCAACACCGGATTTAATATTCGTCCTCGTAAGATAGAGCGTCTCAGCAAGCTCAACAGATGCTGAGTCAGGCGAGCCCTGATTGAAATGATCGCCGTCTCGAGGCCTGGAGAAACCCCATTCCCTCCTGCGCTTCTCTCGTTGTCTCCACCAGTAGAACCACCCCAAACCATTGCTTCGCACAGAAAGACAGGAACGCAAAGCCACTTGCGGGGAAACACATCAAATTGAAACATGTTGTCGACAGGATTTTCTTCGGGGCGGAACGAAAAATAAGCCACACTGCTACACTACCAGTCATGAAACAAGTCAGTGAACCATCGCAATGATCTTCAGGACGACCAGGCGCTACGATTCGTACTCTTGTAACCATATTGTTGGGAGTATATCATAGTAAGAGCTCTTCACGTTCAGTATTTTGTTGCAGTCAGTCGTTCATTTTCATGCTCTGCTAGAGCAGTCCATTCTTTTCGTCTTTCGAGTCCTTCTTTTTCCAATCGTATCCCACATCGTTGTTATGATGCAGTGGACTTCATTTGTCGCCCTGGTGGCGACTTTGTCCGCGGAGACTGTCCAGGCTCAAGGTAGTGGAGGGTTTGGTGCTATGATGCGTTTCGGTTGCGCTCAGCACTCCATTGAGCGTCTCGACCCGTAAGTAAGGTCATGTTATTACTCAACTTCACATAGACTCACACTGTCGTCAATTAGGCTTGTTCAGCCTGGCACAGTACCATCTCAGCATGTGCACGCAGTAAGTAGTAGACTAAGCATATGTAGACTATGACGGCAAAGCTGACCTCGGTGATAGATTGTTGGCGGAGTTCGTCTCCTTCTCGATCATGTCTTCGGCAAATAAGCTTACGGACAGCAGAACTCCTTCAATGCGACCATGCAGGGCGATGTAGGGGCAGAGAGTACTTGCACGACGTGCACCTTCAGCGAGGACTTCTCCAACTACTGGCACCCTTCCCTATACTTCAAAGCCCGCAACGGTACCTTCCGTCATGTTCCCATCATTGCCAATCAAGGCATCTTCGGCGCCACTGGCGGTGTCACCGTCTACTACACTTCTCCGGACGACAAATCCGTCAAGATCACTGCTCCCCCACCAGTAGGTGTGAGATATCCCTGACGAGACATCCAGAAACTTACGTGCAATACCAGGGCTTCCGCATGGTCGTCGGCAACCCCACTGTCCGCACGAAGAACAGCAGGGATGGAGCCTACAACATCTACCGATGCTACTCCAACGGGCCCTTTGATCCTAACCCCATGGGTGTGGCCGACACGGACACGCAAGAGTTCCCCAAGCAACACTGCCCCGGCGGCATCCGGGTGAACATCAACTTCCCCAAGTAAGTCCCCAGCTTGCTTCGGTAGCTGCCTGTTACGGCAAGAAAGATCACTCTGACACGTTCCTCTCTAGCTGCTGGGACGGCAAAAACCTCGACAGCGCCAACCACAAGAGCCACGTCAGTAGCGGATACAATGGCTGCCCATCCACTCACCCGGTCCGCCTCCCACAGATCATGCTCGAGACGGTCTTCAATACCGGCGCGTTCCCTCAGTCAGAGTGGCCTACAGATGGAACTCAGCCATTTGTCTGGGCCCAAGGAGATGGGTGAGCTCAGCCTTCAAGGAATTCTGGTACGATGGCTGACTACAGATACTAGTACTGGCTATGGGTATCACGCGGATTACGTCTTTGGGTGGAAAGGCGATTCGCTGCAGAGAGCTGTTGACCAGCGCTGTGGCTTGAACCAGTGTGACGGCTTGACTACTCAGCAGCAGTCTGTCGGGAACAAGTGCACCAAGGCGCAGAGCGTCAAGGATGATCTCCAGGCTTGTAAGTTCACCGCTCCTAGACTCCACCAGCGCGTTTACTGACCTTGTTCACAGGGGTTCCAGAGCTTCCCGGTGGCATGAAGGTCACTTACGCTTAGGCTCACCAATGTCCTCCCACGAGGGGCTTGAGCTCCGTATCCAACCGACGGATCTGTTCAATAGGAGGGAAGAGAAGCAGATGTAAATAGCTCGTGTCACTAGCAGTCTCAGGCAGATGCAGTAGCTTCCAACAACTACCAAGCTTACTCTCTCTTCGTAAACCCCATGCGCATGTCGTGCTCGAAAATCAGTGCGTTCACGTTGTTGAGAGGATTCCATGTTTCTGACCATTGCACTGAAGCTCAGTCCGGAGAGAATCGTATCTGTACACGTATTTACATTGTTGATCATTACATCTCGCGTCGAAGATACCCCGCTCATAGCTTCGCCCCCTGCCTCTTCTTTACCCAAGCCGCCAGCGCATCCACCCCCGCCTGGGCACACTCAATATCCTGCGCCGGCGTCCCCGTACTCACCCCAATAGCGCCCACAATCTGCCCATCAATTGTGATCGGAATGCCACCACCAATGAGCATGAAACGTCCGCCGTTCGAGTTATGGATCCCATACGCCGGCCCGCCGGGCAGGAAGTTCTTCCCTTGGTAGTTTGCTGTCGGCAGCTTGTGGCCGGCGGCTGTGAATGCCTTGTCGATGGCGATTTGGATGCTGGTGAGCTTCGCGGTGGGCATGCGGACGAAGTGGAGGAGGTGGAGGGTTGCGTCGACAAGGGCGATGTTGAAGTCTGGGGTGCGTTAGAGGGATGTTGTTTCATTGGGAGGGGGTTCACTTGCCGATGCCCATCTCCTTTGCTTTCGCTTGTGCGCCGGCAGATGCTACCTCTGCGGCCTGCTGGGAGAGGTTGGGGACCGATCTTGTTGCCATACTGTCTGAGGGGTACGATTGGTGGTACAGGTAATTTGATGTGAGGAGATAAGTCTGATATGCAAGATGAAAGAGAATGTATCAAGTATCTATCAGCTTGAGGGGATGCTCGGGAATGCTCCCGATTCACATTCGTCTCCGCATGCTCTTTATGACGATGGTTTAAGCATACTGCGGTCGAACCCGTGGCTCTAGCTCCATCTGGTCCAAGCGTCGATCCGTCTCCAATTATTACCTGCATCTGAATGGTCAGTAGCATTTCACAGTATCTCGCATCCAAATCATCAGACTCACGACCTCTAGGACCTCGGGCTTTGGGTGATCCAGCTGGCAGCTCCAGCTTCACTTCACCTCCATTGCGTTAGCTGTCTCTGGCTACACTCATCAAGACGACCGTCCCAGGAACCGCCACTTTCCTCTCCCGCTGCGCACCAATCTCAAAGCCTTCGGTATCAGCACTTGGCAGTCCAGAAGTCGCGAGATTATAAAAGTTTTCGTCGTTTCTTTCTTGACTGGCCAGGATAATTGCAGCTAACAGGAAGACTGCAACGGCCGGAAGGCCGTCGCTTCGGCGAAGATGAAGTTCTTCATCGATGATTTACCCATCCTGTTCCCTTATCCCCGAATCTATCCAGAGCAATATGCATACATGTGCGATCTCAAGAAGACCTTGGACGCAGGCGGGCACTGCGTCCTGGAAATGCCTTCAGGAACTGGAAAGACCATCACACTCTTGGCCTTGATTGTGGCGTATCAACAGCACTACCCCGAACACAGGAAGCTCATCTACTGCTCGAGAACGATGTCTGAGATCGAGAAGGCACTGGCTGAGCTGAAGAATCTTATGAAGTATCGGACAGAGCAACTTGGCGAAGAAGAAGAGTTCCGAGGTCTTGGACTCACGTCACGGAAGAACTTGTGCCTGCATCCGTCAGTACGGCGTGAAAAGAGTGGTGCAGTAGTTGACTCAAGGTGTCGATCCCTGACAGCTGGATTCGTCAAAGAGAAGAAGGATCGTGGTGAAGACGTTGATCTATGCGTCTACCATGAGAACCTGGATCTACTGGAACCTCATAATCTGATACCGTCTGGAGTATGGACAATAGACGGCATGCTTAAGTACGGAGAACACCACAAGCAATGCCCCTACTTCAGCGCACGCAGGATGATGTCCTTCTGCAACGTTATTATCTACTCATACCACTATTTACTCGACCCCAAGATTGCAGAGCGTGTATCAAGAGAGCTCTCGAAGGATTGTATCGTCGTATTCGACGAGGCTCACAACATCGACAACGTATGTATCGAGTCGCTATCTATAGATCTTACGGAAGACTCGTTGAGAAAAGCTGCTCGAGGCGCACAGAACTTGGATAGGAAAATCACAGAGATGAAGTCCACGGATGCAGCCAAATTGCAGAACGAGTACGCCAAGCTCGTACAGGGCCTACGAGAGGCTGATGAGGCGAGAGATGAGGGTGCTTTCATGGCCAATCCGGCGTTACCCGAAGATCTGCTCAAGGAAGCTGTTCCAGGCAACATCCGGCGAGCAGAGCACTTCATATCATTCCTCAAGCGTTTTGTCGAGTACCTGAAGACCAGAATGAAGGTCCTTCATGTCATCTCAGAGACGCCACCATCCTTTTTACAGCATCTTCGCGAGCTCACTTTCATCGAGCGAAAACCGCTTCGGTTCTGCGCCGAGCGACTTACATCGCTGGTGAGGACACTAGAGCTCACGAACATTGACGACTACCAAGCTCTGCAAGAAGTCGCTACATTTGCGACTTTGGTCGCTACATATGAGACTGGCTTTCTTCTCATTCTCGAGCCATACGAGTCTGAGACAGCGACTGTTCCGAATCCGATATTGCACTTCACGTGTCTTGATGCGGCCATCGCCATCAAACCTGTGTTGGACCGCTTCAGCTCAGTCATCATCACATCCGGAACCATCTCTCCCTTAGAGATGTATCCAAAGATGCTGGGCTTCAATACTGTGGTCCAAGAATCATACGCCATGACCCTCGCTCGACGATCGTTTTTGCCAATGGTTGTCACGAGGGGCTCCGATCAAGGCTCCGTATCCTCCTCTTTCCAGATTCGAAATGACCCTTCTGTCGTCCGCAACTACGGCAACCTTCTAATCGAATTCGCGAAACTCACACCAGACGGCATGGTCGTCTTTTTCCCCTCTTACCTCTACATGGAATCCATTGTGTCCATGTGGAAAGGTATGGGCGTACTAGACCAAGTATGGAACAGCAAGCTCATTCTGGTCGAGACCCCTGACAGCCACGAAACATCCCTGGCCCTCGAGTCCTACCGCACAGCCTGCACGAATGGCCGTGGCGCTGTCTTCCTTTGTGTCGCTCGAGGCAAAGTCTCCGAGGGTATCGATTTCGATCACCACTATGGCCGTACTGTGCTGTGCATAGGCGTCCCTTTCCAATACACCGAGTCGCGTATCCTCAAAGCCCGTCTCGAGTTCCTCCGTGAGAACTACCACATCCGTGAGAATGACTTCCTCTCCTTCGACGCTATGCGTCACGCTGCACAATGCCTGGGTCGTGTCCTGCGTGGCAAGGACGACTACGGAATCATGGTGTTAGCAGATCGAAGATTCGGTAAGAAGCGGACCCAGTTGCCGAAATGGATCGGTACGGCGCTGCAGGATTCAGACGCCAACTTGAGTGTGGATCAAGCAGTGGCTACGGCGAAGAAGTTCTTGAAGCAGATGGCGGCGCCCTTCCCGGCGAAGATGCAGGATGGGATCAGTACGTGGAGCTTGGAGGATCTGATGAGGCATAAGGAGAAGCAGAAGGGAGAGGCGGCGAGAGAGAGGAGGCTGAATGGGGAAGAGGATGGGTATGAGAATGGAGATGCGATGATGCGGGAGGCTGAGGGTGATGAGTTTGGTGGTGGGCTTGGGGATGAGGATTTGATGGATCTAGCATAGAAGTAATGGAAGATTTCCAAACCGCATCCGAAAGATGAGTTGGAGTACAGTTGGTCGAAAAGAAATATACGAGACAACGCATTCTGAAGCTCTGCACTGTTCTGATTGAAGTCGTCCCCCAAGTTTAACCAAAGCTCGTTAGTTTCAACGATGCTTCGATGCCAAATGAGTGGGGGCGGGGCACCACAACCTCGGCAATAGCTCAACCACCACCGACCGCACGCCGCAGACAAGACGTCAGCCCATTGGTTTTGCACCACTTACTCTGCACAACTGCCATGGCAGCTCGAGCTCTTGACTGAGCCTCCAGCGTAGTACGAAACAGCAAGCCACGCCTACTTTGCTCCACGTGTCAACCCAGACCCCTCCCCCGACCACCGCCAACATGCTCGAGTTCCGCACCGCCGGCTTCAACGGCTATGCCACGAAATACTCCCCCTTCTTCGACAATCGACTGTCCGTCGCGACCGGCGCCAACTTCGGTCTCGTGGGCAACGGGCGGCTCTTCATCCTCTCCCTGACGCCGCGTGGCATTGTATGCGAAAAGTTCTTCGAAACGCAAGACTGCCTCTTCGACGTAGCGTGGTCGGAAGCGCACGAGAACCAGCTCCTGACAGCGGGTGGGGACGGGAGCGTCAAGCTCTTCGACATTGGGGTGGACCAGTTCCCCGTCGCGCAGTGGAACGAGCACGCGCGGGAGGTGTTCAGCGTGCACTGGAATCTTGTCAGCAAGGATCGCTTCCTGAGCAGTAGCTGGGATGGGAGTGTCAAGATATGGGCGCCCGAGAGGAAGGAGAGTCTGCTGAGTCTGCCGGTGCATAGCTGTGTTTATAGCGCGCAGTTTAGCCCGCATCATCCTGAGGTTATCACGGCTGTTGCGAGGGATAGCCATCTCCGGGTCTTTGATTTGAGGACGCCGCCGGGCGCGAGTAATCATTTGACTATGGCGATTCCGATACATGCGCCGCCGAAGATGCCGGGACCGAAGTTCACGCCGGTGCCAACGCAGCCCACGGAGTGTTTGACGCATGACTGGAATAAGTATAGGGATAGTATTGTTGCAACGGGGAATGTGGATGGGGTGGTGAGGACGTTTGATATCAGAGCGCCAGGAGCTGGTCCTGCGGCGACGATGGTCGGACACGAGTATGCTGTGAGGAAGCTCAGCTGGAGCCCGCACTTGAGCGATGTGTTGCTCAGCGCGAGCTACGATATGAGCTGTAGGGTGTGGACGGATGGAAGTGCCATGGGTGTGGGTGCCAATGCTCAGGGGGCGACTGAGCTAGGCAAGATGGACAGGCATACGGAATTCGCAACTGGTGTGGACTGGTGCCTATTTGGTGCTGAAGGGTGGTGCGCGACGTGTGCATGGGACGAGCGGGTTCTGGTCTGGGACGTGAGGGAGTACATGAAGAGGTGAACATGCTTCGCGTATCTCGTCTATACTGGGTATCATCGCCTTGGCTATCGACAAAAAGGCACATCTAAGACACTCCAACTGGTCTAGCGCCGCTAAGATTCACCACTTGACCAGGTCCAAAACCACCTCGCCCAAGAGCACCGCCCGTCTTCATCTCCAACTTCCAGCCGGGAACTTCGTCACTGCTTCGAGACGATATGATCTTCCAGATCGAGGGGAAGCCACCTGCCACTGCCCCCTTCTGCCGGGCACCCTGGATAGCCAATTTCTGCGACTTATGGGCCAGGAAGCCGTTGACCAAGTCCTGGTGGATCAGACTCGTCATTCTGGAAATGACTTCGGTCATGTCGAACATGTCCGCCGAATCGTCAAGCGACAAATCTGTTCCCTCTGCGCCCTCGAAGTCGGGATCCACGTATGTGTTGCTCGACCCGTTTCCACCAGTCGTCTGTAGCAGATACGATCTCTCCTGCCACCTCCATGCGGCCAGTAGCATATTGAGGTCCAGAGTCGGCGCCTTCCTGTTCTCTGGCGCACCGGGGTCGCCACAAATCAAGAAGCACTTCCTGACCATTGACCTCCATACAAAAACCTCACACCGATTCCGGATCTGCAGATCGATCCTGTACCTCGCGAAAAAGCCATAATGCGGGCTCTCCGGTCCAAGTAACCTCCTGAACCCCACCAGATCTCCCCTCCTGATCGCCAAGCACACCGGCTCGAATCTCTCCTGCAACCCCTCACACCGATCCAGAATTTCCCTCCTCGGGAACCTCCCGCACACCAAATTCGCCGCGACCAGGTAGATCGCAATCAACCTACTCTGCCTCCCGCACCTAGCATGACATTCATCCCACGCCCCCTGCAGCGCCTTCTGCGCTCTATAAAAGTGCCCATTCGCCCAACTCCACCGTCCCAAATAATACAAATACGTGACCCTCTCCGCCTTGCCGAACGCCCGCAACGGCGGGCTCTGATTGTAAATATTCTCAAAGATCTGCGCCGCGCCCCGGATCTTCCGGCACTGGAACAGGATCTTCAGACACAGGTTCGCGATCGTGTAGATCCCCCTCTTCTTCCCCTCTGGCTGGCCCGCGGCGTCGAGACCGGAGGCCGAGGATCCGCTGCGGTCGTTCAGGCATGTCACGAAGGCTTGGCGGAGCGTGTTGGCTGCGCGCTCGGGGAGGGTCTCGCGGGCGCTGCCGTCGTCGGAGGACGTGGAGCGGAGGTGTGCGATTAGGTGCGGTTGTTTGTCGAGGCCGATGGCGAGGCGGGAGAGCATGCGGGAGTAGGAGATGACGGTGGGGAGGAGTAGGACGCCCGAGGTCGAGTGCGTGAGGGCTGAGTTGGCTTTTCTGGGATGATGGTTAGGAGATGGGACGGGACAGTGGTTGGTGGAGGGGAAGATACTGGAGTAGTTCGCTCAGCAGCTCGTAGGTCGTTAATAGATTGCTCACATCTACGTCGCGGAGGAAAATGAAGTACTGTGCCATGAACTTGTTGAAGGCTGTCCAGGTCGGCGCGTACCCCTCTGGGTCTGTGAGGACCGAGTTCAGCTTGTCGAGACAGGTGCTTTCCAGGCGTTGCGCGGAGGTGCCATCTTGTGAATTGAAGCTGGAGCGCACTTCGGAGCGTAGAGTCTCGTAGATGGGCGCATAGGGTGGCTCAATTACGAGGTATGAACATAGCTTTTGCGCGTCTCGGCTCGAGAGAATGTTGCTGATTTCCGTGAGGAATTGTGTGACGGTCGGTGTGAGCATGGTCACGTAAGTATAGTATGATATTCCAGCTGGATCGCTATAGTGCCATGTCGGTCTTCAAGCAGTCGTCAAGAAACTATGAGTAGTCTGAGGAAGCGGAAATGTTTGAAGCTGGACTCGACTCGAGTCGTGAATCTCGAGAATGTTGTCACTGCGGCTCTGCGGCATGTGGGGTGAACGGCTGGTCCATGCACTGGCGACAACGAGGTCATTCGTCGGACTGGACACATCTTTGCATCCCTTATCTTCACTAACTTGTATGCTCATGCATGATTGCGAATCAGTTCCATGCTTGATCAATTGAGACATCCAAGTTGTCAAAGACCGCAGCAAGCCATCACTTGCCCAGGACCTTACTGTCCGACCTGCTCACCTCCTCCCCAAGATGCACATCCCTCAGCTTCGCGTTCCAGTACACCAACGTCTCGTCCACTTCCGCAGGATGCTCACCCTTTCCACCGCCCACGACGCTATCCCTCAACGCAACCTGGCCCTGAGTATTCTCATTACATTCCAACCACGTAATGACAGCATTATAAGCACTGTCTAAAGCCCCTGAGATCCACGCATGGTGCGCACTGACTGCCTCACCACAGATCATGACCTTGCCGCCACACAGCGGCTTAGTGAACTGCTCATACATGTTGCTGAACTGTCCGGGGCCGAAGAGGGCGAAGCCGCCTGTAGCATGCGGGTCGTGCGACCAAGCGAACGCGTGATGGGTCTGGTAGGTCGTGTTGAGGGTTGACATGAGGTTTTCTGCGCCCGGAACGCTCGCCCACAGCTTTGCTAGGTTGGCGAATATGAGCTGAATCAGTGGATCGGACTTGTCTTGCTTTTCGACGTTCTGGTCTGAGACTAGGGAGGCCATGCGGGTTGCGTCTTGAGCCCAGGAGTAGGAGACGATGATGGTGTGGGCTATGTCGTCGCCGTCGTCCCAGGAAGGGTAGACGACGTTGCTGACTGGTAGGTCGGTGGAGGAAACACCGCCGAATGTGTAGTTGGGGTATATAGGATCATGGAGTGGGGGCTCAGGCATGATGGCTTTCCACCAGGGCTGGCTGAACTTGATGGCTACCTTTGTAGCGCGGTCATAGCTCAGGGCACGGATGCCCATGAGTTGGTTCTGGTTCAGATCCAAGCCGGATAGATCCATACGCTGGAGTGCGCCGAAGGTGGTGGTGTTGAAGACGGCGTCATATGAGTCGGTAGATGACGTGCCACTCTGAGTGTTAAGAGAAGTCACGTCGACTTTTCCACCGTTCCTGCTCATGTTGGTGACAGAGGTGTTGAGGGTGACTCCAGCCCCCTGCTTAGTTGCCACCTTGTACATTGCGTCAGTCAACTTGGACATGCCACCTTCGACTCTGTACCAGTCCGCATTGGTGATTGCAGCGGCCTTGAAATCGTAATAATCGCAGATTGTTTCCATAAAGGCTTGATCGAAGAGTCCGGTAGAGCTGTTGTACATTAGCCAATCGAAGCGGCCATAAATGATAGGCTCAACATACGTGTCGAGCGTTTCTGCCAACTCAATGTCATTGAAAGCCCACCCTTTGGATGTGAGGAAGCCCCTTGTCGAGTAATTGTCAGGTCTGTCGGTGCTCTGCATGTAGGCTTCAAAGGCAGCGTCAAAGTCTGTAGTCGGCTGCAGTGTCGTCGGGTCAACAAAGTTGTTCATAGGCAGGATACCTTCCCCGGGCTTAAACATAAAGTCCTCGAAGCGCTGGTTGTCTGGTGCACTGGGTTGGTAGAAGTACATCGTCGGTTCGCAGTGAGCATTATAGATGTACTCCACGAGCTTGACTTGATCTTCAGGCTTCAGACCCTGCTTTGGATCATTCAGATAATCGACCATGTTGAAAGTGCTGTACGCTGTTAGCAAAATAGATGCCTGGTTTCAAACATAGCACCTCGCCTCTGCATTGTCTGGATTTTCGGAATCCTCATGGCGCCGACGTCGTAGTAGTTGTGAGGACATGGGTCACCAGATTGGAAGGGATAGGAATAGCAACGACCACCGTGACGATCAGATGCCTCAAGAATGGTGACGTTGGTGAAGCCCGCAATATGCAGCTTGATGGCAACTGCCAATCCCGCGGCACCAGCGCCAACGATGCATACGCGGACATTGTTGATTTCGTTAGATGGTTCGGAACCCTGAAAATTCGGCCTGTCTTCAAGGGGCTTTTGTGGCAGCTTGGAGACATTTACATTGTTTGGAAGACTGTTGTACTTCTCACGCAGGTGCGAATTGAGGACGTAGCGAGCATAAGCAGCTCGGAAGCTCGGAACGTCAGACATATTTGATAGGAATAGTAGATCTCAGGAAATAGAAAAGAAATAGAGGGTGAGACCAAACTTTATAGACCAGCAAGTCGCCAGAGTGTGACGAATCAGGATCAGCATGTAGTCGGCAGGAACAGCGATGTGAGAAGCTGGCACCTACCTGCAGCAAGCAACAGGGTGCATTGCAGCTGATGGCTATTGCCAATAGATCCATGTTGTCTCAAGACGATTGTCCAAAGCAGGCGACAGTAACCGTGATGGCTGACAATTGGAATTCTCGTCACAGTGCGGTGAGACCGTGGCTAGCTGATATGCACGTCTAGACCCCTTGCATGTGCATTCGTGACAACCTTGCCCTCCTCGGGCAGGAAGAGCTTCACACACCCAGTAAGCGTGTCTTTACGTGTACAGAAGTAGTGAAGGAGAGAACAAGTTCGCTAGTCGGACCTTGTAACGTCGTTCTGGGGATCGGATCGATCCGTTCCAGCGAACCTCCGAACCCACAGTACTTCTTGTGACAGCCCATGTGCAAGGATGACGACGAAGGATGTGGCTGGAACACAGCAAGACGGCGTAACTAAAGAGCATGAATTGGCTCATGAATTCATTCGAGCTCATCTACAACCGGGTATCACAACCATCCACTTTCCTCCTCGTACTTCGTACAAACCATCCTGGGCCGTCCTGGGTACTGGCTCCCTTCTCCAATAAAGAATCCTCCCATGGCTCATACTCGTATAGCCCATACTGTACAATCCCACTCTAACGCCCCATTTAAGAATGCTATGCATTCAGCGATCTCGAAACTCAATTCTTCACATCCTGCACCTTTCTATCCCTGATCGCCATCTGTTGTTCCTTGGGTTCGCCGTCCAACGTCCCGTTCTTCTGCTGATCCAAGACCTCTTTGGCCAATCCGTCAGCAACGGCCTGCAGATCGTCTATTTTCTTCTCCCCTTGATCCAAATAACCTTCCAGCATCTGTTTGAGCACATTCGCTCTAACCGGCTTGGCGAGATAGTTGTTCATCCCAGCTTCCAGACACTTTTCTCTGTCGCCACGAATAGCAGACGCCGTCATAGCGATGACCAGTAAGTTGCTAACTCTGGCATCCTTGTGTTGGCGTATCTTTCGAGTGGCATTGTAGCCATCCAGTACAGGCATTTGGCAGTCCATGAGCACCAGGTGGAATGGATCGTCTCTCTCGGCCGCCGCAGCCAGCGCGTCCACTGCTTGTTGTCCATCGCCGTATGCATGACATTTGAAGCCGAGTTTCTGCACGAAGCTGATGGCAATCTTCTGGTTGATAGGGTTGTCTTCGGCGATGCACACCTTGAGCTTGTTGCGCGGTACAGATGCTAGATAATTGTGCGCTTTTTCGTCGGGACGTTGTTCTTCGTTCGTGGCAACGCGATAGATAGACATTGGATCGGCTGACTTGGTCGCATGGCCGTGACCTTGATGCGCGGATGGGTCGCCTGCTTTTTGAAAAGGTATGGTAAAGGTTACAGTTGTGCCGACCCCATGTGTTGAGGTGAGGTCAATACTGCCTTTCATGGTCTCGACGATGGCTTTACAGATCGAAAGGCCCAAACCGGTACCGCCGTAGGAGCGCGCGGTCGAGGAGTCCGCCTGCGAGAACGGAAGGAATAGCTTCTTGCGCTGTTCTTCAGTGATACCAATACCAGTATCCGTGACTGAGCAAGTAACAAGGACCTGATTCTCTTCCTCGCGGTCAATGTTGGCCCGAACGGTGACAACGCCTTTGGCAGTGAACTTGTAAGCGTTTGACAATAAGTTCATGAAGACCTGATGCAGGCGGACGGGGTCGCCCATGACGAGCATTTCCGCGTCCATATTCAATTCCTCGATTGTTTCCAGGCCTCGCTCTTGGTTCGTGTATGACAAAGCGCGCACGACTTCGGATATTGTCTCTTTTAGCGACAATTGGACATTGAACATTTGCATCTTTCCGGCCTCGAGTTTCGAATAGTCCAGGATGTCATTGATGACGGACAAGAGGGTGTCGGCGCACACCCGTATCGAGTCTGCGTAGCCCTCTTGCTCCTTGCTGAGTTCACTTTGTTTGAGGAGCTCCGACATACCGATGACCCCGTTCAGAGGTGTTCGCAGCTCATGAGATACGTTGGCAAGGAACATGGACTTGGCTTTTGCTGCTTCTTCTTTAAGTCGAACGTTTTCCATAGCTTGCGCTTCTGCTGCCTTTGCCTTCCGCTCAGCTTCTCGGGCTTGCTCAAGAGCCGACTTCTGGATCTGCAGCATAGCAGCATTGCTGGCATTCGCCTTTTCAAGTCGCTTGAACAACAAGGCATTTGCAATGGAGATGGAAACCTGGTTGACCAGCAATCGCAGAACCGCTGTGTTCCGCTCCGTGAATGACCGTGCTGGCCCTTCGATGTAGATAGATCCGAGTAGGGTTTTGTCACCATGCAAGATCGGAATGCAAATGACTGCGCGGCCTTCAGGGTTCTGCTCGCGATATTCTTTTGTTGACGCGAACCTTTCATCAGACAGGACATTCGGGATGAACAGGCTCTCTCTGAATCGCAAGCAGTATAGCGACACGGACCGTGCAATGACATCTTTCACTTCTTCGAGAGGTTGTCCAGAGGCGTCCTCGATGAGACCTTCTGGACCACGAACAGCCGCGAGCCTCCATGCGTCATCCTCATCTCGGACCACGACTCCACCCATCTCAGCTCCTGTAGCATCAACGATGATATTTGTGAGACTTGCAAGGAGTTTGTCAACATTGAGCTCAGAGGATAGTAGCTGTGAAGACTCCAAAATCGTTGCCAAGTCAATCATATCCAGACCTACAGCTGAAAGACCAGTATGATCCTTGGACTTGGCGTCTCTTTCAATACCCGTCGTATTTGCTGTGGGGGGCGACAGCCAAGACCTCGTTCTGTCATCCGAGGTCTGGGAGAGGAGTTCCTCGTCATGCCTAGCAAGCTTGAAGTGGTTATTGCCCGTGTTCGTCTCAATCGTTTGAGTGCCTTGGTCAACCTGTAAGCCAGTATGGGTTCTGTGAATGGTGAATGCGTGCTTTTCAGTGATCTGCTGAATCTTGCCCGTAGCCCCGATGCGACGATAGGCTGAGACAGCATCATCGATTAAGCTCCTGGCCGGTCTTGTTGAGCCACCTCGGATCAGGAATTCCGCATACAATTCGTTTGCTAGAGCTTCATCCATGACGATTCCGTGGAGCACAGTGTGATTTACAGCAGCCTCGTATGAAGAGATCGCAGTGTCAAATCGGCCTTCCATTTCGGCAAGTTCGGCATCGATTATGAGTAAATAGGCTGCAAAGTTGGCGTCGTTGACCAAGCTGACTGATTTGATCTTCTTATGGATGGCGTGGACCTGGTCAAGATCGGTTTTGCGGTCGGGGCTCTCCGGCTCAGCGCGGAGCTTTTCAATAAGAGATAAGGCGAGAAAGAATTGAGCAAAGTAATAATATCGCATGCAGAAGAGAGCAGTGACGGGCTCAGATAGAGCTTGACCAAGCTCAAGGGCTTCTTTGTGGAAACCAAAGCGGTACAGCGCCGCTAGGCGATAGCAGTCATATATCGTCAAAGGTCGTGAGGGAGCCGAGGCAGTCTTCCGAACATAATCATGATACATGATTGTCGTGTGACCTTCGTCGTCGTCCAGAATATGCGCAGGATCTTGGAAATAAGTCTTCCCTTGAAGGGCACGGACGTATTGCTGAACTCCGGTCAGTAGCGAACCGCCTCTGAGATCACTCTGCCAGTCCGGAACCTGTTCGTTGACATCTTCAATATAGCCTTCAATTTCACTGAGCTCGAAGCTCGCCCAAAGTCGGTAGGCTGCAGTCACGCCAAGGTTGAGAGTCTGTAGGATCTTGTCACCGGCTGAAATTGTAGCATCCAGACCTTGCGCAAGAACTTCGAGCTGTGAATCCATCGAAGATTCAAGATGACCAAGAAACAAGGAGTGCAGTGTCCAGCCGCGGCCATTCGTGTAGGCTTCCTGCTTGAAAGCATTCATGATCTTCTTGGCGATGTTTCCCATTTCGATACCGAATTCGATCATGTCAAAGCGGCCTACAGCTATGGAGCCGATATGCACGTAGCCGAGCGCGAGTTGAGGAAACACGCCTTCGTGAAGATAGAGATCGATTATTTTCAGACTCATTTGGAAGAATAGGAGCGGATCAGACCTGGTTAATGTTAGTCTAGAACATGAGTCTGTCATGAGGACTTATTCACCAAAATGCAGCGGATAGCAATTCGACCATGATTGCCCCCGTAGTAACGAGCTTTGCGTTGACATTCGAATTAGCCAAGTCTGGCTCAGTCGTCTTCAATAGTGGTGCCAACCGTCTGAACTCGGCATCGCATTCGTCCCAAGTCATGGGCTCTGTCTCATGCCCTAGATCTAGAAGAGCCTGCTTCATCGATTCGAAAGCCTTGATACTGTTGCCCTGCTGCGCATACATGCGAGACTGAATGACGAACGCAGCTGAACGATCAGCGGGGTCTTTTGCATGGTCGAAAATCTCATTGACAATGATCGTAGCCGAGTCGAAATCGCGGAGAAACCAGTATGATCCTGCTGTTTGCGTCATAAGAGTGAGCACTTCATCATAGGTCGCATCGGCTTGCTTGTCGTCGACATTCCAGACATCCTTGGCCAGCAAAGCCAGGGCATGCTTGAGGAAGTATAACGAGATTTGCCTGGCACCCTGCTCTCTCGCTGTCTCGGCCGCCTCGTACAAGAGCTGACGGAAAGGTTTGTAGCTCTGTGCACGTGCGCGTATGACCTCGACAGCACTGCAGATATGGCGGCTTTGATCAAACAATATTTGAGTGGGCCGACTTGGATGCCACGGGTCGTGTTTCAACATCGCGCAGGCAAGCACGTAATGCATCTCGTTTTTGTCGAAAGGTGCCCGGAGGTTTTCGACTGCGCCCATATAACGATCGTGACTGAATCGGAATTTGTCCTCGTCATCCGTGGCCATTATTGCATACGAAGCTAACGCCGACGATAGACCTGAAATTGGGTCATCTGCTCGCGTTGGTAAGAACTCCATTGGCGATGCTTTTGAGCAGTCGCAGACAATGACTCGGTTGATGAGCTGGAAGCTGAATGAGGTACCGACGAGACTTGCCCAACACAGGAGAGTCTTCGCGTCTTGTGGCAACTCTGCCAGTCGTCGGTAGATGTATTCATCCGGGGCCATAGTATTGCTTTCTGCATCGGTGAATTGTGTGAAGACGGCGTCAAGATCAAATTCCCATTGCGAGCTTCGCCATGAATAGTAGACGCACTTCTTTCGATAGCATTGATCTAAAATCTCTCGCACAAGGAAAGGGACGCCGTCAGTCTTCTGCTGGATGACTGCGACAAGTGGCAGAACGTATTGATGTGATCGATGCAAGGTCCGCTCCACATACTCGGAGGTCTCCTCTTCCGTAAATGGTTCAAGTTCGATGTTCGTCGCGGTAGACAACAGCGATCGTGTCTTCGCAGGCAAATTGTCCTCGGATCGGAAGGTAAGAATCATTACGATTGGTATTCCTGCGGTGACAACAGACTGTATGAGATCCAAGCTCTCACCATCGGCGAATTGTAAGTCATCTAGGCAGAGGCACATGAACTTGTGCATTACCAGAAGGCGCAAGAAGTCCAGGAAAGTGTTGATGAACCTCCGATCGCGGATGACGCCGCCAGCATGTAGCCAGTCAGCCGCGGTATTGCCTTTGTCCCCACACTTCGTTGAGCCTTCGTGCATTACTGCCTTGGTGTCGACATCAGAGAGCTTTGCATGGTGCAAATCCGTGGACATGAGCCACGGTGGTAATTCAAGTGCAGTATGTAACGATGCCCACACCGGTTGAACTAGCGTCCGGACTTGTTGGTGGAGTTCTGTAGTGACATCGTTCTCCGAAAATATCTGGCGGAACAGAGATGACATGATCCTGAATGCAGGCTCGAAGGGTACCTTCTTGACTTGATCGAACTTGGCCGACGCATAGTAGCCATGTTCGCGAGCTTGAGTCTGCACGATGCCCACTATTGATGACTTGCCGAGGCCAGCGCTGCCGCGAACGCTGATAACTTCGCAGCGTCCGGATTTGCGAAGTCTTTGGGCGGTCCGAAGTAAGTTATCTTTTGACGGGGCGTTGCTTTGACCGGCAGCAGATCCAGAGGTCGCAGCATCCACACTAGGATTCGACAATCTGCTGTCTAGCGACATCTTAGGTTCTAGATCATTGATGGCCGACTCTGAAAATCCTTGACTTGACGCAGTTTGCTGCTTGAGTGCATCTGGTGCGTTAGCTTCGCATATGGATGGTAAGCGGCTGTCCCCCCGTTCGCGAGAAGCCGAGCTCGCACTGTCAGATCCAATGTGGTCTGTGGAGTATTCGAGTCGCTCGCTGGAGTATATGGAGGACGTGCGTAGCGCGTGTACGCCCTGCTTGTTAATAGCAGAGCGATGAGTTGCTTTCAACGCAGCCCTCTCCATGACTCGTCTTATAGCGTCTAACTGCTTTTGCCGACCAACTAGTCCTGGCGGGTGATTAAATGCACTAGAGACGTCTTTTGCGCCAGGCTTAAAATTTTCCAGCTTCTCACTCGAACCTTCTTCAAGGAGGGCATTAATTCCCATCAGATCATGACGTAGGCCGGCAGCAGATTGGTAGCGGTCAGACATGCTCTTCTGCGTCAACTTCTGAATGATTCGCGACAATCCAGCAGGCACATCAGGTCTCTTTGAGTCGATATGCGGTATCCTCTTGCTCAAGACGTTTTGCATAATGTCCAAAGGTCCGTTTCCAGCAAAAGCTGGCTCATCGGCAAGCATGATCCAGAAAAGGATTCCCAGACTATAAAGATCCGTACGAGTATCTGGCTCAGCTGGCATGCGACCAGTCTGTTCTGGGGCTATGAATTGCAGCTTATGTTCGACGCCAAGTTGAGCCGTGAGGGTGCTCCACCCTGCGGACGTAAGACCATTCTCGAATGACCTTGCGCCGGAGCCGAAGTTGATAAGTCGCACAACACCTGTCTCCTTATTATAGTGAAAGGCATCTCCGCGCAAATCGCCATGAACCATCTCGTTACCATGATGTAGTCGCTCGATACATCTTGTTGCACCGATCGCGAAAGCCATAAAGGAACGGAGTGGAGTCTTGTGATGGCTTGGCCGTCGCGGATAACGAGACCATTGTGTTTCTTCTTGAGTGTCAGAAGAGTTCGCTCTGTAGAAGCTGGGACCAAGTTCGACCTGTCATTCTGCTATTAGTGCTCGGACCTGTCACTCTGTAAGCATAGCGTACCATATCCACAAGATAATTTCGACCTGGACTCTCGGAGATCATAACGACAAGCTTAGTGTCATTAGATTGCCGAGGGGGCAACCGGAAGAAGTCGATAGCGTTTATGAAGATGCCCTGGTCCTTCCCATCTTCTGCGACTAGCTTCTGCGCCAACTTGAATTCCCTTTCGAGGCGAAGACCATGTTGCGATATCCTTGCCACGACGGGTGTCTTCTCTGTTTTCTCCGTCTGTTCATGGTCCGACAAGTATTCCGTGCTCTTTCTTGATGTGGACGAACTTCTCGTGCCATTTGATGTAGACTTGGGAGGTAGTTTGTATCCCCAGACGTGCCAGTTATCGTAGGACTAATGAATAGTTAGTGGACTAAGCGGTGCCCAGATGTATTTCGACGCACCGAATGGAACGGTGGCACAGATGCATCCCATTCATAGCCTGGCGCTTCCTGCTGGAGACGGGCGAAGAGTCTTGAGGCGATGATTTCGTTGTCATGCTCTGCCCTCGTTTTGGGATCCATTATGAAGGATCCTTGTCAGATCGATAGAATTTTGGGGATCTAGCCAAGTATCACCGCATTGTCGATCGATTATCCTCTAATCGTGGTCGGGTTTGAATCGCATGGTCCAGCGTATGCGAGTGATCCGCGGGTCGCAGCTCTCAGCGGTGCAAGGTTCAAAAGATGGACACCTTGGGAGTCGGCATGGAGTGGTGGTGATTTGACCACGCAGATCTCCCGAGCAGATGCTAGATTGCTGCGGATGGACAATTCGAGGGCTTCACAACCAAAGAGCTCGAGAGATGCGCTAGTGGATTCTACGTTCCTAGCAAGGAGGGCCGGGCTTGTGTCCGATGAGTCGCTGGATCGTTGATGCACGCTGCAGCTGGTTCGCAGATGACGCTACGTCAGCGAGTCAGGGCTAACAACCATGGACAATACATCAGCAGGTCACGAGGCAAAGGCACTTCATGAATGGTACACGGCTGCAACATTTGCAACAGATGTCTACATTCTAAGAACGCTTGCTATTGTATTTCGGATCGCGCTGGTCCCATGGGAAATGCGTTTCCCGTGAAAGGCTTCACTCGTCAACTTTGTCGCATTAATTTTGCACAAGTGAAACAAGTGCGAAGTCCACCATTGGGAAAGTCTAACCATTCCTCCCACGCGTTTCCTTGGCTGTGAACAAGTCGAAGGATCCTCCATCTCATGCACCTCTAACGGCCAACGTCTCTGAGATCGGATCTCTTGGTGTCTCTGAGCTAAGAAGGTGCCGCAACGTGTGGTTGTTTGCCGGACGAAGCTTGCATTCTATCAAGATCAAGATCGACATTCGCAGATCAAAGCCCGATTTTGAGGGCTTGGGCGGTGTGGCTGCTGTATCTATACTCGTACTGTGGAGGTTCATTGATGATATCCGCTATGTAGGATCTATGAAGCGTCACCTCCGCTCGGCTCCGCAGCGGTGTCAAGCTATGCAAGGCAGCGGCTACAAAACGTATCGAAACGAATAGTTCTCCCTATCCGTCAAATTTCCCCACCTTTCGGCCTCAGTCATGCGAGTCGGAGCTCCATTCTTGTCCCTCCTCTTGTTCTCAAAGTGGTAGTAGAGGCCAAGAAGACCGGTGAGTACCGCGCCGACTGACAGTGTCGTGAGAACTGTGAGACGAGCAGGCTGGTACAGTGGTGCATCTCTGGCCTGGAATGTCTGCGGACCAATCGTGCTGGCAATCCCGAATGCTGCTGTGGCAAGTCCCATGGCTACCGGGCGCTTGGTGTGGCCAGCTATGTTGGCTGCCGTCCACTGGTAGATGTGAGGGAGTGTCGCGGTGCAAGTATTGACCAAGTAAATGCCTGCCAATATGCCAGACTTGCGACTTCTTGGCATGAACGACATCAGCCCGGCACCAAGAATGGCGGGTATCGTCAATGCAATGATCCATGCCCAGCGATGACCTGTCTTCCTTACCCCGATACCACTAACAACGGCAGAGAAGATGGAGATTATCCCGCTCATCGAGTTGAGCAGTGCCGACAGCCTGGGTGTGTAACCGAAGTTGTTCAGCAAGGTAGTCGAGTACGAGCTGATGACCCCGCTGGTCGTGCAGATCTGGAATAAGCGTCAGGGGAGTGTCGAATGATGCAAGTGGGAGAGCTTACCAAGATAGTGATCACAACGAGCCACCAGATTTGAATGTCGGCCAGCAGCTCTCGTACTTGTGACCATTTAAAGTGCCTGTTGACTACCCCAGTCTGATTCTCCGCAACATGATTAAGCAGAGCGACCTTCTCAGTGTTGGAGAGGAACCTCGCTTTGATTGGGTTCTCAGCTAGGAAGAAAAAGGTGAAGATGCCGAGGAGGATCGTGATAGACCCCATGGTGACAAACATGATACGCCAGCCAGCGAAAGAAGGGTTGGCGACGTGCTGAAAGCCAAAGGACTGAAGCCCACCAACAATCTGTCCGGTCCCCAGACCAGCATACCAGAAGCAGAAGCGGGGTGCTTGCTCGGACCTGGTGTACCACTGACTGACCAGAAGTAACAAGCATGGCGCAACCGCAGCTTCGAAGATGCCGACCAAGACTCTGGTAGCCAGCAGACTGTGGTAGCTATTGGATGCAGCTACCGCAGCAGTCGCAGCACCCCAAAGAATAACATTGACGCCCATCTACAGTCCTGTCAGAATGTCTTTAGATCAGAGAGGATGCCGTAGCCTTACCCATTTCGCAGCAGAGACTTTGTTCAGCACGAAGCCTGCACAACTGCGTCAGTTCTCCAGCGCTACAAGGCACACAAATACACACCTGTCGGTAGCTCGGCGACTGTCAAGGCAACGTAGAAGAATGTATTGGCATTACTGAAGTCGTTGCCAATCAAGTGCAAATCACGGTGTATGCCCATGACTGCAGCGTACTTGAGTGCAAAGTCAGTGGAGAGCATATTCATCTCTCGATGAATTCACTAACGTTCAAAATAGCTTTGTCCAGCCAGCACATTGTGTAGCAAAGCCACATGAAAGGTATCAGCCTATAGTCAACCCGACGTCGCAAACTTGCTAAGTCGACGGCCGATACCTGAGTGGTGGGAACCCGAACACTTGACAGGAACTCATATGCCTGATCGGTATCAGCAGACACAGAGACCTGCTGAAGAACCTCGCTCAGGGCCGACCAGGATGGACCGGCGCCCACACTGATCTCCTTGTCGGTTCGGGAGGATCGCTTGGAGTTCATGTTGGATTGATTTTGTAATGTCAGAAGCTTGAGTGGAAGAGAAGTGGATGTGAAAAGTAAATGCTGCGAAACGGAAGGGAGATTGGGATGGAAATCTAATACTGCCCTCGTTTGACCCACGCTCGTCTTTCTGGACCATAGAAATTAGCAAAGAGGTAATGTGCAACACTCTATGCAGCTTTCCGCCAGTATGCAGTCCGCTGCAGTGACTGCTGGAATTCGCAGGTATCATTGACGTCGCACAAATTGGCAGATCAAGAGGCAAATAAGAGCACAGGGAGAGAAATCTTTTGCCTGTGAAGCGAACTCAAGACTTGAGCGGCTAGGCTAACGACGGAACACTTGTCAAAGATGGTCAAGTGTATTCTCCGGTCGCGTGAACGGTGAGGATTTGACAGGTCTGTCGCACGAACGCACGAACACAAGCAGCTGTACGCGGAGCTGAACTCTTGCTGCTGTTTGAGTGGTTGGTTACTGCAGGTGATCGGCGCAAAATCCATAGCGAAGTGCACAGATATCCATCAGGTGCAGTCGTGTGAGCCTATATACCCTGCAGCCTTGGGCGGAACATTCGTGACGAAGTGATGGCTTGCAGAAGGAAGACATTCCCTGGGATGTGAAGCAATAACGCACCAAGGGAATGTGAAGTTGAAGTGGTGAGGTGGAGCAAGACGGTCACCGCTGCCGATCAACACCTGCTTGGGACGATCGAGCAGGAGCCCCACATGGACTGACTCGCGCCCAAGCGCGCTTCGTCAGGTCCATGTTTCTTCATCTCGATGCCATCCTTCTTTTTCACTCTAGCTCAGATCTCCCAAAAAACCTCTGATATCCTCCACTGATTGTCTGGGTCTCATGATAGCCGGCGCCAGTGCCCCTTTTGCGCTGATGAAAAGCCCGCAACGTCCGCTCTGCAACTGCAACTCACGATGTCAAACCTGAAAAGCCCATTCGTCTCCTTCTCATGTCGCCTCCGATATCATTTCGTGCTCAATGTAGACGTGATTTTCGTATAGCTCCCCATATCTCTGACGTGCTCTCGTCAATCAAGTATACGATGGAGTTTGTGTACCCTTCGCTATCAGGTCTGAAGGATGACTCTCCAGCACGCTGGGTAATGCTGCTGCTTCACGACCGAGATGTCACTAGATCAAGAAGGTTTGTTCTCCCGTTTCAGCGCTGCTATCAAGCATTTTGATCGTAGGGAGTCGACGGGCGATCAGCAAGCAGATGTTCAGAACAGAGCAGCCCAGAAGTAGCAAAGCAGTTGCTGTTCAAATGCACATGCTTGACCACGAACACATCTTAGTCAACTATGTAGACGGAAAGATGTCATGTCGGTTCAGGAGGCTTGACTTGACATGTGAAAGGTGACAACGCACATCCCATAGTCACCCTTTTCTTCACTTATCTAATCTTCACCTATCAAACCACTCCTCACATACCACCAAAATGACCTGGATCATCAACGACTCTGCTGCGCTGCTTGCGCAGTCCAAATACGACAAAATCATCGCTTGCGCATTAGCGACATCGTTGCTAATGTTGATCACAGTAACCCTCCGAGCCTACGTTCGTCTCAAAATTGTGAAAAGCATGGGTGCCGACGACTGGTGCATCCTCATCTCTGCGGTGACTAAACCTTCCTCTACCCGTATGTAGAGTGCTTACATGGTACCAGATTGCATCTCTCGGTTACGCCGTCGGAGGGGTGGTACAGACTCGCTACGGTTTGGGGTTGCCCCCCGCGCTGTATCCTCTGGAGAACCAGCTCATGAGCCTCAAAGTGAGCTGTAGAGATTGCGATCTGATACACGGACTGACATGAGATACAGCTGAACTACGCCTTCCGCTTTCTGTATTGCATCGCAGTCAGCTTCTTCAAGTTTGCTCTCTGCTTCTCCTATCTGCGAATCACGAACCGCAGTTTGTCGATGCGCACCTATCGCAAGATCATCCTCGGCACCATGGCATTCACCTTCCTGTTCATGGTCTACTACTGCGCCATCGTCATCTTCGCTTGCACACCAATCTACAAGTACTGGCACCGTCAGATTGCTGGCAAATGTCTCCCATTCCCAGTGGTCTACATCAGTCCGGCGATCATCACTATCATCGTTGACGTGGTTCTGTTCGTCTTACCTATCCCTCTGGTGCTTCCGCTGCGCATGAATCGTCGCCGCAAGATTGGTCTGATCATGACCTTCTTCCTTGGCTTCATCACCACACTGTGCTCAGTGCTACGCCTCAGAGGTACGGTTCACGTTCCGCAGACAGGTGATCCACAGTATCTGATTAGATGGGCCATTGCGGAGGCGAACATTGGGGTATGTCACGCTGCTCCTATACATGATGCTTTACTAACACCCAAGACAGATCGTGACAACCTCTCTCCCGACGCTCGCACCACTCCTCAAGTCCTCCCTCTTCCGCATAGCTCAAGGCACCTCCTCACACAGCTCCCGCAACCGCCCCATCCGCGCCGCTCTGGCCGAGAGGATCCCTGTCTTTATCAAGAAGCCTGCCTCTGTTGTCATATCCACCGTCAAGCGCACAAGTGCCAACATCGAGCTCCCAAGCAGCGACGAATGGGCCCTCCGCAGCAACGGTACCCGAACGTCCCGCAAGTCTACCTCCGGCAGCGAAAGCGATAAGACCCATTCCAAAGACTTTGAAGGCATCCCAATGCCCTTCATCACTAAGACGACCGAGTTTGAGATCACCAATCGTCCAATGTCGGAGGATCTGGAGTCGTTCAGGATCGATGTGATTGAGCGTCTGCGCACTATGTGATTACTTCACAAGATCGCTGCATCGTCTAGCACTGCATCACTGCATATGACTGCATACACAACATCTTCGTCACTTGAATACTTGAAGATATTTGAGAGGGACACATGATGGATTTACAAACAGTTACAAAAGTTCTACAACATCTGAAGAGAAACATAGCGGCCATTTAATGAGCTTGAATGAAATACATCACAGACGATCCTTTACTCATATGTGAAGTACTGACCTGTTACAAGTGATGATACATATGGCATTTGCTCTATGAGTACAGTCTATGGCATGTGCAAGTATTTTTGGGTATCTTCATTCCTCGTGTGTAATTCTCAGCAGGCTGTGCTGGCCCTTTCTTCTTCTGCCACCTCATTCCATCTCCTCGTCCGGCATTTCGTCCTTCGGCTCCCGTGGCTCCTGAGCTTCATGAAATTGTATGGCATCATCAATGTAGCTGAGAATAGCGCCGACGCTGTCTTCGTCTTGCGCATCCAGCTTGAGGAACGATACCAACGAGAAATCGTCGATCAGTTGGCCAACAGCACGATTGAGTCTCTGGAACGAAGTACCAGACATCACATTCTTCGGATCCTTGACTTCATCTTCCTCATCGTCTTCGGCATAGACAATGTTGTTGGCGGGAGTCTCGTCCAGCAAGCTAATGTCCGGATCGATGAAGCGCTTCAAGTCCTTCTTCGCCACTTGACCTTTGACGAGATCCATCTTGCTCAGGATGTTCACGTGCGGTACTTCAAGCATCAGCATGGCGCTCATTGCGCTCATTGTGCCGGCGAAGAATTTGGCGCGATCGACGACAAATGTGCTTTCGAGTAAATATGCAGCGCAGAGATTGATGTTCAAACTCCCTCTGGTCAAATGGCGTACCAATGCCGGTAAGATGGGCACATGTGTGTACAGCTCAATTTGACCAGGCATGTCAATGATGATCAAATAGTCTTCCGTGACACTTTCGAGCTCATCGGTCAGAAAATCTAAATTTTCCAACAGAAATTCGAAGCAGTAAATGAGGCCGCCATTGGGCCCCAGCGAGAGCTCTTCCATAACATCTTGGAGAGAGATAAGATCTTTGATATCGATGTCCGGTTGGTAGACAAACTCATCCGCCGCCGGATCCAGATTGATGTAGAAACATGACCGGCGATTGTTCCGGAGGTGCTGTATGAGGGCTGAACAGAAGGTTGTCTTCCCGGCGCCCGCGGGTCCGATGGCCAGGACCCCGAACTTGCTCATGGCTGGAGATTTATGAGGAGGGGCTTGTCAGACGAGCGGCAGTTGCAACTGTGCCTATTGTTGAGGCATGATCGGTGACTGTGTTTCCCGTGGCAGAGGTTGTGGAGTGCCCGAAGTCTGTTAGCGCCAAGTGGTGTGCGAGTAGTTTGCCAGAGGTGCTTGGTGCGTTTGAGAGGGTCAAGGGACGAGGGGCTTGGGAAAGAAAAGCTCCGAAACGCGGGACAGGCCCTTGCACGAATCAAGATGGCGGAGGGGTTGATCGAAGCAAGAGGCAGCAGTGGCAGCAGTGGCAGGAACGTGGTGGAGCAGCCGCCAGAGATGGGTCAGTGCCGAAGATCTTGTCCCTCCGAAAAATGGCGTCAGGTTCGGCGGTCAGAATTATCAGACGGTTTCTCCAAGTGAGAGCTGCCGCCAGAAAGCGTGGAGCGTCGTCCCCATCGGCAAAGCAGTTCGTCAGACAACAGAAAATTCCCGGCGCCCTGTCTTTTCCCCTTCCTTCTTCTCACAACTCAATTCCATTCCTCATTCTTACACAACACTCTCTGTCCACACATAGACTGCCACTGGTACTCTAGTTTGCACCGCGCATAGATTTTCGCCAGCAGAAACCGTCATCTTGTACCCCGCCCCCACTTCACACACCCAACACACACAATGGCCATCTCGAACGGTACCAACGGGGCTTCTTCCCACGGCAAGACCTTTCTTTTCACTTCCGAGTCCGTCGGCGAGGTGAGCATAGTATTCACTGAAAAAATTGGAAGCAGGACTGACGTCTCTCTAGGGTCACCCAGACAAGGTAAGAGCGGAGCTGAAGCCCGCCACAAATTGACTGCCATTGAGCAACAACTAATTGTGCACCAGATCGCCGACCAGGTCAGTGATGCAGTCCTCGATGCATGCCTCCGAGAGGACCCCCTCTCCAAGGTAGCTTGCGAGACCGCGACCAAGACCGGTATGATCATGGTCTTTGGTGAGATCACCACAAAGGCCCGCCTCGACTACCAGAAGATCATCCGCAACGCCATCAAGGACATTGGCTACGACGACTCCAACAAGGGCTTCGACTACAAGACCTGCAACGTTCTTGTCGCCATTGAGGAGCAATCCCCCGATATCGCCCAGGGTCTCCACTACGAGGAGGCTCTCGAGAAGCTCGGAGCTGGTGACCAGGGTATCATGTTCGGTTATGCCACTGACGAGACTCCTGAGCTCCTCCCTCTGACTCTTCTCCTCTCGCACAAGCTCAACTCCGCCATGAAGGAGGCCCGCAACGACGGCTCTCTGCCCTGGCTCAGGCCTGACACCAAGACCCAGGTGACTGTTGAGTACAAGCACGACGGCGGCGCTGTCGTCCCTGTCCGCGTAGACACCGTTGTAGTTTCCGCCCAGCACGCTCCTGAAATCGGTACCGACGAGCTCCGCAAGGAGATCAAGGAGAAGATCATCAAGAAGGTCATCCCCGCCAAGTACCTCGACGACAAGACCGTCTACCACGTGAGTTCAAAGACCTGCGATTTAGGCCTCCAATTGCTGACAATGTGCAGATTCAACCCTCTGGGCTTTTCATCATTGGTGGACCTCAGGGTGACGCCGGTCTGACCGGCCGTAAGATCATTGTGGACACCTACGGAGGCTGGGGTGCCCACGGTGGTGGTGCTTTCTCCGGCAAGGACTACTCCAAGGTCGACCGCTCCGCTGCTTACCTCGCTCGCTGGATCGCCAAGTCCCTTGTCAACGCCAAGCTCGCCCGCCGCGCGCTCGTTCAGCTGTCCTACGCCATTGGTGTCGCCGAGCCTCTCTCCCTCTTCGTTGAGACCTACGGTACTTCCGACAAGTCATCTGAAGAGCTGGTTGAGATCATCCGCGCCAACTTCGACCTCAGGCCCGGTGTCATTGTCAAGGAGTTGGACCTGATCAAGCCCATCTACAACCAGACTGCCAAGAACGGTCACTTCACCAACCAGGACTTCACCTGGGAGAAGCCAAAGACCCTCAAGTTCTAGAGGAGCATTACGACAAACGATTGATATTTGCTGCTTCGTTTCTTCTTGCAGTTATGCTAGACGACTACAACTTGTCGAGTGGGACTTCGCATCACCAGCTGTGGTTGAGTAGAGAAGACTTTGGCGTTTTATTTTAACATTTAGACATCGGCGTATTTACAGCCAAAAGATACCCTGGGCGGAACGGGGTTATTCAACATAGAATCATGGGACAAACGATGGGCAACTTTCAACTTGCATCCAGCGACGGCGTTTTGAGATTTTTCAACATTATCTCCACAGCCGAGGCATGTCCCAGGAGATGGAATCTGCAGTAACAAATACCAATCGAAAAGCTACCCATTTCTGATCTATCGAATGAATTCTTCAAACCTACTCTTACTTCTCGCTGCTGTGTGCATCTAGGCGAAGCTCATTATACCAACTTCGTCGTCCGGCTCGAGCTATGGCCGATATGGCGGCTCGGCATGGCCCTGATTGATTGACACCGATGACCGAAGGGTCATGCCAGGGCCTTGCCCTGCAGATCAGGAACACCAGTGACAACTGAGGCCAAGGGACATCCCTCGATACCCTCGGTCGTTCGGGGAACAGTCCGGCCAAGGCGAGCGAGCAGCCATATTCGCAAGGAAGCTGCATGTCGGTCTAGTCTTGCGAGAATATGGTCTGCATCTCGGAGAATTTACAAGTTCTCCAAGATATGCATCCCGCTTCAGGTGCAGTGTTCTCCACACTGATCTACAAGCAGGGTCTAACAAAGGGTAGGGCGGATGACTTCAAACCTCGGCAGGACTGAGGCACTTCCTTGCGTTGTCGTCGGTAAGGTAGAGTCTGCAGAGCGTTCCAGGAACGGTTACATGACTGACAGGGAACCACGGTGGATCCCTTTCTCTTCTCCTGTCACGCACCAGTGATCACTGTTCGTATCATGAACTATCCTTGAGGATGCTTCCTTTGCGTGATCCTAGTCTACGGTATTGTTTGCCATCTCTTGGCCTGTCCGGACTTCGAGGACGGTCTCGCATCTGTGTTAGCCAAGTTCTAGATATTGCATCTTCTTACGGCTTACGAATCCTCATGGATGAAGATGATCTGCCAGATCTGGCGAGGAAGACAATTGATATCTCTAAAGATAGAAGCATGATTACTTGCGCTAGACGGGGCGGTCCGATCGGAGAATTTTGACGGACAGCACTCCGGATCCCCACGACCATGTCCACCACTATGCTTCCTCTTCGATTTCGTGCTCTCCATCTGCTCATCACGGATCCCCGCCTACGTCCAACAAGATTCGTTCTTTGACCTCTTAAGACACGTCGCCCAGCTCTAGACAAGACTTTCTGTCTGATTTAGATTACCTTTGATGAATCCCATACCACCGAAAGATGCCCCTCAGGCCCTCATTCAGGTCGCCAGGGGCGGCGGCCAAGCAAATGATTTGAGGCCTCACGTCTTGATGCCGCGGCTCATCCTCAACTTCAGATGCAAGCGAGGTAATATGCTTGAGAGGTCGACGTTTTGTTAGAGCGCTGCCGAGGGATAAAAGGCAAGTATTCGAAGAGGTAAGGCAGGCTTGAATTACCATTTCTCATCTTCCAATTTGCCATAGATACAGGATCAGAAACAATCTCAATCAACATGTCTTCCCTTACAGATCTGGCAGTATCCATCCTCGTCAACTCCAAGACGCTGGACGACTATGCAAAGGAGAAGGGTGTCTCGACCTCTGCAGAGGACCGTCCTGACTGGCGCAATGCTCCAGTTGAGATCGAGAAGGCACGCCTTGCCATCGAAGACGCAGCAGACTCCATCAAGCGGGTTGCCCGCCAGCCCGGTGCTTTCCTCTACGAGCAGTTCTTCAAGGTAAGCCGCCACATCTCAGTCCCTTACTATCAATGCTGACAACCACAGTACACCGACATCTCGGTCATGCAATTCCTCTACTACTACAAAATCCCCCACCTAGTCCCTCTAGACGGCACCACCACCTACCCGACCCTCGCATCCCAAATTGACGTCCAAAAAGTCGTAATCCAACGCTTCATCCAAAACGCCATCGTAATTGGCTACTTCCGCGAAGACCCCCAGACCTCCGCGATCAGCCACACTCCCGACTCACGCCAACTCGCGACGGATCCTCTCCTCTTCGAATCCCTCGGCATGATCCTCGAAGAAATCATGCCCGCCTTCCTGAACGCCGTCCCCGCCCTCCGCAAATGGCCCCTCAGCCTCGAGATCAACGAGACGGGCTTCACTCACGCCAACAACACGACCAAGACAATGTACGAGACGTTCGAGACGGACCCGCTGCGCGCTAAGCGCTTCGGAGGCGCAATGTCCGTCTTCAACCGCGAGGCCGAGAACAGTCTGCCTCATCTGCTGAGCCATCCCGTGTGGAGCGCGCTTGATAAGAGAGGTGGAGAGCGCCCCGCTCTCGTCGTCGACCTGGGCGGGTCCCTGGGGCATCTCTCCATTGCGCTGGCGGGCATCACCAAGACCGTAAAGTTCGAGGTCCAGGATCTGCCCAAGACGGTGGACGCGGGCATCAAGGCTGCGCCCAAGGAGCTGGTGGAGGCGGGCAGGCTAAGGTTCCGCGCGCATGACTTTTTGACTGCGCAGACGGAGACGGCGGACCAGGACGTGGTGGATGTATTCTTTGTGGCGCAGGTGTTTCAGAACTGGCCGGATAAGAAGGTTGTCGAGATTGTGAGGAACTTGTTGCCCAGGATGAGGAGGGGGAGTAAGGTTTTGGTGCATGAGCGGATGGTGCCCGAGAGGCCGAGGGCGACCAATGAGGGAAGGAGGGCGAGGTGAGTTTTCCTTTTCTTTTGCTGTCTCTTCTTCTGGCTGACTCGTGCAGGTCTGGTGATATGCTCATGGGCTCGTTGCTCAATGGGCAGATCAGGACGCCGCAGCAGTGGAGAGAGGTGTTCAGAGAGGCTGATGCTAGGTTCGGGGAGGTCAGTTTCAACACTATGAATGACAGGGGCCTGATTGAAGTTACGCTCGAGGGTTGAAATTGGTTCGAAGGGTGGTCTTTGCGGGCCTGCGCCTGCACTGTGGCATGACAGTGGAGCTGAATGCCGGACACGACTTCAATACAACATCGATCGAGTTGGGAGTGGACCTGGTTGGGGGCCATCTTCATGTCTATTCGAACATATGCTTAGATTTTCTTTTTTCATTCACGTTCTTCTCATAGGCTGGAAATCATAGTGATGCTCTCGACTCCTTACATCACGAAATGCATGAATCAGCTTTTGAAATCACGCAAGGTTGTTAATCACTGCGCCCTCATCCCCCACGTATCCCCCGCCTTGACCCCCTTACACTTCTCCAAGCACTGCTTCTTCCCAAACACCGATCCGCTCCCCACAGGCGGCACCTTTCCCTCACTGCCCTTCCCGACTACATTCTGATATCCAAATGCCGCATTCACCAAGTCCGCGTCCTCGTCCCCAAACTGGTACAGCCCGTTCACCAAATTCATGGTCCCCGTGTCCTCGCTGCTGAGCGCCGACACGAGCTGGGCATTGTCACAACCCGTGTTCCACATCGTGTGGATGGCGCCTTGCGGGAATATGGTCATTTGGCCCGGCGAGAGCAGGGTCGAGACGGTGCGGGCGCCGTTCTCGGCGATCATGTAGGTCTGCGTCGTGCCGTGGACTGCGACAACGTAGTTGGAGGCTCGTGGGTGGAGGTGAGGTGGGAGCATGGAGCAGGGGCCGAGGTTGAGGATCGCCACTGGGTGGATTAGAATGGGGTCGTAGGTGGAATGGGGAGGGGGAAGCTTACTGGTCATGCCGTTGCCGATGACGGCAGGGAAGGTTGCGGCGTTGGCGTTGACTACGCCGCCCGGTTGGTAGTGGGAGTTCGACTGGTTGTTGAAGTCGAAGGTCCAGTCTTCGTCATCAGCGAGGAGGGCGAGACGGTCGAGGTTGGTGGCGGCGGACCGGAGCTTGGCTACTAGGTCGGGGTTGACGGTCTTGTCGACGGCGAGGGCACAGGTGGAGAGCAGAGAGGCGGCGAAGAACGCCCGGATAGAGGAAAGCTTCATGATGGTGTGAAAGAGATAGAAGAAGAAATGCCTGATGGAATGAGAAGGAGCAGTGTTCTGGTGAAGCAGTGTCCTTTACCTGAAGTATGGATACTGGGTCCTTTATACACCTCGTTCTCACTTGCATCGAGCTCGCAGAGGTGCAGCGGACTCACCGACTGAGGCGCAAATGGTGTCACCGTTCTATGCTCGGGAAGCTATGCATGCTCGATATCCCGCATGCCTTCGACAAAACATCCTCAGGAGCGCGGGCGAAGATCGGTTTGCAAAGCCATTGGCTCGCTCGTGAAGCTGAGAATGGCAAACGGTCAAGACTTTGGTAAAGGAGCGCAGCAGTGCGGTCTGATCTGTGCACCTGCCCGCTAAGCTGGACGCCTTGGGCGTATACCGTGCTACTGTGACGTTGCCGCAGGCCGGGAGGAGCAGTGGAAGTTCAGCCGCAAAACCTTCGATGCCATACTGCTATCATGCTATGATCGTACGTCCGGACAGCTCAAGAAATGTAAAAAAAGAAAAGGCATACCTTGCATTCTTGCATCAATTGCTTGTGCTGAAGTTGCGTTGAGGACGTAGGCGAAAGCGTTCCCAACAGTCGGCGTCGGGGGGAGCACACACGGAATGCAGCTCTGCAGGAACGGTATACCTGCCACAAGGATATGCAAGGATTCGATAACACCATGCAGTCTCGCGGGACAGCATATGGAATGTGGAGTCGAGCTGCTTACAAAGGAGATCGTTGCGTACCATCTTCACGATCTGGACCAGGTGTGTGGAAAATCAGAGTGCTTATGCACGTCACCAGATGTAGATTGACGTTAGGGCTGATGGAGTGCATCCGCGCGCCTGTTCGCGTACTGCGGTGTACAATTGCAAGCGAGACGACGGTTCTATGCCAGCGCATTGAAGGCTTCCCGGACCATGACTTGCGAGTGTGGCTTGAGAAAGGAAGCAGGGGGGTGTATCTGGCCCGCGGACATGGGCATAGGTTTGCCGAGGACGGTCACGTGGTATCAGATTTTGAGCAAATCGGAATGCCGCCTAAGAGCCGCATCCACTGGCGAGTCCAGCGGCCAGCTCCGATATATCAATTTCAATCAGAGTCCATTGCAAACCCAGGTTCCTACACAGCAGACGAAAGATGGCAGCAGTCACAGATCCTACTCCGACGAAGCCCGCGCCATCAGCGGTATACACGAAAGCGAACGAGGCGGCCACTTTTGTGCGCTCAAAAGTTGGCAATGCTGAGCTTCACAGACCTCGCATCGCTGTTGTGTGCGGCTCAGGGTTAGGCGGCATTGCCGATGTGATCGATCAGGAATCAAAGTTTGAGGTCCCCTACTCTACGATCCCACATTTCCCAAAGACTACCGGTCAGTCAGACGTTGCGTCACTCGAGACTTCAGCTCACACGAAACAGTGGTTGGTCATGCGGGAAAATTGGTCTTTGGATTCATGTCAAGGGCGAAGGTCCCGGTAGTGCTTCTGGTTGGACGAGCACAGTGAGGGATCATCTTTCTGGTTCTGCCGATCCCTATGTCTGACCCGTCCTGCTAGCTTCTACGAAGGCCATGAAATGGACCTGGTGACTTTCGCGACGAGAGTCTGTGTGCTTCTCGAAGTAAAGACCATGATTGGTGCGGCACTTGTCCAAGCATGACCACCTACCATGCTGACAACGCCACAGTGACAAATGCGGCGGGAGGACTGAACCCGGACTACAATGTTGGAGACATCGTTGTGCTGAACGATGTACGTCCGTGGTCAAACGCTGCTTCATGCAAACTAACAATCGCCAGCATTTGAACCTTCCAGGATTTGCCGGCTACCACCCTCTTCGGGGCCCCAACGCAGACGACTTCGGCACCCGTTTCCCGCCCCTCTCAGATGCGTACGACATCGAGCTTCGACGTCGTGCTCATCTCGCTTGGCAGGAGATCGCGCCGTCAAACCAGGCACGAAAGCTCAGAGAGGGCGTATATGCCTTCCTTTGTGGACCGACATACGAAACCAGAGCTGAATGCCGCATGCTGCGTACGCTGGGTGCGGATCTCGTAGGCATGTCTACAGTGCCAGAGATTATTGTAGCAAGGCATTCCGGCATCAGGGTGCTGGGCTTCAGTCTGGTCACCAACAAAGCCGTCTTGGAGCCTGTGGCACGTGGCGACGATCCAGCCATCCAAAGCATGAGCAATGAAGAGCTCGATGAGTTCCTTAGCCGAGGCAAGGCGAACCACGAAGAGGTCCTCGAGGCTGGCCGTGAAGCGGCGAAAGACATGCAGGTGAGTTGTGGCCCTCTTCTCGCGACATGAAGTGGCCCTACTGACAAGCTGCCAGTCTCTTGTGTACAAGGTCGTGTCATCGCTGTAGCGGTGTGCTCTTACTACTCATCTCTTCTTGTAGGAGGCCGATCTCTTTGCCTTCAAGGCATTGTAGAAGGCCTTCTTCCCACTCGTCTTCTTCGCCTGTACATCTCCGTACTTCTTCTTGAAGCGTCCCGATTGCTGCTCGCCCGCCAGAACTTCTTCTACCAAGGTCCGCTTCCGATCCCGGTTGCTCAATCTAGCGCTGTGATACTCTGTCGGGCCTTCGATAATTGTGCCGACCTGAGAGTACTCGGGTGCCTTCATCTTGCCGCCTTCCTTCTTGTAGTGGCGGTGAGGATCCAACACATTCCTCATCTTCAAGATTTGCAGATCTCTCTTCAGCTCGGGGGTAAGATCAGTCTTGGGCAGATTGTACCATCGCTCACCAGCGGTAGCTTTCTTCTTCTGTTGCATGGTCAGACCCTGATTCTGGAAAACGATGTCTTCAAAAGTAGATAGAACATAGAGTGCTCAGAGTAACTATGAATAAAAGGCTTTCAGTTTGTGCAGATGGACACCAAGACGGTATCCGACAACTGCGTCAAGGAAAAATTGGGATAAATTTCCTCATAGACAGGAATCCAAGGATTGGCATGTGACTTACTTCAGTCTGCTGTTGACGAACCATGACCGGATCCTCCACCTTACGCATGTGCAGAGGCGATGACTTCTTCTCAGACTCGCCCTCGCTGTCCTTCCTCAAGACGGTCGCTCCATGTTTGGCGGGCTTGATATGTGGTTTTGCGATCGCTCCAGTGTCAAGCTGCGGGAACTTGAAAGGCTTGTATTCGTCAGGCCGGATGGCCACCACCCTCCCCTCTTCGCGCAGACGCTGCTCGGCTTTGCGCATGAGCTCCTCCATGCGCTCATCCGAGAAGTCGGCCACCTCTGTCATACTGGTTGTGTTGTTCTGGAGGGTGAAGATCGTAGGGTGAGGGACTCTCCGGAGAAAAAAAGCTGGATGTGGGCAAACACAAAGGGAAGTTTTACCCGAGCCGTCCATCAGAGCCGCATCCGACATCCGCAGCTGCTCCCTCCTGTCTACTCTACCATGTCTGTTCGACGGATCGCCACTTGCTTAACACAGTAATTTTATGGAATGGCGCTGGCATCTTCGACTCCACGAGCAAGACCGCGCCTGATAGTCGATGGACTGAATAGGTGACGTGGGATTGAGGCACGTTGCGAGATGCGCGATGTCCAGCCACGACCCAGCCACAATCTGCCGCTGTGATGCAGCTTGCACGCCCTCGAACCTTTCGCCTCGACTTCGTGACGATCGACGTTACTACGCCACTTGCCAGGCTTTGTTCACTATCGATTCTTCTTGACCATGATAGTATCTTGACAAGTATCACAAAACGCGGGTGCAATACCGAGTTCCCCGTGGAATCAGTATGCCGTTCAACAACCACACACCGGAGGCTTTACTTGGGCGATCCGATTCAAAGAACCCTGCAACGACCTGTCGAGGCCTCACCGCAGCTGGTAAGCCGTGTCGAAGGTCTATAGCAGCAAACAAGGCAAATCCAACTGCTTCCCCAAAGTTGCAGCCTGGAGTATTTGCAGTGACCGAAAATCAGCAAGGCGAGACTCTGGATGCTGCTTTCTATTGCTGGCAACACAAAGACCAAGCGGCGCAGATTGCAGCACTTAGTCTCAGTACTACGCGACCGCAGCCTCGGCTTATTACAGTCAATGAGAGAACGAGCATTGACAGTCTAGTTGAGAGACTCGGCGTCTCCAGTCTGTCTAAACCCGCGCCTGTCTCCAACGACGCCAGGAATCACGACTCGTCTCGAGTCACCAGACAGCAGGACGCCTATCAGACCCATGCGGTCCGACGCGAGGCACAGGACACTCGACGACCTGAACGGCGTAGGCAGTCACTGCAGCAAGTGCCAGTGAGACGATCCCAACCAAAACCCAGCTTCTTCTCTCGTCTATGCTGCTTTAGCAACTCGGATGGTCAGGACGATTACTATGAGATCGTGCGACATAGGCGCCCACCGCCGCCGCCGATGCGTGAGGCCCGTTTGCATGCTGCATTGTCATCGAACCACGATACTTTGAGTGTCCCAGCTGCAGCACAACGCAAGCACGCCAAGTCTACATCACAGCTACCATGCGAAGTCGAATCGGCATCGCGTCGAAAACCAATACCTCAGCCGCGTAGGGCATTATCCGAGATGCCTCCACGTTCGACGAACCAGCGTGTGCAACCCTCACCCACCCAAAGCCTGCTCTCCTTTATTCCTAGGCATCTGTCACCGGAGACGACTGCAATTCTTCTCACGGAACTTTCTAAACCTATATCCCCCCATGACGACGAAGGCTACATCTACATCTTTTGGCTGACTGATACCGATAAAATCCCTGACATTGACACTGCGTCTTCACTCCTTGCACGGCCCCATGGTCGAACAAGAGATATCGATTCACTGGCCAGGAGCTATTCGCGTCGCGAGCAAAGAGACGCCCAAAGACGGACAATCATGCTCAAAATTGGGCGTGCCAACAATGTGCATCGACGGATGAACGAGTGGACACAGCAGTGCGGCTATGCACTCAGTCTTATCCGCTGGTATCCTTACATTTCATCGAGTCCTCAGTCCTCCCCACGTCGAGAGAATCCGCCAACGCACTTACGCCCTGACAGCGTGAGACCGTCATTGACAATGCGATCTTCGTCAGACCAGATAAGAAAAGTCCCCCATGTGCATCGGGTGGAGCGATTGATTCATCTGGAACTCGCAGACAAGCGAGTGAAGCGAAATTGTGATGCCTGTGGCAAAGAGCATAGGGAGTGGTTTCAAATCGAGGCCTCCGAGCGAGGCGTCAAGGCTGTGGATGATGTGGTCCGGAGGTGGACGGCGTGGGCAGAGCAGCATCAGAGATGACACGAATCAATGGACACGAGCGTATGAGGATATAATGCAAGCAGCGTAACTTGCATGTTCACCGGAAGTAGTGGCAGTTTTGTTGCATCGCATAAAGGTAGAAGTCTCATGCCAACAAGGCAACTGCATTCTGGTTTCAGGTATTTCTACTGCCCAATGATCTTGTTATCCCACCCTCCCCTCACGAAAAAGCTGCATGAGCTGTCACGAATTGGAGAGCGAGAAGCCAGTCGCTTGCGCTGCGGCTCGAAGCTTTGCTGCAAGCCACTGCCCAGCTTGACTGTGCCGCAAACTACCATTCGCAGCATTTCGCTTCTCATACCAGCACCATGACATTTCCAGTGACCATGACGTACAATAGCTTTGACAAAACGAGCACTTATTTATACATCCGTCAAGCCACGTTCGAGATGGCACTTTCTATCTTCATTGTTATCTTTGTCTGTAACTCATTCGCTCCCTCATCCATCAAAGCAGATCGGGCAGAAGACAGTCTTCCTCAAGACTCTTACCCATCATGCCACGAGATCCATTGGAAGACGCTCAATCGACTCAAGACTTTTATGCCATTCTCGAAACGCCCCCTTATGCTTCGCAGGCACAGATCAGAGGTGCATATCGACGCACCGCCCTGAAGTATCATCCAGACAAGACCGCGGGCGATACCTCGCTCGCTGAGAAGTTTCTTATGCTCCAAGTCGCATACGGAGTTTTGACGCATGCGCAAGCAAAACGGATCTATGATACTCAGCGCCAGACAAGGCAGGCAGGGGCTCAGAGGGCACGACGAGCACAAAACTGTACTGAAGCAGGAGACCAGATTGTGGAACATCGTTTCACAGCATTCAGGCAGCCTAATGACGACAGTCGGCAAGGGAATGAAGCAGAAGCCAGCGAGACCTCTGAGGGTGAGGAAAGAGAGGACCAAGAAGAACGAGAGCGAGCAGAGAGGACAACGAAGGAGAGAGAAAGGCGTAAGAGGCAAGTGGAGCGTGAGAGACGGAGACAAGAAATCGACGCCTATCAATGCAAATGGACCACGGTTCGGGGTGTTAGGTGTAGAAATCCAGCCTCTAAGCACTTGACTAGCCGACAGTATTGCCACCTTCACCAACCGGACCCAGATTCCTGGAGCTGTAAGGGAATAACTCAAGCAGGCCGTCGATGCAGAAATCTGCCGTCCAAGTCGCTACCTTACAAGGAATATTGCCACTACCATCAATCGCAGGCACTCGATCTGAGTAGTGAGAGCGAGGGGGAGTGTCAATCGTCCTTTAGCGCTTGCTCAACTCCTTCGTTCAATCGCGTTACCGGTCGCTCGAATACTTCTAGCTTCAGGTCCGGAGCCGACATTAGAACAGGACTAAGCACAAATCGTCAAGAGGCATCCGTAAATGTTCCGAGCCCCAGCACCACGAGAGATGGTTGTTCTCCTACCTGCTTCTCTCCTGAGTCGTCCACTGTCACGTCTCCAAGGACACCATCCTCGACGAATTCGAGATGCACAAGACAGCCGACGACACCACCATCAACACCGCCACGGACCAGCTCCAGCGCTACATCTTCAGGAGCAACACCAGGACATCGCAACAGCAAGACTACCAGTGCGCCTGGCCCTTCAGATTCACCATCCCCGTCCACTTACGAAATTCAGCCCAAGACCCAGGGCAATGTGCCCCGTGCATCAAATCCGACTCCACCACCAAGTGCACAAAAGCCCAAAGAACACTCAGAATCAATCAATCAATCTCAAACCAATCTCTCAACTCCCATCAGGAAAGGCATCCCTAACCCAAGTACAGCACCTCCAACACCGCCAACAACTCCACCCACCTTGCAGCCAAAGCCATCAACAAAACCCCCTCCCTCCCCCCTATCACAGCCCCACAGCCCCTCTCCACCCCCAACCACAACCTCCCTCCAAGCAAGCATCGCTCTCCTCCACCGCACCATCCCCCCTCACCTCCTCCACAACCGCCGCAAAACAGCCGACTACCTCGCCTCGCTGATCGTACCCTCCCGTAAGCCAAAAGTAGGGCACATCTACCTCTTCAAAATCATATCCTCCTGCCGTTCGTCCTCTGCGCAATCTCCGGCCGCAGCCGCAGACCCACCAATGACAGTCCTCCGCCACTTCAATAACACAGTCTACGCCAACTTCCTGCTGGATTTCCTGCGCTGCGATGACGAAGGAGAAGACGCAGATGCAGAGGCATCGTTCTGGGCAACGAGCAGACTGCGTCGGCGGACTGTAGCCGTCAAGATAGGGCAGTCGGTTGACGTGCCGAGACGAATGGGGGAGTGGATGCGGAAGTGCGGGCATGAATGCTTAGACGTGGTGAGTTGGCCGCCGCTAGGCCCCGCGCTAGGGGGACGGTCGGGCAATAAGGGGAAATGGAAGGTAGAAGAGTGGGAACAGGGGGAAGGACAGGGAGACGAGGAGGTGATGCTAGTGGAGGATGTGGCGAGGGTGGAGAGGCTCCTGCATCTTGTGCTGGATGACAGGAGGGTGACGGGGTTGAGGTGCGAGTGTGGGGTTGTGCATAGGGAGTGGTTTGAGGTTGAATGTGGGGAGGAGATGGCGGAGAGGCTGGAGGAGGATGTGAACAGGTGCATACAGCTGTTCAGGAGCCATGATTGATGAGGTTGTGATTCTTCTGTGTGCGCAACTTGAAGAGCATAATTTGTTTGTTTGTACTTTTGGACAATAGTCTCAAGGCCTCGATTGAAAGTTTTGACAGTACTCTTTTGTTAAGACTTTCCTGTTCTGGACTAGGGTGAATTGTTGGGGACACTTCCACCTTGACTGGCCACCGTGCCACCGTGCCACCTCGTTCAAAACCTTCGCGTGCAGGCTATCTCTACGCTAGACAAGATCATCAGCAGACTACTTCATGCAAGTCTGACAAGCTGATACGTCTAGGAAGGTAGGTACCATATCGTGCATCAACTCCAACCCTTTCTTGGCTGTGCTAGGAGGTTTGGCTAGCGATGCCGGACCACACAGCCCTTGTAAATGCAGTATGAGTGAAGTTACGGCGAAGTGCAGTATGCAAAGTCGATCAGCTGCATCTTCCGCATCTCTGGATGCCTTAACGAGCGTGACTGCGCCGCGCGCAGCATCCATGCGGCACGGTCAGTGAGGGGTCAGGGACGATTCCAGGTACGCATATATGATCAGGCTGTAAGTCACAAAGCATATTCATCTCGTCAAACATACCCGTAGGTGTTTTCACATATCCTTGTCTTCCACAAACCAATCCTTATAAACACTGCACGAGACCACAAATGGCGAATCAGGCGTTTGGTGACTTGAAAAGCCCTGATGGCGACTGGATTATCTTTTTCGGCAAAGGGTCTCGACAGTCCCCAAGTAGGACATTGGACTTCAACCTAACAGGCCGCCGTAACCCAGGCATCGAGGACATTGCAGGTGGGCTAAGCCTGCTGTCAGTCCATAGCGATCAGCAAGAGCAGAAACACGCCATCTCCAAGATCAAGCAAGAAAGCATCACTCTTACATCCAAGGACGAAGGAAAGACCTTTCACATCGTGAAACCATACGTCCACAGAGAGTTGGCACAGTCTATGCAGGCTCCGGTCACTCCCCTCCAAGCAAGCGAAACCTTCGAACTGCCAACGTCATCAACCTTTGGCTACTCGTGCTCTGTACAAGAGTCCTATCGCTCCTTGGACAACACTACCACGACCAAGAGCGAGCTAAAGCTGAGCCGGCAATTCCTCAAGACAGGCAGTCGCCCACTAACGCCACAGAAAGTCCCGACTCCAGAGCCCACGCCTCCCACACCCCCAGCGACAGACCCAGACCTAGATCCAGACCCAAACACCCCCGAAGCCAGCCGCGCCAAACCCCCCCTCAACACCCGCGACATCAAGCACTGCACCTGCGCCGCCTTACCAAACTGGCAATCCTACGACCGGACCCAGTCTCCGAACCTACCAGACCCGACGCACCCCTCCCCCTACCCCCTCACGAACATGATCGACCTCATCCCCCGCCACCTCTGCTTCCACCGCACCCGCGACCTCTGGCTCCGCATGTTCAAGCCCAACAAACTCGCCGCGCCGGGGTACATTTACTGTTTCTGGCTGGACGCGGTGCCCTCGCCTGTGCCACAGCACGGGGCGGCAGACGACGCGCAAGATCCCAGCATCTACCAGTCGCGCGACATGGACGAGGTGGTGCGTGTCTTCTGCCAACGCATGGCGCGGAAGGCGGAGCGGAAGAGGACGGCGAGGGTCAAAATCGGGTATGCGGCGGACGTGCGGGAGCGGGTCACCGACTGGACGGGGAAGTGCGGGCTTGGGGCGCCGTTCTTTGTTTCGTGGCCTGCTGTTGATGCTGAGGGGATCAGGGAGGGTGGTAGGGCGAGAAGGGGTCGGAGGGCACGGTCTGATGGTCGGCGGAGGGGGAATGGCGGGAGGGAATCGTCTGGGTCGGTGGGGGAGGTCGGGGCTTCGGCTGCGGATGGAGGGGGGAGACTCGTGCCTGATGCGGAGCGGGTGGAGAGCTTGGTGCATCGTGAGCTCGCGGATAAGTGGGTGCCTATGGAGAAGTGTGTGCCGTGTAATCGGAAGCATGATGAGTGGTTTGAGTTGGAGGTGAGTGAGGAGTCGGTAAGGAAGCTGGATGGTATCGTGAGGAAATGGATCAGGTTTGTGGAAGATACAACGGATGCGCTTTCTTTTCTTGCGGGCCCGCTTACTCGGCCTGCAAAGCTAAAGTAAAGAAGCGCGACATGAAGTCCATGGCTGTGAGGCGGCTATAGCAGGCTCGCCCGCATGGAGAGTTAAGAATGCTCGTCATTGTAGCGCCTCTTTCTACGGATATCTACATAACCAAGCGCTGACATCTGCTTCGTACATCTCGTTAATCATATCTCTTGTATTCGTAGCATTCCTTTTGCTCTCTGCTGTACATTGTCCCGAGCTACAGTATTCAGAAAACAGGAGAACTGGGATCAAATGGTCCCGCGAGCCTGCAGTCCATGCCTGTCTCTTGTCGATGCAGCGCCTCTTCGGTGCTTCTGTTGGCTGTCTCCCAGAAGCCGACCGACAGCGCATATTTCTCAGATGTCTCGGTGACCTTGTTGCTCATGAGTGGGTCGTTCACAATTGTGATATCTCGTGCAGAGAGACGGTATTGAAGACGATGTTGGTCTGGAGGTGGCACGTCAAGGCTGGTGTTGCGCGTGCTGGGCGACTCGTCTTCGATGTTGTGAGGAGGTGTTGCTGATTGTATGGCAGTAGCGTATGACTCATTGGTGGTGGCTGCACTAGGTGGGTCGTCGGGGATGCTGTTAGGAGTCGTGAAAACTGTCGACGTATTCGCAACTGGGGTGATTTTGACTGAGGGTGAACACTGTTGTTGCGACGACCCAGGTCGGAAAACGCCAGGCGGCACTAGTTTTGTGATAGCTTCCGGGCCTCCAAAACCATTCTCGATCGGCGGAGATGCTGTGGCTTTAGATGCTAGAGGGCCTCTCGCAAACTTTGAGCGCGGAACTAAAGCATCATCTATCGCGTTGGCGACAAGAGGCCTACTCTGATACTTGTTGGCATTGAAATTGAAAGGTTTGGAAAAGTTCCTAGCATGTCGCATGCGTGGATCATCGCGTGGAGACTGAAGTGTAGGGATGTGCTCCAGTGATGGCTGCTGCTGCTGCCGAATAGACGCTGGTTCGATATCGTCTTGGCTGGCGGACTCTACAGGCACAGAAGACTGTTGTTGATCAGGCATAGGGTCGACTTGCCTAACTGCCTGCACTTCTGCGGGTGGTGATGGTCGACTCTGGACTGGCGCTGGCTCGAATCTGTTGACAGGCTGTACGTCGACAGGCGAGGCCGACGCAGACTGTATCGGCATCATCGATGCTTGTGCGACCTGATGGGGAGAGTCTGACATTTGCGACGAGTTCATGTACGATGACATGGAATTGCTAGAGATTTGCCGAGAATGTGAAGAACCCTGAGAATGCTGGTCTGGTGCTTGCAAGTTTCCCTGAGTGGATGTCCGAGGAGGGGTGGTACTTCGCGATCGGGAATGGGAGTGTGCGCGGTATTGCTCGGAATGCAAGGACCTGCGGTACTGTTCTGGGGCTGGTGAGACATGAACCGCTGGTGAATTTTGTGAAGAGTTACGTGAATGCGCAGAGCTCGGAGCTTGCACCGGGAGTATGAGTGGTGTCGCTTGGCTCAGTCGGAAAGACGGAGGGTGGGTTGGGGACTGATTCAAGGAGGCGCGTCGTCCTAGAGGCCTAGAGTCAAAGCCGGAAGAGGAGACGGCAACTTCGTCCAAGCCGCTGACCCATTTGGCATCATTGTGGTCTGAAGGCAGACGCTTGGAGTCGCGTCTTACATCGCGGACCGGATCTTCAATATGTGCAGGCGAATCTTGTTTCTGAGGATCTCTCGTCAGGTCCTCTGCCGATTGCGAAGAGGGAGAAGATTCGAGTGAGGGTGCCGCAATCGATGTAGGTGGCTGCAAAAGAGCAAAGTCTTGCCGCATTGGCGAGTGGCCTGGCTTTGCATACAGCTCTTCATCTTCGTCAAACGGACGAGGTGGTCGTTTCGGGGGTTGAGGAGAAGAATCGAGCTCTCGTTCTGGCGACGATTTGTCCTGAGGCGCGGGCTGAGGTGAGTGCTTCTGCGAAGACACTACTGGGCTGAGGCTCGATACTGAGCTTTCCTGTCGAAGGAGGTGATCTGGCTGTGGCATATGAGGTTGATTAGTCGCATCAGTGGCATGCGGATCCTGCGCAGGTTGCTTTGCGATGGCGCGGGCAGAAATGAAGGACTGCGCAGGGCTGACGGATTTGCCTGGCGAAGGCGGCGATAATATGTCCTCGGTCAAAGAGGCGACTTTCGGAATTTGAGGCAATGTAGCTTCTTGATCATTTATGGGTGAGACTGGCCGAGGTGGAACAGGCTGGGAAGGATTTACGGTCGAAGTGGCCAAGTTGGAGGATGGGCGGGCGGATGATGAGCCAGGGGTGTTGGTAGATCCTGATTGCTTCTTGTCAAATGGAAATTCCGTTCTGCGATCTTCGTCGGGCAAGACGTTGGAGGAAGCAAATGGGCTTCCGCCGTCGAAATTGATCTGAGGTTTCGCGGCGCTCATGGAGCCTCGGGAGCTAGGATTTGACGACCAGCGCCGGCTCGAGGACCAACCAGAGTCGCGGCGATCATAAGAGGAGCGAGTTTTGTCCTTTGATGGACGAGGAAGACCATCCCATTTGGTGTTCACCTTTGGCACGGTAGAGGGTAGTTTGGCGGCACCATTAGCGGTGCTGCCGTGGTCAGCGGCTTGCTTCTTCTGGGCGGCAGCATAATCATTGAATGCTGCAGTTGACGGGTCTTTCAGGGAAAAGAAACTGAACATGGAGCCGTGTTTCTTTTTTGTCGACGTCTTGGTCGAGGCAGCCTCGTTGGAGTGAGCTTTGCGGGCGGGTACGGCTTTTGCCAATGGTTTGTTTCGTCCGGGGTCTGACAGTCTGCGCAGACTCTCCTGGCGAGAGGTCGAAGTGAGGTCATCGTCTGACGGTTTCTGGATGGGCAAGGTGGGTGAGACAGGCGATGTTGCGTGCGATGTAGAAGACCTTGGTTCGGTATCGTTGGAGGAAGAAGGTGGTGGAGGCGGAGTGGCGGGATGCAGAGAATTGACAACAGGACCGGGGACTTCGCGTATTGAGTTGAGAGGCTCGGAGCGCGGAGGTCTCGAGAAGAGCGTCATGTCTAGTCAGCCACGCGCTGATGTCTGGCAAACGTGGTCAATCTGTCGTGAGCGTCGACATGAGAAAGGAGCGGACTGTCTGGACGCCTGTCACGGTGCGCGCAGACTGGATTGTAGATCAGGAAATGACATGGTGGTGGGAGGATGGGAGGGTAGTGGTCTGGCAAGCCACCGAGGGGAATCGCGAGATGAACAGGAGTTGTCACGGTTGCCAGGACCAATCGAAAAACCGACAAGCGACAGGAGGACGTGGGAGCGATGTTGAAAAGTGCGTCACCAACACAGGAAAAATCGAGTCAGCAACGGCGACCAATTGGTGGAGTGGATTTGATTTCGTTCAGCCCCCGGAGGACTGGTCAACCCACTGGCTAACCCACTGGCTAACCCACTGGCTAACCCACTGGCGTACTGGTCGGGTAGGCGGGGGAGCCATGGCACCGACGGCGCAGACGGCCGCGATGGCACGAGTGGCACAAATGCTTGACAAGTGGGCGACAAGCGGGCAACAAGCGTGCGACAAGCGGGCGACAGATAGCGTCTCCCCGGCGTGGTGGGCGTGTCCTCTCTTGATGGTGAGGCGGCCTGGGGAGCTGCCCAGTGCTAATTATAGGCCTGGCTTGGCAGGCGATGGAGGGGAACGCCAGGTGCAGGTAAGGCCGGCCACAGGAATTGCGTTTAATCTATCGAGCCGGGTTGGTCGACGAGTGTTACATAGGGCTATAGCATGTCAATCTCGAAGATAGTCGCTCTAGCCGCAAGTCAACATGTCCACGGATGTACAAGCACGCAGCTGCAGAAACTCGTGCAACGCTGCCGTGCGCAGATAGCACCAGGCCAAAGCTGGTGTTCCAGAGAAACAACAGATTGGATCATAGACCACCACACCAGCTTGCACGCTGGAGACATCAGTCGTGATCTGGTAGTCCGGTCTGTCTACTGTACTCGGGCCCGTTGCACCAATTCTTGCACCCAAGGTACGTGAGGCATGGCATTTGTGCCACCGAGTGAAACGAACGGCAAACAGCAAAAGGGCAGGAACAGCCTCGAGGTGGATCCCAGTCATTTCCACAATCTCGGGTCCCGCGGCTGCTTCCTCTTGTGACAGCTCGCGTCTCTAAACCCCAATCACCTTTGCAGTCCATCTCTTGATCTGCAACAGGATCTCGCTCGTTGCACAAGCTTTGACGTGGTCGATCACAGCTGATCTACCACCGCCGGCAATATTGAGCAAATGCTAGACGCTTACGGGCCATGTGCGTTGACGGAGCTGAGGATTCGGGCAGGCATGTTCATTGGCTGCACATCGATCTCATCCTTCCCGCCTCGCGCCAAAGCGTATTATATAGTGACGGACTTGCACCTTTATCCCACTTGGACCTATTCCGACTAAACATGCCGCTGGCAGTGCTCCAGACCAGGGCAGCTTTACCGCTGTGCCACATGCGACGTTCCGATGCGAGCTGAGGCTTACATGCGTGACCACAAGTTGGATACATAAACCTTTAGCCATCCTCTTCTCTTATACATCAGTATCTAGGTACTTCCAGATCGCTCATTCCTCTTTCTCTTCCCGAACGTCCATCACTATGAATAAAGATTCCCACACTTTCGTCTTCGTGCACGCCCAGAACCTGCAAGATCTGCACAGCAACAAATATGATAAGCATGTGCGCCAAGCTGTTATGAACAATTACTTGAGAAAGGCTATGCAAGATCCCTCCACCACTGATCGCCGCATCACACGCCAGAGACGGACAGATATCAGGCAGAGAAGAAAAGGTGCAACGGCCAATTATGAGTCGCCGCCTGACGATCACCAGAGCGTCGGGGTGGAGAACGATGTAAAGCTGAATACTCTCACACCAAAGTCGGATGAAAGCCTCGCCTTTGTTCCCGCAAATGAATCTCCTATCCTAGACCACTCACCGACACACGAAGCGCATGCTACATCTCAAAGCGGATCTGGGACACCGGCCTCCAATGATGGAGCAAGTCAAAGGAGATGCTCGTCAGTATTCTTCAAGGAGGTCTCCGACCCGGGTGTCGAGATAGAGCGGTATTTCGAGTCTTTCAACCACATCAAGGAACAGATCATTCCGACAGCTATCGATGTCGAATGGCTTCGCTGGAATTGTACGTCTTTTCTTGTCCGGTCACTCGTGTCTACTACCACCAAACGCACTGCTGACAGAGTGCTCCAGGTGTGAGGTATTTTCGCACACAGGGTATGATGCAGCAATGGATACCTCTGCAACTTCTCAGCCCACTCGCCTATCTTTCTCGTCTGTGTGTCACCGCACCCTACACAGATATCATGACTTCTCAAGGCTTCGAGGACCCAGCTTATCCCAATTCCGACCCAAGACTCACACTCGAGATCTTTGATATAGTACCGCGACTGATCAACGAGAGCATGAACGACATGGCAGAGCGTTGTAGCGACAGCTGCTTTGTAGCAGTCATCCAGTTGTTCTATGGCCAGCTCTTCTCGCCATACGCCGGCCTGGTAGCCTCTCATCGTCAGGGCCTGACGCAAATGATCCACCAGCGAGGAGGTATCGACTGTCTTGGTGGAGACGGCATTCTTGCTATGAACGTCTGCCTCGTCAACATGGAAGCAGATGTTATTTTAAACCAGTCTACCGATGCATCTCATCTACAGTGGTCTCAGTCGTATCTTACGAAACACGAAGCCGTGCGCGAGCCTTGCCCCGAGGGTCCTTTGCACTGCGTCTCACCTTGGATGCTGAGCATTGCTAGTAATTCACTATGTCCGCTCGAGACGTTTAGGGCCATCTCTCTGGCACGGCAATTGTCCGAACTTGTCTCGGGCATGTATATTTCGACTGCTTCGAACAGCGGCCCTGACTCAGCCTACCGGGAAATCGAGCGTGAGAGGAAGCAGCAGGACGTCAGCAATCTGGTGCTTCAAATCCGTCAATTGCCACCTGCACACACTTCGTCACAATCCGAACCACGAGTCTGGATATACGAGTCGATACGTCGAGCCGCACTTCTATTTGCACAGGCGGTGTCCATGCGCAAGCCGCTCCACCTGGCCTGCTCTGATTCTCTTCACCGTGCAACAGTCTCGGCTGAAGACATCTACATCGCCGTCAAAGAATCGCCAATCGTCGACGTCTGGGGTTCTATGGCAGGCGTTCTCTACTGGGTCTTACTAATCGCCGCTGCTGCCGCTTGCAACACACAGCCCGAAAGACTGGATCTTCGAAACAAAGATGATCACGAGATGACTGATGTTTCGGACAACCAACAGCGCGATGCTGGAACCAATCCCGTGCATCAAGTACAGAACCAGACTATATCGGCGCAGGCGCCTCGGCACACATCTGATGACCTAGAGTGTGACCGTCGCAGGCTCTCGATCACTGCCTTGGAAGACACATTCCAAGATAGCTCGTTACGATGGTCAGCTCCACTAGTCTCACCACCTGACATGTCTCAGGTACCGCCAGAGGCTTTAGCAAGAGAGCAGGAGATCTTGCTGGCTTCAAAGCGCTTGCTTGATAACTGTATGGTACAGCGCTGTACCGAGAAGCGGACAGTAGCGGGACTGCCGTCTCCTTCTAAGAGTGCCGAATCATATCAAACTCACACCTCTTTAGGTGAAATGGCGGAGCGGGATGCCGCAGCCATTGACCCCGAGCCATTACGCTATTGCAACGTCGACGACGGGAACAAAGCACCTGAACAATGGATCCACGGCTGGAGTCACGAGAAGACGAGAGCTCTGCGACTTCCACATCGCGAGTACATCAGGCGCTATCTTACCGCCAACGCCGTCAGAGTCAGTGTACTTCTCCGCTTCGATCACCCTTTCGTGGTAGTTAGCAGCATAAATTGCATGCAGCGGTGTACTGTGTGGTTGCGCGGAGATAGATAGTCTCTTCTTCAGGTTTGCATACTCGGTCTAACGATTCTTATGAGATGACGACATGCAAGCATAGTCTTTATGCAACTGTATAAAATATATGAGCGCACGTGCATCTCGAGTCCTGCCGTAGCCTCTCTATCTATCAACATCCTCGAATTCATGGCATCAGACCCTCCTGACACGTACACACGCCCATCCCAATCTCATCGATAGGTGCCAAACGCGTGCAAAGCAACATGAGATCGCTCGCTTACCCCTGCTGCAAATTAGTCCGTAACTGTCCAAGGCTACGCCACAATCGTGTCTCCGTGCGTCGGATGTTGAGCCCGTGTTCGGTTTCGGCACGAGAGGTCCAGCCAGTGACCCCGATTTGGACCTCCAACGCTCTTCCAGCTTCCATACAGACAAGCTTCGGAACGCCTCTCTTGTCACTAACATCCGTCTTGGTCGAGCTTGTCCCTTGCAACAGCCGTTCGACTACTTGCAAGGAAGCCACAGATGCCCGAAACGTCGCCGGCTACAAGCAGTTCCATCTCGCATTCTAGCTGACGATTTCGAGACAGGAACTCCTCTAGTCTACTGTCTGGTCTGGTCTAATCCTGGAGCGACCAGCGTAGTGGGATGGACTAGCATCGTCTAGACTCTACTCTGACTCTGCTGCGATTTGACAGTATCGCATCTGCAAGCAACATGGGATAGGCCATGGACTTGTGTTGACCATGTAATCTCCCGTCAACATGTCAAAGTCTCCCTATTACTCCTCAAACGACCCGTATATTGTATGATGCTGAAACTCAACCTTATTCTGACCTCCCCTGGACATCCGACTTATCCATTTTGTTTCCAGAAATACCATCGAACAAGAGGCCTCGTCATCGGCATAGATTGCGAACATAACGGTCCGTGTTGTCCGGCATCTGGGGCCTCTACCGTTGCCAATTTTGCTTGACTCTCCAGGTCCAAACGGCAGAACTACAGGCCCTTTACCTTCACAGGAAGGCTTCCAGGAGAATGGAGGTATTGTCAGAAGCAAGGGCAATGCTCATAGAAGAAGAGCAATGCACGCCGATAGTCCATATTCGCAAGATCCCTCTTACCTGTGTGGGAGATCCAAGCCTGCTGCAGAAAACATTTCAACATAAACGCTCTTCACCATCTAGACCTCGAGGTCCACATACGCAAATAAACTTTGACAGCCGTTGAAGCCATGAACAGGTGCAAAGCCTCTTCACGTCTAACGACTACAGTGGAAACATTCGAAAGCATCTCAGGGTTAATGGGGAAACAATAAAGGTAACATTGGTATAAGTTCTGCTCCAGCTCCTTGCTGTATCGATCACCACACCACTATCAAGTCTATTCTCTATCTCCCCTCAAGTACCATACCATCTTCACCATGCACTTGACCAACTCCCTTCTCTTCCTGACCGCTACGGTCCCGGCGGTCCTTGCCGCCGCTGTACCCACAGCATCCCACTCCGTCACTTCTGCCGCCGCGGCGAAGAAGTCGGACGTCTCCACTCACCATGAGTCGCACAAGTCCAAGCACCACAAGACTAAGCACCACAAGGCTTCCAAGGCAGTCAAGTCTCACCACGCCAAGTCAGCCCACCACACCGTCAGCCACACCGTCACTGTGACCAAGTCCAGCTCTGCCAGCGAGACCACTATCCACAAGCGCGAGGCCGAAGCTGAAGCTGAAGCCGAGGCCGAGGAGGCGGTCAAGAAGCACAAGCACAAGAAGGGCAAGAAGGGCAAGAAGCACCACGCTCGCGAGGCAGAGGCCGATGCTGAAGCTGAGGCGGAGGCTGAGGAAGCTGTGAAGAAGCACAAGCACAAGAAGGGCAAGAAGCATCACGCCCGCGAGGCCGATGCTGAGGCCGACGCTGAGCCTGAGGCGGACGCTGAGGCAGAGGAGGCCGTCAAGAAGCACAAGCACAAGAAGGGCAAGAAGCACCACGCCCGCGAGGCCGAAGCGGACGCCGAAGCCGAAGCCGAGCCCAAGAAGCACAAGCACAAGAAAGGCAAGAAGCACCACAGCAAAGCCGCCCGCGACGTGGCCGAGCTAGCCGCCACCAAGCCGGCCGCCACTCCCTCCGGCAGCAAGTCGACCGCCGCGGCCGTCAAGCCCACCCCTCAGCCCGCGCACAACACGACCTCGCCGCACGTCGCCTTCCACCTCTCGGCCACAGGCAGCACCTTCAACCACACGCTCCTCCAGCACGCCGCGGTGGGCGAGGGCTTCGGCCTCAACCACACCGCCGGTCTCTACACCTACAACGCAAGCAACAAGTACATCTACACCTCCGGCAAGGACGGGGCCTTCTTCGTCCTCGACACGGTGGCCAAGCCCGCGCGCATCGTGGCCAGGAACGTGTCCAGCCTCGTCGCGACCGACGCGGTGCTCAAGTGCGAAGTCGGAAAGGCAGAGAAGGTGGCGTGCAAGGCCAACGAGCTGGGCCAGTTCTTCGTCGCGCAGAGCGGGAGCGGGAAGAAGTTCTTGAGTCTCGGCAAGGAAGGCGTCGCTGGCGCGGTGGAGATCAAGGCTGTGCCGGTCAAGGAGCCGGGCAAGGGCAAGGAGCCGGCCAAGTCTACCGGCCCCGCGAAGACCACTGGGGCTAAGACCACTGGGGCTAAGACTACGGGGGCTGCGAAGCCGACTGGTGCTAAGAGCTCTGGTGCTGCTAAGCCTTCAGGTGCGAAGCCTTCTGGTTCTGGCAAGGCGACGGTCTCTGGCAAGCCGGCTAAGGCTACCTCTGCCGCTGCTAAGACCACTACTACTGCTTAGATGAGGATGTATGGGTTTTGGAAAGGGACGGGGATGTGGCGATTTGATTTGGAACATAGATTTTGTGCATACCCGGTTAGTTATGGCTTTGTAGATTTAATGTAATGTACCCTTTGCTTAAAACTCATCTCTCTAAACTTGTGATGTGAGGTTTGTGATATGAGGTTGGTAATGTGAGGTTTGTGATGTGAGGTTTGTGATGTAAGATTAGCGCTACACTGCGCCCCCCGGACGGAAACAGCACTTCGCTAGAACGTAAAACGGGCACAATTGATCGTGAGAGTCATCGCATTGATGCGCCTACTCGGGCAACCTATCAACTGCTGAATGGTGCTAAGAGATGGGCCGCTTCACTGGCCCTCGCACCATGAAATCCTGATAGTAGAAATTTGAATGTCCTTCATCTTGTGTTGATCCTCCTCAGAAACACCCTCCTCCGCTGCAGATCAAGACGCCCTCTTAGATCTCACACACCACCCAAATCGCCACCAAGTCCGAACCAAACACTCTGCCACTTCTTATGCCACTCCAGAAACTTGTGCGGAAACCCCAATTCTTGAAGATCCTCTCCAGCATCGAAAGATGGATTGTTGTTTAGCTTGAGCATGCTCTTGTGAAGCTCCGTGCCTTTCTTGAGCGGATCGTTGATGAGGAAAGCGTACTCGTGGTTGACAACTTGGTATATATCCTCCAGACAGCTGAGCGGATCTTTTTTGGTAGGGAGGTGAGTAAACGTGTAGCTTTCGAGCTTGCTAAGTTCTTTGTCCGTATTGCTCGTATTATTCTCTCCATCAAGCATCTCCGTATCCTCTTTGTCGGCGCCGGCACCAGTTGCGCTGTCAGCCATTTCGGCGTCCTCGGAACTGTCGTTAGTGAAGCCATGACGAGGAATCTCCGCGGTAGTGCACCCGGCTATGCCAGCCTGGATGACGAGAAGTAGGCTGTGCAGGTCGGCTCCGGTCTGCATTAAAGCTAGGTCGTCTTTGAGATTGTGAATCTTGGCTAGGGGACTGCGGAGCGCTTTTGCTGCCTTGGCCGTGACTTTCACCTCGGGAAAGTTGATGTAGGAGATCAAGCCGTCAAGCATGGGGACGAGGGATAGTACGAGGTCGCGGCAGGCAATGTACTTCTGTAGTGAAGTTTCATGGATACGAAGGGTGGCGGCATCGGCGTGTGCTATGTAGCTAGGCACAATGACATCGATACTGCCAGAGTCCCGAGTGTCGCCTCGTGAGTCGTCCATCGTATTGTCGGGATCTTCGAAGATGAATGTACCGTTGCCGCACTCACGGTGGTCGCTTTCTGTGCTTGTGTGATGTTCTGTATTGGCAGGTAGCTCAATTTCGACGTCGTAGAGATCGATGTCGTCGCTGTCGTCGCTGTCTTCACCAGGTAAATCCACTCTGCTACGCTCAAGCCGTTCGAGAGTGTCACTGTGAACTTGAAAGGTCCTTCTGAGAACTGCCTGACGGTGAAGCGTTAGTCCAGAGGTGTCGAAGTCTAAGAAGGATGAAGACATGCGGAAGCCTGTCCGCCTTGTGTGGAAGGCATTGAATGTGATGATGAGTAGAAAGGCATGATACCGAAAGTGAAGTGAGAAAACGTGAGTTCATGTGAAAGATGTGAATGTTTGCGGTTGTTGCATGTGAATGCAATTGCGCCACAGCATTACACATTCGTAATATTGCAGTGTTGAAAGGCAATTGGCCGGGCCAATGTAGTTGGGAGCATCTACACATTTTCGAAGGCTGTCGGACTGATCATGGTTTCACAGCAATACCATTCGTATGTCCGTTTGCGTTGCCATTCACACGCCCGCTCTGAGTAATCTGAGTCTTGATACTTTCCAGTCGGTCGCCCTTCTCTATCCAGCGATCTTCCAACCACTTGGCCAAGTCCTCCGAGGACTCTGGAAGGGAAGCAAGCTCATGACGATCAACATGGACAAACATCTTGTATGAATCGCCCAATTTCGGAATGTTGATGGTCTGGACAAACGAGGGCGGCGACATGAACTTGTTTCCTTCTCCGTAGGCGATAGTCACGTCGTAGACAGCCTTGACATGAGGGGCTTTTCTAAGATTCTGAACCATGGCGATGAATCCTTTGTTGCGCGGATACAGGGTGTGTTTCGGTATGGGCTTGCCTTGAGCCTTGCACCACTCGACAGTTTCTGCATATTTTTCTGGAGTGTAGCGAGTTGCCTCACTATAGGCAATCAACCCTGGACGATATTGTCAGTCATGAAAGGAGCTCCGCAGACACCATCGGTAACGCAAACATACACATTGGCCATTTGCGGTTGACTACACCATGGAAAATCCTATCCATCTCTCGCTTGTCTTCGGTCCATTTCCGACTGACCAAAGGCATGCCCATAGCCCACAACCCCCATCCCAGGAACGGCACCCATCTCAGCTCGCGTTTCGCAAACCACCGGCAGCGATGAAGCATACCAGCCTTGATAGCCAAGTGCTGGATGAGGTAGAAGTCGGTCCATTCTACATGATTGGCAATGACAATGGCGCTTTCGCCGAAAGGCAAGTCATCGCCACTTCTGATGATGTTTGCCTGGTTGTTGTCCTCGCATATCTGCTGGATGCGCCTCCAGGATGCTTCGGCTATTCTTGACGAAACATTATATGTCCAGTCTGGAAACAAGGTCGCTGTAGGGAGCAAAGCGGACAGTGCGAGATCGGCAAGCAGCAGATGGACGATCCAAGGCACGAGGAAGCGCAGCAGACGTGCAGTGCGCAGCAGCTTCTGCCACAAGGACAATCGCTGTGCAGAGGCCATGCGGAGCTTTCTGTGCGCAGAGGTCGTGGCAAGATGGTGGAGAGATGTCATTACTGGTCACTCTGTCCGACCGAACGGGTGGGAGAACGGGCGAGGGCTTGTCAGAGACGGCGACTGGGGAGGATCCGCTCGGGAATCGGGAAGATCTTGATCATCGCCCTTGGTCCCCTCTCCGCCTCGCTTGGGGGAGGCGAGCCGAAAGGTGCCGTCGAGCTAAGGCGACCTGCAATATGGTAGCCTTTGACCGCGAGGGTTCGGCGCAGCAGATGCAGATAACACGCACGATCACAACCACAGTCGGCACGAAACGATTGGCGGGTTGGGAGGTAGTATACAGCATACGCGCAGCCGGGAAAATCGTCAAGGTCGTGCATGCGGAAATGAGGACTGGGGTCGACACAAGGATGGTGCGCGACTCAGGTGCGGTTTGACCTCGCATGGTCCACACCAGATCACCATGATGAAGATGCACGGCACGGGCAAAGAAGCAGATGAAGATTGTCCGCGAACAAGAGGCCAGGAGTCAACATGAGGACGCCAGCATCGCGTTCAGCCCAACGGTCGTCGTCAGTCAGAAGCCTGCTCATGCAAGCCCGCTGTATGGTATTTGGAAGAAAGGCACAGCTCGTGTCAGGGCCGTTTCGAGAGGACGACGTGAAGCGGTGGATGCAGACGAGCAGATCAGCGAACAGCAGAGGCAGCACGCAGCGGGAGGACAAGCTTGTGACGGATCAGATGACGGACAGAGGGACAATTAGGAATTATGCGTCTAGACTCTGGCGTTGCACCGCGCCCAAAGCTTCTGGAGCTCGTCTTCCATTGGATCCGCACTTGCCAAATACAAATCACTCCCAACTCGCGTTCCTCCCCAGCGCCCATACACCAACTCGCCGTCCTGTCCTTTTCGCTGGTGCATCGAGGCTTCTATTCTGGTCCTTCTATCTTGGGCGTGCAGCGGCAGTTGTCAGGAGTAATGCACAGGACGACCACATTAATTCCTTTCCGCCGTACCATACTCTAATCGTCCCAAGCTCTCAACGTTTGTCTATCGTCTGGGAGCTGCCGACCTCGGCTGCCACATGGCTTTGGCCTGACGAACGGATACTAGCAGAAACAATTCGGAGAGGCAGCATCGTTATTCTTTGGCGCCGATTGGAATTTTGAATTCGTTCCTCTCGACCGCGTTCCCGCGCTATAGACCTCACCTTGTCTTACCTCTCGGGCACCCGCCGCCGGATTTCTCTCAAATACCTGGGGAACCCATTTCTGGCCTGCCACGTCTGACCTATCCACCACAAATAATCTCTACCAACCGATTCAATCCTCAAACACTCGAGTTGCACAAACTCCTCGCGCGGTCGGATACGGACACGGGCAGTGCCTGTCACATTCCACCCTACCTCATTCTCCAGCCGGTCCGTCACGATTCCTAAATAGTTGAGATGCTGGCAGTTTCTGTTTGCTAGACACAGGTGAGAAACCATTCCTCCTCTTCCAATCGCTCTTCCGAAGCACGATAATCATGTGGTCAACCAACGTGTTCGAATTCAAGAGTCCTGTTAACGTTCTGTCGTACGCGAGACCCATTGCTTCTCCACTCCTGTAGCTAGAATACCACAAGAACACACACTAATTACCCGCTCAGTTCAGCCTACAGTATGGCAACGTACGGCCATGGTCACCCGATGGGGCCAGGCGATTACAATCAATATGGTACGACCTGTGTCCTGAGTCTCATCGTTTGGTAGTACTTACATCCGGACAGGAGGACAAGTGCAAATGGACAGTGAGGGTCACAGCCCCCTCGATAACATGCTGCGCAGCATCGGCGGGCAGACAAATGTTACAAAACAGACAAAGGGTGCGCTAATTGTCTATCTTCCTAACGATGACCTTCGTAATGACAATCTCAGACGGCCAACCTCAAAAGCGTCGTGGCCCCAAGCCCGACAGCAAGCCTGCCATGACTCGCCGGCAGGAGCTGAACCGACAAGCCCAGAGGTACTGCTGACCACTGCGTCGCATGCGCGAAACATACTGACAAGAGCAGGACACACCGCGAGCGCAAGGAACAGTACATCAAGGCCCTCGAGCAGGAGGTGCTACGATTGAAGGAGCTCTACGCCAACACCACTCGTGAACGCGATGTCGCAGTTTCAGACAATCAGAGACTACGGGATATTCTCAAAGTCCACGGCATCCACTTCGACATGGCTACTCCCAGCGCCAGCTACGGCACCACCATGCCTTCCTACACCGGCAGTGTCAGTGGCAGCGCGTCCGGCAGCTTCGGTCGGCAAGACTCCAATACGACTGGCTTCAGCCCGTCGCCCATCCACAGCCGACAGTCCCCTCACCAGATGCAGACCGGCTCTGCTCCCCCAATACCAAACAACCGTGGCCTGGACATGGACCAGCTGGGCATAGACTTTGTTCTCGCGTACGACTCCCATGGCAGACCTGCCTATCCCTCTCCCCCTCCCGGCCAATAGACCGTATGCATTTACAAATAGACTGCCTGGGCCCATGGCTAATGGTATGTGTCCAGTCTCGAACGTCCCTGCATGGAGCACATGCAGTACCTTGTTGTCCGATCTCACAATGCTGACGGTCAACCCTTCCACCACCCCATGGAGCGTGCTGACGACATTGAGCACGACCACATGAGCGGTCACGCTTTGATGGCGACATGCCCTCCATACTCTCACGTCATGGAGAAGCCGGGTGAACCATACCCGCATCAAATGCCTCAGGGCATGTCCAAGCCTGATCTCAGGAGGCTGCTTGAGCTCAGCGCACGCCTGCCGACCGAAGGCGGAGAGATCACCCCCGTGCGGGCTTGGATGCAGATCCAGTCGAATGAGAGGTGCTCTCAGATGACCAAGCAGGACTTTGAGCTAGTCCAGGCCGACCTCCTCAGCAAGGTCCGCTGCTACGGGTATGTACTGCTTGCAGTCCGCGTTTTCGACAAGAATCTAATAATGTCTCAGCTTCGGTGCCGTGCTCGAGGAATTCGAGGTCGCCGACGCCATCAACACTGTCTTCGCCGCTCGCGAGGGCATGTCAAACAACAATATGGGAGCTCAGATCTCCCACCAGCACGTCATGGCATGATGTGTTGGCAGACCTTCCTGAACGGCGACATGTCAGCGATTTGTTTCAGGCCTTGTTTGGACATGTACAAGGAAATGTGGATCTCATGTACAAGCAGATAGCGTCGATGAATACGAACAGCAACAGTATTCTTATTCTCATGATCTGCATGGCTAGACCTTCGCCAGCACGAATGAATCGCGTGATCAGTAACCACATTGACTACCGGAGTTTCTCCCGCCGTGATGATCAATGTGCCTGAACCAGAGAATGGCATGAATTTCTTCTGCCGAAACGTCATCTGTTTCCCCACAAAAGCCTCACAGACCGCAACCGGGAGCTCCTCGAGCCCAAGGGTCGTGTGCCAGACCACGTTTCTTATTCCAATTCGCTGTCCATCTTTTGCATCCCAATCTGTTCCTTCAACTCTCGTTCCAGTTCCTTTCTATTTCCTGCAATCTCCCAACCAATTCCACATCAACGCGCACCCCCATCACTAAACCAAACGCCCACCTCAATCCAGCAGTCCACGACTTCCCTATCATCCTTCCCCTACCACCTCAAAGATGACCACCCCCTCCTCAACAGCCCAAGACCTCTCCCAATGGGACACCGACTCCCGCCTCTTCCTCTTCACCTCCCTCACCTCAGGCTCCTCCCACATCTTCACCGCGACCTCCCGCCTCGAAACGATCCTCAAAGCCAACAAGATCCCCTTCCAAGCCATCGACACCGCGACCGACGAGCAAGCGCGACGCCTGTGGCAGCGGCGGGCGGGGAAGCGCAAACTGCCCGCCCTGGTGAAAGAGGGGTTCATCGTGGGGGACATTGAAGAAGTCGAGGAGCTGAATGAGTTTGGGGAGCTGAGGGAGGCTGTTGGACTCGTAGGGGGTGTGGGCGGGGGCATCATGGCTGGGGCCGTCAAGAGCGGGGGAATGGGGCTCGGTGGAGGCATGCTGGATCCGAAGGGCCCGAAGGCGGGGACGGTGCCCCCGCCGAATACGAAGGCGCCGGGGACCCCACAGCCGCCTGAGAAACAGGTCGATCCGATGCGGGATCTGGCGGCGCAGGCGGCGAGCGTGGGCCTGGCGAGGAAGCAGGGGCTACCGGTTAAGGTGGGGGAGGAGAAGATCGCGGCCGTGCAGGAGGGATTGACGGTGGAGAAGGCGGCGGTGGTTGGGGCTGAGGCTGGGAAGGGGGGCGTGGAGGGGGAGGTGAAGGGGATTGCCGAGGGTGCAGGAACGGAGAAGAAAGATGAGGTGGAGGAAAAGGTGGAGGGTGCTACTGGGACGGCAGAGAAGAGCGCGGATCCAGTCACGGGCGAGGTCGCGGAGACGACGAGCGTCCTTGATGACAACACGAAGCCTGAGACGATGACTTCCGCTTTGGACAAGAAGGAGGAGAGCGTAGAGGCTGCTGCTGCTGCGGGTGGAGACGAGGAGATCAAATCCGCTGTCCCGGAGACAGTGGCTTCGTCGACGAAGGAAGAAGCGGTCGCTAGCACCGATAGTCTGGCTCCGGCGCCGTCGAGGAGCTCTCTGGCCAGCGATAGTACGGCTACCAGCACGAGTAAACGCCACAGGGGAAGCGAGGTCATGGAGGCGAGCGAGGAGGAGATCAAGGAGGTGGAGGACGGGAATACGATCACCGAGCAGGAAGGGGAGGACGAGGCGGATGAGACGCTAAAGAGGGCGGCCGAGAAGCTGAACTTGCAAGGTGCGGACAAGGTGGATGACCAGTCTTCGAAGATTGAGGAGATGGTAGACTTGGAGAAGCCTGTGGAGAAGGACGAGGAGGCTAATACGGTCGCTGCCGGCGCTGCGGCCGCACCAGAAGTAGAGGCCAAGGAGAGCGAGAAAACTACCAGCGAAGCAGTCAAGAAGAGTGGCGATGGGGATGCCGCAGGTGTCAGTGTCGAGGACTAGATCTGTCCGGCGCCGTGAATGACACCTGCGATTGTCACAGTCAATTCAAGCATAGGTGTTGAGGTCCTGCAATGAGATAGAAGATGCTAGCGACTGGCTCGCTCGAGTTCGTAGCAGGTGATATTTATTCATGTCTTGTATCTCATGCCTGCATAAGACTGATTTGGAACGCTGTTCGCCTCGCTGAACGCAAATGGATCACACGCGGGCACCACCGCCAGGAACGAACGCCGGCCGATCATGTCGCTGCACTGCCTTGCGCCACGGCTCCATCACCAGCTTCTTCTTTCTCCTCTTCTGTATCCTGTCCAGCTCCACTCTCCTTTGCTGCTTTCGCCTTACTCACCAGACCTGCGAGGCCTCCTCCTCTACTACCGACGCCCAATCTTGCTGCCATGCCTCCTAGACCTCCTAGACCTCCTGTCGTGGCAGACTTCATAGCACCAACAACGCCTTCTCGACTCCTGAGTGAAGCATTGCCTTCCACTCTGCGTGTCAAGAAGATGGTAGCTGCTCTACCCCTGGCTGCTAGGATGCGCTCCATCTCTTCCTCGTACGCCTTCTCATAGATGTTGTCCTCGACACCCGGGGGGCTTTCACAAACAACGCCAGGTGTGCCCGTATGCTCATCCTCGGTCGGCTGATCAGACTCTGGTCCAGTTCCGATGTTCAAATACAGCGTATCCAGCAACGGATCATGCGCATGACCTCGACCTGTGTCATCGGGTGAGAAGTTTCGCGAGCTATCCTGCCGCCTTCCTCGGGCAGCGGGCGATGAAGTGCCTGACGCCGGGGTTGCAGAGCCCGTCTTCTCGAGTCCCGTCGAGCTACGTGAAATGGGGTCTGGTGTTGATTCTGACGGCCGGTGAGATCCGGTGGGCGACTCTGCGTGTTGTGGCGTCACTTTCCCGGAATCTGACACTCGAAGTTCATGGTGAATGCCCTCAGCTGTTAATGCAGACTCGACAGGGCGGCGGTTGTGTACGTCGTGGCTTCGCGATTGACGGATGCCGTATTCCGCACGTAAAGGTGCTGGCGGGGCTACGATTCTCGACGAGCGTCCAAGGATGCCTTCCATCAGCTCTGGACGTCGCTTAAACAAGAGCTTCTTGAAGCGTTTCACTGCTTTGGCCTAGAAATTGTTAGAACGGCATCCAAAAGACACACAGACGAAGGAGGCATACTACTGCCATCAGATGACCCATTTTGCCGGTAATTGCAGTGTCTAGCTCTTCCTCGGTTGGATCATCTATGATGTCGTTGCAGTTGTCCTCCTCTGAAAGCATCAGATCCTCACCGTTCTTTGTCACCCATGGGTGTACCTGAAGGGGTCAACATCATTCAGAATACTGGCATAGATGGCTTACTCTGATCTGCGGCATTGTGATCCGCTTGCTGGGGTCCTTCTCTAACATCCGCAAAATCAGGTCTCGAAATTGGTCGTCTTGCTCCCCCTCCAGCGAAGGTTCTTCCTCTTTGATGGCCTCATAGAGCTGAAGTAATGCATCCTTCTCGAATGGCACTCTGCCGTAGCGGAGACAGTACAGCGTGACACCCATTGACCAGACATCTACTGCTCGACCGGAAACGTGCCCATGTTTCGCTATACATAGCTCGGGAGGCATGAAGGCTGGGGATCCTGCATGTTTTGAAGTGTGCATTTCCGTCCCCTTGTCGAACATTTCTGATACGCCAAAGTCGACAATCTTTAGTACGTCGTCGTGAGTGATTAGACAGTTATCCGGTTTCAAGTCTCGATGAATGATGCCTTGCGCGTGTACTGTGACTGTCAGCCAAGATCGTGAGTGCACAGCTAGGCATGAAGTACAGTATTCTAGTCCGAGGAACATGTCTCGGAACCAGTATCGACAGGTGTCGTCGTCGTATGGGTCTGCGACTTCATCCAGACCAACCTTCATCACTACACCCTTCTTGCACATCTCCAACACCATGTATAAAGAGTCTTCGTCGGGGTCGTCGAGCACTTCGATGAGACCGACCAGATTGGGGTGATCAAGTTTCTTCATGATCGCAATCTCTCCTTTGATCAAGTCAAAAGCATTATTCGTTTCCGTCTCTAGTCTGTCGCCCGACTGGTGTCGATGCAATGGCGAATTGAAGCCTCCTGTGCTTGCCGATAAGATGCCCGATCCTGTTCTCTTCGAGGGCCGCCGAAGCAAGTTGGACTGGGCGCGCTTGCGCAGTCGCGACTTGGAGAACTCCTTGATAGCCTAGTGTCCGTGTCAGCTCGCGGGTAGGCCGTGTCCAAGCTGGTATAGCCCACATATTCCTGCCCGTATTGATCGACCCCCAGATGAACCGAGCCGAAGGAGCCTCTCCCGATCTCTTGCTTTATGCTATACTGATTGATTCGGTGCACTGCGCCGCCATCGTCTTCGCTCGAGCCATAATGCGACTTTGCATTTAGTGTTTCCTGGTATGCGTAAGACTCGAGGAACTTGTAGCCATCTTCTCTTCCCGACCTTGACTCCCTTGTTTCTCGAGGACTCTCGCCGGTGGTGCCGCAGAGGGCTGTGGTATGCAGGGGAAGAGCTGCAACAGTGGGATTAGCAACAGTGCATATGGTGGACGCAGAGGACTTGCACATGCGACACCGCTAAAGGTCTGCCATTGGGACCAGTGACTGCAGGTACATCCAGCGATATGCCGTGGGTTTCCCCAAGACCAGCTTTGTCGAGCTTGTCGGCGGCGCTCTTTTCACTGTTGGAGGGGTCGGCCATTGTAGGATAATAGCTGCCCCACTTTACCTCCAGAAGCGCATTTCGTAGGGCTAAAGAAGAAGACTACTGAGCTGAATATGTCTAGTGAGGGAGCTGCTCAAGCGAGTGACTGAGAACCAGAGTAGAGAGCCCTAGAATTGTGAAATCACTGTGCCGTCTGTGTGAGATTGTGCGATGTCATAGAGCAAAGGATGCGAACCAATCCACAGTCGCAATTGACACCGACGATCATTTGGTCGAGCCAGCCCTGAGCGAAGTCCTGAGGGGCCCGAACGCAGGACCCCACCAACAACTTCCCAGCGTTTGCGTTTGCCCTTTTCGGGTAGGCTTGCTGGAGCTCCCAAAGTGCTGTTTAACCATCGCTGTAGATTGTCGACTTCAGTAATTCGAGAGCCGCAATTGATCTTCATGATGTCGCTCTACTCGTTCTACATTTTTGATCGTCACAGTGAGTGATTCTGGCCCTGCACAAGACTCCGATGTCTGACATGTTGCAGCCGAATGCATCTACAGCAAGAAATGGGCTCAGCGGCCACTGTCAGGGAATGCAAAGGCACTGCAGCGTCAGTCTGGCGCGAACGTCCTCAGCAATGGTGCAGATGTCCCTGGTGTAGGACGTAAAGCTCTGTCCAAGGAGGACGATGCGAAACTCGTGTTTGGTACGGTCTTCTCCCTGCGGCGGATGGTTCGGTCGCTCGGGGGCGAAGATGACAGGTATGTCGGTATTTCTCTTGAAGGGGGGTATTGTGTCTAAGTGCAAGTACAGCTTCTTGTCATATCGTACCGGAGAGTACAAATTACACTACTTTGAGACGCCCACGAATCTCAAATTCGTCATGTTGACAGACACACGTATCGGAAACATGCGGACTGTCCTACATCAAATTTGGGCGAACTTGTATGTGGAGTACGTGGTGAAGAGCCCAATATCACCCGTGGAGCATCCGGGAGGCATTGGAGTGGCAAATGAGCTATTCGAGGGCGGGCTGGAAGGCTTCATGGTAAGTACGCACGACGTGTAGTACGTTCTCCTCACTAATGGGTTGCAGAACTCTATCTTTCCACCCGAGAGTAGATGAGAGGCCGCCGGATCAATACATCACGGCTCAAAACTGTTCGACGGTGCTATTGCTCAGAGCCGGCCCTGTTCGTGAATTGACACCTGGCACAATACTGGAGCACTTCCATACGAATCCGAGACGAGACCAGCTCGCATCGCGAAGATTGATGGCGATCTTATCTCGAAAGCCGAAGGAGGGGTTGGTCGGGAGTCCCCCGATAATGATAGCAGATAAGAGGGTATACGCTCGGAGGGCGAAGCACGTTATCTAGGATCACTTAGGTGTTTGAGACCTGGTAATGCTGGGGGCCTTGCAGAGACAATAGGAGCTCGGTATCTCAACTGTGAGGTACCTATACCAGTGCTGCGGAAAACAGATTGCGAGTGCTATGGGGTTGCGGTGGACGGGTCAGCAGTTGTATAATAGCAACCACGACTCGAGCAGCGTTCACATGATAAGCATGTGACAGTCCCAGGACTAGGATACCAGCCACGCCAGCATGGGCGCTCCGCCTTTTGCCATATATCGTACCAATCAATGCCGAAAGCATTTTTTGTAACTAATATCCTGCCGCGCACGGCATTGACATGTAACGCTCGAGCGTAGGGATGCTGCAGACGGCATAGGGCAATCTGCTGCATTTGCTGGTACCCGGCGAACAGTGAGACCGATAACCCGCATTCATCCGAGCAATCCAGGCCTATCCCCGAGGGTATTGCGATACTTACTCCGGTCCACCGAGCCGCCATGTGTACAGACTGCAGTCAATTCCGCTGTGGGCCAGGATATGTGGTCGTCGGATTTGCAATTTGCATGCGGAAGACCTTTTGCAGAATGCAGGAAGGAGCCGGCCGAACATGTGCGGTTACACAGCGGAGCTTTGACAGAGGTGGGGGCGGTGGGGGCTGCGGAGAGCTTGCAACAGCTGCAGTTCGCTTGCGCCATCTGATGACAGTAGTGATCGAGTGGTTGTCAGACTTCTACTAAGTTATGGCTTAAGTTTTGTCTAGCGTTTGGATCCTGCTCACGACGGCGAGTCCATCTACTCGATTTCGAAATCTCATGGCGACCAGTACAAGCACCTCAAGCTCAGCTGTTTCACAAAATCGGGATGAAGTTCATCAGGTCTTAGAGCTGATGCTCGAGAATAAATGCACGCTGGACCTCCTTTGTCTAGCTGAGAATGGGAAAAAGTGCGGTAGGACAGCCTGAGCACGGGGGTGTGCCGCCTGTCAAGATACGGGTGAGAGGCACGTTGACAGCGCGTACGTCGTTCGTAGACGAATCGATCAGCCTCGTTCGCCTCACGCATGCAGGTATCGACTCGAACTCGGAACGGCTGCCGGGCGGCACAAATGAAGCGAAACTATATATCCCTGACACACTGTTTTGCAGCCACGATGAAAGCGGATAACTACCGGAAGGCTCCATTGTCTGCAGTATTGTCACGGCGCCTCCATTCAACGGCTTTATCTGGAAGAGGATCCAGAGCTACAGCGTGATGCTTTTTGGCAATGACGTTGATGCAAGAAGGAGATTTGATAGGATATGCAAGTAATCAGTGAATAGGACCGACCCCTAGATTGCAATCTATGCACGAGAAGTCAAGCGCTTGCAGTAGAAGCCGTTCGTCGCCGATCTTCCGTTTATGCATCACCGGTACGCCAGGGTCTTCTGAACGCGGAGGTGTTCTTTGGGCGTGGGATGGCGGCAAAGCGTAAGTTTTCTTCTTCTGACCCCTGAAGCGCGTGGGGATCGTAGAAGCTGCAAAAGAGCGACGAGCACGCAAGGGTGTAAACATTACCAGCAGGGCCGATGGCATTGGCAACATTTCTGCGTCTGTACTTGGGTGACGATGAGCGGTCAACTTGATGGGTGTTGGGACTGCTCGATTGCGGCTGATCGCGCGCGAGGTACTTCGATGCAAGTCACTCTCGACTCATGTATGATAACATCGAGCGTTGACATGCAGCAAAACAAACGCTTGGTGTGTCCATTAGCTTTGACTGAACTCCTCAGCGTTCTCAACCCATTAATGGACTTGATAGCGATATCTTGACCCCGTATCTACCGTGCACAAAGTCGGAATGACAGCAGAGCGGCTCAAGCATGTCCAATAGCAAGCGAGGACCATCATCCTATGTACCTGATTGTCTAATCTCCAGCCAACGGCCCAAGCACTGTACCTTGTGTGGCTTTGAAGGAAAAATTGCAGAATTTGGCCGAGCAGCCACGATGGATCAAGACCCCGCTGCACCAAGAAGTCTCACCCGTGGTAGGTTTGCACGCAGGATCGAAGAGTGCCAGAGATGCAGAGTGTCTCGAATGCGTGATCGAGCGACAGGAGAGGCAGGAGATGCTGCCAGCGAATCACAACGCGTGGCTCGAGAAGGAGGTTCGTCCAAGTGATGTCCTACACGAATGACGACAAGTCCTGTAGATCCGCTCCGCCTTCGTGTGGTGCGAGCTCAGGGCAAATCGCCCAGGCCAGCTTTCCAGCCCAGTCCCTGATCGATCGCAGTCGGTCCGTCATTTCGCATCTTCTCCGGATTCACGTCAGAGCTTCCCACTGTTGGCCCTCCTTCTGTGGAGACATGGTCTTTCTCCAGATTTGCGTAGGCATTCCCTGATCCCCAGAATCCGATAGCCAACAGGAAAGAGTGGAGAGTGGAGATTATGGCAAGATAGTAGACCGTTGATGCAGGAGGTACGAGCACTTTGCCAACGTGCCATGTACACCAGTGCCGCCATGCATCAGAGCTCCGTGGCACGGTCGTGCAGGACTTCGCATAGACGGAGAGAAAGGCGTTAGAGCAGTTTCCCACGTTTCCTTCCGACGTGGGTACGCAGACGCGGGGTCTGTAGTCGCCTATGCTCGTAAGACAGGAGATACATAGCCCTTGAAAGGTCCAGCCATTCGTGTTGCCATAGCCTTGGTCTCGACAATTGTGCATTTCGGCAGAGGCAGCCGTGAAGACGAATCTCTGGGACTGATCAGAGACTAGATCAAAGCTAGCTCGCCCCAGTGCCCTGTGAGGGGCGTGGGAGGAAAAGGCTCGAGCGCTTGTGCGAGCAGCGAAAACCGAAGAGTGGCCGGCTTCTCCCGCTACCCTGTTTCTCATTCGAACGAACAAGACGTTGCGGCACCTTCAGTTTCTGTCTCTCTCAACCAACTACCAATTCGATCTCCCCTTTCCAATTGTCACGGCCTCCCCAATATCTTCGACACGTCACCACTGCTTGCAATATCAGGACAATTGCAGACAAAGAGGGTCCCTTCTCGACTGTGGGGCAATGCAGCACATCAAACTAGCCTGGCGATAATCTCTAATCCCACCCTACGATATGGCCGAGGTCCTCTCATACCCAAGGAAGCCGAACGGGCAGTCCTACTACTCCAACTCTCCTCTGAAGCGTTCTTCGAATTCATACTCGTCGTTCCTTTCGCAAGCGGCCTCACCATACACTCCTACCAGGACTACACCGCCCAGTCCGCCGTGTGCCGATCAAAACTTCTCCTCGAACTCACTACCCTCTACCACAACCACCTCAGCTTATCAGTCATTCACAGACCTCTCGAGTCCTTCTTCGTTACCGCCAACGCCAGCGTCTAGTGTATCCTTTGAGGATAAGGATGATCGGGAAGAGGAGGACATTGCCTTTCCTTCTTACGACGATGGAGTGCAATTTTACCACCAGGACGAACCTCTAGATCTGCCTCCCAGCCCTAGTGACGACAGCGATGCTAGTTCTACCGCACAGGAAGAGCCATCGAACAGATCTGATTCGACGCGTTCGGATTCTCCTCTGCCCACACCTACCGTCGCAGACGACACGGCTGTCAAGACGAATCCGTCTAGACATGTCGATTACCTTTCACACGATTGGCGAGAAGAGGATATTTGGTCGTCATGGAGGCATATTGTGTCACAGCGCAAAGTTTATGGTCAGCGGTCGAGACTGGAGAACGCGTCGTGGAGGACCTGGGCCAAGTCCAAGTACCAACTTCCGACCGTGTCTCCAGAGACACTTAATTGGTAAGTCGACCTAATAGTTGTCATTATCCGGACAAAATGCTGACATTGTATGAAAAGGCTCAAAGAAAGCGACGTGACTTGGCTTTATGGACCTCTGCAGCCAGCCACCTCGCACCCCATCACCCACTCTACCCCGGACCCATCACCTCACCACATCTCTAGCCAATCTTCTTTCGTTAACAAGAAGCCCATTCTGAAGAAGCGTAGCATGTCTGAAGTCATGCTTCAGAGATCTCTATCTGCATCTTCATTACTTAAGCAGGCAGCCGCTTCAGTTCAGGCCCAGCAGACTGCCCAGACCACCCCTAGACCAGCAGCCACGCTTGTGCGAGGACACTCCGACTTCAACTCTTCGCAACAATCACAATCTATTAGTCGTGATCAACTTGACTACTTCTCAACAATCTCGTCTTCGTCTGGGGGTAATACTCCTTCTGAAGGGCCGAAACGTCACATCAGATTCGACGACAAGGTTGAGCAATGCATCGCTGTTGATTGCAAGGATCACGACCAATATGATGATGACTCGAGCGAAGATGACTCGGACTCGGATTCCTCAGATGATGGTGTACTAACGATGCGGAAACCCAAACGGAGACGACCAACAATTGCCAAGCGCAGTGGTTCTCGCAACGGGATGGGTGCCAACAAAATTATCGAAAAGCTCCCAGACACGACCTTGAAGTACAAGACAGAGTCTCCCGAACAGCCACGAACGGTGATTCAGTTGCCCTTCCTCGGAGGCTGGGGTGCCACGTATGGCTCCAGCTCCAATTCAAGCTCCAGCACGAGTTCTGAGTCGAGCAGACTGACTCAGTCCGCTTCTCAGGAAACCATCCGGCCGACTGATCCTTCCCGGAATTTCTTGTTGGACGATGACGACGATGCTGACAGAGACATGCCCTGGCTACCACCCAAGGTATATGGTGATCGACGAGATGGAGGAAGTACCCCCAAGCCGCGGATGGAGGACTCGGACGAAGGCCCGTCAAACATGCGCAGAACTCCCTCTGGCATGTTCATGCCATATGAAGATGACGACGATGAGGTTGCGACAGAACTAGGACTCTTTGGAAGAGTCAGCGAAACGATCAACACGGCCAAGGACATTGCTCATGTGATTTGGAACGTCGGGTGGCGCAAATGAGGAGATTTCTGGACACGGCAGCTGTGATTATGGATTTGAACGATCCAGTCTTGTAGCTTTTTGATGTCTATGACGAGACTGGATCGGCGGTTATGGATGGCAGGAAACGGGGGTCTTGGAAGGCGTTTATTGCAAGGTCCATACCCAGCATGCGACCTTCAACAGTGCTCCACGGATGACACTGCATCTCGGCTTGCATTTTGGCAAGGCAACTGGCGTCAAATATAAAGGGCTTAACTACCACAGCTAACATGATGGCGGGTTTTGTAACACCTCTTTGCGAATGATGAAATGAACTTTTCTTACCACATATCGCTGGCTCGCTTTATCGTCCCGTCTGTATACCCGATCAACACGGGTCGTTCTTTGAACTGTCCAAGGACGAACCCTTCAAAAGACATGGAGTGTTTCAAATCAATTCTGACAGGTCCGTAGCCAGGAACGGTGATGTACAAAGATGCATGAACGACAGGAGGGGCTTCGCCGACGGACGAGTCAGGTTGCAGCAAACCGAGGAGTTCCAATCCCCGGTTCGCCGCGTTTGTCCAAGAGAGAAGTCAACCAAGGACGAGCTCGACTCTGTCCCACTCAGCCCAGCCATGTCAACGCAAAACCCTGTTGACCGTCGCCTGTCAAGGAAATTGCCTTGCTCTACCATTGCGCGGTCATTTGCTTTCCATAACAATCTCGCGTTTACCTTTCGACTGCGGGACTCAATTGCGTAATCTCGAGTTCCGCTCCTCTCCTCCTCCTCCGCCAAACTCCAGTCCCCGCAAAAAGTGCCTGCTGCACCACCACCGCTATGGACGGAAAGATGGACGTCGCGACGATCGTGAATGGCATGAACAGCGACAGCGAGTCGTCGCGGAAACTCGCTGCCTTTCACTTGCAGAGTCTACTGGCCGATCCGGACTTTGTGGATGCGTTCGTGCAGGGAGATGGCATGCCGGCCTTAAACACAATGGTGCTGCGGGAGAATGGAAACACTCTGGCATACGCGATGGGCAGTCTGAACAGAATACTGGAGCTTGACTTTGGTTGGGAACAGGTTGGAATTGAGGTCGCTGAAAAGGTTCGTGCCTTTTACATCATTCTTCACCATACTCTGCTTCGAGTTCCCCAATTGCTGTATAATTCGCAGTGCTGATATTGTCGCACAGGCTGTGGAATTAGTTGTCGATCGACCTGTAATCAACGTGCTACGAAATGCGTTCCGTCTGCTGGTCCTAATCGTCTCGAGACCAATCGATAACCTCGACTACCCACTACAGTCGCCGGGAGGAAATGGAGTTGGCCCCAACATTGAGACCTTGAAGCCAGTCTTGAAAGAGCATGTGAATTTCTTGGATGCCCTGATAGAGAAGCTGTCATCCGCAGATCACGCGTTATGCGGGAACGCTCTTCAGTTTCTCAATGCCCTGATTAGGGACGGTATCATGACCTTTTCAGAGACACAGCTCATGCGATTTGTCAAGAGGTTACAAGATTTGGAGATCTTCAGCACAGTTGAGGGCTTGATGCGAGGTGACTCGCTAGCGGACATTGCTGCGCCAGTGATTGACTTCCAGACTCTCACGAAAGTCATGCTGCGGTGCTGGAGGTTCGTTCCAGTGGATTTGACACGTCAAGCACATAGCGAGGCATTGTTCCACATCCGAAAGACAGCTACGAGAGCACTACCACACAAAGCTGTCCCCTCACGAAAATCAGAAAAGCAGCCAGAAACCAATGGAGAAGTCGAGAGCGACGTGCCCTGGACGACCATTGGCTTCGAGACCGAGGAGCCTTCGTCCGATCTGCAGGAGACCGGTCTGCTAGGTCTGATGGACTTTGCCGACTTTGTACGAAAGAATAACGACTGGTTCCAGAAGACGTTACTCGAGCAAAGCGTGATGTCGCCTGAGCAACGTTGCCCCATTGCACGAGTATCAATGATCGTTACGCAAATGCTGTACGAGCACTTCAACATTGGCGACAGTACTGCGAGTCCAAGAGCTTCCGCAGTCATGGAGGAGCAGTTACAAGGCGACCTCGACAAGACGGTACAACCACTACTTCTCTGCCGCGACCGTCTGCACGGCGCCGTCGCTCACGCCTTCTTCCGTATCTGGAACACAGCCGAAGCAACAGTCCCCGAATTCGATAAGATCGAGCAACTCATCCGACTCCTAATCACAAAGGTCATCGGCAGCTCAACCCGCACCGCCACGACGCAAGAAGTGGAAGAAGCCATCGACAACACAAGTCTCGCCTCCCTCCGCAAATGGCAACTCACCGACCTCGACTCCTTCCAAGAACGTGCCTGGGGCACCGACCTCTCCCAACTTCGCAAACACCTCCACGACGAATCCGTCCAGTTCATCACAGAGCAGCGCATCCGCTGCCTCCTGGAAGGCTCCTGGTTCCCGTCCCTCGCCTCCCTCGACTCGTCCCCGCGCCAACAGCCCAACTCCCGCCCCTCCTCGGCCGTCCTCTCCTGGCGCTTCGTCCAGCTCTCCCCGAACAGACGCTACCTCCACCACGCTGCCTACCCGCGCAAACCAGAGGGCACGCCGACGCTCGCAGACATGCCGCAGCGCATCGACGTCAACCACATCAGCAGCGTAGTGAGCAACGTGACGGCTGCGCGGATACCAGAGGAAGTGAGAGTGCACGAGGCGAACGGGAACGGGAACGGGGCGGCTTCGAAGAAGAGCAAGGCGGAGAAGGTAGAGGAGAACGGCGAGGGGACCGTCACGAGGCTGCATATTCACGGCGCGGCGAGGTCGCAGGCTGACGGGGCGGAGAGCGAGACGCCCTTGCTTGAGCTGCAGTGCGCGAGCCAGACGACGGCGTCAGAGTGGTTGGATGGCTTGCTCATGTTGCTCGAGCAGACGCCCATCACGGCGGACACGACGAGGATGATTGGAATCGTCGAGGAATGGAGTCTGAAAGTCAGGTTGCTGAATCTCAATTGGGAGGACGTGGACTGGGAGAGGGCGGACGCAGCTGCTGCTGCGAACGGGGTCGCTGGGGAGGGCAAGGGTAGTGGGGGCGCGGACGGCGTTGGCAAGGGAGGGAGGGCCGGTGCCGTGGATGCGGATACGGTGCCGTCGAGGGAGGGACTGGACGATGATTACTGGTATGACATGGGGGAAGGTTGAGGGACAGGTGGGATCGGCAGTGTGGCGACATCACTGCCGTTGCGGGTTTTGGGTTTTGTACGAGGTGCAGCAGAGTTTCGCTGGAGCGCAAGAGAGTGATCGACAGGGTGTGTGAAGTCAAAAGGGTCCGGACTAGTCGGTCATCGAGAGATGGCGCAAAGGAGATCGATCTCGTGGACGTTGGGGCCCGCGTGGTCGAGCCAGAATTGGAGCGTGGGCGAACGGTCAAACGGTTGTAGTGTTCCATGGTATGCCCATCGGTTAGAGTAGAGCGTGATGGCTGGTTGGAGAGAGAAGGTCATTATCGATATTCTCCAATTGTGGGGTTGTGATAGACGATAGCGCCGTGGCTGGGTGGCCATCGCAGAGAGCATTCGAGGCCACGCGGGAGGGATCGACGTTGGGCTGAGGGATTTCGATTGTAGGGCTGGACAATCGACGGCGGTATCGATAGCATGTCCAGACGTCGTGGCGCTGGTTATCGGATGGCATAGATCTAATTGTACATACTGAAGGAAGTTCTTGCCGTCTGAATTGGCACGCCACCTGTAAAGCGGTTGTGATGGAGCACGAGGACTACACGTGGTACAAGGATATGCTCGGCGAGACAGCACACAATGACCTGCCCAATGTATCTAGGGGCAAGTCGAGGTGCTCTGGTCAAGCAGAAATTATACAGTGGCAAACATTGTCTAGTGAGCACAACTGTTGCGAGGTATCAGTGGTTCGGCATCAAGGTTGGCATTAGAGGTAGTAGTGCCACCTCCACTCGTACCAAACACACAGAACAGATGCTGGTTGAATGAGGGGAAGGCCGTGCTTTCGCCAGAATAGCAAACGGGAAATATTGCTTCAAAGTGAATCATTGAGGTTAGGGTAGGGGTCTCAGGTGTATGAAGCAGGCATGTCGAACATATCAAAACCTAAAAAATAGTCAAAAAGTAGCTGAGCAGCTATTGATTATGGAGCAATTGCCATTGTTTCATGGTGCGACAGGTAGAGTGAAGAGGTGCAGCTACACTCTAGTCTGCATCGAAGCGACAGTGCATTGCTGGACCGCCGTCCGGACCGGTAGAGCTGAGCGGCGCTTACAGCCACACCGCGTACAGATGCTCCTCCTTGCTTCGCCAGCCCACGGAGGATGAGCGGCTGCCAGCGCATACCAAGAGCTGAAGTGGAGAGCGCCTCCTCAACATGGGCATTCCTTTCAGGCCTGAGCGGGCGGTGAATCGGGAATGTGCAGGAGGCAACAAAGAAGAAGCGGAGTTGTGCTACGGTGTAGGTCCCGAAAGATGATGCTGACAGCTACCGAGCGGCCAGTTGCATAAAAGCTATGCGACCATGCGATTTGCTACACCGTATTCTCGATCGGAAAAAGTCTGCCCTGCCATGGTCTTGCGAGCCCTTGTCACATGAATCTGGACAGAGTTCCAATTGCGTGTCATTCTCTTTCAGCCCAAGAAGACCCAGGGCGTCAACAGTCAATGGTCCCTGTCTAGCTCGTATGAGAGAGATTGACTTGCTGACTCTAACTTTGGGAATGGCCCCAATCCTCGGAATCCTTGCCGAGAGAGCACATGTGTGATGGTGTCAAGTCGAGCCTGTGCGCGCTTGCATGGACGAATTGGAAGAATGGCAGACGATGGCGAGTCAAGCACACGTGAGGTTGCGCGCCAAAGCGAAGAGGCGCACGACGACCGTTTCCAAACATTCGGGACTAAGGTCACGGGAGCTAAGGGATGGCGCCAGTCTGGGCGCAAACTTTCCATTCGTGGCCCGCCTGTCCGCCCAAGAGAGGGCCAACGGCCTGACGATCAGTCAGGAACAGGCAGGATCCACGCCCGTCGCCCTTCGCTGCCAGACTGCGCTCGCTGTCCGAAAGGTCGTCACCACGGTCGTTGGACAGCAACGGTATGTGTCTGGACATGGACCGTTGCGACGAGTCAGCAATCACACGAGGGCGCAGATTGCCGACAGGCTGTAACTTTGAGCTCTCGTCGCAAGGCGCCGGGCGTAGGTTTGGGCTTGGGGTTGAGTGAGCGTGCCGCAGGCGTGCAGAAGCGTGGCCCACCTGGCCTGCAGCGCATCAATCGGGCATGCATGTGGCATCCACAAATACAAATTGGAATCACCTTGGCGATGACCATGGCGTAGCTGTTCATCAGCGCCCCTTGCATGCTCACCCGCACGCGCGGAAACAAGCAAAGCACCAGCAGCAGCAACATGCCAGGCTGAGATCCAATAACTATAGACTACAGCCTCACCTGCCTCTTCTCCCATTCCTGTAACCCAACTGAACGGCCTGTGCCCGACTGACGCTCCCTCTCTGTCGAGCCAAACTCACTCTTCTCCCTTCCTGCCTCCTTCAGTGAGACCGGCAGCGGTTTGCTCTCAACGGCCGAAAGACGTTCGCTCACAATCCCTTCTCGCCCCGATCATCTTGTCTCTTACGGCAGTCTGCAATTCCTGTCTGATCTCCCAATCGTCGTCACTTATTATCGTCCTCTCCCATCAACTCGAGTTTCGACATTCCAACGACTTGAGTCGCTTAGAATCCGACGTCGTCCCGCAAGCGCCCACCACATCACCTTCACCTGTCGATCACTGTTCGGCCCAATCTTCCGGTCCGTCCCATTTGACAGGAGCTTCCACAGGTAAAACACAATCCCCCGCTGTCATCTGAGACATGTCCAACTCACTTGACTGTGGTCACTTTGCCGATCGGGTCTGGCCTAGTGGACAGTAGGCTGATATTAGTCCAGCGATTCTCCTCATCTGTTCAAGTTGATCATCCACCACATCCTATCCGTCAACACACCACACACGCCATTTCCACCTCGCAATGGCTACCGCCCACCACAGAGGATCACTTCCCTTCCTCCACAGCACTGCTTCCTTCTCACGCACAGATGTTGGCGATGCCATGTTCTCACCACAGTCTTCCAACTTTATCGCCAAGTTGAGGGCGAGAAAGCAATCCAATGCCCGCGACACAATCACACCTACCGAGGCCGTATGGTATCTGTCGCTGCCTGACAAGGTCAAGCGTCAACACTTCACAAAGGAAGAGCAGATCCTTATCCGGGCGAGAAGTGAGCTGGCTCTCCTCGACGCTTCCCCGGAGACCCTTACTCATGTTGAGGATGCTCACCCTCGACCACATGTGAGGACCCGAAGTTTCGCATACGACAGCTCAGCTAGCATCTCGCCAATCCCTTCGCCTTCGCTCATGCCCAAGGTTCCTTCTCTCAACAACCGGCACTCTATGGCTGTAGACTCGCTCCGATCTCGTCCCACACAATGGCACGCTTCCCCCGAAGTGGCCCAAGAGTCGTTCCCCCAACATCTCCAGCCACAACTCATGCCACCTCAGCAGACATTCCTGCGCAGCCCTACTATCAAGTGCTCGACCTGGGAGACCAACAACGGTCACTCTCCATCGCTCGACACTATCAGACCTAACACTGGACGATCAATGAGCCAGACTTCACAGAGAGCTATGCCTCCTCCACCACTCAACATCCAGAAACTGCTTTACTTCAAGGACCCCTCGACCAAGGCTCTTCTCAAGGACTGTGTCAGCAACGGTCGCTTCGAGGAGACGCTCATCTTCGGTTTCCCAGCGCCCAGTGCCAACCTTCGTCCACCTCCCATGATCTACGACGCTGTCAGCCCCGGCACACAGATCAAGGAGACTTGGCTCGACTCCTCCATCTATGGTGAAGACGAGGAATTGGACAGGGAGGAGTTGTCGTCTGCTGATGAGATCGAGCCTCCTACTCCCGACTCATTCATCCAGCCTCAGATTGTCAACCGCAAGTCCGGCTACTTCTCGGTCCACTCTGGCGAGGAGACCGCTCCCTCTCCAACCATCCTCCGCACCGGCTCCAACACATCATATTTTGAGGAGTTGATGCATAGGGACATGACTCTGCGCATGACCTTGACCAAGCCCGAGCTTCGTGCCTCTGACGAAGAGCTCTATGGCTGGCAAGACGAACAAGAGTGCGACGCTCCCTCCGACATTGAAGAGGACCCTCTCGCACTTGCGAAGCTTACCTTCTCGGACGACACCACCGGCCTCAACGGTGCCTTTGCCCAGAACCTCTCCAAGAAGAAGGGCATCAAGGCTTTCTGGTTCCGCAAGTGAGCTATTCACTACAACACTATTCGATTCTACCTGTACACTATTTAACCAACCACTTTACACTCGTTACACAGCCCGGTATTAAACCCGAGGCATGGCTCTATCGATACTGTCAGCGTTCAAGCGTGGGACGGAGGTTCCGACGTGAACTTTGCTTTTCGATATGTGTCGTCAAAAAGTCATTAGACTTGTATTATTAGCCGGGGATGGAAATGGAGAGAATGCCGCTGGCGACAGCTAATGCTAGGCCACATGCATGGCGTTGACGGGACACAAGTTGCTGAGATACCACCAAGATTGTACTTGTACACATAGTCTTACTGAATTTACGAACTTAATCATCTTACCTACATTTGCGTTCCTCTCTGTGCCAGTGATCGATGCCTCAATCGACGCCTTCGTCTCCGTTCTCACTCCATTGACACATCTCAGCATCCCGTCCAAGACTTCCCGCAAAGCATCACCGAGTCAGCGCCGCCAGCACCGACCGATCGACCAAAACGCTGGAGTCCATCCCAAAGCAGCGTCTGCCCCAATTCACCTCCTGTAAGATCGTCATTGGCGCATGAACGCACCCTGGCCCCATCGATCGGGATCACCGTGGAAAGTTCCCCATGGAAGGAATCAGGAACCACAACCCTAGTACAGCAGTATCTCAAATACTTACCCTGCGTCCATGCTTCTTGCATGCATGGGAGCCAGATGCAGACGAGTATGCGGGACGTCTATCGTCATTTACGGCTCGGTGCAGGGTGTTCACGGACGGGGAGATGCTGGATTGGGAGGTGCACGCGGATCGACGTTAGTACAGTCCTGGACAGGACATGGGATGATGCAGATGCACACGCGGACGCGAACGCCGGGCATGCCGAGATGATGGGTCCAGGGCGTGCAGTAGTCCCCGTCAGGTACGGTGCGCCTTCGGTGCGTACCGTATGGGCATATTTGACGTACGTCAAGGACAGATTGGTGACGAGGAGCACGGTCGCTACGAGTAATGGAAAAAGTTTGGGAGGGATATTTTGGGAGGCAGAGTTTGGTAGATCGGACCCAAGCGTGTCGTGGTTCTGCTGGTTGGGGAGTGGGTCTCCGAGATTGGAGCGTACCGGTTTTCGGGGATGCGGTTCCGGGGGCTTGGTTGGAGGGAAATTGATTGCTGTGGTTTGATGTTTATGACGATTGTTCTTGAAGTTTTCGTGTTGTTTGTTGGAGACAGGCGAGCACGAGCAGCAATGGATAGACGTGTCGACGTATGCGGGCACAGGGCGTCTTGCTGGATGTACGTATCGTTTGGCAACAGTGGAGCCTGCTGCCGACTCGCTCTGAGGTCCCCATCTTCCTGTTTAACTCGTAACTCGTAATGCTACAAAATCAATTACCCCCTCACCCCGGCACACATAATAACTACCAGACAGTACTCTTGTTGCTACCTTCATCTATTGTGTAGTAATATCACGAGGTAGAATTCCCAGCAAGAGACCTCTTTCGTCTATGATTTTGAACAGTGATAGCGAGGATTTTGGGCCGTTTCTGGTAGTCATATCCGATTCTAGGACTTGATATCCCCAAGTATGTCTAATCTCTTCGTGTCACATTTTCTTTCTATCACCTCAAATTGGTGAGCGCTGGAATCCCCACGGTCGTGGATTTGTAGACGTTGACATACCTTCTTGGTCTCCACAGCCCTCGCCACTAAGTGCCTTGTGGCTGCTGAGACAGGCGGAAGAGGCGCAGTGACACCACGCATACCTTGTTTGACGTCCATACCGCTCTTTACCATCGCAAATCTATGATAAGTTCCTAGACTACCACGCTTGGCGTCGTACATGCCAAAACCTGATCTCCCGGGAAGCAGTGAGGCTATCTCTAAGACTGTGCTCCTAAACGAAGCCTTCGATAAGGAAGCTGCGACATACCCCTTGACCGCGTTCATCCTCCTCACGTAGGTCCTGAATGATGCACACATTTGTTCGGCAGAGATTCGGAAGAAAGTAGCTTACAGGACGCAGGCTATGGATCCCATGCCAGTCAGATCGTGCATGAGCGAATTGTACGCTGGTAGTCAGGCAGCTACCCTCGCCGTCGTTGGCGCTTTCATTCGCCACTCTCTGACATAGGTGGGTTTAGAAAGTGCGCCTTGGTGAGTATGAATGCTCCTCTTGAACATAATAGAGTGGTGATGCGGAAACAGCCGATCTATCGTACTTACTGAAATCGACTTGATTATGATGATGGGGACCGGAGGGTCCTAGATAAGTGCGATTCTCTTCTCGTTCTGGTAGTGATGGACGACTAAACTATAAATGGGTTCGAGAAGAATGCGAATGGTGACGAAGCACCTTGGCCTTCGGGCAGACCAAACCATTGCAGCGCACAGCGTCATTCTATGACGATATTGGTGCTCTCGAAACTGACACCACTGATGCAGCAAGCAGCACCTCAGCGCTCTGTCACGCTCGAAGCCAGATCGCAAAGCGGCTGAGAAGGGAGAGACACAGCTCAAATGTGTCTCCGATCACCACAGGGTTGTCAGCACACTGCGATGGCGAAGGAATACCCATTAGGAAACATTTTCAAGAAGTACAATTGCTCTGCAAAGTCCTTGGAGTGCTTCAGGATCCCGGCGACCATCTGTTCGAAGGATGCTTAATGCAGGCCGAGACAGGTGCGTTGGTGTGTCACTCACAAGACTCTGAGAGATGTCCAGAAGATTACGACATCAGGCAAAGTCAAAGCAGGTTCTACTAGAACGAAGATATGGATCAACACTTTGATCCTGGGGCGAAGAATGAAACTTGGTTTCCCTACCGCCAGCCCGGTCAGACAATCGCTTCGTATGTTGTTCTCCTCGGGTGCTACATCGCAGTCACTTTGATTGCCTATAGGACACTACCGGTTGGGCTCGGGTGTCGAAGTCGAAGCCAGCTCTCCAACGTGGTTGTATATTCAGCACTCTTCGGACAGAGTATATGGTTGAAGAAAAACTTGCACCACTCCGATAGGGCGTACAGTCTTGTCAGCGGAAAGTCGGGCAAGCTCTGGAAGTTCGTGCTTAGGTGAAAAGATAAGGGTTCTGTTCGTCGGTCAATTCGTTCATGGATGGCAGTAAGGAGCAGAGCTTTCTGCTGTCTGCACGCCGTCTTCGACTGATATGATTATTGCTGCTCCGACGATAGCAAACGACTGAGAGGAAACAGATCAAGCGTAAATAGTCGTGAGGGTCAGTAAGCGCAAGCAGGTTCGTTCTGGATACCTCCTGGCGCACTCTGAGCCGATCAAGACTTGCTGGCTACTTGCTGGTTGTTCACCCTACCTCTCGTGCAAGTATTTGACGCATTACGTCTGCTGATGTCTGATTAACTCTGCGTCAACTGCTGCAGACGCATATCCAGACTACCAGGTCTGCTGATGGTCGTCCGATACGGTCCGTGAACGCCTGAGGCTGACGCAAGATAATCAGTCAAACAGGCAGAAAACTAACGCCAAGATCAGTCAAGCTGACATTTCAGGAACTGCACGCTGTAGTGATCGGACAAAGGCATGTAGAAACGAGATCTAAGAGTAAGGAGGAGAAGTCAAGGTTACACAGTCAAAATGAAGTTGAAGCTAAAGGGTCGATCACAGAGATCACTTGCGCACGGTTCGGTTGAGAAGCTCCGGACATCTGACCCTGGGCCGAGAATGGGGTCCGCCAGGGGGAAAATGAGATCGTCCAGATTCAGACGAGAGACATCCTTGCAATTATGGTTCCAAGGGCACATAGAAGATCGTTCGAAGCTCTGTGAGAGATACGAGAATACAAAGGACTTGTCTTTCGAAAAAAGGAGTGATAAGTGTACTGTGTTCTGGAAATATAACTTTAAACGACAACGGGTGGTAGTGCCCCCCTTGAGTCGTTCTTACCACAACCAAGCCAAGCCCTTGCTGTCAGTCTCAAAATATTCCACCTTGCTCTGTTGTCACTCCTCGGTCTGTTATTGCGACAGATACCACTCAACCCGCCATCGCGGAATCATCGAATCGTCGATCAATTAACATCGGCGCCCTCAATCGACGAATTTGCGCTCCTCTAGGGCCATACCATTTGCTGACACGAGACCCTCATCCACCTTCGGACAAGAGTCCCGTTTGACCTTGGCACAATCTATCACAAGCAACACTACCCTAGGGCATCCTCTCATCTCAACAAAGGAGTAGGCGCATCGCACTCTCCAACTTCTACTCCATCGAATCCTTCTCGGCAGCCTCAATCCTCGTCATGCGATAAACCCCTTTTCATCGACCGCATCAACCACGACAAGAGAAGCGCAAATACAGTGCAGACAGGCCATTCGGCCACCTCCAGCAGTTCAAGCTGGCGAAACGAATCGACTCCCACAATCCCATCACGCCCAACATGTCGTCGCGAGGCTTCTCCCGCTCTCCGTCACCGAACCCCGCGGCGCAGGGCTGGGCCACTCCGACGCTCTCCTCCCCTCGCCAGCCCATCTCTCGCGCTTCTACACCGAAGTCATATGCTCTAAATGGAAGCACACATGAAGTCAGCTGGGCATCGGCACAAGCAAAATCAGCCCAAGTCAACGGAGCCACGAAGCGCCCGAGTGGTGGATACGGGCTCGGTTTCTTGGGCAAGGTGGGGAGGAAAGTAAGCCAGGGGCTACCGCTATGGACAGACGAAGATGGGTTGAAAGATAAGCCATTCAATCCTTCGAGTCCTGGTGGACGAGGGGCTGGCGTGAAGAGCTGGATCAGGGGCGTGGTCAGGATGGGCATGAGGGCAAGATTACGGAGCTTGTTGCTCTTGCTGCTCGTGATAGTGTCATACATATTCCTGCACGGACGTGAGTATTGGCGACAGATGGTGCGATTAAAGCAATAGTACTAACACTCTATAGCGATACGATACTTCTACCGACGGACAAGTTGGCTAGGTGGGGGTAAGAAGTATGTGGTCATTCTCGCAGCAAATATGGGCGGTGGTGTGATGGAGTGGAAGGGTCCGAGAGAGTGGGCAATCGAGAGGGACAGTGTCAGAAACAAGAAGAGATACGTTGCAAGATGGGGATATGAGCTGGAGATCGTGGACATGAGCACCAAGAAGCGATACGCGCACGAGTGGAGAGAGAGCTGGGAGAAAGTGGACACAATACGGAACGCCATGAGGAAATACCCACATGCCGAATGGTAGATCTCTCAAGCTGCTCATCAAGGACACTACTGACATCAAGCAGGTTTTGGTGGCTTGACCTCAATACCTTCATCATGGAACCCAGCTACAGTTTGCAACATCATGTCTTCAACGACCTAGGACGCAACACCTACCGCGATATCAATCACTACAACCCCTTGAACATCACACACCCTCTGACTGACGAATATCTCGATGAAGAATCCCGGTCACCTATAGGGGACGGCAAAGCTTCCTCCATCAACGTAGTCATTCCGCAAGATTGCGGAGGCTTCAATCTCGGCTCGTTCTTCGTCCGTCGCTCGCCATGGACTGACCGCCTCCTCGACATTTGGTGGGATCCTGTCGGCTACGAACAAAAGCACATGGAGTGGGAGCACAAAGAGCAGGATGCATTAGAAGCAATGTACAAGAACCAACCATGGGTCAGGAACAAGCTAGCATTCATCAATCAACGGCGCATCAACAGTTTCCCAGCCGGAGCATGCGGCGAGAAAGGCGACGATCCGCACATCCACTACAACTCGAAGCAGAGAGACTTCGTCGTCAATATGGCGGGATGCGAGTGGGGACGCGATTGTTGGGGAGAGATGTACAATTTCAGGGAACTGAGTAATTGGCTGAACAGGACGAGATGGGAGAAGTTCAAGGACGGGCTGAGTGATTTGGTTAAGAAGATCAGGGGCCAGGAAATCGAGGAAAAGAGGGCATGAGGAGAGCATCACAGAGAGGGAGTCGTTTCTTTCAGCTGCTTTTCGGACGGCGTATGGCAGGGTTGACGGCCGGTTATACAAACTACTTGCATAGCATAACTTTGGCGGGGTTGGCGGGATGAGACTTGCAGTGTCTCTGGATGAGGAGTTCTCTGGATTGGAAGGTCGCTTTCGAGACTACTTTAGATATACATACCGAGTATGTATCAGACGCATTGATCGAATTTTGTCATTGTTTGAGATGATGTACATAATTTCCTCCGTTCCTTCTGTATGGAACTTGCACTATTCACTGCCAGGGATCCCTCCCCAGTCTCAAGCTCTCATGCTTTCACCGAGTGTATCTTCCCGAGACGAGACAAGGTAGGTCGTGCTTTGATATTGCTCTATGATATCACGTTCCCCCTACGAGTCTTTCGTCTGATAGTTTTGCTGTTCGAAAAGGTGACCCCTGATCTTCGCGTGCTTCAGCTGCTGTAAGTACCGTTCTGTATATTGTCAGCTCCCATTCCAACGTTCCGTACCCAATGCAGCATCTCAAAAATTCCAGCAGCATAGCTCAAATCTTCCTGCCTGCCACTTCCACACTCTCCCAAACGCTCACTTCCTTCTCCTCCTCCAACCAGACCATATCCCACCGCCCTTTTCCAGCAAAAGAAAAACAACTCACCTCTCAAATGCCCACACTTCTCCAGATGGTTAACCCCCTCCTTGAAATAGCACTTGCCCATCTCTTCCCGAATCAACCGCGCCATCATGCTCTGCACCCACTGCTCCCGAATCACCGCGTCCTGCGCCGCCTTGAGCGCTTTGTTGTCGTCATAGTCTACGCCGTCGAACGTCGGCGGCACGGTGGGCTTTGACGCCTTGAACGAGGCGGACTCGGGGGTCGGCATTGTGGTTGTGGTATGGGAGGAGAGATCCTGGTGTGCTTAGACGGGTTCGTGGTGGCAGAGGAGGCGCCAATGGGTTTGTCGAAGGGGTCGACCGCTTCGCTTTCGTTGGAGGAGGTCTTGGATAAGCGGAGGTGTAGAGTTGAGCGCTAGTACAGGCGTAGTTGTGGTCTGAAGATGATAGACGGCTTCCTGTGAGGTGCGGTTTGCCAAGACGAGAGGCGCTAGTCCGAATTCGGCGATTTTACTTTACCGCGACGGCGTGCTTTGGCTTGTTCGTTTTCACGTTCTTTGAACTCACTGCTTTTGCTCAAGTGAACATGTCAGCGTCCTCTGTTCTATTGGCCAGGTGACATCTTAACAGGCTCGGTTTGTCCAGATATATACTCCGCCTTATGCTGCCTCCCATTTTACTGAGCCTCGCATGGCACTGATCCATCTCTGACCACTATCTTTGATGGATCTCGTACTCCTAGCCGTCTTGTAGCTTCTTTCTGTCTTTGTACTTTTCGCGCTCTTTGACGTTTCGGGCGTCAGCGGGACGCTCTCTAATGCCTCCTCTCGCTTCTGCACACCCGCCAGCAGTGTCAGCCCAGGCCTCTTCTTATCCCAGACAGCTTCCGGCCCAGCATAGCTGACTTTCCACCTCGTATCATCGACTCGGATGGTGTGTATGGTGTCTAGATGCCGCAGAAGTGCGTCTCGAGAGGTCTTACAAATTTCGCAAGGGCGCTCCACCTTGACGGTCTGGAAGGCGTGTGAGTCTCGGACTGGACAGTGATCCCAGTATGTCAAGGCCGATTGAGTCATGAGTTGCAGACGGCGAGCTCTTGAGTCGCGGCATTGTCGTAGAGGTGATGAAGAGTAGGCTGTGTGGCCGCAGGCATTGAAGACGTACAGCCGGTAGTAGCACATTTTGGCTGCAGCGAAGATTGTGCTCCAAGGATTGTACAACCTTGAAGAGAGGTAGGTGAGTCAAATCATGTCAAATTTCTCAAGTTTTGTAGCTTTATATTGTTCGTCCTGATGCGGCAGATTGGTATATTGAATCCTTTGTTCATATAGCCCTATTCGACTTCTTTTGTACACTCCATCGTGAGCATCATCCACATTCTTCAGTCACATGCCTGGTCAGCCGAATATACAGAGATCTCATTGTCATGTTGACCTAAGTTGATGAGATCCCTTTGCGTCTGCACTACCAGGTACTAGCAAACATGTAAAGCAGGTCGAATAACTGTCTTTGTCTGAGAATCTAGATTTGGCTCTTGGTTTGTCGTTTCTCCGTCTTTGCTTTCACGACGTCTTTCACCAAGAGCTGCAAATATGACTTGATGTGCCATTGACTAGCCTTGATCAGCCTCTCAGAAAAGTCAAGTTTCGAAAACTGTCAAAGCATCACTGCTTACTTTTCCTCCAAGAGACATACCATACTTAGAGGATTCATATGCTCTACTTCGACAAGGGCTAACAAAATTAGAAGGTCATCAACATTCTCAACCATCTTGCGTTCCGCTCAGGAGCGGCTCGCAACCTCCCAACAAGAGGATACTACGCGGTCTTGCGCCGCGATGTCAAGTCTTCTAGCACAGTCAACATCCCGAAAAGCACACTGGCCGCACTTATTGTAGCCATCATCGCTATTCTAGTAGTGGTTGCTGTGTCTTTGTGGTTGGTGCTTCGATATACTTGCACAAAGGATGGACGTAAGAGGGGGATGCGAGTCGTTGATGACCGTGACGCGTTTAAGAAGGAGCAGGAAACTCAAAAGGGCGGGGTCAAGAAAGATGCGGCAGAGCCAATAGAACTGGCAGGGAGAGTGCAAGAAGTGCAAACAGCGTGAGCCGCGGTCGCTTACCATCAAACTACCACATCACTTCACCAATCATGGCAAGCCTAATCCCTTTCGCAGCGAGTATGCAAGGTCCATTCGAAACTTGAGATACGCAATGCGGTCAAAAACAAGGGTTTCCGTAGGAATGACTACGTATACCCTGACATCTCCATCTTTCTAGACTTACTGGACGACTCAGACTTCGCAGACAGGTTTTAAACTATCGACCTGACAATGACGCCACCGACTCACATGTTGTAATTGATCTTGTGTAGCTACACGTCAATACCAAGCACATGTTACTACATGCAGCGGCGTCAGGGTGGAATTTACCTTCCCAAATAATGCAAGTGCAATGTGGAAGTTTTCACTGGGAGATGACCAAGCATTTCATGTTCTTCAATGACAAGTGAAAATGACCTAACGTTGCAGGAGCAACCACGCAAAGCATTGTCTAGGAGAGATCTAGGTATTCCGTAATTGGCCGAAGTGATTTGACCAAGACAGTTTGCCACGAGATGTGCGCTTAACATGTGCATTAGGGGGTCGGAGAATTACTGTGGGCATCGACACGCCAGCGAACAACAAAGGCTTGCGTGTTTCTTCGTGGTGATCATCTGGGCACGATTTGAAGGGTCTCGATCTATTCGCAGCAGTCTGCCAAATAGGTCACGAGTCTTGATGCAGGCTCACTTCTACTGAGCATTCCAGCGCCGGACATCTGAACAGCTCTGGAAGGGATACGAGAACAATCATAGAAGTAATATTATATTCTTCTATGAGGAGAGAGCCCATTGCCTTGGAAACGAAGAGCAAGAGAAGGCTAAAAGCAGAGGTTGGGTCTGATGCAGGCACAGCCGAGGTGCCCCACACTCTCTGTTCCAATTTTGGATGGCGGTGCGTCACCTCCAAGACTTCCGCTCCTCTCTCGCCAAGGTCATCTCCCTTTCTACTCCAATCTGCCAGCTAAGCATGTGCTATGGGGTATGAGACGGCGATGAAATTACCTTCACGGCACTCTACAGCCGTGCCGACTTCCAGTGACTTACCGGACCACATACACTAATTCTATGCGGCACGTGTTAGGGGAGTCCAATTGACCTGCGAATAATCCCGAACCCAAGCATTCGAGTCTGCAGTATATTTCAGACTGGTAAGTAAACGGCTACTATAGAGCAATAGAGGCAGCAAATACAGTTCAAGCCTCTTACGAAGGTCTCTGCTCAGAACCAGGTTGCCAGGTTCTTCTTTTGTCAAAGTCCCAACTTTCAAGCTGTCACCTTGAGCATTCAAACCTGATTCAGAACCCGACGCAGTAGATGCAACCAGGCAAACGGGAAAAGTATGTTGGCTTGCAGCGAGCAGTGCTGCAAAACCCCGCCATGAAGCGGTTTGATCGTCTCCACGCGTAAGGTTGCCAGGAACAGGAAGCAGGTCTGCCTCATCGCCTTAATTGCCAAGCTTAAGAGTAACGCGCAGGGATCAGCTCCGCTGCGCATCACAATGCGGAGAACTCGACTTACGTATGTGCTGCTCCGGTACCACCAGCCCTGCTTAACCTTGCGACGCATCTTGGGTCTTGCTATGTTTTACCGCAACAAGTAATTTGACATGCACGTGGGAGGCTTTGATCATACCAAGAGCTTGCAGCGTAAGTGGATGATGGTCTGCCATGGCCAGGCAACGCACAGTGAGTTGGATGCCATCTCTGAAACCTGGAGCTGTATAAAGATCCCACCTCCTTCCATGGTATTTTTCATCAAACAGACATTCAAAGGACACCAATAGATCAATATAAGAGTAGTCAACCTCTGTACCACTCGCTCAGAACAACCAGTCTCACTCGCTCAGACTTCATTTGCCCCACAAATCTATCAACATGAAGGTCCAACTCGCCCTTACCACCCTCATTGCGCTCTCGTCTGCGGCGGCCCTTAAGCCCCGTGACGACAACGACGACAACTTCCGCCAGGTTGTCCCTGCCGCCGCTACCACCCCAGGAGCTGCCCCTGCCCCAGCTCCAGCTCCTGGCCGTCGCCCAGAGGACTGCACTGACGACGACGACGATGACCGCAACGACCCTCGCTGCTTCGTGAACCCCGCCCCTGCTCCAGCAGCCCCTAACACAACCCCCGCTCCTCGTCAGAACAGGGACGACGACAGCGACGACGGCGACTACAACGACTTTGATGACTGCTACGACGACGGTGCTAACAGGTTCCGCTCCGAGGTGCCTGTTTGCGCTAGCCGATTCCCTGGAGGTGCTCGCCCTACTGGCGCCGCTGCCCCAGTTCCTGGCCAGTACAGGGACGACGACCGTGACGACGGCGACTACAATGACTTCGACGACTGCTACGATGATGGCGCCAATCGCTTCCGCTCCGAAGTTCCTGTCTGCGCCAGCCGCTTCCCGGGAGGTGCCCGTCCCACAGGAGCCCCAGTCCCCGGTCAGTTCAGGGACGATGATAGCGATGATGGCGACTACAACGACTACGACGACTGCTACGACGATGGTGCCAACCGCTTCCGCTCTGAAGTCCCCGTTTGCGCCAGCCGCTTTCCCCAAGGTGCCCGTCCCACCGGTGCCGCCGCTCCTGCTCCAGTCCCAGGTCAGTACAGAGACGACGACAGCGACGATGGTGACTACAATGACTTTGATGACTGCTATGACGACGGTGCCAACCGCTTCCGCTCCGAGGTTCCCGTCTGCGCAAGCCGCTTCCCCGGAGGCGCGCGTCCCACCGGCCCCGTCGCCGGTGCCCCTGCTGCTACTACTGGCACTTCTCGCCCTGCTGGCGCTGCTGCTACTCCCACTACCACTCGTGCGGCTAACGGCACTGCTACTGGCACTGCCACTCGCACTGGCATCGTTGCGTCCTTCACTGGCGCTGCTGTGCCTATGCACGCTACGTCTGGCTGGGTCTCCGCGGCTGTACTCGCCGTTGCTGGTCTGCTCGCGTACTAAGCAGGAATGATATAAAGGTTAGATTGCAAGCAATAGCGGCTATGTTGTCACGCTCCTTTGATGCGGCTGTTGTCATGAGTGATGGATAACGGGGATGGGTTGGACTTGGTCCTGTACATAGACTGTTGCTAGGTGTAATGAGGTTGACTGGTCGTTCTTTGGTTTTGTCTGTCTATAATCTAAACATGTTCATCTCTATTCCTTCTCTTTCCTACCTCATGATGTGATCACACTGTAGCTTTTGGCTGATGCTCGCCATATTCACTACTCAAAAGGCCCCATCCACAGCTCACACAGATTGGCGACTAAGGTCTCTGGATCACACGTAGCAGAATCCATCCAGCCCTGATGTTGTACTCCTCCCGTTTAGGATCCGACCCTTCCTCACCGTGCGCAATGAGCCCCTCGTTCCGTGTACACAGCCCTGAGTCTACAAAGCCCAGTTTTTTGAAGAGACTGACACTGGCCTTGTTGGTCGGCGCTGCATAGGACCGCAGTCTCAGTTGCGTCATCTGGGAGCCAGGGGCAATTCGTGCCTTCAACCATTCAATGGCCTCCTGGCAGAGCCTGAACGCAACACGATGACCTCGATAATCTGGATGCACGTAAAGACCCAGAAATTGCCAGCGCTCCTCAGTGGGTGATGCGGTGGCGGCACTGAAGTCTTGGCCGGAGGCTTCTGGTAGCTCAAACTCGTTTGCGTCGATTGGGCCGCGGACGGTCACTTGTGCGATCCAAGTTGACTTGTTAGAAGTGACATCGGCAATCTTTGCGGTACTTTTTGGTGGCGAAACACTGCAGATGAATGTTTCGAGGTCGTTTTTCAAGACGTGTCGTTGCCATATGCTGTCAGGGTATTGCTGTTCCACCGCCAAGCTGGAACCAAATGACTCGGGCGATTTTTCGAGACCCAGCAGACGTAGTTCTTTATATTTTTGAGCTAGATGAGGGATAGCAGAAGCATTGTCTTTGGGGATATGGAAGAAGTGCAACTCTGGCACTGCGTTTCCCATCGTGGTCGGACAAGTTCTAAGAACGAGACTGCGAGGGACGAGAATGAGAATGAGGACTTGAAATGCTATGCCAGGTAGTTTCTTGCTTGTACAAACCCTTCGAATATAACCTTTAGCTCGTATACTCGTATGTATGACTGAGATGGTAAGGCGTTCCATCTGACCAGCATGGAGGGCGGCTATCGCGGCTATTCCGGGACTTTCCCAATTGGGTAAAAGCGCTTTTCTATACCTACAATTCTTCGGCGGAGGTCACGCATAGGTGACCAGGTCCATCAGCATCATGGCGGTCCCCAGTTACTTCAGATCGCCCTTTGGTCTGGCGAAGCGGTTAAAGGTGAGCTTCCTCGAACCTCTGAAATAGTCCTCCCTAACATGATCAGGTCGCGCCGCCGCAAATAGCCTCCCAAGCACGCTCAGTATACCAATCCAGACAACCCTTCAACGCAGAGAAGTCGCCCATGACGGACCACTACCGCGAACAAGTCGGTGACTTTGACGAATACATGTCCGACGCAGCAGACGAGTGCGCCACATTGCCCCTTCCACCCTAGATCCCATCCTAACCCAACCACAGAGCCCGCGGCGTCACTCTCCCACTCCGAGAATACAAGCTCCCGCCCTCGATCCAAAAAGAAGTCGAAGCGCTGCGCCTCCCACGCTCGGTACAACTCACCTACCTGAATCCCCTTAAACGCCAACCCACGCACAACCTCCCCGTCGCCGATCTCCAACTCCGCTCCTACTCCGTCCGCAACCTCGAATTCATGGCCGACTTCGCCCTCCGCGCGGCCTACTACCTCAAACTGCCGGCCAGGGGCCCCGTGCCGTTGCCGCGCATCACGGAGCGCTGGACGGTGCCAAAGTCGAATTTCGTGCACAAGAAGTCGCAGGAGAACTTTGAGAGGATCACGATGAGGAGGCTGATTCAGGTGCAGGATGGGCACCCGGAGACGGTGCAGATCTGGCTGGGGTTCTTGCAGAAGTATATGTATTATGGGGTGGGAATGAAGGCGAATGTGTGGGAGTATGGTGGGGTGGATGTTGCGAAGGAGATGGATCAGAAGGCCGTGGAGGTGCAGGAGAGGGTCAAGGAGAGGTTGAAGTTATTTGGTAGGAGGAAGGACTTGGTGGCGAGAAAGGATGTTAAGCATCTTGTTCATGATAGTTTATTCAAGGGGGCTTATGGTAGTTTGGGCCCGATGGGGGCGAGTAACTATGGCCACATTTAGGGAGGTGGCGTGTGGATATATGTACATTTACGGTCCCATTTCTCCCATTCTTCGTCTCTTCGGAGCGGCGACATCTCAGTAGCAACAACAAGCCGTGCTCTGCAGAGTTGCCGTGTCAGGTCGATAAGCTCTGTTTGATGAACCCATTTCCCGTGATCATGCAACGACGTGATAGCTATTTGCGCATGCATTAATCGGAAGGACTGAGAGTATGAAGCAGAAGCTGTCGAGTGCTCGATTCATAGCGATGGCTTCTTCATTCCCAATCGTCGTAATCCTCGTCATCCTCTTGGACTGTCTTCTTAGCCCGTCGCCCCTCATCCTCAGTAGTGATCTTTGACCGAACCAGCACGCCCGTCCTCAAGAGTCTCCTCTCCAGTTCCTGGGCAGTGAACGAGTCGGCCCTCGCACCAATCCCTTCAAAACCAATGATGCGATCCACCGCCACCGCATTGACGAATGCAATAACGCAAGGCAGGACCTGGATCTTCAGCTTCGCTACCAGAAAAGGTGCATTCTCGACATTGATGCTGGCGAATCGTGTATCAAAGTGCTTTGGCGCTAGGATCTCAAGTTTCTGATCCATGATTCGACATCTTGTAAAGTCCGGCTTCATAAAATGTATTACTGAAAGCTTTGTGCTGGTTGTGATATCAAGGATGGCTTTCTCATCTTTGATCTCCTCATAAGTTCCGAAGCCAGAATCACGCTGTGCTTTCGCTCTTGAGAATTCAGAGTGCAACTGTTGTAATCGTTGCTCGCGAAAGTTAGCCAGAGCACTCGTATCGTCCTCTTCCAAGGCAGCGATCAAGGCGTCCTCATCATCCGAGTCGGCCGCTGGGTGTTTGTCAACCAATGAGGCAACTTTGGCATCTATTCTAGACATAATCGTCTTTATTTAGTGCCGGTCTATATTCGAGTTCCGAAAATCTCAAAAGTGCCGGGAACGCGAATCGAAGTTGAGGGTGACGCGACGCTAGCGTAAGGATCCCTAAATTGACGGGACGAAGTGCCTGTAGATGCTCAGTTGGCGAAAGCAATTGAGGCGGCGACAAAGATTGGTCATTCTCGTGTAGTACGAAATGCTAAACAAAAGACAGTGATTAGACCTTCCATCTTAGTTGATCCTGCAGTATACATTATAGTTTTTGCGTAGGATATATGAAGCCTTGGTCATTCGCAACGAGTCAGCACGGCAAGGCCAGCATTGTCGTAGGAAGTCCGGAGAGGCTTCGTAAGTTCGTACGTCCCTGACAGCCGATGCAAGATCATCGACAACATTTTCCCACTCCCTGTCTACCACCCCAACAGCTCTAATCACCTTCTTGCAAACGGTTTTGTCTTCCTTTGGACAGTGACCCCCTTTTGCCGAGCTTCTCCAATTAGCATTCCCTCTATTTAAAAAGGTGACACGAGCTCCCCTTTCTCAGCCAAGGGAGCCTGCCCTGACTTCGACCAGGCCCGTTATCGATCCCTTTAATTTGCATACGGAGCCATCGCAAACACATTCCATGGCGGACGAAAAGAAGAGAGATTTCACAATCGAGCTTGGAGAAGAGAAGAACAACTTTGACGCATCCTCACCTCCTCCTCCACCAAAGCCCGCCATGGCCGCAGCATCGCCTATTGCGAACAACCCTGTTGTTCCCATCCTCTCGTATTGCGGAAGCAGCATTTTGATGACAGTAACGAACAAATATGTGCTCAGTGGACTCGACTTTAACCTCAACTTCTTCTTGCTATGCGTACAGGTCAGCCTCGACTCGATGGACAGCAGAATCCGAACAGCGCTAACATGTTCAACAGAGCGTAGTCTGCGTGGCAGCCATTACTACCTGCAAGACTGCCGGCGTCATCACATTCAGAGATTTTAACAGCGATGAGGCGCGCAAATGTGAGATGGAAGCGCATTGAGAAGAGCAAGACAGCGACTGACACACGCAGGGTTCCCCGTCTCCCTTCTCCTCATAGGCATGATCTACACCTCGACAAAGGCGCTTCAATTCCTTTCAATTCCAGTGTACACGATCTTCAAGAACTTGACGATCATCCTGATCGCATACGGTGAAGTCCTCTGGTTCGGTGGCTCCGTCACCGGCATGGCGCTCTTCTCCTTCGGTCTGATGGTCCTCTCCTCCGTCATTGCGGCATGGGCAGACATCCAACACGCGCTCTCGTCGCATGGCTCGGGCGGCAAGGCTGATGCGCAAATCGCGACATTGAACGCTGGATACATCTGGATGATGGTCAACTGCTTCTGCTCCGCCGCCTACGTCCTAGGCATGAGGAAGAGGATCAAGTTGACCAACTTCAAGGACTTTGACAGTGCGTACCATAAGCAACTTCCCTTTGCAAATTCCTATATTGATTCTTCCCAGCCATGTACTACAACAACCTCCTCTCCATCCCCATCCTCCTCGTCTGCTCCATCTTCCTCGAGAACTGGTCCTCGGCCAACCTCGCCCGCAACTTCCCCACCGAGCAACGCAACAGCATCATCTTTGCCATGGTCGCCTCGGGTCTCTCCTCCGTCTTCATCTCCTACACCTCCGCCTGGTGCGTCCGTGTCACCTCCTCCACCACCTACTCCATGGTCGGCGCCCTGAACAAGCTCCCTATCGCCATCTCCGGCCTCGTCTTCTTCGACGCCCCCGTCACACTCGCCAGCGTTTCGGCCATCGCCGTCGGTTTCGTCAGCGGAATGGTCTACGCCCTAGCCAAAGTGTGGCAGGGCAAGAACAAGCAGCAGCCTGGCTTGCCCACCCGGGAGCCGGTCACGAGCGCCAGTGCGCAGAGTATGAAGGAGGGGTACAAGTCTTGAGCATGAGCTGGAGATCAAGGAGAAGAATGCAGATGGACTTAACAGGTGACTAGGGGCGAGAAGAGAGGGGATGAGACGGGCAATGGAGAACATGTTGTGTCAAGGGTGGGTGGGGTGCTGTGAGCGGGTTCTCTGCCGTAAAGCTATCAACGGAAATTGGCGTTGTGGAAATAAGCATGCAGTCAGGGCGAGTACCTGGTTGTGCCTGGTATTTCTTGTAAGAAAACATATTTCGACTATAGAGAAGACATGTTTAATATAGGGTCCAGTGACCGGTTTGGCTTGTCAATCCTGGCGCCACTAGGTCGTGACTGATGTGTGTGAAAGCGATGTAATCAATGAGCTACTTGCATGTGGAGTGGGCACCGACGAGATCAACATGACAAGGGGATGGGTTCAACTAGTAACGGCATGAGAGGCAATGAGATGTATCAAGCAAAGATGTGGTATCTATCATTCCATGCATAGCTACGTAGAAATCGCTCTCGGCGATGTGCAGCAGTGTGTCGTTTAGCTTAAGTGTCTCCTCCAGCAGGGAGAAGCGAGATGCTTTTCTTCACATGAGTCCCCCAATGTCGAGCCGAGCCAGTAGAAAAGACCTCGCTCAGAGAAGCTATCTGGTAGACCGCGTCTTGAAGAAAAACGCCGTAAATGTCGTGTTCTGACTATATCGTCATGTGTTGTGTGACTGGGTGGATGCATGAGGCAGATGTGCTCAGCGGTCCTCAGCCCACTCGTTCTCACGGCGGATCTGCTCTTCCTCTTCGGGGGTGAAGTCGTTCTGGATGTTGAAGGTCTTACGGATCTCCTCGGGGCTCTTGCCCTTGATCATGTTGGCGACGGTCTTGCAGCCGACGTCGAGAAGGGCCTTGATGTCCATGTAGTTGGCGGCCTGTGAAAGTTAGCCTTGTGCACTTGAAGTGAGATGTCGGTGTGAAGAACGTACGAGGATAATCTCGAACAACATCTCCTGGTCGACCTGCATGAACTTCTGGTCCCACTCCTCAATGTCGGTGGTCTTCTTGCGGTTGTCGTTGTCATCGTCGTTGGCTGGGGGAGGGTCCTTCTTGTGGTGGTCGCACCATTCCAGAACCTTGCGGAGGACGGGCTCGGAGACCTGTCATTGTTAGTATCGATGTCGCTCATTCGAACTTGGTAGGTTCGGATATGACTCACGTTCATGATGGGGATAGGTTCTTCACCTGGGTTGCCCAGGTCCTCAATCATGTTCTTGATCAGCATGGAGCGCTCGGCGACGGCGCGCTCTGTGAGCAATCAGTTTATGCCCATCGCGCATAGCCGATAGTGATTAGCTTACCAGTCTGGATGTTGACGCCATCTGAGCTGACCAAGGTGACCTTCTGCTCGTCGGTGGACATTGTGAATGTCTGATTGGTATTTGAATGTGAGGGCGGGGTTGTGAGTAGTGTCGTGTGGATGAGGTCGAAGAGTCTGTTTAACTGCGAGAGAAGTGTTAGAAGCTCTGCGCGCAGGCTGAGATATCTTCGAAAGGTGTGTGATGAGTGGACGAATAAAGGTTGGTAAGGTGCAGCAGCAGTCAGTGTCTTTGAATGGCCGTGATTGTTCGAATGTTCGTCACAGCGAGCAGGTGGAGCTGAGCCGCGGGCGGCTGACGCACAGACCTTTCGCTGCCTGAAACGGCTCTCTCAGAGAGGAGTCATTCATCTTCCCGGCACTTTGTTCTTATTATCAAATGGTGTACCTTGCATCAATCGATTATTGAGATTTGCTGCATACGTAGTCTGTCACGTACATGCGTGACGCGAGAAGCAGGCATGGATTCTTATCCAATGCTCTAGAAAAGCAACCCGGACCCAGCACTGTCAGGCAGCCGCACCCTCAGGCTGAAGTCTTCCAATCCCTGGACTGCCACATCACTCATGGATGCGGTCCGATCACAGCCCTGTCACATCCATGCTCTCTCTCTCGATCAGAGCTCTGTGAGCTTCACTTCGGACTTGCAATCTCGCTTTGAAGGGTGCGGCTCCTGCGGCTGCAAGAAGCGGAGCACTGGTATCGATTGGCTCTTCTGGTAGTTCCAAGCAATCAAAGCAGTATATGAGGCGTGCGATGGCAATGAACATGCTATGATTTGCCACGTTATATCCGACGCAAGCACGTCGACCTGAAATTTATTTAGCCTGGGGTCGGTGTGGGTTAAGTCTTTACGCATACCGGCGCCGAAACCCAAGTGACCCTTCAGCGGCTTGTCGAGTTCTTCATTGAGGAATCGCTCTGGCCAGAAACGTTCCGGCTGCATGTATTCATTCGGATCGTTGGCAATCCCCCAATGATTCCAGGTGACGACCGTGCCAGCGGGGATCTGGTAGCCCTCAAACTCGTCGTCCTGAGTTGTCGCATGCGGAATTCCAGTCTCTGCGATGCTCGGCCTATATTGATAGATCAATCCCTGGATTCAAACGCGCGTAGCTCTACTCACTTCCATCGAATAGCTTCTTTGATGGCAGCCCTGATCAGCGGCAAGCGAGGCATATCGGCGAAAGCAGGCAATCTCTCTGCATGGTGTCCGCAGACATTGTCAAGCTCGATCCGGGCTCTTTGGACCCAGTCTGGAAACAGAGCAGCGCCTGCAACGGTTTGGTCTAGTGTCATACGAGATGTGTCTGATCCCGCTTCGAGTAGTGTCCCTGCAATGAATAGCGACTGCTCAGGAGTAAAATTCGACTGCGCTCCAGACTCAAGAAACTCGCTCACGAAACATGGCCTCTGGACCCCTTTACGCGTTCGCTCTGCAAGTTCGTCAAATTGTCTCTTATAGACACTAGGTCGATATTAGTCAGTCACCAACTACCAGCCTCCAATCGCGCATACCTCAATGTTCGTTCGTAGAGAGCGTCCGCCGTCCACCTCCATGGCTGCAGACTCTTGCAAAACGGGATCCGTGTGAGGATTGGAAAAGCATCGACAATACTTTTCCCTGGCATGAGGTACTGGACGAACGCTTCGCTCGTCTTGTAGAGGTCCATGACATGTGGGTCATCAGAATCCGAGCGCTTACCGAAGAGAAAGCTCATGATGACCGAATTGGAGTATCGACCATGAGCTCTGAACCAGCCCTCTGGAGATTGCAAATGATCCAGCAGCATCACTCTTGACTCGACGTCCTGAAATGGTTCAAAGTGCGACATTTGTGTACTGTTGAGGATCTTATGAATGATCTTGCGCTCGGATCGCCACAAGTCGCCATATGGCATGAGTAGGATGCGATTCCCTCTCGAGACCAGTTCATTTGCCATTGGAAAATCCATTCGAGACGAGTACTTGGCTGCCCGCTTCTCGAGAAGTTCGATTGCCGTTCGCTGCGAGTTGAGGATCACCCAGTAAGTGCCTCCGATCTTGATCGTGAACCTGAAAGGAAAGGCAAGTCAGCTTTGTATTGCCACTTCTGGCGGTCACTTTACTACATTTCTCCATATTTCTTCGCCAGCTCCGCAAAGTACGGTCCTTGGTTTGTCTTTGGTATCTGGAATGCATTACCGAATAAGGGGAGGCCGGGCACGATAGGTGGGAACTTGTATTTTGACTGGTAGTTGCGCTCTGCGAGTATGCGATGCGAGATCCAGGCAATACCTGTGACAAAGAGAAGGAGCAAGGACAGCCAGGCATTAGAGAGGCCTTGCAGCTGCGCGAACATTGCTCTTGACGATGTGATCTCAGCAGTGTTGCTACTCTATCCACAAGAACAACAGTCCATATTTTTAAGCGCTTGCCGCAGCGACCATGATAGGATCATGTCACTGGTGATTGTACTGTCTCCACATTCCGAGCTCGGCTGTAGGTGGCCCCACGGGGGAACGGCTGTACAAGGGCAACGCAGAATACCGGAAACTCCGGCAAGTGTGTAAGACGAGCAAGCGTGGGGTAGTTCTCGTTTTTCATTGTGGCACACAATTTTGCCTCGTATCTAAGACTAGCACGTTGAGAACGTGGCATCGTGTTGATCACGTGCTGAGGAGACCCTCTCGATATCGTCATGGCTCATTTCTCGTTACTTGACGTCCTAGGCTCGGACGGCTTAATAACAATCGTCAGACAAGAGACCGCGAGATCTCGTTCAACCCTGCCACTCTATATTAAGTCCAGTAAACGAAAGCTCAATGCAGCAACCAGCTGCAAACCCTATGCCAGGAGGTCATTGCTTGAGTGCATATCTCTGGAGTGACTCGGCTGCCATGTGTCGAGCATCCGTTTGCCTATGCCACAGTACCGGTGCTCCTCCCCCGAGATGGCATCGTACTTGGGGGTCGGGAGTCGAGCTTCTGTGGTCGTCTCTTTGCCTCAGAGCTATTAGCTCCAGCACTATCCTGCGTCGCATTTGCGGCCTTGGGATTTCTAGACTCAAGTTTTCGAGGCTTCCTTGCTCCCGAAGTAGAAGTAGTGTGGTTGTCATTGTTGGTAGGGGCTGATGCAAAAGGCTGGCTGTTGTTATTGGTAGTACTTGGACTGCCGGTATGCTGTTGCCTGGGCTCAAGCTTCCTGGGCCTTTTCTTCGCAGCTTGTCCTTGAGGTTGAGATGATGTTGCACGTTTCTCGCTTCTGACGGATCGAGTGTCGTCGTCGTCCGCGTTCTGCGCGTGCGCAGAAGATGCGCGAGTTCTCGTGGGGCGTTGATCGGTGGAAGTGCGTCTGCCATCATCTTCTTTCGCGACCTTACCAGCATCCTTCTTAGGTGCGGCCTTAATCGTTTCAGGCCTACTATGGCTCTTCTTTTGTCCGCTGGTGGTCTTCCCCTGCTTCGCTTGCTGACTACTTGCCTGCTGTAAGGAGTCTTTCATATCTTGACTGCTCGACTTCTTTTGTGACCAGGGCATAGACGGCACATAGGACTTGGCAGTATCTGTCCATACGCCGTCCTTCCCAACCACCGGTACATCACCAAATCTACCATCCAGTCCATCACCAACGGTCATGGCCTCTAGGTCCTCATCGCTTGGCCGATCCTGCTCGTTCACCTGACCAATCATCTTTTCCAGCTGGTACTTCTGCTTGTCCGTCGCTTTCCACCCAGGCAAATCTCCTGTAATTTTCCGTATTCCATTTCCTAGAGCCTCCCCTGGCTTGAACCATGGACCATGAATTGCGCCCACAGCCGAGCCTATTCCGCTGCCTAGCCCACCAAAGATGACTGACGACACGCCTCCCACCAATGTGCCGGTCAATGTTCCAAGGCCAACACCAACACCTGTACCTAGACCACCTCCAGCGAGCATGCCCTGAAATGTGCCAGATTGCAAGTATTTTGCGGTCTTGCCGAATGACTCCGCTTCGATGCTCTTGGTGAGAGCCTGATTTAGCAGCTTTTGTCGCTCTTCCGGATCGCCAGCACCAGCAGCCGCTTGTGTGAGTTCCCTTGCCTGCTTCTGTAGCTCCAGTGATTTCTTCGCAGCCTTAGATGCTTCTTGTCTGCACTCCTGCTCGGAGGGCACATCGCCTTTCTGCTTCGCTGCATTCTGATCGTTCTTTTGGGTGGCTTTCGAGGTGCCGTCAGCACCGCTTTTTGGAGCGCTTGAATTACTGGCTGCCATCGGAGCAATTGGATACAGACCCAAGCTGCCGGATTCTCCAGCTAGTCAAGGACTTTAATTAGGACGGAGGTCCCAGAAATCCGGGAACGCAAACAGAGAAAAGCCAATGACGTACCCACCAAACTCTATCGCCCGGGGTCAGAGGATTGTATGGCGTTCCTTAACTCACCTTATATGCTTCATAGACCTATCTAAAACCCTTGGCTATCTTGCAGTGATAACACTGTCTGATCGATGAACAACAAAGAGGTCGTTGAGACTGGGAGCTGCAGAACAGCACGAGCTGTGAGGTCCGCGTTGACGCCCTCCCCCACATTCCCGAACAGCCATGCGGCTCTCTGTTGACCCCGCGGGGAAGCTGCCCTCCCCCAGGCGCAATGTCAACCTTCTCACAGTTTGGTGCTGGACAGAGCGATGAGTGCGGAAAATGCGCTCCGTTCGTATGGTTCTGGTAGTCTGACCTCGACGAAGCCCTCTCTCAAGACACGATTGCACGTGTTCCTCCACATGCTGACTTCTCCAACGTCCATTATCTGTACACTCTTGCCTGTCTTCTAAAGGGATCTTGATTACGGAATATATCATGTAGGTCAGGAGATTCCATATCACCGCCCTCATCTTTCATTGCATCTCTCACTCTACCTCATTTCTCTAATCCACATCATGGCCAGCCCCAAGACTCTTGCAGGCAAAGTCGCCCTGATCTCCGGCTCCTCGTCAGGTATCGGCGCCAGCATAGCCCGCCTCCTCTCCTCCCGCGGCTGCTCCATCATCATCAACTACCCCTTTTCCGTTGCCAAAGCAGACGCCGACGCCGTCCTCGGCACGCTCCCCTCGTCCCCTCCCTCCATCGCCATCGAAGCCGACCTCTCCAGCCCCGTCGGCGCTTCTCACCTTGTCCAATCTGCAGTCCAGCACTTCCCCAACATCGACATCCTGGTCAACAACGCCGGCGTAGCAGACGACACCCGTCTGGCTGATATCACGCTGGAGAATTGGGACCGTGTGGTGAATCTCAACGCTCGTGGCACCTTGCTGCTGACTCAGGCTGTACTACCACATTTGTCTCGGAAGAATTCGAGGATCATCAACATAGTCAGTGCGACGGCACGGGATCCCGCACCCGGCATGAGTCTTTATGCTGGGAGCAAGGCCATGGTGGATGCCTTGACGAAGTGCTGGGCTAGAGAGCTGCCGAGGGAGTATGGCTGTACCGTAAATGCGGTTGTGCCTGGGCCGATTGCGAGTCCGATGATGGACAGAGCGGATGAGGAGTTCAAGAAGGGATTGGAGAAGTTCGTGGGGAGGACGCCGGTCGAGGCTAGATTGGGAACGTGTGAAGAGGTGGCATGGGTAGTAGGAATGCTATGTGAGGAGCAGGCCGGGTGGGTAAATGGAGCGTGGGTGGGCGTTAGTGGGGGACTGCATTTGCATTGAATGAGAGTTCAGAGGAAGGGGAAGCCATATCATGGTGTGGAGACCTCCTAATGGAGGGAGACTTCTCGGTATCCGTGCTGCGAGCAGCCTTTTTATTGCCTATATAATATCAAACATTAGCAATCTTTCCGGATACGGCCACATCAGTTGTGTGCTAGATATATATTTTGTACTCGATTTCCGTCGCGGCCTAGGTTCCGTAGGACCTGGGCCTTTTGGCGCCCTAGAGTCAACTTCAGAGTGCCCGGTATAGCGTTTCAAGAAGTGCCACAGCGCTTTCTTGCCGCCCACTTCTCTTGCTTACAGCGGACACTGCCGTCACGGGCCGACACAAGCGCATGACCCTAACAGATCACCCTATACTCTTAAATTGTAGCTTAGATATGCTTCTTAAATATCAGATCCTATTATAAGCTTGTGATTATACACAATCAGTTACTACTCATAGAATTGTCTAGTTCCGTCCAAGGTAGAGTCGTAGGAGGAACCTTGAAGAGTGGTGATGCAATAGAAGATGAGGCCGGGGCAGACACAGAGCCTCCGATTGGATGACGCCAACGGGAATTAAGCTATTTGTAGTACCTCGATGGCTGTGAAAGCCTGGCCGCTTACCTGTGCTGTACTACCAGGAAATTCCGGACAGAGTTTAGCAGTCGTGGAGGTAGTGGTGATGATCACAGTGTAGTAATTTACGCCGTGGCAGATGTTACCCTCCGCTCTCTTTCGACGCCCGCCACTGCTTACTTCGAGCGGGTGGTGTGTATACCGGATGGCGAGCCTTTGAGGGACAGTGCAATCGCAACACACCCGTACTTACATACACGCGATGGACTACGTCTACCTCGCTGTTGGGCTGACTGCGGTATATCTATACGTGGTTCACGTGCTCCGCTTCAGACGGGTCGTCAGTCTTTCGAGACGATTCGACGTGGTCGACCGGACAAGCTTAGGCAGGCTCAGCTTGGACGATGCCTTCTGCATCGTACGCGAGATGATCGAGCTCGAATTTCCGCATATGATGGGCCTCTCTATCGGATTTGCACTATTCAAGGTGATCCATAGGCTTTCGCTCGCGAGCGTCACGATAACGACTGACCCCCACTGCAACAGACGTATGGGATCCCAGAGATATCTTCTCTTCTGGTCTCCACCGGCCAATTGAAAAGACCCGAAACCATCTCCAAACGGGTGGCCGACACAGGGACCCTAATCCTCGAGTTCGTCCTGAATGAGCCCAGATCGCAACGGAGACAGGAGGCAATTGCCCGCATGAATTGGCTCCACAGCCGCTACGAAAAGAATGACAAGATCAAGAACGACGCGCTCCTGTACACTCTTTCGCTCTTCGCGCTCGAGCCCTTACGCCGGATCCCCAAGTACGAATGGCGAGACCTCACCGACGTGGAACGCTGCGCACATGGCATGGTGTGGAAAAGCATTGGGGATGCGATGAAGATCCAGTACCTGCCACTTGCCTCATCAACCAAGCAGCCCGAGCATCCTCAAGCAGGATCGTGGATGGATTGTTTGCAATGGCTGGAAGAACTCTCCGAATGGAGCGAGCGATATGAAGCGCAGCATCAGCGGTTCGCCGAGTCGAATAAGCGGCTCTCTTACGCGAACATTGATCCGTTGTTGAACAACATCCCCCTCGATTGTTTCAAGAACGCGGGACGCTTATTTTATTCCTCTCTGCTGGAGGATCATCTCAGAGCCGCGATACAGTAGGTAACGCACCTCATCATAATTAGGATCGCGGAAGCTCATCTCGTCACCAGGTTTCCAGAGCCCTCCGCCGCCAATAAGCGGATCGTGCAAGGCATACTCGCTCTCCGCGCGTTCCTTATCCGTCACTTCTTCCTTCCCCGCTACGACAGCTTCTTCCGGCGCGATTGGATCGTCAGGAAGACTGATTCCAGATCCGATCGGATCAATATGATCGAGTATATCACGTTCCCGTGGTACGTGAAGCCCTCAGTCTGGAATCGCTGGGGCCCGTACGCGTGGATGACGTGGTTCGCTGGGGGTGCTGTGCCGGGCGATGATGTAAAGTACAAGCCGGAGGGTTTCAAGACTTCCGAGGTCGGCCCCGAGGCATTGGAAGGCAGGGGTCAAGACGATATGATGGCTGATCTGAACGATATCCGTAGGAGGGCGGAACGGAGTCAGTGTCCGTTTTCAAGTAGCGTCAGCTGACTGCCGAAGTTGCCATCCCAACATCATGACCAACTCCTGCTAGTCGCTCGCGGAACTACCAGCTTAAAATCTAGCTAGTGTCGTCTAAGATCCTCGTTCCTCTCGGGAAACAAGACGCTATTGTAAAGTATTCATACAGTGCTACAGGCACAGCCCTAAAGTTAGCAGTCTAAAGTAGGCGCAGATGCAGCCATTGCCTGACGCGGATCCACCGACACGCACTTCGCAATCCCTTCGCATGCTTGGAATTCCATGAACCTCGTGGATGCGCGTTAATGGGGGACCGCATTTGCATGGAACGGAGATTCAGAGCAAGGGAAGCCATGTCATGAGGTAATGTGGTGGCTTCCACACCACACGGCTGGCAAAAAGGCTTGCCCTTCGCCGACTACCAGATGCTGGTAGTTCAAGGCAATGCCGGACTACCCTTCGCAGAACTGATAGCGACCATTGAACAATACTACTAGCTACTACTACTAGAAATATGAGGCCTGCAGGTCTAAGAATACTGCATCTATTCGAGATTATGACTTGGCACAGGCAGCTTTTTTTGCTAATCGAACACGTGGCTAGCTAAAGGGCTTGCCCTCCCAAAAGCTCCGCTCACGGTCCTTACTAACTACTAGATGCTGGTAGTTTCAGACGACAGGCTTTCTTATACAAACTCGTGGTGATCGGCTAAGAGTACTACTAGCTCTTGCTCATTGAAGGACACTGCATCTATTCGAAGTTCTGACCTGTCGAAAGGTAAATTTTTCTGCCGACCGCGCGACTTCCTGATAGGGAGAAACTTCTCCGTGTTGGGCTGGGAGCAGTGTTTTTTGACAATATATTAGTATAGACCAGTACCTTTCACAGATACGGCCACAGACAGTTGAAAGCAAGGCATCCCGTCAGATCTGCCATATTTAAGCAACTGATCGCACAGTTAGTATTGCGGTGGGTGACCACGCGAGAATCCTGTGTGCTGTATCTTTTGCATTTTTGGCAGCCAATCTTTGTATGTGCGCCTGGACTGTTGTAGCGTGAAGCTTGGCGGGCACCGGACTTGGCGCTGACTAATGGGAGCCGGAGAACACCTCTTTCTTTGTGGACAAAGATTCACTAATCAGGTACAACACTTGCACGCAATACATCATGCTGAGCATACTGTGAAGGCCTTGACGCAAATTTTCTTTGAACAATGCGACAGCCGCGTATCATGCTTCTTCCGCCTTGTCGGTAACTTCGGACAATGGCATGGAGTTTCATGTTTCACCTCCTTCATGCCAAGAGACCAGTCCCAACCTGTGGTTCGGCTGCAACTTTTATCCCACTGACCTCATGACACAATCTTGACACTTGACTGCACCCGGAAGATGACCGGCGGGGATTACTCGCATCAACGAGACCAGTAGATGTAGAAGCTTGTACAACGCTGGCTGTGTTATCAACACTATCGTGCAAGTGGTAAGGGCGACTACTAAGGCTAGGGCTGGTAGTTTTCAACATCACTCCAAATTCGACCTGTAGACTTTTCCGTCTCACCGATTTGACCATTCCATTCCGACAGCAAGTTGTGAGAGCGGCACTACCAAATTACTTGCCACTGGCGATGTCGAGCATGCATGACCCATGACAATACATCAGTGATCGCCCCAAATGCATGGTCAGTTGCGACAAGGAGCAGAACGAATTCAGTAAGCGAAGGTACGGTTTTGATCACAGTCACAAAAGCTCCAGCTACACGTACAAGGTGTGATGATAAGTCAAGAAACTGTGCCTGCATTTCACCGGTCGATCACATCCATCTCGTTCTTGCATACACGGGACGCACCGATACTCTTCTCCTTTCTGTTGCTATGGTGTCGGTCAGGTGGGCAAGTCTGTTGTTGGTGTGTGGAGATCTGGTCGAAGCAATCTAGGTGCGAGATTATATGCTATTCAACCAGATCAGCCTATTAATCTCTGTCTGATAAGCGTTCCAAGCCGGCGGAAGACCGACAAGAACCATGAATAGATCTTTCCTTCCGGATGTAAGCCATCGAGCTAAGCACAACTTACAAGGTTCAACACGTTGTAAAGATCTGTAGATCTCGAGAATCCCGTTGGACGTCATGCACATCAATCGCTCAAAGGCTTAACGACAGGCCACCTCGGGCGGAAAAGGCCAGCGGTAGCACAAACGAGAAATGCATCAAGTCAGCACATGAAACGAGCCACCGACGCCAGACGAAGCCAGACTCCACTCCTTATTCAGGCGGAAATTTGAAAGTGGAGCCATCCGCTCGAGAAGTTCTTGGCGTTGCATAGCGGAGCCGCCTCCCGAAACTGCCTGCACGTTTTGCACCTCCCCGCGTGCCCCCAAGCGAGGTCTTTTGCATGATCACGACACCATTAGAGCGTGGTTGCAAAAGAGCACGCCAATGATCTTGCGAGTGTGTGATTAGGCATTGTACAGGCTGTGATCGTCTCAGCGCCAGTGCTGGCGGATAAATCACAATCATCTCCATCAGATCCAGGTTGCCGCCCAGACCAGAGATGGCACTATTCGGCGCACCGCCCGGACAAACGCCACCAGATGCAAGATTGCACCGGCTTGCATGACATCTGTCCGCCCCTGCTTTCCTCCACCGTAATGAAGGGTGACTGTGGACGGCGGCATTTCGTTTCACTATGCGGATTTTCATTAGCGAGCCTCTGCATAGGGAGGCCTACACATGTATTTGACTGCTGAGGCTCCTTGATGTGAGTTAGTTTTTGCCATTCACTGCCATTTTTACATTCACAGAGCTGGGTCTCTTGTCTTCGTCTCTCGGTTAGACATCCATTCGTTCAAACTTGCTCACCAAAGTCACTCTTTCAAACCCAATCAACAATGAAGTCCTTCGCTTTCGTGCCCCTCTTGGCGGCTACTGCCACCGCCCACACCACCTTCCAGGCCCTCTGGGTCGATGGCAAGTCCACCGGAAAGATGGAGCAGGGTGCTATCCGCCACAAGTGGCAGAACACCCCCGAGTCCAACTACCCCACCAAGGATGCGTCCAGCCCTGACATTGCTTGCGGCAAGTACGCAACCGGCCCTGCCCCCGTCAAGGTCAGCATCAAGGCTGGCTCTGAGGTCACCGCCGAGTGGCACCACGAGCCCACCCAGAACTCTGGTGACAAGGATGAGCCAATTGCTCTCTCCCACAAGGGTCCCATCATGGCCTACCTCGGAAAGGTTGACAACTCTGCCACCGCTAGCACCACCGGTGTCAAGTGGTTCAAGATCTACGAGGACACCAAGGACAGCAGTGGCACCTGGGCCGTCGAGCGCTTCTACAACAACAAGGGAATGATCCCCTTCACCATCCCCAGCTGTGTTGCTGACGGTGACTACTTCCTCCGTGTTGAGATCATTGGTCTGCACGAGGCCGACCGCTCCATGGGCGCCCAGATGTACCCCAACTGCGCTCAGATCTCCATCACTGGTGGCGGAAACGCCAACCCTGAGACCGTCAGCTTCCCTGGCGCGTACGAGAACAACGGAGTCGGTCTCTCCTACAACCTCTACAGCGGCAACGCCCCCTACACTGCCCCCGGCCCAAGGCCCTTCACCTGCGGTGCCGGCGGCAACGCTCCTGCTCAGCCATCCTCTCCTGCCCCATCCAGCTCCGCTGCTCCCGCCCCTACCACCCTCCAGACCTCCACCAGGGCCAGCAGCAGCTCCGTCCGCCCAGTGACTACCTCTAAGCCCGCCACCTCCGCGCCTGCCGCCTACCCCACCACCTCCGCCCAGGCCAACCCTGCCCCTACCAGCAGCGCCGCCCCTGCCCCAAGCAGCCCTGCCGGTGGTGCCGCTCCTTCCCGCCAGGAGATCGAGTCGTTCTTCGGCCAGATCATGGCTCTCTACAACACCTGGAAGGGTCAGGTCGGCGCATAAGCGTCTCGCCGTTGTTGTCGTCAGCAGGATAGGTCATGGCTTGAGTTAGGAAAGGGATTCGGAATATACACTGGTGATGGATTGGAGTAAAATATGACGCAAACTATAGATCCGGGAGCCCTTGCATATTATTGGTTACACATACCCGGAGGCTGTCGTCGGGGGTTCACTTCTTAACGTGATGAGGTGCAGATACTTCATTGTATAAATGATTGTTACTTGTTTCCTGTTCTCGTCCATGATTTATCTTTATGTGAGTGATTGGTTTCTGTCACGCTGTAGTATACCTTTGATCTTCAACGAAGTCTTTGATGCATTTATACTGTAGAGTTTGCATTCAATGTATAGCCTAGTCCAGATAGACAAAGACTTGTAGTCATTAGCCCCAGGAAGGGTTCATTTCGTCTAGAAGTATACCCCGGACTTATCAGAACTTACCAGTCTGGGCACAGTAGTCTTTGGGACACCTATTAGGGTTGCCTTGCACAATCAGTGACGATATACAAATTGAGCATCAACGTCCAAGGGTTGGTTGGAGATGAGTGGAGGTGCAGGATTTTTTGGCACAGCGGTGTCTGCTTCTGGAAGGCGGCCTCCAAAATTGCTCTGACGTACTGCGGCTGATCTTTCATGTCCCCACAGCCTCGCCAATGTCCGCCGTCCAACTTCATCTTTTCCAATCGACGAGAGCTCGACCGCGCCCACTCGTTACGCTTGGCGGACAAGTCTTGAGAACCAAGTGAGTCATAAGTATATGTGCAACCATGATATAGATGCGTATCCCGTCACGTAAGTACGCCAATGACATTGCATGCGATAACATATAGACATGGCGCGCCAGGACGCTTTGAAAGCTCAAGGCATTGCGGATTTGAGCAAGGATGATTGCTTAGCAGCTATACATGGCAAGCGTGTCCCCAAAGTATTAGGACCCGAGACAGCACGCATCTGCGTAATTCGAGGGATAAGGTACCACGATGGATTTGCGATGGACCTCTATGGAACGGCACCCGATTTCACTCGAGCGCTTAATGCACGCGCCATTATGAGCAACAGGATACCAGAGATGGCGAACTACGAAGAATGCGCGTACTGTATTTGGTATCCGGAGACTGCGATAGAGGAGACTTACCGACAACTAGCCCGGAAATATCCTCAATTAAGATACCAAGTAGGGCGGGCTTGTGCAGTAGCTGGCTACAAGAAACTCTACTCCGAATTGGACCTTCTTTCCGACATTTCCATCGCTGAAGAGGCGCGTGAATCTGGTAGTGCCGATATCTACCGGATGATCATAGCGCAGTCGCCTTTCTACAAGGTACTGGACGATTACACTCGTACTGTCAATCTCGACGATCCCAAGGAGGCAACAGGAATCAACTGTGATACTGCTGTTCGGTCATCCTTGGACATTAAGCAACCTCTCACAGACCTGACGTTGCCTCTAACCAGCGATCTTTTTTTCGATGACGAGGAACCGCGACCCATTTATACATCGGGGTTCAGGCAGCAGATGTTCAACATCACCGAAGACCAATCCATCGACGACCATGAGACGAAAGATACTCGGCAATTCGATGATCACACGTCTCTGCTTTATTCGCCGCTGCCAAAGCATCTCCCAAATGTGAAGAAGAATCTGCTCATCAATGCTGCGGCATCAGAGGGCAACGTTGATCGCTATTGCCGTCTAAGACGACCATTCGGCAAGATAGGAGGATCTCATGAGATACCTGCACTTGTGCGAGGAGTCTATCACCATCCTTTCTTCGCTAAGTGGTGCTCTCTGCAGCCGGAATTTCTCAAATGCGAAGAGATCCAGAATGCGATCACTGCACGCTACATAATGAGCAACGACGTCTCGAGGGTGACAGCGGAGACAGACGTCTGTCAAATTTGGTATCCTTCATGGGCCTCAAGCGACACATACAGGGAGGTCTTACGTAGAGCACCCGTGACGATGCGAGACACTATTGCCAGGGCTGCTATCGTCACCGACCATTATTCGCTATTTGACGCTGCCGATCCGGATCCTTCTAACATCTACATAGGGATAGAAGCCAGCGAGAGCCCGAACCCGTACTACTACCAGGCGCTCCGAGCGAAGGCTGAAGATCAGGAGAAGGTCTTCATGGACGAGCGTTCCAGTGAGTTCAGCAGGTTAAACGTTTCCACGACCCGCTGGATCCGAATGAGCAGAGACACCAGAGCCCGGAAAGACATCCAAGACATGGAAGGAGGGAGCCGCGGCCGGGATTGCTGCTCCACGCTTTACGAGGGCACTAATTTTGGCCTTGAATCGATCGAACAGAGCGTCATCACCAGCGACGAGGTCAAGCATCATGAGAGGTTTAAGAACGTCGATTGGTTCGATCCTACCGCGTTGTATCCTGATAGTGATCCGTGGGATGGGAATGAAATTGAGCCGGATCCGGAGTGGCTTAAAGATTTATAGAGCTGAGATTTGAGTACGGACTACCAGCCTCGAGCCGGTCATCATTGCGACCTATAGGTCACTGTGGCTATTCTGCTATTCGCCTACTGTCACATCCCCGGAGCTTGCCGATGGTAAGGGGACCTTTAAATGCTCGCTTCAGTCATTGTCATGGAATTAATTCCCAATTCTTCTTCAAAGCTCTTGCGACCTCAACATACGATCCAGTTCTGATCTCCTCTAGGACACCCTTTCCTTTTGGCTCCCAACCCAGCTGCTTCCTCGCCTTGTCACCGCTTGCCCTGTTGTCCGCCCTAATAAACCAGGCAAAGCTCTCCCCCAAACTTGCTCACAGCGTCCTCATAGCTGAGGTCCACCACTTGGACACCGACAGCTTCAGCAATGGCCTCGTAGATCTCCTTAGCCGTAATATCGGTTTCGGCGCCGGCATTGAAGATATCCCCAGCCTTACCTCTCTGCGCAGCCAAGAGATAGAGATTGGCGGCATCGTCGACGTGGGTTGCAGTGATGTTATTCTTGCCGCCTTCGACAGTAAATATGCTGCCCATTTGGGAAGCCATGCCCATGAACTGCTTGATGCCGCTACCGCCCCGACCGTGCGTGTAGGCAGCTATGCGGATGGACATGACGCGCACGCCGTCTTTGGCTTTGGACAGTGCATGCCGTTCGTTCTGGGCACGGATCCCAAGTGGACCGGACTCTATTGGGGCATCCTCGTGGGTCTCAATGCCGCTTGCATCGGCTTGAGCGACGAGAGTGCCATTGGTTATCATGAGCGGCTTGTTGGTACCGGCGATGGCGCAGGCGATCGTGTCGACGGCTGCATTGTCGGTTGGTAACGCATCTGCATAGGTACCTCGGCCAAGGACGTAAGCAGTTGCCAGGGAGAAGATGATGTCGGCTGCCTTGCTTTCGGAGGCGAGGATGTCGTGAGAGGTGAGATCACCACGTATGGGGACTGCTCCGAGTTGCTTGAGCTTCTCATCGCTTTCTTCGCTTCGTGAGAGTGCGTGGACGAGGAAACCTTCCGCGACTGCCAACTCAATCACGACAGAGCCGAGAAAGCCGCTTCCGCCAGTGATAAAGATCTGTTGCTGCTTGGAAGGTGACATATCGAACTGTGCGTAGATGCGACACGTGTGATAATGCAATAGTTTTGCTTTTAGAGTGAATAAGATGCAATGGTCGGGCAATTCATACAGGAGGGGTGAAGCTGGTCTTGTAGCAATACCTGCCCTCTACTTGGCTCAAGCCATTCTGCTTACCTGTGTGCCATATCCATCCACGACTATCTGGCTGACAAAAGCTTCGAGTCGGACGTCTGGTAACATCATGTTCCGTGCTTATCCCTGAGCCGCCTGCTGCTTCAAAGGGTATGCTGAGCTTTCTGCTGTCGGCCGAGACTGCAGCAGCTGTCGTGCGAGTGAACGTCAAGCAGAGAGAAGCACACGGCGCGGAGGAAAGGGGTTCGATGATCGGCGCCAGGCTTACCGACTCCCCGACATCGGAACTCATACTCCTTTCCATTCCTACATGCCTTGCTCTCTGTTACTTTGTTCTGATCTATTAAAACATGAAAAAGACTACCAAATGAACAAAACCCCTTGAAAACGAAGCTCGCTGCAAGCAAGCTCTGATGCAACCCCGTCCTGACTCCACATGCACAGCGATTTCATCCTGAACTACCAGCATGATTGGCACTAATAAGCATACCTGAAATGCGGGTTCTCCTTGTCAGTCATTCCAGCGTATGCAATCTCATTATCGACGTCCGCATCCTCTCTGGTGGCCAGAGTCTTCCTCTTGTTCGTCAAGCGGTAGTAAGTGCCCAACAGAAGCAGACAGCCTGCGGACCCAGACCAACAAGCCACAAGCGAGATCTTTGCAGGCTTGTACATTGGCGCGTCCCTAGCCTTAAATGTCTCAGGTCCGATGATGTTACCAATGGCGAATGCAGCGTTCATTGCTGTCGTGACGAGCGCCCTCTTGGTATGGCCAGCTGTATTGCCGGTAATCCACTGGAAGTTGAGTGGTGTCACACCGGTGAAGAAGTTGGCGAAGTAGAGACCAGCTAGTAAGCCGCCGCGGTTCGTGGGGGATATGAAGGACATCAAGCTCGCGCCTATGACGCCCACGGTCATGACTAGGACCGAAAAGAACCAGCGGTTGCCGAAGTAGCGTGGGCCGAAGCCAGTGACGAGCGATGAGCATATATTGACGATGCCGGAGGGCATCTTGAGGAGAGCGGACTGCTTGGACGTAAAGCCAAAGCTTCGGAGGAGTTGAGAGGAGTAGGCGGTGATGGTACCGCCGCCGGGACCTTGCTAGGAACGTGTTAGTATCGTTCACTCGCTTGCCCGGCTGCGAATTTCTTCCGCCTGGCGGCAGCGCTGTACTATCAGATACTTTTCGGACGATTTCAGCGGCCGTCAAATTATCTTGGATTTGCTTACAAGAAGGATGGCGCCAAACATAAGCCAGAACTGGACATCAAGAAGAGCTTCAATGATCTCCCTCGTCCTCCATCTGCGATTCACAACGCCCACTTGGTTCACCTTGGTATGCTCCAAAGGTCCCAAACACGTGCCACTCAAATGGTATAAGAATATCTCCAGTCCCCTTTCAAACTCTCACCTCAACAATTACATCCGCCTTCCGATATCCTCCCACCCTAGACCTCAGTCTACTCTTCACTCACTCTTTACTCACTCTTCACAACCAACCAACAAACACCTTAACTCAGTACTGCCATCTTCATATTTTCTCAGCTCACAATCAGCTTCACTCAAGTCACCATTTCAACTTCACTCAAATTTCCATTCGGCTTCACATAGCACAAAAAATGGATCACAGCACACCTCGCAAATGGGTGGCGGTGAATAATTCACCTTTACCCTCAAACAATCCAGCTCCAAGCCAGGATACCTCAGCTCCTAGTCAGGACATGTCTCACAACACATCTCCGCCTGGATCAGATCCTATCAGCACTACTCCAGCTCCTTCTGTCCCTGGAGATAAAAGGAAGTCAGCTCCAGGCCAGGAGACTTCAGCTTCGACCCAGCTTGTCAAGAAGACTAGAGGTGGATCCAGTTCAGGTCGTCGCAAGATTGGTCGCATCACCGAGGCCCAACGTCCATCATGGCCTTTCGGAGAACCAGCAGATAAGAAGGAAGCTATGTGGAATCTCGAATATGAGCTGAATGAAGCTGAGAAGGCGAAGAATAGACTTGAAAAGGCGAAGCCCGTAAAGAGCAAGAAAGCGCCTAACAACGAAGCGAAAGTGGCAGAGCAGAAAGAGAGAGCAGAGAGGGCAAGATTTGGAAAACTTGTGAATACACCTGGGGGGGAGGCTCGCAATGGCTGGGTCACAAAGACAGCTCTGAAACAGCAATTTTCAGCTCATTTCAACGAGCATGGCTGGAAGTCTGGATCAACCTGGAAAGAGCTGAGTCCCGATGCATTTTTCATACCGAAATTGTTCTGGAGGGGATTGTGCAATACGACCAGCGCATATGAGGATGGCGAGACTGTGCAGGACGTTGAGAGACCATATGGTGCAGCTCCGCCCAGCCAAACTTCAGCTCCGACCCAACCTTTCTCAGCTCCGGCCCAGCCTTCCTCAGTCTTCTCTATCGCTAGCGGCCTATCCCAGGACTTCCATCAGTATCAGCAATACGTAATATCGGGTGGGACAACCGACCCTTCAGCTGAGGCTGCAGCAGCTCGTATCAACAATGCAGTTACACAGATACTAGCTCAAGTTTCTTCAGGAGATACTCAGGATGGTGGCGAAACTCATGGGGGTGCTACTTCAGGTTGAGATCAGCTTATGGTGCGGTCCTGGGATGGGTTATAGGGGGAGAAGGATATTGGCATCATTTCGACTTCTCATCTTTCTTCAGCTTGTGCTTTCAAATCACATCAACGAAAACATCAAAAAAAGGTCAAAGAACAGCACTAAACAATCACCAATCGAGCGGAGGAGCTTGGAGGCTATAGATGGCGTTGCTTAGTAACATGATTTCAGTTTAGTAGCTAGCTTCACTTCACAAATTGTATTAATTTGTACTATAAACAGTGCTCTTCTAAAAGTTGAGTCCATTTCATCTCGTGCACCGGAGTGGCCATTGAACCCGATATCTGCCACAGGATAGGAGCCGAGCAGCCGTAGTCTTCTTAGCGGATAACAATACGGGTGCTTCGATTGTGATACAGACTTGGCGGAAGAATGGCAACCACTGCTTCTTGGACACAAGCCTGCATTGACCTTTTACGGAGACCTCTTCCAACCAACATCTTGTCCTCAAAACGATGAATGAGCGCTGTGGAGTCTCGTACACAAGGGCTCAGTCATCCACAATTTTCGGCAGCCGAGGCAGATTCAGGGGCCAGAGCGCCACTACCAGCCTGAGCGCGGCTACCAGGTCGCATGATTATGGGATCTGAGACGTAGTCCGTATCTGGTAGTTGCGCAGGGCGCCCGATGAGAATTACAGCCCAGAGTGGACTGTAGGACATCTAGGCACAAAGACTGAAAAGGGCCCAGGTAACGTCGAGGGGGACCGGACAACGCGAGGGGTCGCCATGGACCTCACTGGAAGTGGCGGTTAAGTTCGAGAAATGCTTGGACAGTGTATTGAACACAGGAACAGGTACCCACGTCCTTTCGTTATCCTACCCGATCGTCAGACTGCCAAAACAAGATCTCTGTGAGTCGGACACCAGTGACGAGCCTGTCCAGCCACTATGGACTCGATACACTCTCACTGCTCATGTCCCGAGAGCGAAGCGAAGTACAACAGTCGGCTCGGTTCTATGCATCTGAGAGTATGTTGCATTAGACTCACTCCCGACCCGTCACTTTTGTCATTTCTCACCTCACATATCTCCAAGCTCACATCCTTGCACCTCACGCCTACTGACCACAAAAACGCCCACCTCACATTGACCGACCTCACATCCAAGTAGGCACAAATCTCCCCTATGATCACATTCTCTGACTTCATAACTTCTGCGGAGCGAAGAGCGCCTGAATCACGCAAGACTCCTGATCAAGCCGAACAGCGTCTTTGCCTGCTAGATCAATTGCCGCCTACACGACGAAACGGGTTGGGTCTTTATTGCTACTCCGGAGCAGGAGGCAGAGTCATCCTGGGAGAACATCTTTGTAGCCAGTATCCTGCTCACGCCTCTGATGACACTGGTGGTGAGCTTGAGAGTATGATCACGCTGGAGGATACTGGCGGCCGAAGACCTTGTGGTAGTATTCGCAGCTGTCAGTCATATCTTAAGCTTACTTGTTGATGCTCTAGTTGACCCCTTTGCACAGATCTGCAGCATTTGTTACATTGCGCTAAGTATCATGCGTTAGTTCAGAAGCAACCTAAGTGAATGCAGATACTGACAAGCACAGAAATGAGATATGGTCTGGGTCTCGTCCTGGCAAAGCGGCCGCCAGATGACCTGACCATGTACACAATGGTTGGTTTTGGGGAGCAGTATTTTGTAGAGACCGATGAGACTAGTACAACTACGCTGGACGACCCTTCTATCTGACCGGTATAGGCTGCTTCAAGGTCGCGCTCTGCCTTAGCTACTTACGCTTCACTGCTCGAACCATCCCTGGTAACTTCCGGAGGATTGTCTTGGTCGTCATTACTTTCGTAGTCTCAACGACTATCACCTTCATCGTCTTGAATATCTTCGGCTGCGTTCCGGTTTCGAAGATCTTCGATCGCAAGATTCCTGGTAACGGCCTACCATTTGCGCCAGTAAACTTCTATATTAGCACCGCAATCGTGCTGTCAGGTGTCATCATTTTCTTGCTACCAACCCGGATGATCCGCTTCCTCTCGCTTCCGCCGAAGAAGAATGCTCAGATCTGTGTCATGTTCGGGCTTGGAATGTTCACGACAGTCTTCTCGATCTTGAGGGCTGCAGCGATTCCGAACATCGCTTATGGCAATGGAGATTCTACAAACCTGGTGCTGTACAGCGACATCGAGCTCAACGTCGGCGTCAGTCTACATCCCTTCTTACATAGTGGCAAGGCTGACATGTCTCCCCAGATCATCACAAGCTCCCTCCCATACCTCCGCAAGCTGTTCGAGCGCAAGAAAGTAAAGCACTACCACTCAGATCCCAATTCTTGGTCCGCAGGGGAGAGTAGCAGGAACAAGCAGGACAAACAGGCGCCTCAGATAAGGCTTTAGACACGAGAGCGAGGACTCGATCTTGCGCCTGGATGAGGTCGAGGTCCTGAGTCAGGGCTGTTCGACCCCGAGAACGCCGAGAGACATCCATAGGACCAGGCGGTTCGAGGTCTCCTTGTCCCAGGCATGACGGTGTGGTTGTAGATGGCGAACAGACTCTATGAGTATAGATATCCAAGCGCACATGAGGCGCTATACAATTAGAAGGCCAAGTAGGTGCAGAAACCTGTACAAGGCTGCGCTCATTCCTCTGTGCCCTCCTCAAGTCACCAGGGCAGAAACTACCAGCTTGGACCTGGTAGTCCAATTCACAAGGAGGTGAATCTGTAAGATGTCGCACCAGCTTTACGCGGAAGTACTAGTCGTGATCTGGTAGTACAGTCTGTTTACTTCGGCCCATTGCACAAATTGTTGCACCTGCGTGGACTGAAGACGATGACCGAAGTCGTTGCCACGAAATGTGGTTGAATCGAAGTCCCCACATCGTCCCGCTCCGATGAACTCGATTTAACCAATTCTCGTCAAACTACAGCCTAGCTTCGGCACATTTTTGGGCGACGCTCAACAAACTCCGGGCAGGCGATGGGGAACTCCGAACCCTAAAACGCTCTGATGCATGTCATACCTATTCAGCGACCAACCAAATAAACGCGGTGTCGGTTTCAAGTGTTTGATTCAATATACAAAGGCTCAGCACAGTCTCGACACCGAATGACCGATGAAACCATTGCTTCTCACCACGGAATTGATAGCGGAGATAAGTAAACAAATCAACATACAAGCGCTGGCGCTTGTGTGTCAATATTAGGGCACAAGTACTCTTCCCGTAAGCCCTACCATTCATCCCCGGCTTCCTGCCTACTCTCTACGATATCAACACTAAATCAAATGCAAGTTGTCACAGTTCAAAGTGATTATAGTCGGCGCCGGCATGGGTATGTAGACATGGTCTTGAAAAGCTCGGGACTAATATGGTACTAACAAGCGGACTGGCATGTGCAATCGCATGCCGTCATGCGGGCGTGGATGCCACGGTTCTGGAGAAGAGTGACCGGCTCACCGAGGTACGCCACTGACTCTGTTCACGACATCGAGGCCTGCAGCTGAAGATATCAGATCGGAGCAGGCGTCCAGATCACGCCAAATGCGACACAGATCATGCAGCATTTCGGCCTGATCGATCGTCTCTCGAGGCAGGAGCAGAATCTCTGGGTATCACAAGACTGATTGACTTCAAGTCCGGACGAATGATCGGTGAGAGACCGGGGTGGCGGTGAGCGGGGAAGGCGTTCGGGAATCATTGGTAGTAAGTGAAAGAAGACCCTTATCTTGATATTTGGAGTCGCCGTACTAAGCGAAGATGACAGCACGATCCATCGAGCCGACTACCAGCGTGTGCTTGCGGATGAGGCAATTCGGCTAGGTGCGGAGATGAGGTTCGGCGCGAATGTGGTGCATGTAGAGTGCACTGAGGCTCCATTCGTACGCCTGGAAAGCAAAGAGAAGATTCATGCTGATCTCGTGGTTGGCGCTGATCGTAGATACGGCGCCCGTATACGAAGTGTTCGGCTAACACGTGATCACAGTTATTGGCTTAGTCGTGTGAGATTTTGTCCACGACGGAGAGCTACCGTTCGTCCCGAGAGGCGATGTTGCATATCGTGCCGTCAATCCTAGATCAAAGCTAACAGCGCTGGATGATGACGTATATGGCCGATTAACTGCGGGAAGGGTTCATGATGTGGATTAGGTCTGAGCCAAGGACAATGTGACAGCATATTCATTGCAGAACAACTTAGTGTCTAACCTAGTGGTCCTGTGAATCGGAGCAAGAGTAAGATCGGTATTTGGCTGATGCTTAGTAGAGGACCAGATGACTTGCCAGAGGGAATCAGCAAGGCAGAAGCTGAGAGAGAGCAGAAGAAGTTCGCGTGCAAAGATTCGGATCCGCGTTAAGATCGTGTGCACAAACTTGCTTGACTTTTAATCCTTGACTTTTACACTAGCTGCGTCAGTCTGCGGCGAGTATTCAGAGAAGCTTCGACATCAGTGACCAAGTGGGAAGTCGTTTGCATGGGCGAGCTAGGCACTCGGAGATGAGTAGGTCGAACCTCCTTCAAAAATTATGCCTTTGCTGACAAGGCACAGGGTCATGTCTTCCTTCTGGGGGACTCCCGCCATTCGACTCTGCTCTACCAAGCACGAGGATCGGCAATGGCCTTTAAATATGGCACCTGTCTTGGGACTTTGTGGCGTCACTATCAGAAGTCTGGCAAAGATATTGCCTTGTGAGATCTGCTTCAGCTCCACTGCGATACGAAAAGATCGTACAGCATTACAGAGTAGAGGCACGAAAAGCAATACTAAACCGTTCCAAATCAGAATTGGAGGAGAGAAGGAGGAGAGGGAGCTGCTGCTATCGCAGCTCAAGTGGAACCAAAGTTCTCACTTCGAGAGGTGGACTTGGGGGGACATGGACTATCAATATGGACTCAATGTATACAATGCATTGCGAGATTCGGAGAGGTTTTCGAGCAGAGATTCTACGAACGCTTGTAGTCGACTCGCAGCACATTGGTAAATCCTTTGATAACAATTTGCTGCTCTGTGTTTCAGAGCTTCAGGAAAGACGATCCGACAGTCATCCAATTGCTGGCCTATATACCTTGAAGACTTGTCGCAACATGTTATCAAATAGAATGTTTTGGGTCTTCCTCAAGACGGCAGGACGGATGCCGCGCAGGAACTGACCAAGCCAATGGGGACGGACTTGACCAATGAGATATCAATATTTTAGGCGCGCCATGCGGTCGTCTTATTGGGCACCGCGAGCTTGGCTTCCATAGTTCTCCATAACCCGTTGGTCTAGTGGCTACGAGGCGTTCTACGCTTACTATATTTGCTATAGTTGAGACGGTAGCTCAACGCCGTAGTCCTCATTATGATAATTTATGTCATGGGGATCCGGGGCATACCCACATTAAAATTGCACCTAAAGATCAAAGTCGGACTTCGGTTCGACCCATATTCTTCGAATATGGAAATTCTTTTGTTGATCTGATGTCCACTGGAGCTCGGAATTCATTCGAAGCCCCACTTCCGCGTTCAGAGCGAATTCAAACCTTCGGCTGTCTCAAAAAGACCGCCAAGCTGTGACAGCACTGTCAAGCGAAAATCTTTTGCAGAAAGATCCTGTTAAATTCGCAGTCGTATCGCGAGAGCTCAAACGTGACCAGGACATCCTGAAGACATTTGTCGAGTAGTAGATTGATGAGAAAGTATCCCGGAGCTCTGTTGATGTTGGGAGCCGCTCGAGACGGCCAAAATCTAGGGATATATATTAACAGTTTTGCAATACTGATCACGGATTGGAGACTCCATTATGGTGTAGTGGGTAGGTTTTCTGAACACCCAAAGCATGCGACAAAATAATAACCGGCCACAGCTAGCATTTCTCGTTTTCAGCCATGCATCCGCATGCCAGATCCGAGGGGACCGGGGTTCAATTCCCCGTAATGGAATTCTTTTTGGTCCGCTTCTTTCTTGGTGAAGATGAGTGTTTCCTACCTGTCGTTCTGGTTTTTGGACAGACCTCACGGTGATAGGGAAGGAGAACAAAGTCACGAGTTCGATCCCTCGTGTGAGGCAGCCTCAGGTCAACATATGCTGGACATGAACGTGCCGCTCCATGCATGTTTTCGGACGAAGGATTTGGCCTAATCCCGGGCGACGTGTGCGGGTGTCTCAGATCTTGCTCGAGCGATCAGATCGCTCACCTTCCCCGCAGCGATGCTGTGTTTCTGCGTGCCGTTTCCTCCGCATCTTCATCCGTTTTGACGCCATGGCGTCCGACTATTTTATTTCCAATTTATCACTCGAGCCGTGTTTGCCGCTGTCGTTTGGCTTCTTCGTATGCTTGCCACTCGATAGCGCTACAGCAATTCCTGCGTAGGTCAGTGCTGCTACTGATTGTATTACAAGCTAGAGGGCTGCATGCGCCGGTCACATCTGCTGGCCGACGTCTCCTGGTGAATAATGACGACGAACGTTGTGCCGAGTGCAGCTGGTAGATGATGACGCCGAAGGATCAGCAATAATTGTGTTCCTGGACAGCTGGAGTTCGAATCATGCCAGCCTGGCCTTAGATTCTGCCAACCAATTCTTGGTTGTAGTCGCTCGTCGACAGTTTGGTCGTTACGCGCCGCCTTCCCAATCTTACGTTCAGCAATAGCTTCCAAAACTAACATCCTAAGCTGCAGATCATGCATTCTGTCTGCCAGATAATGATGTCACAACAATGCGGCTTGCGAGAACTGCAGCATATTTAGAACTACGCTCTCCGGCCATGTTCCTTGCTTAACATTTCTTACTGCTTTCCATTCTGTCTCCACTTGCTCCAACTTCTCCAGTCTCCTCCACGGCCATGCAGTCAATAACCCTTTTCTCGCTTGGCGCAGCGCTTGCTACTGCGCAATTCGTCCCTCCTCCGCCACCTGTGCTCCTGACCACTACCAAGTCCGCAGTCCTCCCCACTCTCCCTACTCCTTTCAGTGGCGTCCTCACCAACCAGGGTGCTATAATCGCAAAGGGCCCCGTTCAGCCAGGCTACGTCGGACTCAATGGTCCTGCTGCTGTCCAGTCCAACCTCCCTGCCGCTACCTATGTAGCGACTCTCCCGGGAACTGCCTTCAATGAGCTCACGGGCACCACTGTGAGCGGCAGCATCCGCGCTGTATCTCAGCAAGGTGGCACAGGCGTGACCTTCACTGTCTCGTTCGGTGACCTCCCCGACAATGCACAGTACGGCCCGTTCGCTTATCATATACACGATATGCCTGTCCCTGCCGATGGTAACTGTACTTCGACGATGGGCCATTTCGACCCTCAGAACCGCGGCGAGTACTATCCATGCGACAAGTCCGATCTCTCCTCATGCCAGATCGGTGATCTGTCTGGCAAGCACGGCACAGCCACTGGCCCTACTTTCAACACCAGCTACTCAGACAGCTATCTGAGCACCAGCCCCAGTAGCCAATACTTCATCGGCATGAAGAGCATTGTTATTCATACTGCCAACACTACCCGCTTGACTTGCGCCAATTTCATGAGCGCTAACGGCACCTCTGGAGGCAGCACTCGCTCCAACACCACCAGGCCTACCGCCACTCAGCCCGCACAGTATACTGGTGCCGCCAACAAGCTCGTCGCCGGCTCTGCTGTCGCTGGTCTCGCGGCTCTGTTCGGTCTTCTCATGTAAATCGAGCAAGTACCTTCAGTGACGAAACGGAGCAAGCATAGCCTAGATGGCATGATAATGGCAGGAGCATGTATATATAAAACGACAGAATAGCAATCAGAAGCTTTGTACTCGCCTTCATCCATGCGCATTGACATAGTGACTTGCGGTGACCTTCTCTGCGCTCTAACACCTCCATTCTGTATTTCCCCATCCACAGTCTGAAATCAAGCCCGGCTCCCTAGCCATGCCTCTCGCTACCATCTTCCGCAACATCGCCGTTCTATACTTCAAACAGCCTCTTTCAGATCACTCACTCCATCGATTCTCCAACAGTAACCCAGCAAACTTTCACACTCCTCAAGCCATGTACACCAAATCTTGTCTTCACTACCAGAGCAAAGCTGGTAATCCGAAGGACAATGAGATGGCTCCATAAAATCGACCAGCCTAAAGACATCAGCTGCGATCTGGTCGTTCGGTTTGCTCGCTGGGCCCATTACACGAATTCTTGCGCCTATACGGATGAGAGTGAGACCTTGCGTAAGCTCTAGTATCACTCTGCCTCACGGCTGTCTTTAGCTGCATGGTCGCTAGTGGAGGACTAGCAGCATCTCATGCACTGGAGCCCACCAGATTGATTTATAGGAAGGTCTATGCCTCCGCGCGATCGCCCGAGAGCAGAATAGAGACATGACGATTATACTACCACAAGTGATCGAGACCTTGATGCTGCAATCTGCTCAAGCAAAAGGAGTCGGAAGCGATGGCATGTGATGTGAGGACTATGTCGTGATAAAGTCGTCCAGAAAGACGTCGCCTCTTCATGACTGGTAATTCTATTGACAATTCTCACTGCCTGCCTCAGGTTGAGTTCCATCACCAAGGTGGAGAATCCCATGCCAAGATTTACTTGTCGTCTAACCACGGGGGGCTCTGGAATGCGCCGGCTATCGCAGTATCGGTCGGAGAGGGGTTGTGGATGGACTCGAAACAGGGTCTTTGTCGACGCAGAGGCGAATCCATACTCGACTGAATCTCGTAAAGACCGATCTGGTTTGATTTGGCAGTTCTGAACCACTGCATCAAGTGGACTTGATGGGCTTCCCTGACAGAGAGGATAATGATGTTCATATACTATTGACATTCGCCATCACTTTGATCACGAGCAGCTCTCAGGCAAGAAGGACTAGCTTCATGTGATTTTCACATAGAATGAGCAGCGTTTTAAGTGTATGTGTCTCAGGGATAGGCCGAGAATTTACAATCGACTGGTTGGGCATAAACCACGCCAGTCATTGAGAGACGCACAGTAATTAAGCGAAGCAGGGAAAAGATTCGCCTCACCCACCAAAGACATAGACAAGTCTCACTAAGGAGTCTGGCTGACACTTCTTTTTTTGCATTCACAAGGCCTGATTTTAAGTCATACTTAGGCCTTCACAAGCCTTTTCAGTGTCCCATTAGCCAGAAGATACTACAAGATGGTAGAGTTGTCGTCCACGCCCAGTATCAACTCTTGTGTGGTACTGATGTGCTAAAAGCGGCCAGTGTTCTTGTCACGATGGTCCATTATCCGACGTAAACCAGATCACAGCACTCTTTCTGTTGATAAGCGATCGTTTCATATGTGAGTAAGCAGTGGACAGTCAAATAAGCAGTGGACAGTCAAATAAGCAGGGACCGACAAATAAGCAGGGACCGAGTTGGCACATCGCACGGAAGGTTTCAAGTGCATGTTCGTCCGACACTATTCATCCAGATCGAAGCACGACTACCAGCAGCGCAGGTCATGTTCATCCCGGCCAAGTTTTGCCTTGCTTGGAAAATACACTTGGACAGAATGATCTTGGATACGCACAATCCACAATCCCCTCAGCCGAGAGCTGATTACGTAAGCACGAACTGACCCCTAGTGGCGCGGTCGGATGCTCACGAGACATTCATCGATCTTGAACATTGACTCAACGATATCATTGAAAATGCGTTCTCGCACTCATTCATCTCACGACAGGTGATGGCTGGACTGAATATTGCATTGCTTTTGCAATGAAGGACGCTGTGAAGATCTGACTTAGAACTCGCCGGAGCCGAGTGGTTAGATGAAGCTTTTGTACTAAATGCTGACTGCATGCAGCTGGAGGTGATGAGTTGACATGACCAGAAGCATGCCTGTCACAAAAAAGATCTTGATATCATAAACTGTACAGGGTTTTGGAAATAACGAATTCCTGCCAAGTTTAATGAGACAATGGCTGAGACGGAGGTCGACGTCTTTATCTCAGGAGCTGGACCTGCCGGACTGATTCTTGCATACTCGCTGGCTCGGCTCGGACACAAGGTCTTCATATGCGATGCAGCTGACAAAGCCCATCCCGTTAGTCTGCTCTCAAATATATTCTGCGATGTTACTGACGCAGGCGATGCCGTAGGCATTTCCATTCTACGGCCGAGCTACTACCCTATTCCCACGCTCGCAGGAGATCCTGGACCAACTTGGACTTTTTGATGATCTTGCACAAGATGCCTTCATATCCGGCGAGTCCATTGCTTACAAGAACGGTCAACCGATAGACAGGGCATGGAATATCAGCGACAGAGCTATCGGGCTCGAAACGGCCTCATTCAGAGCACCGTTGAATCTCCGGTGAGTTTCTATGTTGTCGTTCGAGTCCGGCGCAGGTACACCTGACAGTCTCCCCAAGGCTCAAGTACAGCGAAGATATCTTCCGACACAGATTGCGCGAGCTCGGCGTGGTAGTACAAGCGCCCCTGAAATTGAAGACTTTCGACCTTGATAGTCATGATCACCCTGTCATCTCCAGCTGCGAGCGTCCGAATGGTGAATGCATCAAGATTCGCTCGAGGTACATCGTCGGATGCGATGGGGGTTCAAGTACTGTGCGGCAGATCGCGGAGATCCCTTTCATTGGCGAGAAGAAGACAGACTATTGGGTTCGCATGGATGGCGTCATCAAAACGAATCTACCGGAAGCGCGCAAAGGTGTCTGTGCCATTGAAACCGATACTCATGGGAACGTTTTATGGCTTCCGCTAGACCACGATGCAACCAGGATCGGTTACAGTCTCTGCGCCAAGCTCTTTGAGAAGTACGGGATACAGATGACTGCGGAGCAAGCCATCCACGAAGCTAAGCAGGCATTGCAGCCCTTTGACCTTGAATTCGAGCGATTAGAATGGTATACCGTGTATGGTATCCAGCAGCACATTGCGGCTACTTTCCGTCATCGAGGGCGGGTCTTACTGGTTGGTGAAGCCGCTCACACGCACAGCTCCGGCGCAGCGCAAGGCATGAACACCGCTGTACAAGATGTCGCAAGTCTCAGCTGGCGTGTGTCTGGTGTTTTACGAGGCTGGTACAAGGATGCAGTACTGGATAATTACAGCGAAGAACGCCATGAGAGTGCTGAGGAGCTTATTCAAAGCGACAAGACGATCAGCATGCTGATGTCCGGCAAGAAGCCCGACGATATGAAAGACCGCACGGAGAGCCCACACGAACTGCTGAGTCAGTTCATGCGTGGTCGACAAGCAGCTCTTACATCAGGCTTGGGCATCTCATACCCAGCCAACTTGCTTAATGGCGTTGGCAAGTCGATGCAGAACCACAACGTGCGACCCGGTCACCGTGCACCTGATACACTGGTGCAAAAGCCAGGTATCGCCTCCAAGACTACCAGGTTGTTCGAGCTCACAAGATACGACGCCAAATTCCGCTTGCTGGTATTTACTGGGCTTTCAAAGCACACCATGGGCGACCTGAAGTCTCTCAGGCAACAGGTCAATGGCAGCATGAGCCGTTTCACTCGTGTGTGCAACCTCGTGACCATTGTCCTTGGACACGGTGCAGCTCTCAATGAGCATCTAGGGGTTCAGCGCTTCGGTACTGGCTGCTGGGATCCCGATGGCAGGGCCCATGCTATGTACGGTATGAGCGAAACGACTGGAGGGCTAGTCCTTGTCCGTCCAGACGACATTGTGGGACTTGTCGTTCCGCTTGGAGATCTTAAACCAGTGTCAGAGTACTTCGAGCGAGTAGCTCATGCTGAGAAGGTATTGGAAGTGAAAGAATCCGACCGCGTAGTTACTGCCACCGGGACTGGACAGTTCCTGGGTCAAAACGAGAGCAGCCCTGCATTTTCGCTCAGCCCATCGTAAGAGGGAGAAAGACATGGTGCGGTTACGTCGTCACCCAGTCCATCAGTAAGCGACAAGTTGGAGCGACTGACACAATGGAGAAAGAGGAGGAGAAGGATGGTACAGGATGGGGAAAGTTCAATGGATGATGGATCAAGAAAGGCGGGGGAGATGGTAACTGGTAAGGAGGGGAGGGAGGTCCAGGATCGTGTCGCCAAGGAGATTCTGGAGGAGCTAGAAAGCATTCAGCCAGGTGTAACGAAGAACTTCGGATAGCTCGTTGACCTGGTGATTCACGGGCAACGAATAATCTCATTGTGACTATTCATTCTTTGCTGTCCTTTGCTATCTGCAAGAGTATTGCGCCCTCTCTGTGAACTACTAGAACAGTCGTGTCAAACCAGAAAGTAGCCTGCTCACGACACATCGAGCGAGCAGTGTCTAGCCACCCAAGCTAACGCCTCCCCCCAGTCCTCGCCAAGATGCCCCCTGACACCCCGCAAAATATGTTCCATTCTACAACGGTCCCATCCACAGCGGCCCAACATATCTTGGCAATTCCTGACGAGACCTGATACTAGCTAATTGTGTCTCAGTCAGCTCTTTGAAGGTATTCTCAGGTGCTTTCGATCCGAATGTCCACCATGTAAAGCTCTTAGGAGCTTTTTGACCCGCAACCCTGAATGATGAGTTCGTTTCCTTGAAATCGCTACGCAGAACCTGTACAGCAATTTTCAGCTGTCGCGAATAGCTTTGTCCGCGACGATCTGCAACACCATTTGCCGGGGTCTGTCCTTCCCTGATGAAACCTGACCAGTATGCATAGTTCGGATGATTGATCCATGGCTTCCAATCAAAGTCTTTCAGCTTTTGCCAGATTGTAACATTGCCTGGCTGCGCATTATATTTGATTGTAACCTGAGCACCACTGGGATAAGCTGATTGAAGAAAGACTTCCAAGAGATACAAGACCGAGCCTGTACCGAATGGTCTCCGGCTGAGCATATCATTCAAGGAATGGCCATCAAGCGACCAGCTCTTTCTGGTGAAGAACTCCGCTGGATATTCAAGTCTGCCTGATCCAAGCTGAGGGATCCTGACGAGTGCTGGAAGGTCTTCCTGACCAGCTCCTTCAGAGTCTGATGATTGCTGATCTGACTTCCGTTTCTTTGCGCCGAGTCGTCTTTGTCTGATCATGGCTAGATGTGTCGATAGCTGTAGGTCGAATGCTGTTCCTGGCCCAACCTGACGGATCACGGCCTCAACAATTGTCTTGCTGATCAATTTTGAGCTGCGTTGATCATGCTGAAGACCTAGGCCATGATGAACTGCAGCAAGAGTAATACCGCAGGTGAGGTAGAAAGCTGAACCGGTCGCATCGCTAATTGTAGTCCCGGTTTTGACAATGTTGCTTGGATGATAGTTGAAGATGACAGTAGTCCACTGGTCTGGTGCATACTGGACAGAGCTGATCTCTCCTACGTGATCCTGAAGCATCTCGCGATGAGCAAATTTGCTGAACGAGCCTAGCGCTGCCTCCATTGGTGCTAATCTACAGCACATTATGACGCGCGGTCTAGTTTCGATCAGGAACTCTCGAAGTATCTCAAGAGCAACAGGTCCGGCTCCACTCGTTTTGAAATGGCCGCCGCGGCGAACATATGTGTTGAAGACATCAAAGAATGGTAGCTGCTGCCGCTTCCTGAGTAGCGTGAATGGACGAACATCGGAGGAGTTGTCGGAAGCTGACTCGAAGCTGGGAGAACTTGGCTCAAGGCTGAACAAATCTTGAAAGATAGCATGCATAATGTCAGATAGGTCTGTATTTCCTTCAAAGACGCCTCGGGGATCAGAAATTTGTCGTTCCATCTTTTCTGTACATAGTAATAACAGAGGTGTGAAATCCTGAACATTGCTGGGAGTACCTATGAGGGCAGCTGTAGCTTCGTCTGCGAATACTGAGGAGAACTGTGGTGAGATCGGGAGCCTTTTAGGATTTCCTTCGTCAGGGCTATCGATCATGAAGTTCACAGCTCGCTCAAGGAGGGTTTTGATCTTAGACGTTGAGGTTTTGTTGCTGATCTTACTTGAGAGGAGCTGACTGCAAGCTGAAGTCTGTAGGTTTTTGAAGAGCGCGCGATCATGAGTTGATGGAATGAATGTTAATCCGATGCCTCCGCGAGATGTGTTTAGTGAGCCAGGCCAGAAAAGAGCAATCAGGATCATCTCTCGAAGATTAGGCTTTACCGAGCTTCTAGGACGATGCATTGTCGCAGAGGATATTGTTGAGATTGTGACATTCCTGAGAATACCTGGATGCAACCTGTTTACTGTGTTCAGGAAGAAGTAGTTGAACGTTCCTGTGTTGACTCGCATCATGCCTAGATCGTCGGTCCAGCGCTTGTGAGCAATCTGTATGGTTTGACCAACGTAGCGGATCCAGATGTGGTCCTGAGCAGAGCTGTGTACATGCTGAGATAAAATTGCCTCCAGCTGGAACATGCGCACAAGACGGACGCCCCCACCACCAAGCTGCATTATCCTGAGAACATCTGATAGTTCTGATCTTGAAAACCTCAATGTCCGAATGTAAAAGCTGTAAGTCTCTGGTTGATGCTGCTGTCTGCTGTGGTCGAGGGGAAGCAGTAGCTGAAGTCTCTGTGTATCGAGCTGAGTCGGGTCTGCGAGGAGCTGAAGCCAATCTGCACGATGCTGATCTGTTCGAGGTAATAGCCAGTCGACGTCATCTGCGTCGAGTTCTGTGGTGATACCGCTAGAGCTGAGTCTGTCCTGAATCTCATTGATGAGGAGTTGGCGCAGAGCAATAGTGCGTGAATCCATGGTGAGCAGATTTTGAATCTGTCATGAATGGTTGTTTCATTCATCCGAGGCGGAGTCCTAAAAAGTCAGAAATTTTTGACAAAATGAGTGAATGTACGTGTGCATACTTGACATAGGAAGGCGCGACAAGCCTGCTGTAGGTAGGTGCTTCCTTGCGCGGCCCCGCTTTCGCTTGTTCGGTGTGCGAGGGACTACGCTGTGAGGTGATGGGGCGTCCGATGAAGGTTGATGTGAGGGTGGCGTCAACACGACAGTGCTGGCCTGAGATGCTTCCTCCTCGAGCCTGTGCTGTGATGCAATGGCAGCTGATAGTCCAACTCGGGCTGGGTAGCGGCATTGTAATTCAAAGCGCTCGCAGTTCGCGCATGACGGATGCGTTTCATCGCACTTCGTAGGTCAGCCTCGATAGTTTTCGTGATGTTAATGGAGGGCAAAGTTGGTGGCAGAGAAGACCTACCTTGACTTTTCGCTTCTTACAATTCTCGCACCCAAGTCTGGTCTTCTTGTGAAATCTACGTCGTTTGACCGGCCCAATATGGTCTACAGGCTCCGAGGTCTCCGACGTCATCCTATCTCCAAGGTTTGCCATGGTTTGCAGCGGAGAGCTCGTGGCCCCATGACTGCTATCAATGTCCAGATCGACACAATCCGTATCGTATCGACGTTGCGCACTCTTATTCACTTGCTAACGTTGAAGCACGAACATTGCGGTGCCTTTTCTCAGTGCACGAACCATACTTGGTGTTGAGAAGGGGTTACTTCACTTGCCTGCTGCGAAAGCGGACGGTAAGGAGGGAGACGCCGATCCGCCGAGCCGGTTATACGAAAAATCCGAATATTCGTACAAGCTATACGAAAAAACATTTGTCGCCAGCATCACCTTGTTTCAGGAAACAGTAATGCACGGAGATCTGTTGAGTCACTTCCACGCGGCATGCGTACCAGATAAATATATAATCATACCAAGCATCTTCACATCTACCACACACTCTCCATTGCACCATCTCACTCACTACCACGATCCACAAAGTCACCACCACCTCACCACCACATAATGTCCCTCCCCTACTCCCCCGACGGCAAACACGTCGAGACCTACAAATACACCCCGACCTCCCCCCCAGCCTACGCCTTCACCATCATCTTCGGCCTCGCTGCAGTCGCCCACATCCCGCTCCTCATCCTCTACCGCTCCCGCTTCATGCTCCCTCTCCTCATCGGCTGCATCTGCGAAGCGGGCGGCTACTACGGCCGGATCTGGTCTGCGCAAGACCCAGGTAACATCAAGCCGTGGGTGCTGACGTCGCTCCTGACGCTGGGGGCGCCCCCGTTCGTCGCGGCCAGCGTGTACATGGCGCTTGGGCGGTTCGTGCGAGTGCTGGCGCCCGAGACGCACGCTAGGTTGAGGCCGGGTCTGGTCACGAAGTTGTACGTCTTTTTCGATGTGCTGAGTTTGGTGTCGCAGCTTGCAGGCGCGGGGATGCAGGTAACGACGGATCCCGGAGTGCAGGAGAGTGGTGGGAAGGTCATCTTGGGAGGGTTGATCTTTCATTCGCTGGCTTTTGTGGCGTTTATCGCTGTTGCGGTGGTGTTTCACAGGCGGATCAAAAGAGAGCCGGAAGGGGTGGTCAGGGAAGAGGTCCTCGGGTGGGAGAAACACATGTGGGCGCTGTACGCTGCTAGTCTGGCAATTTTGGTCAGGAATATTGTGCGAGGAATAGAGTATGCGCAGGGACGCGATGGACCGCTGCTTCGCAGTGAAGCTCCGATCTATGCGCTCGATGCTGCGCCCATGGCTTTTGTGGTGGTGCTGTATACAGTGCTTCATCCGGGAAGGCTGATCAAGCAGGCCAGAGCCTACTACCAGGCGGGTGGTTCCAAGGCATGAAGAAATGATAGACCAAGACATTGGCTACAGCGTAGCAGTGGTGCACATTTGGGGAGAAACGGGAGGAAGTGCCTCAACGTGGACGGGATGATACTAGATTGCATTTTCATAGCCTCGTAATCTTCATGCAAAACGTATTCGTGCGTCCGACTGATCGCTGCTTGGTATGGCGCGGCTGCGTAGTCTACCCGAGAGTCCTATAGAGGCTGGTCAGGGAAGTCGGTGACAGCACGGCATATTGTGGCCAGAGGCCTGGCGATTGATGCATCAGGCCAGGCACCTTCCCATGCCGAGCGTGCGGGCATGGCCGTGGTGGTATTCCATGTGGCTGCGTCGTCCGGCGCGCCACGTCCAGGAGAACTGAACTCTTTCTCAAGTTTCTTCTTTGTTACTCGGCTGTGGAGCTCTTCAAAAGTCATCATCGCTATTCCTCCTCTTCTTGCCCTTTCCACCAGCAGTGCTCTTCTTTCTCTTCTTGGGCGCTTCACCATCTTCATCGTCCGAGTCAGCAGCCCCTTTCTTGGCCGGCGCGTCGGGCACTTTGTCGACAATCTCACGCAAATTATCGAATTGATCGTCCTGCATGACAGCCTGTTTCATATGCTGGGTCGTGACGCGTTTCGAGTTTCGTGATTTTGCGACACCGGACGAAGCGGTAATGAGACGGATCATGAACAACTCGAGTGCTTTTGCTGCAGCGATGGTTAGTTCAGAGGAAAGGACAGCGTGTTAAGAGGAGACTCACCCATCACTACTGGAGTCACTTGAGCGACCTTTCCCACATCCTCGTCGGCCTGCATGATGCGTTTTATGCGTGCTACAGGGAACTTTGTCTTCACTTCGATGCCATGGGTATCCATCTTTTGCCGAGGAACTGAAGGCTTCTGGTCTACTGGGGCTGAGTATTGTTGAGGAAGGTTGAAATCGTTCTGAGGGGTCCAATCGGCATCTTCATCCTTCACCCGCGCTGAGCGCGTTGATGGCATATCTTGCGGATAGTAAGCAGGATGTGAAGTCGGTTGTTGGAATTGCGGATAGGTCGAAGTCGGGTAGGGGCCACCAAAACCCTGGGGCTTGTGGTCCCAGCCAGAATCGAGAGTGAAGTTTGTTGGTGGCGGTGGGGGCTGATGTTGTAATTGGGGATGGTGCGGGAGCTCTCCGATGCCTGGCGATTGGGGAGCCCAAGTAGGATTTTGATTGCTCACTTTGGCTTTGTATGCAGAAAGATCCGGGGACTGTGGGGCGTAGCCAGAAAGATCTGGCGACTGTGGCGCCCACGACTGATGAGCCATTGGGTCTAGAGGACCAATTGACCCGGCCGGGCCCAGGCCAGCAATAGGTACGCGAGGGCGCACTAAAGTCGGCTTGTACTACTCACGCGTCGAATGTCCGAGCAGACGCAGGAGTAGCACAAGTAATAATAATGAAATGAGATGCGGCTCTTGTTATCGATAGCAGATCTGCCTTCCGTATGGCTGCAGACGCAGATGGCCAAAGCTCCACGGGAACGGGAAGGAGAGGTGGGGGATCTTCGGGTAAACAAGCAGGAGCAGGAGCTCGAGAATGGGAATTGGCAGCGGGTGGTCGGAGGGCGAGCGGAATCTTTTATGCCAGTCGCCATTTTGCAACCTGCAAAACACGACTCCACAACAGGTTTAGCGCGCAACCACATCCGCCGTTCGTCATTTTCCAGCTTTTGCTGGCAAGAAAATCACATTTTTATCTTTCTAAAAGTGTCTCTTATTGACATGATATACTCGAGGAACAGCTGCTGACAAGCTCCCCATTATTGTGTCTCGTCCACTGATCTTTTACAAATTCTCCGATTGGCGCTGGAGCTAGATGCTACGATGTATCTCTGCTGTTAGGCATCAAGGCTGACCGCTCACGCGGCTGCATGATCCACCATGCACCTCCATTATACTTCTATATGCGCCCCTTCGATCTGAAATGAAGAATGGAACATGTTTGTTAAAGCCTAGGTGTCTTTAACCCAGCTTCCATCTTTCATACGTCCCTCTTCCTTGCCTCCTTCTTCCCTCCAAGTCTCGACCAAGCCTGCCTTTGGATCCTCGGCCGGCAGGCCGCGGCTCAACCTCAGCTTCAGAACCTCTTGCCTGACCCTTAAAGTGCACTCCTCTCGTAATCTGACAGCTTCTTCTCCGACTCTCAACTCATCATCTCTAAGCACACCCAGTTCCTCAGCCGTTTCATCCCCTCTGCTTTTCTTGACCTTCTCGCAAAGATTCCTCCATCGTGTCCGTAAATCGCCAAATACACGATCTGTATCGACCTTTTCGCCGAAAGTCACACTGACTTGCTTCCCGGCGCGTGGTATGAAGCGAGGGAACTCTCGAGACTCGTGCATGATCTGGTCGAACCCTTCGATCCACATGGGTACTAGGTCAGGGCATGGCTCGGACTCCAGAAGCATCCTGGACACTCCCCATTTGAAATACCGCATAGTCATATCAGGATGCTGATGAATCTTTCCTTCGGGAAAGACATGTACCCAAGCATGACGTCTCGTGGCGTAAGCTGAAGGTGCCGGGAATGTATCCACTCCATTAGTGGTATAGGAAAGTGCGCCGTCGGAGAACGGATCGGGCAAATCCAGGACAGATGTGACTGAGCCAGTTGGGAAGGGATGTGAACGTGACGGCTTGAATGGCCCGGAACTGAGTAGGCGAATGGCTTGGGTCATTGTAGGCTGGAAGAGCCCACCGAATTGAGAATGGGCAAGACGATGTGTGGGAAGAGTGTTGCCTAAGGAGAAGAAGGTGGAAAGGAACCTACAGTGTTGAGCATATTGGCCCATAGATCATATCTTGAATACATACTTGTTCGGGAAAGCCAGATCATGACTGGCCAGCGACCATCTGACATTGTTGGCATTCCAGTGGAGCGAGTAGGGTAGAGAACCCCATACGAGCGGGTCATCCAGACTTTGTATGGTCAGTCAGGCTCAGCTGTCACATTCTCATTTCAACGTACACGCTCAAATGATTAGATACTGCAGCTTGTCAGAACCCTGCTGCAGAACAATACTTTTCTGGAGTACATACCTGTAACTAATCCTCGCTTTCGTTTCTCTATATCCTCCCGCTCTGCAAGAAGCTGAGAGAATTTGTCCCAGCCATGTACCTCGAGCTTATTCAAGCCTGATAGAAACGACCGACATAATGTTCCTGTCAGTCCCGTAATCAAAGAAGAACCTGTTCGCCACACGAGAGAAGGTTCTGCAGGCAATTCGCTGTCGGACATGCCTCTACCTAGGGCGCAAAAAAGGGGTATCGTGCTATAATAAAGAAAATCGGAAAGAAATGAGTGACTGTGGTTTTGGAAAGTTTGGCAACGTGAGATGCAGGTCATTGAGCATCAAATTCACCGCCAGCCAATGACGTTCTTCAGCCTCAGGCACGCGTTTCGAGCAGATGCAGGCAGGAAAACCCTAACCCTAGATGTTGCGCAGCTACTAGCTTCATATTTTTGCCCAGTGCCACTTGCTACTTGAAAGACTTGCGGCAAAGCATCTTTCACGTGATGGTGGACTGAGCAGTCCAGGATGGCTTCTCGACTCCAACGCTACCACTATCGTTCATGGCCAGCTTCGTCCCTCGCCATGCCTTCCCTCCACCGGCCTCACTCCCGAAGTCCTACTTCCTGGGCCATCACCGTGCTGGACTCACCAAGATGAACAGCATGCTGTCCCAGATCGACTTGATCATAGAATGCCGCGACTATCGAGTACCGCTATCATCCACGAACCCAATGTTCGAGCAGCTTCTCCAAGGCCGCAACCGTATCGTAGTCTTCACCAAGCGAGATCTCGGCGCCGCATCTCCTCCTACCCCGGAAGACCAAAAGGTCCGTCCCATTGCCCCGACCTCTCTCCGTCCCAACACTAACATCCCCTCAGCGCGAGTCCCTCCTCAACAACTTCCTCTCCCCATCGAAGGCCCTCTTTACTACCCCCACCTCCCCCTCCACCATCACCTCCCTCCTCTCGCACATCCGCACCCACGCCACATCCCGCAACTCCCTGACCGGCTCGCGCCTCCTCGTAGTCGGCATGCCTAACGTCGGCAAATCCACCCTGCTCAACTCCCTGCGCCAACAAGGCATGCACAAGCCCAAAGCGGCGCGCACGGGTGCCCAGCCCGGCATCACGCGGTCCGTCTCCACCAGCGTCAAGATCATACCGTCTGAGAACGAGACATGGCCGAACGGGAAGGGCAGGGGGGTCGGCGCGGGCGTTTACCTCCTCGACACGCCGGGGGTGTTTGTTCCGTATGTGCCGGACGCCGAGACGATGTTGAAGCTGAGTTTGGTGGGGTGCGTCAAGGATGGGATCGTGCCGCTTTCTACGCTCGCGGATTATTTGCTGTATAGGGTGAATTTGGTGGATGCTGGGTTGTACGGGCAGTGGTGTGGGCCGACGAATGAGGTGGGGAAGCTGCTAGAGGGGGTTGCAAAGAAGACGGGGAGGTTGGGGAAGGGAGGGGTGCCGGATGTGGAGGGAGCGGCGTTGTGGTTGGTTCAGAGGTGGAGGAATGGAGTGTTAGGGAAGTTTATGCTGGATGAGGTGAGTGAGGCTGGATTGGAGTCGACAAGGGAGAGAGAAAAAGAGATGAGTTTGAGCCAGGCGAGGAAGAAGGGGAGGGAGATGAGGAAGGGAAAGAAGAAGAAGGATGTAGTTGATGACATGTAATCTCAGATTCTGCATTTAGCTTTTGCATCTAGTCTATCGCGAAATACCCCTTGATATACATCTAATGGACTTTGACTCCATTCTTCTCCTGATCCGGCGGTAATCGTGCCTTGATGATACCCACTAATCTCCTCAGCCCACTCTGCCTCTCTTCCTGCCCATTGCCAAGGAACAGCTTCACGACCGGCCACGCATGAATCCATCCCGGCTCCTCATGCACCTCCACCTCCGCGCCCGCCTTCCGCAACATCCCTGTCAACTTCCTTGCCTCAGGCGCAAACACCTCCTCCGCGCCATAGATGAAGTACCAACCACACGCTGGACTCGCCCGCTTCCACCACTCCAGGTCCGTACAGTTCCCTGGACTTGCGACTGGGTCCTCATTGCTCGCCGCATTGCCCAGATACTGACTGCCATACAAATGCAGACTGTCTTTACTGAGATAGTCGCTGGGCGTATCCTTGTTATCTTCGCTGATAATCGTGGTCCAAGGACTGATCAGGGTCGCTAGGCCAGGCAGCTTCACTTCTCCACCTTCCAGTTCTGAGATGCAGAGAAGCAGTGACAGCATCAGTGTGGCGCCTGCCGAGTCTCCACCCACCACGATCCGGCTGGGGTCGTCCACTATGGACAGCACGTACTCGTACCCGGTGCGGGCTTCGTGGACCTGGTGCGGGAAAGTCGCTTCCGGTACAAGCGTATACTCGAGCGCGAAAAGTGCGGGGTTCTTGTACCCTTGTTCTTTGAGTATGCTCACCCACGCGAGAAGGAACTCGAGGTAGAAGTAAGAGCTGCCCATGCTGAATCCGCCTCCGTGGCAGTAGTATACGACAACATCAGGTGGTGCGTCATTGTCGCAGGTGATCCAGATACCTTGGAGGCCTGGTCGCTTGACTTCATGCCAGTGGATGGGGGAGCGGATGATGAAGTGGCGGAGTTTGCGGAAGAAGAAGAAGGGTAATGCTACGGGTTTGCTGAAGAAAACTTTGCCGATCATGGCGGGGATACGAGCGAAGGCGTAGCGGACGCAGCGGATTACGATGTCCTGGAAGAGGGTGGCGCGGCGGCTGAACGGGGATCTGCCAGTGGGGTGGGTGAAGTAGCGTTCTGTTATTAGTTCGTAGGGCATGACGAATACTAGTGAGTATGTTAGTGCTGGGAGTAATTGAAGTATCAATTTTGTCTTACTGAGAAATGGCAGGGCCTGTAAAGCACATCTTACTGTTCCTATAAGACCGACTTGTATGAGAAGTTGAGGGGCGAGGAAAATTAGGAAAGCGAAGCAGTCGAGAAATGAGATCTGATTAAGTATCATTTTGACTTCCTTCGCACAGTGATCTCGCTGTGACCGCGTCGAGGTGGCACGTAGTCGAGGTAATGAGTAAAGAGGATTCAAAAGAGCTCTGCTTGTTGAGCTCCCCGAGCAATAAGAATGGGCGTTGATGACAGCGAGCCGCAACTGCTGTCTGAAAAAGCAAAATCGCGATTTTGCGCGTGGTAATACACCAACAATTCCTCTATACGTTCTTGGAATGGAGGAGAATACCTAAGACGAGTAGACGTCAAAATTGCAGATTCGAATTCATGTTAAACGAAAACACGTGAGATGCAGAATGATGGCAGATCTGGTTTAGATGGTTCCTGGCAGTGATGACGAAACACTCAAGTCCGTGAAGCATGAAACCTAAGCCTCGACTCCTACGGTCTTTGCTACTCGAGTATTGATCTGCTAATGGAGCTTCTTGGTTGACGAAGACGCTGGTTCAGAGTGACAGAGTGCCTCCAATATGTAACGACTCGTCGAATACATCTTCAATCAGCTATTGTCCTTGAGATAGAGCGTCGAAGAAAGTTGAGAGCATGCCGTGAACTGCTGGACAGTGCTCGGCAAATCACTCCCGCGGCGAAAGGAAGTCGGCGAAAATTCATTGCAACTCCGACGTCGCTGAAGCTCTTCCTTCTCAAACATAGCGCACGATTATACCACGCGACTTTTCCAACCCGACGAAGCTGTTTCTTCGATTTTCGAGGACGTCCTCTTGCATAGCGATTGTATGACCATCGTCCTCTTTCTCTGAGGTCGCACCGCTCTCTAAGAGCTGGTCGCAGTGCAACCTCTCACCTTCACAATCATGGCCGCGACCAAAGACCAAGCAGTCATGGATCTGGCCAAGTGAGTATTCGTTTTTATTGCCATGCAAGCTTTCGCTGACAGTTTCAGCACCCTGACCCCTGCTGAGATCCCAGTGAAGCTACGATGCGCGACTTGCAGCAAGCTCTCGGTGAACGCATTCAGGCTTCCCTGCTGTGACCAGTCAATCTGCGAGAGATGTAAGCAAAAGCATCCAGACACGAGTCCACAATCTTTTTGCTAATAAATTAAGGCCAGTCCACTCTCTCAGATCCATGTCCAGTGTGCATGCACTCACCTCTCGACCCTTCTACATGTGCGCCGAACAAGTCGCTGCGTCTCACCGTCAAAGCTTTTTTGAAGGCTGAAGAGAAGAAGCGCGCAAAAGAGAGCACACCAGCAAAGAAAACTGAGAACTCGGCTCCCGCTGAATCAAGTGTCTCCGCTCCATCTGTCGAGCCACCAGTTGAGGTTGCCCCGCAAGCGCCCGCAGAGCCCGCAGAGCCCGGAGCTGACAGCGCAATTTCCACAACAGCCGGTGTAAGTAGAGTGCCTGTCTGCTTGGGTCCCTTGGTGCTAACAGCTTATCAGTCTGCTGGCGAACACCCAACGGAGGTAACAGAGAACAACATTGAGTCAGAACAAGTACAACCGGAGAACAATGACAACCAAGAGCAGCATGAAGCTGTAGAAGATGCGACTGAGCATACTCAAGAGCAGAGTGAAGAACATGCAGAGAATCAGGAAGGAAACAATGAAGACTGGCAGGCCAACCAAGGCATGAACCCCATGATGGGCATGTCAAACACTGGGTTCGGTAACTTCTCTGGAATGATGGGTAAGTGAAACTCACGTGCCTGTCCCCACAAATTGCTGACACCCCTGACAGGAATGCCCAACATGGCTATGGGAATGCCAAACATGTTTGGCGGTTTCGGTGGTATGGGCATGGGTGATATGAGCTCCATGAATATGGGCATGGGCATGAATGGGTTTGGCTGGAACAGTCAGCAGGGTTACGGAGGAAACTTCGGATACTACCCCAATGGTGGATATAACCAGCCATATGGCAACCAGATGCGTCAGTACCCGAATCAAGGATATTCTAATCGTTTTCGTGGTCAAGGTCCTTATCGCAGTCGCGGTCGCGGATACCGCGGTCGTGGAAACTTTAACCAGAGATTCCAGAACTACGACAACCAGCAGGACTGGTCCAACAATGGTGGGTATGGTGACTTCAACAACCAGGGCTACGGTGATGTCAACGGGCAGTACCAAGCGGGCGTCCAGATGAATGACCAGTACGACGACGCTCAGCAAGCGGACCACACCAACCAAGACGATACTGGGGGTCAGAACGAGGACGTATCCGCATTGCCTAACACCAACGCAAGCGACGTCGCCACAGAACAGCCCGGCAATGGCATTGAGGCTATGGAAGGTCATACAGGCCAAGAGCAAGGGGACTATACTACCGAAGACCAAAATGGGCACAACGACGCTCAGCGCGCTGCGATGGAGCAGAGCACGAGCTTGGACCCAGCCAACCAAATGTCTGAGCCGCCCCTGAATGCTCCCACTGGCCCGAAGGCCATGCGTGATAGACGTTCTAGGGGCACTAGCTTTGCTCAGTCTTCCCATGAGGATCGCCGTGGCTCGAATGCTGTCTCGGAGAGTCGCACGCATACGCGCTTTCCACATGAAAACCCTGACATGGACTCAGACGAATGTGTTCGTGACGCGTCTCGAGACGATAAGCACAAGAGAGATGATCGCCAGCGTAGCCGTTCGCCTCGTCAGGATGAAGACTACTCTCGCCGCCGCGATCGCAAACGTCGCCATGACGACAGATACGGAGAGGATACCTACGATCGTCCATCAAAGAGCGGCCGTCATGGTCGTTCGAAGGACACGGATCCGGAGGACGACCGCGACAGTCACAGCTCGCGTTACGAGAAGGATAAGCACAAGTCTTCACGTAGTCACCGCGATGAGCACGAATCCAGTCGTGATCGCCACAGACGCAAAGACCGCTCACGCTACGATGACAAAGACGACCGCGGCTCAGACCGTGACCGTCGCAAACACGACCGTCGCCACGACAGAGGAGAGCAAAGAAGCCGCGAACATCGTGACCGTAGCGATCGCTCGTCTAAGCAGACCAAGCATTCGACCCGCACAGAGGACGACGAAGACGATTTTCAGATCCTCGGCCGTCGCAATTCCGAGATCCAAGCCGCACGCGAGAAGGAGACGATGCGCATTAACATCACCAGCCGCGATACAGACGCTGCAGAGTCCAAGAGCTCTCACCGCCGCCAACTATCTCATGGTGGTGATGGTCTAGGCAAGCGCGTCGATGATTCGCGCGATTCTCGCGATTTCCCATCGGCTGAGTCCGCACCGCTCTCAGCAGACGACGACATCGGCTTCAAGATAAAAGGCTCACATCAGCGTCACGACGAAGCTGCTACCGCTGCGGCCGCCATCGAGAAGCGTCTCGGTGCTGCTCCTCCCACTGGCCCTGGGAGGAACCAGCAGAGTCTGGCGCTCGGGACCGCGAGGCGTCAGAGTTTCGAAGCTCGTCGCAGAGACAGCCTGCCCAAGTCCACGACCACTGCTGATCCGTATGCCCAAGAGCGTGAAGCGAGGCAGAAGGAAAGGATGGAGAAGGAACAGAGACGTCGTCAGTCTGCGACCCTGGGAAAGAGAGGACGCGAAGACGATGTCGCTCCGCCTACGGGCCCTAGGGCAGACGCGAGGAAGAGGGGCCGAGTCAGCTACGAAGGAGAAATGGAGGATGATGGCCGGAAGAGTGGCCGCAGGGAAAGTAAGGGCGGTAGATGGAGATAGCGGCTGCATCGTCGCTGAAGTCAATGGGCTCTCTCGCCGACCGATGGTTCTCTCTCCGACACAGAAACGCAACTACTTTCTGTGATGTGGACTCTGTGGACTTTGCTGTCCATTCTCCACCTTGTCTCTCAAGCAGTTTACAGGCCTTGCCTTCTGCCAGCGGAGACTTTTCAATGCTGTACAATACTTCTTTGCTTCTTCAGCATCCGCCGAGGGGATCAGCAGGGATCACTGATCAGTGCCCTCACTTCATTATGCGGATGCCTTGCGTGTTGAATAGACAACACAACAAGCCAGAAACAGACCTGCCCGATAGGATGATCTTTCAGGCTGCCTTTGCTCAGATAGCATAGAGACAAAGGACATGAAATTTAATGCAGTTGCCTTGTGGTTTGGCGTCGTGCTGCATTCCACTGATGAACCCCGGCGCGCAAGACTTGAACTCCGTGAGGGAAAAAGACCTGCCCAATTGGAGCAAGTGCGATTTGCCCTTCCAAGACACCGCACTTGAAGCATTTTAGGTAAAGCTTGATCGTCGCAGGATGCCGTTCTTTATCGAGACCGAACCATTCATTGGCCGTTCTGATCTGCTTTTGACTCGGACTGCAGACGCGACCGCTGGGATGGCGTTCGTGCAGATTACCACCCTGAGTGGTCACCGCGCTCCGCATGGAGCGCCTCAGGCAGCAGCTATCCGCTCAGCTACTTATCGCCAGTATTGATGCTTACGACCATGGACTGAACGTCCAACAAGCCCATCATGGATACCTTATGCCCTCAAGACGCTGCTCTGGATGTTATTCCGCGCGAATGCCAGGGAAGCATTGGCTTCACGCTAGCCTTTGAGAACTACATTCTCATTCTCATTCCTGGAGCGATCTTGCTGTTGCTGACGCCCATCCGGATTAGAACAATATGGTCCAGATCAGTCAAGGTCGTCAGCCCGACGATTTTACAAGCAGTCAAGACGGTGAGCACCAGTACCAATAGATGGAGTATACAGCGGACTGACTCCGACAGCTTTCGTCGCTCTGCTTTGCTGGCTTTAGTCTGGCTTTACTGGTGATTAGCACACAGCTTGCTGACCCATGGCGACGCAGCGAGACCGCCGCTGGCGTGGTTTCCTTTCTCGCGGCGCTGGTCTGCCTCGCACTCTCGCACTTGGAACACTTCCGCTCCGTACGACCAAGCATGCTGCTCCAGCTGTACTTGATGGTAGCTGTCATCGTCGAAGCGGTACACCTCCGCACGGTCTGGATCCGAAGTACGAATGTCACCATGAAGACCGTCTGCTGCGGTCAGCTGGCATCTTGCGCCATCTTTCTTCTCAGCGAATCGATCGGGAAGGAATCTATCCTGCTTCGCCGGACGACCAGGTCTCCTCAAGACGTCAACGATCTTTTCAGTCAGAGGCTTTTCTTCTGGCTCAATGACCTCTTCGTTCAAGGATACCGCAAAGTCTTGGCCCCGAGGGATCTATACAGTATTGACGAGGATCTCGCCTCGCCCCAAACTCAGAGAGTGTTCCGATTGACTTGGTTGTCGAGGCAGCAGAAGAACCCGGAGGGATATCTGTACTGGACCCTTTTCTTCTCGATGCAGCGGTACTTTCTCTTCCCGATCATCCCTCGTTTACTTCTATTGGGTGTCAACTTTGCGCAGCCATACCTCATCCAGCGTTTCGTAGCCTACATCGACGATCCTGTCAATGCTCGGCCAAACGAGGGACCCCTGCTTGTGCTTGCAGCGTTCTGCCTCTACACCTCACTTGCGACGTTTCAGAGCTGGTACTGGCAATGCTGCAACCGGTATGAGACCAAGTTGAGGGGTACCCTTATCACTGCTATACACGAAAAGGCTCTGCGGGCTCGACCTGCTGCCGAGTACTCGCCCCTCATGCTGATGAATGTTGACGTTGAGAAGTCGGTCTCGGGTTCCCGCTTCCAGCACGAATTCTGGGCTACCGTATTGTCCATGGCATTGGCTCTGTATCTCTTGAAAGGACAGGTTGGGCTAAGCTTCCTAGCACCCACGATACTGATGGTGATCCTTACTGCCATAGTAATGAGCAATGGTTCTCAGGTGGCGCCAAAGCAGAAGATCTGGCTTGGCACTACTCAAACGAGAGTATCTTTCATCACCGGCGTCATCGCATCATTGAAGAATATTAAGCTTATGGGTCTGGTCCCTATGATCCAGGATATGGGCACAAATCTCCGACAGAAGGAAGTCGATGCGCAGAAGGAGATTCGGAAAGCCATCTTCTTGAATCTGATGATCTCTCAGGTCACTTTTCAATTGAGCGCCGTGGTCTTGTACGGAGCATACGCTATCCAGGTCACCAAAGGCGGTCCGCCTTTGACCAACTCGAATCTCTTCAGCTCCATGGCGATTCTGAAGCTCTTTACCACACCGCTCCTGTCAACAATCCAGTGGGTGACGCCGTTCATTCAGGCTCTTGCTGCCATGTCCAGAATCCAGGCGTACCTGAAGTCGGACGAGCACCATGATCAGAGGATTGAGGTAGACCAGGAGAAGCTGTCTCACGCTACCAATAGTACGTCTGCTCATGGAACTTCGATTGCCGCCCTGCAGGACGTGACTGCGGGCTATGCGGGCAAGCTTGATGCTCTGACGACCTTGAACTGCTCCTTGGTCAAGGGTAAGCTTCACCTTGTAATTGGTGCTGTTGGCTCAGGCAAGTCCACGTTACTCAAAACAGTCATCGGCGAGACCGTCGTCAAGTCTGGTAGTGTTATGCTGTCCACCTTCGACACCTCTTTCTGCGACCAGCATCCATTCCTCTGGAACGGATCAATCAAGCAGAACGTTGTTGGCGAAGAGGAGCTCAGTGATGGCTGGTTAGACCAGGTGTCTTGGGCATGCGGCTTGGATGAAGACTACCGACAATTGCCACACGGCGCGGAGACCAAGTGTGGCGACGAAGGAACAGCGCTGAGCGGAGGGCAGAAGAACCGCATCAGTCTTGCTCGGGCAGTATACAGCCGCAAGCAACTCTTTGTCTCCGATGATGTCTTGTCTGGCCTCGATACTAGAACAGAAGCTCTCGTCTTCAGTCGTGTCTTCGGACCTTCAGGTCTGCTGCAAAAGGCCGGAACTACCACTTTGCTAGCCACGCATTCCGTCGGATGGCTCAAGTATGCGGATCAGGTCCTGATACTCGACGACGGGGCTTGTGCGTACCAAGGCCCACCATCCAACATTCCCATGACTTTCTCCTCTCTCATCACCCACAGTGCAGCGATCAAGGAGGAAGTCTTCGACGCCACAGCAAGTAAGGCCGGCGCCACCACCAGCACCACAGCAGCACAAGAAGCCGAGGACGAGCCCGCTACTGTTCCTCGTGACAGGCGAATCTACCTGGACTACCTCCGCTCCTTCGGCATGCGCAGTCTCCTCCTCTACTTCCCTAGCATCATCATCTTTCACGCCGCCAAGTCAATGTCCCTGATCTGGCTCAAGTGGTGGGCAGGCGCCAACACGACCTCGTCCTCCGACCTAGCCATGTACGCCTCTGTCTTCGCCGTCGTCATCCTCGCCACCATCGCCGCCATGGTCGCCGAGCTCTGGTACGCCCTCATGCACATGATGCCCCGGTCCTCCCTCGCCCTGCACGCTATGCAATGGGCTGCTCTCGTGCAAGTCCGCTTCTCGGCATGGAGCGGCGCGACGGCCGACAGTGGTGGTGCCGCCAATCGCTTCTCGCAGGATATCATGCTCGTGGACATGCAGCTGCCCAACGCGTTTCTCAATGTCGCGAGCATTGCCTTCGAGCTGGTGGCGAATCTGGCGATCATACTGGTCGCGTCGCCGTTCATTGCGGCCGCACTGCCGATCGTCGGTGGTGTCTTGTGGGTTATTCAGGATATTTATCTACGTACTAGCAAGCAGTTGAGAGTCATGGATTTGGAGGCCAAGGCGCCGTTGTGCAGGCATTTCCTCGAGACGGTCGGTGGGGTGGTGACTATCAATGCCTTTGGCTGGGGCGATAGGAATAGGGAGAGGAACGTCGATCTGCTGGAGAAGAGCCAGGCGCCATTCTACCTCCTACTGAGCATCCAGCAGTGGTTGCAGCTGGTATTGGACCTGGTCGTTGCCGGGCTGGCGACAGTCTTGATGAGTGTTTGCGTTGCGCTCGCGGAGAGGCTGGACGCAGGATATCTCGGTCTGGCGCTGCTTAGCGTTATGGACTTGGGTAACTTCTTGAACGTCTTTGTCGTGGCGTGGACCATGTTCGACACCAGTCTTGGGGCTGTGGCGAGAATCAAGGACTTTTGTAACAGGATGCCGAGGGAGGAGCAGGGCAGGAAAGAGGTCGGCGCGGACTGGATGGCAAGTCCTAGCATCGAAGTCAAAGGTCTTACTGCTTCGTATGCTGAAGGGGCCGAGCCTATTCTGAAGGGTGTGAACTTGATTATCGAGCCAGGACAGAAGGTCGCCGTCTGCGGTCGCACTGGATCAGGAAAGTCGTCGCTTGCATCCGCATTATTCGGACTGCTATCAATCCAGTCTGGAAGCATCGAAATCGACGGTTTCGATATCTCTAAAGTCTCGCAGGATGCTCTGAGGAGTAAGATGGTCGCGCTGCCGCAAGACGCGTATTTCGCCCCCGGCACAGTGAGGGATAACCTCGCGCTCCGTCATGTCGAAAGAGAGATCACGACCGACGACATGATGCTCGCCGCGCTGAAGAAGGTCGGTTTGGCAGAAAAATTCGCAAAGCTCGCCGCCGCTTCCGAAGGGCAGTGGTCGGGCGCGTTGGACGTCGAGCTCAATCCAGCCGAGATGTTGACCAAGGGACAAGGGCAGCTGTTCGCGATGGCGAGGACCATGCTGTCGAGGGGCCAGATCGTAATGATTGATGAGGCGACCAGTGGGCTTGATAAGGAGAGTGATGATAAGTTGCAGGAGCTGCTGAGGAGTGAGATGAAGGGGAAGACCATCATCGCTATTGCGCATCGGTTGTCGACTATTATGGACTTTGATGTTGTCGTTGTTATGGACAAGGGGGTGATTGTTGAGGTTGGCGCGCCTGAGGAGCTGAAGATGATGGGAGGGAGGTTCGCTGAGTTGGTCAGGGGTGGTGGTGAAGAGGTGGTGTCTGATTGAAGCTGTGTTTGAAGAAACAAGTTTCGAAGGTGTTTTAGCAGTCAGAGCTGGTAGTGCAGGCAAGCAGACTCGCTCTACTAGTAAGGGTTGTAGAAAGGAAGCGGTATCAGACTTGATCAGGCCTGATTGATGGTCTTCCAATTGGGCTTTGATGGGCATCTGGTGCCTATTTGCGCTCTATGTGACCCAAATCGAGAACAAGACTTACCAGACTAGTTCTGACAGGGCTGAGGAGGGAAGTCATGGTGACGACTCAGTAAGTGCCAAGGTTCTCGCTGTTATTCTCCCCTTTCCGCCCACAACAATTTCCTCTGGCTAGCTCTCTGCACACAAACACCACCAAGCTCATAGAGCAATCACTCAGCTATCAAGCTATCAGCGAGCAAGAGAGCAAGCAGAATTACCTCAAGACAAGCAAACCGCTGTCAAATCATTCGTATGTCACTTCTCTTTGCGCGATTTCACCATCTCCCCAACAGCTCATACTATCTCGCCACTCTTGCCCTGATACCAGTATATCTATGGAAAAGTGCGTTGATAGCGATGATATTCGAGAGCAAGAGATAATTGCAGCGATGCGATGATAAATTGCAATCGATGAGCTTAGCACATATCCTGGCAGGGTGGTGTGGTATGGCGCACCAAGCTGGCCCCCTGTCTGACACGGCTTCCACCTCAAGCACCCCCACAACTGGTAGTACATTGATTTGGGCAGCTTGTGGCCTACTGTTTATGCCTAGTTCTAGCTAACCAGAATTGCGATCAATTACGCCACATTTAATTCTTAGAATTGGTATGAGCTTTCGGCTGACTTTTCGCCTCAGAAAACACCATCCTCCTCACCTCACACCTCACCCACCCCGCTCGCCACCCCCTCCTACTCCTACTCCGCCACCGCCTACGCCACCCCCTCCTCTCCCTCGTCGTTGGCCTTGCCGTTGGCCCTCTCCACCGCCTACACCTCGACATCTCCACCGCCCTACCCGCCACCCCTCCTCCCTGCCTCTCCCCTCGCCATCATGCAGGCGAATCAACCGAACAGGACCGTGCGCGTCATTGCCAGCTCCGACGGTAGCCCGTTCCTGGTCAACAGGGCCAGGTTGATGTGATCGTCTGTCTGGCGTTCCGCGTTCGCCACCGCGGTACGTACCCTCCCGGGGGAATACCTGACAGTATGGGTGAGCGACGTCAGCAGTGATGCGCTCGACAGATTGTTGACCAGGGCGAGTGGCAACCTGGTCATCGAGAACGAGGAGTGGACGGCGGCGATGGCGTTGGAGATCGTGGCCGTCTACCCGCGCTTCCATCCAGAGGACGACCTGGATTGGAACTGGACGGCCATGTTCGACAGCATTCCGCTCGAGCAATGCGGGACCAGGGGCCTGACCCACCTGGTCTCCGCGGCGGCGGACTTAGGCCTGCGTCGTGTGGCGGCCAATATTGCCCATGAGCTCATATGGGAGCACGGCCACGACTTGTTGGCGTTAGCTGCCCCACCTGGTGGTTGGTGGCCTCCGAACTCCCCTGTAGAGCGTAAGTACCTCCTCATGACCTGGTAGTACCCAACTGACACTCGAACCTAGGCGGCATAGAGAGCATGATACGTACCGCCGGTCTGGACCTGCGCCGTGCTGCCGGTCAGCTCAGCCAGAACTTGGTAGTGCTGGACTGCGGCTGCCGCGTTGACGTCCTGTCCGCGACCCACGCGGGCCGCAACTTTCGCTGGTTCAACCTCGGCGACACGGTCCGTGACTTCTGGGTCAAGTACCAGCCCAGCTTCAACGTGCGCAACAAAGGTGAGGGCTGTGATGGAGGGGACTACCACGAGGAGGCCGAGGATGACCTCGTGGAGCACCTGATGGGTCGTGCCCAGAGGACGCTCGATAGTGTCAAGGAAGAGTTCCGCTTGGTGTGGGACCTGGTGGAAGATGGTTCGGAGTGCTGCCGGCGTGCGGTGTGGTAGTTCATGGCGGTGGTAAGTGGTGGCTCCTGGACCTTGTGGCGGCGGCGGCATCTGGTAGTTCGTGGCAGCCCTGACGGCATTTTCTGACCTGCTGGCATTGGTGACGGCTATGGCGTCAGGCAGTCTGAGCACGACGTTCTTGTCTTCATATACCCTAGACACAGCTTGTACAAAGTGGAGTTCTTGATTTTCTTTGCCTCACAAAGATTGCTCAAATCGAAATGCCCTGAAGTACAAACTACCAGGTGAACTACCAGGTGAACAAAACGAAAGTGCATTCGAATCAAACTCCATCTATAATGCTACTACCAAAACGCCATGTCTAACCGGATTCCGCAACTTCAGAGAACCACTGCCTCAAAGCGCTCGCAAGCACATTCGGCAGCTCCGCCACATCCCTGACAATCAGGTAATACCTGAACGGGAACGTCTCGATGTATCGCGAGATCTCCACCTGCGGTCTATCATCCGCATCCTTGTAGAACCTCGGCCTCTTGAGATCCACAATACTCTGCTTGACCTCCTTCCTTTTGCCCTTGCCATCTACATCCATCGCCCCCTTCCCACCGCTCGGCGCCGCATACGCATCCACGATGACGAACACGACCATGACGCCCTGCTCCCTCAAACTCCTCTCCATCCTCCTCACCCCCTCCTCATCATCAAACACCCCATCTCCCACGACCAGCATAAGCTGCCACGTCTGCCCCTTATCCGCGCCACCTCTCCTCCGCCCCCTCGCCTCCTCAAACATCTCGCCCGTCCTCCTAAGCAAAGCCTTGACGTCCGTCCCAGACTGCTCGAACCTCAATTCCCTCACCACCTCCCCGCCCTTCTCCCCACTCAAGCTCTCCCCAAACGCAACGGGGACCTTGATCTCCTTGCCAAAGCCGACCACACTGAGTTCCCCCGCCTCCAACATCCCCAATGCCCTCCCCACCATGGCAACCGTGTCCAGAGCCATCGCCCCCGCCCCGCTCTCGTCCATACTCCTCGAATCGTCAAGCGCAATCACGATCTGGTATTCGCGCTTGCTCGGCACGGACCGCCGCAGCCAGATCTTGTCCCGCTTGTAGTTGGACGCGATGTACGGGATGATGCGCTTGATGTTGAGGCGCTTGCCCGTGCGGAAGTCGCCGCGGAGTTTGGTCGAGGAGGTCGGGTGCAGGATCAGGCGGAGCTGTTCTTGGAGTTGGAGAGAGTGTGGGAGGACGCGCGTCAGGTGCGTGTTCCAGAGGGCAAGGGCTGAGTCGGGGGATAGGTCAGAGGTTGCGGTCGGGGAGAGTGCTGCGGTTTGTAGTTGTTGGGTTGTGGCGTCGAGGTCCGCGTCCGGAGAGTCGGAGGGGTCCACGGAGACGTCGCGGGTGCGGTCGTCGGTGGTGCTGGGCTCGTGGTATTCGCCGACGAAAGCTTTTTGTTGGTCCTCGGCACGTTCGGGCTGGGCTTGCTCGCGGTCTGAAAATTCGGCGTCTGCCATCTCGACATCTCCGTTGTCATTGCTGGGCTGTTCGGCACTTTCTTGTGGGAACTGATCCGTGCGCTCTTGCTCGTTGACTGCGGTGCCTGCTTCTTCGTCGATAGCAGTAGCCTCGTCTTCTCTGGCCGCACCTAGCGCTTGGGTGTCGCCTTCATCTTCCTCATCGGACAGATGCTCGAACTCGATGTCTTCCATTTCGGCGTCCTTGTCTTTGATCCGTTCCCGGTCTCGCTCTTCACGGCGCTGTGCGTCTTGGATCTGACGTTGCTGATGATACCACTTCTCCATAGCGTCACCTAGCTTTTTGAAGCGCTCTTGAGCTTCGGTGGCCTCTGTATCTTGATCGGCGGCAGCGTCCTGCTCGTCAGTCTCGCCCCGCTGACCTTGAGCACCTGAAGCTTCCTGCGTCTCGGACTCATCACCTTGCGCACCCTGCGGCCGTTGAGCAGCCCCGGCTTGTGCCTCTTGATCTTCTTGGTCTCGTGGCTGCTCTTCGTCAAGCCCATTGCCTTGTGCGTCGCTCGGTGCAGTCTGGTCTGCTGCAGTCGACTCGTCCGGGCGGTTATCTTGCAGAACATTCTCGTTATCCTCTTCCTGCTCCACCTCTTCGGCAGTCTCACCCGCTTCATTGGTATCTTGATCCATGTCATCTTCACTGAGTTCCCTGTTTTCGATCTGGTCGGGAACATCGTTGACAGGTTCTTCGTCTTTAACGCCTTCTTGATCCTCCGCCTCCTTCCCGCCGTCTTCATCATCTTTCCCGCCTTCCTCGGCATCTAGTGGATCCTCGTCCATCATATCAAGATCATCGTCAAGATCATCATCCTGCTTCTGCCCCTCCATCTCGATATCATCCGGCAAATCCAGATTCTCCTCATCCTTCTTTGTCGGATCCGCACGTTCCGCTTCTGGGTTTTCCCCATTCTCGTCTTCCTCCGCACCGACCTGTTCTTCCTCAGCCTCTTTATCGCCAGCCTCATCACCATCTTTCTGCTCCTTCTTCTCCTGCTTCTTCTCTTCGCCAGCAGCGGCCATCTCCTCATCCTTTGTCCCATCTGCCTTGTCTGCCTCCTGCTCCTTCTCAGCATCTTGCTTACCTCCGTCATCCCACATCTTCTCATCTACCGTCCCTTCTCCCAAATCATCAACACTTCCCGCCTCGCTTTCAGCATCTTTCTCCTCCCCTTCCTCTCCATCCTCCCCTTCCTCCTCGCGCTTCTCTTGCTCGCCCATCTCTCCCTCCATCTCCTGGTCTGCCATGTCCACCGCATCTTTCTCATCTTCAATCTCGTCCCCGTCTTCTCTCTCTTGGTTCTTCTCTTGCGCAAGCTCAGTCAAGTCTTCGTCATCTCCGATATCCTTGCTAATGTCTTCTGCACCCTCGCCCTCGCCAAGTCCGGTGCCAGCCTCGACACCGTCGTTATCTTTGCTTGGTTCCGGGTCCTTCTCTTTCGGCGTGCAGAAGCCATCCCGAGCAAGATTCACGTACATCTTCGCAAGCTGGGCGGCCATGCCAGTCGTTGCCGCGTGCAAATTCAAGAGGCGTTCAGTGAGCTTGGCATGCGTCGACCGATATTGAATGAAGATCGGAGAGACGGTGATGAGAAAGGCTATGGCTAGTTTCTGATCGGACTGTGGAAGTCGATGAAGAGAAGAAAGTAGAGAGTTGAGCCTTGCAGTGGTCTCAGAAACTCGGAGCTTGTCGAGAGCAGTGGTCAATATAGAGGCTTCCTGGATCAGCCACGAAGGACTTTCGGCTGATGCTGGTAGCTTGTCTAGTGTCTTCGGGACAGTCTCTATGGCCGCTAGGACATGGTCGAGCGAACCGCAAACGCTTTGCTGGAAGTCGTTCAAGCTGAGTGCCTGGTGCTGGAGGTGCTCATCTGTGGTCCATCGCTCCGTATCAGTCCATTGAATGACTTGAGACAAGAGTGGCCCCAGAGGTGGATTGTCTGCCATCATGGATTCAAGCTGGTCCTTCACTTCTGCCACCAAGGCTTTGTTGCTAGCGGTCGAGTCCAGCGATTGTTTGCAATGGATGCGCTCGGGCAGTGTCGGGATCTGAGTCATTTGCTGAAACCCAGACCTGAGTCGCCGTGTGAGGTCATTGAGTGTACGAAGCTGCTCAGTGCCATTCTCTTCGGCAAGGCGGAAGTGTGCCGCGGTGAGATCGATGGTAGTCTCCAGCACGGCGATCAGCGAGGTCATGCAGTCTTTGATTGTCCCAAGAAGTGGTTGGTCAGCATTTGACTCAGGATCTTGGACTGCCGCCAAGTGCTGCAAAACGTCCAAAGCTGTGGAGAGGCTGTGAGCGTGATTGATATCGGAGGACACCACATTCCTTTGAATCGCAACATTATGTAGCATACTCTCGATCAGAGCGATACTTCGGCCTACCTCAGCGCCGGTCAAGTCCTCGTTGTGCTGTCGTCCTGATTCTCGCACTTGAGGCATCAAATGGAGTAATTGATGGAGGTGATGCTCTGATTTGTCTGCCGAACCGTTCGCGGGATATGAGGATGATGAGGTCAGGACGGCTATCATGGAGTTTTGTTGGGCTAGGACGTCGGTGCTCAAATTCGACTTGAATCCCATGATCCGAGCAGTCTTCAGCACGTCAGCAAAAAGGCCTCGCTTGCGGGACTTGAGATGCTGAGCAGTCGCTTTGCCCTCCTCTGTCATAAGCGTCGGGGTAGCTTTGCGGAGCATTTCAGCAGTGTTCAGTGTGTCTTTGACCCACGAGGAGACCTCATAACTCCCTTCAAGTCGATCTTGTGGTTGATTGGAAAGCGAAGTGATAACCCTGACAGTCGCCTCCACATTTCTGAAACGAGCTGGCAATTGCTGCCAATCAAGCAGCATCTCCTCGCATATATTCCCAGCCACCGACAGGCTTTCTCTGTATGTTTCGGGACCTGAACGTATGATTGCTAAAGTCGAAGCATTGCTGACGTCGACCAACGCAACGTCCGGCACACCGGCGGAGATCAGCGAGTCGATAGGACGATTTAGAAGTGCTCTGAACTTCCGAATGACCTTGAACAGCTTCCGATGGGATGTCTTGGCACTCTGCTTTAAAGACAAGATATTTCTGTCCTTCCAGCTTGCCATCTGGATGACATTCTTCATGTCCGCATCCAAAGCCTTGCGACCAGTAGCAATAGCTGTCTCGGCTGGTTGTTGGAAGCGCTTGAAGTAGGCCAAGAAGTTCGAAAGAGAACCAGATAGAAGCTGTTTGCTTTCCTCGCACAAGTGATCGGTTCCATCCACTAGCTTTTGTAGAGTCTCGACAATATGTAGCCGAGAGCCATATTGAGCGAGACCGGTGGATCGGAAGAACGCGTCGAGCGTCTTGAGTAGCTCCAAGAGGTACGCATGTAGGCCTTCGCTGGAATCATGGAATTGTTGTGTACCAGCTACAATACTCTCGTAGGCCACAAAAAACCAAGCCTTCGCATCGTCTTCACATTTCTTAGCCTCATGATCGAGCATCCTGGACCAGGTTGACAGTTCTAGCTGCCTCCAAGAAACTATGATATCAGTGATATTGTTGTACAGATTTTCGGCAGAGAACTCCTTGCTGGCAACTGTCTGCCACTCGTGGATGTGATCGTACAGCTTCTCCAGCTTCGTGATAATTTTCATCAAGGGCTCCGTGTGGGCAAATTCGAGAAGCTCTTTGCATGTCTGCAGCACATCCCCCAGTGTCGCATGCTCTGGCCATGCCTTCTGAATTGTCCTGAACCTGGCTCTGACCTTGCCAACGAGACTAGTCATGATTTGCACCTGTTTAATGTTCGGATCGGCATATATGTTGTACATGCTGGTCGGTTGGGTGCCAGCGTCCTTGAGCGCGGCGATTTGTCTATCAAGCTGACGGATGGCAAGAGGCAACATGCCATCAGCCGTCATGACCGAGGAACTCTCTATAGAGTGGACATGTTCTTGGCTTGATATGTGATCGAGGATATCCAGTAGGGCGATCTTCGGATCTATGTTGTTCTCGAATATTGACGATAAAGTGTCGGCGAATAACGGGGCCTGCGCCTGGTAGTTCAACTTTCTCTCCCCCTGCACTACGGTGTTGCTTTCGTAATCTGGGAACATCTGCGCGAACTCTTGTTCCGCGGCCTCATCCTCAACCTCATCACCTCCAGTGTACTTGTACATGCTAGACTTTGCAGCGTTCTCAATCTGCTCTTTTTCAAGTCGTTGCTTCCACTCCAAATGCACATGTCCTAGAAGTTTGTGGACACCGTTCAAGCCATGTGCTTCCTGAAATTGGTGAGGGTTGATTGCCGTAGTCAACCGCAGGCTCTTCAAAAAGCCGATGGAAGATATGTTGCTCTTCTGCTCTAGTTTGGACCAGGATTCGACGGCATTAATCAGTCTGAACATCTGATCCGGAGCTCCAGCTAACGGTGCAATCTGCTCAACTCGTATCGAGCTGCTATCACTCGAGTTTCTTTGCTGTACAGAGTCATACAGATCCAGACCAATCTCAAGACAGCTCAAGAAACCCAGTAATGGTGCCGCAAGATCTTGAACGTCGCGAAACCCCTCGACGAGTCGTTTCTTGATCATAGTTAGATTCCTGCGCAATTGCTGGTCTCCAGTGATCTGGGATATCAAGCTTTTCGGCTGCACAAGAAGCTTCGCATATGGCAGGAGAAGCTCCCGGACAGATTTGAATAGCGAAAGCAGAGCATCAATGCTGGAGGTTGGTGATCGCCAAACTTTTGGTTCGGGTGGCTCATTCGCACTCAAGTTCTTCAACCTCAACTCCGCCATGACAATGCGAGTGCTGGTCGAAGCGCCAGTGAAAGACTTCTCGAAGGTCTGCAAGGCTGCAAGCTCGTTCTTAGCGGATTCTGTATGCCGAGCATGCAATTCCCTCGAAAGCAAAGCTGCCACCGCTGGATCATAGGGAGTGGATGGGATGTAAAGCTCGATACAGCCCATAGAGAACATGATCCAGGCTTGTGCGAGTAGAAGGCTGTTCTCGGGCGAGGGGCTGAAGTCTGCGAACGTGTGGAAGTAGCACGCGGGCTCTCGAAATGCATCCAAGACGATTTTGCCAGCGCGGCTTGATGGACCCATGAGAAAGTTATGCTCCATGATACGATCCGCGTCAGCTATGTTCTCTATGGGAATTGTGGCATTGCTGTCCACTACACCTTTCAGATGTTCCGCAAAGATGCTAGAGAAGATGTCGGAACATTTCTTGAATGAGCTGAGCGTGTCCCGCAAAGTGTCGTGCAGGATGGAATGAAGGTGGCAACCGTGGTCCATAGCCAGGTTGTGAATATTTGTTGCCACTAGCCTTCCCAGTGTCTTCAATTCTGCATCCAATGTTTTCAGATCTCTGATCGGGACAAGATGAACCATACGCATATCAGACAGCAGCTGAGGGCTAAGACCTCTATCAGGTACTGATGCGTCAATTTTGGCCAGTGGCCTCTCGGCATAGTGGATCAAGAGCTTCATCGTGTCAGACATTTGCCCGACATTGGTCATATCTTTCTCCTGTCCACCAAAATGGACCACTGACAATGTCGAACGGCCCGCAAAGTGATACGCCGATTGGACCAGCTTGTCACCATAGCGCTCTGCATAGGAGGGATTCTGAGCATGGATGATGTCGATATGTCGAATCAAGCCTAGAAACGCTGCTCGGCAATGAGTGTCTGCGGCGTCTTGCACAGCGCCCTCTTCAGTCGCATGCTTGAGTTCAGCCACAACGTTCTCCATGAGTGACAACGCCCCGAGGTCTGCGCGAGCACTGTTCAATGCTACAGCGAATGTCCTGACAAACGACATTCTTAGTGGGATGACGTCGTCGAGGGGTATCGAGGCTTCAGTGATGTATCTGTCAAAGTCCCTTGCTAGCCCCTCAAGCCGATACATGAAAGTGAGTGCATCTGCACTTGCAGGAGAAATTGGACGAAAGCTTTTCCACAAAGCGGTCACGCCCTGACTTGCACTTCTTGAAAGTGGTGAGCCCAGCATGGAGATAGCTTCAATCGCAGAGCTTTTGAAGCGACCGATAGTTCTGAGTGACCTGCTGCATGACAGAGCGCTTTCCAACTCCTGCCCCAGACAAGAGATGGCAACATCCGGTGCAACAGTGCTACCAGCGTAGTGATGGATATCCCACCACAACCACTGAACCTCATCTAGAGATTTGATGATATCACAATACTGGACCGGATATCGAGCCAGGCCTCGGTCCGCGTCAAGAACATTGTTCCGCCCATTCCATTCGTATGCAGCGGCGATGCGCTGTTGACCTTCACCACTTAGCAGGTGAAGATCAATGATGTCCTTGATCGTAGCTAGCGCTCCGTAAATGCCTGATCTCTCTGGCTCAGCTGATGAGGTGTGTAATCTGGATTGTCGCTTGCCAGGTCTGTATGCAGCACGGACCGCTTCGAGTGCCTTCTCCATGTGGACTGATTCGAGAGTCAATCGCCACACCAAGCCTTGTCCAAACAGTCGCTTCACAGATCGCGATCTCTCCGCATCATCGTGGGAAGCAGCGGCAAGAGGCGGCACGATGTTGTTGAGAGGATGGAGGGTCAAAAGACGGTCGAAGACAGTCGTCATCTTCACCTTGTCGAACTCGGTCTTCCGCAAACCAGCAATGAGGTCTACCATGTGTGAGTTGAAGGGGCCATACTTTTGTGAGTCTGACTGCTCGGGAGTCATTGAGATATTCAGCAGGCCTTTCTTGATCTCTGCTTGGAAGGTTGAATGAAAGATTGAGGCATCCTCCTTGGTAAGGTGGTCTGCAACGATGGCCACCTCGTCTGCACACTGTTCAGGGACTCTGCCTTGAAGCAGACTCAACAGATTGAGACGGTCAAGTTGTGCATCGTTGTATCGAACGGCATCCTGCGAGACACCACCTTGCCAATCCGACATGAAGACTTCCACACATCTATTCCTCAACGCTCTGGACAATTCGCCATGTTTCGGGTCCATGGTGAGGATAATGCGGAAGTTGGGGTGAGCGGTCACCACGAGAGCTTGTCCATCAGCTTCGGTGTGCTCATTGATGATTAGCTTGCCATTCGGTTCCAGAAGCGAATTCAGTCGATCCAATGCGGCAGGGCTGCACAAGTTTGCGTTGTCCAAGACCAGCCACTCACCCTTCTGCATAGCCCGTATCAAAATGCCATCTAACCACTCGAACCTAGCTTGGACATCCTGTTCCTCTCCACTGATCAGCTGATCGATGCTATTTATCAAGGAGGTGGCGAGCGCCTGCTGATCGGCACTGATGGTGGCCTGGTATTGAGTGAGCCAGTCGTGCACTTGGCGGAGATCTTCGGTAGAAGGGCAATCCGCCGTCGAAGACATGTCTGCCGCTCTTTGCCACATAGCGATTGCCTGGGCACTTATAGATTCCCCCGATGCCTGTCCTAGTATGATGAATCGCACAAGCTCAAGGAGACGCTTGCCAATGTCATGCACTAGTCGCAATGGATCATGCTGTTCGTAGCCTCCGACCAGGTCCATCGAGTCGATGTCAGCATTGATCGAGAATGTGGACAGGTCCGCGCCCACAGTCTTTGCCAGATGGTCTATTAGTGTAGTCTTGCCGCAGCCTGAAGCACCGACCAAGAGTACCGGCCAGTTCTTCTGCATGCACAACATGACGGACTCCAGTATCTCGAGGTGATGTGTAATGTCATAACGTTCGAAGAGCCGTTTGCGAGTAATAGTAGAAGATGTATGCCGCGGAAGAATGCCAAGACCCACTTGGAAGTGCTGCTCAGTAATGTTGTGGAATATATCGTGACTGATCGAACGATGCTCAAGCCCTGATCCATCGAACCTTTTGTCTAAACCATCATCGTCCTCTGTGAGATGGCTCAGTGCGTATTCGAGAGCAAGTTTGCGATCCTTGGCGGTTCTGAAGCGCTGGACAATGGAGGTGGAGAAAACATGGTCAATATTGGCGGCACCTAAGAGGGCCTCTGGGTGAGATACCAGTTCAAGCCATCTCTTGCTATCTCTCAGATTGAACTCCCAAGGCGCACCCAAAGAGCCTAATGTCTTCCTCTCGACCAAAGTGCTCACGACGTCAACAATCTGCACGACTTTCTTGACGTCTGCTGTCGGGAGGTCCGAGTAAGAACGGCAGCATATACGTAGTAGATCGTCACGCTGTAGGATCTCAGCATAAACCACCGTGAACCGATTCACAAAGGAAGCAGGCAGGCCTTTTCGACCACCGCCTTGGTGGTGCGGATTCTGTGCAGCGAAGAGTCTGAAGTTCGGGTGTCGCTGAAATGTCTGGTTGAGTTCAGGTATGTAAATTTCGCCGCGATGGTCAAGACAGGCGTTCAGCCCTTCAAGGATTGATTGAGAAGCGAGGTTCATCTCGTCCAGCAACACCCACTCACCCTTTTTCATGGCTCGTAAGAAAGAAGCGTCTCGCCAAGCGAATGTTGCAAGTCCATCTCCTTCGATGGGCACATCGGAGCCGAATAGATCCATAAGGTCGGTCTGTTCCGAGAGATTGATACGGGTCAAAGGAATACCTGCGCACTTAGCCATGTCTGCTACAAGCGTTGTCTTCCCAACACCAGGAGCGCCTTCGATCAGAATCGGCTTTGAAAGCCTCAGCCCTCGAGCTACTCGAACGGCGTTACCAGCTGTGGTGGATGTATGAAGGAACTCGGCATCATCAAATTGACCGAGGACAGTCGAGAGGAACATGGTGGCGGGTGACTGGTTATCCGTATCGGAGACGAATGTAGTCTGTCGAGCATATAGGTCATCGCAAGAGACTGAGCCAAGCCTTTGTAGCGCTTCGATGCAGGACTTGCGCTCCTCATGAACGTTGCGATCTTCTATAGCCACCATACCGGAAGGATTGGCACCAAGACTGTCGAGATAGACCATAGCCGCGCCATGCCTGAAGCCTACCTCCTGCCCCTGTCCGTCACCAAAGGTATTGGCGAATTCTGCCCATGCAAGTAGGTCCCGGATATGGACACATGACGAGGCGCCCATATTATACTTCTGCTGGAACCACTGGGCGAACTCCAGCATTGGTCGTGCAAAGCTATCAACACGTAGCTTAGCTTGCACTACTTGAAGGACGTCGTTGGTGTCGGAGAGCGCTGGAACCCAGATTTCGGTGAAACGATTCCTGAGCGCTGGCGATAATTCTTTCTTGCCATAATCACCGCCAGGATTCATTGTGGCAAAAAATTGAAATCCTTCGGCTGCAGTAACGAAGGAGTCCAGAGTCCCTTTTTCGGCTAGGAGAATTGATCGAGATGGCTCGAGGACACTGTTCAGTCGCTCGAGGACGGAGTCATCCGCAAGAGATATCTCATCAAGAAGGAATGGTTCGCCCTTCTTCATGGCTTCGATTAGACTACCATCTGACCACTCAAACAGTACTCGCAGCTCGCCCTGAGCGTGCTTGATTGCGGCAAGCCCCTCACTATGTCCATTCGATTGAGACTCGTCCATCTGGTCGATCTTCTTCAATGCAGCGTCTAAACCAAGCGTATGCAGAGAAGTCCTAACGGCGCTATCAGGGAACTCGTTGAGTAGGCTAATCAGAGTCTGTTCAACTGCTGCTCGATTACGAGCGGGACGCTGAGCTCCAATCAAATCCCCGGTTTCTGTATTTTGATGGGCGTTGACAATGTGAAGATGCTGTTTCTTTGCTTCTGCTATCACTTGGCACACCGTCGTCTTGCCGCATCCAGTCTCTCCTACCAGAAGCACAGGCTCGTTGTTTGCGATGGCAGAACTCACTAGACTGTACAGCCGCTTCATCGCTTTGGTCCAGACAACAGAAGTATTGTTTGATGGCGATGCAGTCAGTCTGTCATAAAGAGTGTTTTCGTCAATGGCGAGCTTGTATGCTTTGGCTCCGACGACCTTTTCAATTACTCGCTTGACTTCGTCTCGCTCCTCTGGCTTGCGGCATCGTTCTGCTAGGAGCATGAAGCCGTTATAGGCGAGGTCTTGAGCAGTATCGGCGGGTCGTAGTGCCCAGCGGAACAAGTCACGCAAGGTAGCGAAACCCTTTTGCTCAAAGACCTTGCCCTCTTGACGTATGAGCGAGAGCTCTCTGTACACCTTCACAATCAACTCGCACCAAGAAGGAGCCTTCTGCGAGCGTGCAACGAGGATAGTTTGCAGCTCGTCGACAGGGATATCATCGAAATGAAGCTCTAGAAAACGATTACGAAAGGCTCTGGACAGCATCTTTCGACCTCCGTAGATTCCGGCAGGGTTTTGAGTTGCAAAGATCATGAAGCTTGGATGAGGCCGGATGATCTCTTGGGTGTCTGGAATGAGTAGTTCTCGATTGTCATCTAGTAGACGGTTGAGCGCTTCCAAGACGTCTGTAGGAGCCAAATTGAGCTCGTCTAGAACGATCCAGTGTCCTTCCCGGATGGCTTGTACAAGCAGACCCTCTTGGAAGAACAGTTTTCCATCTCGTCCGGAAACATAGGAGCCGAGGTATTCCTGCAAGTCGGTGTGTTCGTGGTTGTTGATTCTTACAAACTTGTGGCCTGATTCTTTAGCCAGGTACTCCACCATACTTGTCTTGCCGGAAGATGTAGGACCTTGTAGTAGAATGGGAAATCGTCTAGTCATGGATGCTCTGATCAGCTTATCAAGATTCCGCTGAACAGACGGTGTCTTGATGTAGTGTACTTGAGGTTCTGGTGCGACAGCACCCTTCCGAAGCCAATATGGGCCAAGATGTATTAGTTCGTTATCTGGAATCTCGGATGGCCTGGTCATACTTGTCCTGAGCTCGTTCATTTGTTTTTTGTTCTTACCGTAGAAGTGCTTGTCGATTACTGGCATTACTCGTTGTTCAGAGACCGCATCCAGCATTGTCAGATAGCTCATAGAGAAGCCCTCGTGAAGTGCCCGTCGTAGTGAGCATTGCCCGGCAATATCTCTTGCGAACAGAAGTACTCGCGTCAGAGTTCGCAAGCTGAAGTGTGGCTGTTGACCTGCGCCATCTACCAATGCGCCGCTCTCACACATGCTCTGGATCTCCTGGTGAAGTCGACTAGCTGTCTCGCTAAGAGCGACTTCGCTTGGCCCTAGATATGTCTGTACTATCTGCTGCAAACTTTGAATGTCTCTCTCCGGGCTCTCAACGTAGAGCTCCGTAAATCTGGATCTGATCCCCAGAGGAAGATCCTTCTTGCCGACATCAGTGGCAGGATTCATTGCGGCGAAAATTCTAAACTCAGGATGAGCTTGAACACGCTGGGCACTGCCAGCTTCAGTGAGCATGATGGATGGAGATCTGTCGAAGAGATCGGCCAAAGCTTCCAAGGTATCAGGACTAGCAAGATTAATTTCATCGAGAAGGACCCAGTCTCCCTCTCGGGCTGCTTTGACTACTGCACCTTCCACAAAGGAGAAAGCAACCGCATCGTCGGACCCAGAAGCCAGTCGAGCCTCGACATCCTTGGCAGCGGCATGAAACTTCTCCCAACGTGCGTCCAAGTCTCCTGACAGTGGTGAGTCCAAGCGACGTCTCTTGTGGGGTGTACCGTCACCACCCGTCCCCTGTTCCGACGCCGAGACTGAATGCGAACGCCGAAGTCCCTGCACCATAGACCACGCCTTTTGCCAGCATTTACAGACTCTGAGCCACTGCTGCTTTGCAAGGCACTTACTCAGCAAATCAAGGAAGGGCTGGTTCTTTAGCAGTACTTTGGTAGGGAATGTCGACTTAAAGAGATGATCAAATTCGTCTTGCAAAGGGATGACAATGGTTCGGGTGTTGATTGGCTTGAATCCACCGAGCAGGTCACCACTTTCGCTTTGTTGTGACATGTTGAACGGCGTTAGACGCTTACCTAAGAGATCCGCAAGGTATTGTATCGAAGTTGTCTTGCCTGTACCCGTTTCACCAACCAAGAGTAGAGGCTCGCTGGAAGACACCGCAGCAGCAATGCGCTCAACTTGTCGCGAAGTATGTCGGTTCATGGAGAATGTCTTGCTACGTCCAGTAATACTTCTTCCAACTCCTTGTCTGGAAAAGTGGTAGCTGCCAATGCTGACAGCACGATCTTGAATCTTGTGTGGAATAGTGCGATCATAGAGAAGATGACTTATTCGCTGGGGATCGATTCCACAGTTCTGCGCTATGCAATTTGCATAGTCATCCTTTGCAGGTCCATCAGGGAGGAAGCCAGCGAAGCAGTCCAGAGCAGAAAGAAAAATCTGATCCTCGATCTCTCTATCAATGGTTTCTCTTGTACCAACCAGTGACGAAACTCTTGCTGCCCAACTCAGCACCTCGCGGGGATTTATAGGACGTAACGTGGCACTTCGACCTTGTGTGGATCGCTTCGTGCCCTTTTGCAAAGCTTGAAGATCTTCGAAAGTCTTCATGAAAGAAGAAGTGTACATCGAGATGTGGGGAAAAGTGCCGTCTATTATAGATGCAAGCTCGGAGGTGGTAGGGGATTCAAATTTGACTTGGTTCCAATGGCGAAGTCCAAGTAGCGTGGAAGCGGGATTGAACTCTTTCCCCGTGTGATCTTCGGATGTCCGGATAGTGGCAAGTATACGGAACCCTAATGCTGCTTTCACAACTTGGTCTCGTCCAGGGATAGCAAGCTCCCGTCGCTCGATCAATGGAAGAAGAACGCTCAGAACCTCGTTGGGAGCTCGCTCGAGATCCTCGATCAAGATCCATCTACCCTCGATCACTGCTTTGGTAAGAACACCAGACTGCCAGATGAATGATCCTGGAGTTGCGCCCGTTGTATAGATTCCTACAAGGGTCTTTGCATCACTTTGCTCGTTCAGGTGCAGCGTGATCATGTCTTCAATCTTGCCGAAAACGTTTGCTGCATGACGGAGCAATGTGGTTTTGCCTGCACCAGCCTGGCCAGTTACCAAGATTGGGCCCTGGCGTTTCAGTGCGTGTGCAAGTGCGGCTAGATTTTTGTTCGTGCTTAGGGTCGCGATTGGAGCTGGTAATCTATTCGATTTGCTAGTGACAGGGATGAGTGGCCGAGGTAACAAAACACCACCAAGCTGCACGACAGCGTCAGAGATCTGAACATTGATGGGTGATAGTGGAGCGGCATGCTGTAATCGATCCGTAGAACTTTTGATATGTTGATAACGCTGTTGCTCCCACATTGCCAAGAAACGATAGTTGACGTTAATGGGTTCTAGTGCATGTCCAAATGACGGGCTCTGGCCATATGGTCCTGTAGGTTCCACAGATCCGGTCCATTTTGCTGCAATATATTGGGTTGCTCGGTCTGAGGCACCTAGCGCTAGACTAAGTGTCCTCGCAGCCAGATATCGAACTCCTGCTTCAGGGTGGCGAGAGAACGAATCCAGAGTTTGCAGGGGAACGATTTCGCTAAAGTGATCATGATCGAAATGAAGCAGGCGAATGAGTGATATGAGATACTGGTACTCTCGACCATCTGCCTGTATCAGCACGGCATCCTGGAAGTCCTTGCCGTTCAGGGTTTGGTGAGCACTTTCACCAAAGACACTCGCGAAAGGGAGAATGCTGGCGAGAGCAATCTGAGTGCTCAGTTGGTTGCCATCCGCCGTATTTGATTCGAGTATTCGTCCACAGACATCAATGAGAAGCTCGACGCTACAGCAGCTAATCAAAAAATCTGTGCATCTTTCGGCCAGAAGAAATTGTGCTACCAATCTCGACAGGTCTGTATGTGTACGCTGGTCGACGAGAACTTGCAGGTCCTGTGGAAGATCGTTCCGACGAGCCGTAAGAGCCGCCAACGAAGCTGATATATCCATATGATACTCAGCGCCAGAAGTCGCTAGAGCTTGTCGTCCATACCAGTTGAGCGGCGAATCGCGTATGATTTTCAGCGCAAATGACTTTTGGCAGTAAGGAAAATTCTGTGTATTGAAATTCGTGATGGAGGTATTTCTACTCCAAATCCTGATATGCCTTCGAAAATGCGCTTCATTCGCGTCAAATTTGATTTATCTGTCCGGTATTTACAATGGCACAGTTCCTCGCCGCGTTCATGGACTTTTTTCTGATATAATCTGGGGTAGACCTCCGACTTGCCGACTCGCCGCAATGCGCTAGTCCGCTTTCGTCCATGGTTCAAAATTTCGAGCTTCACTTGGACGTCGGACTGTCACGACCTTGTCATTAAGATTATCATAATATCCACAATGGCGTCCTCAGCTTGCTCAACCGTCACCCGACGGACCTTTTCGTGTCAGTCGAGTACGGCTACAATCCTGCCACGCGCGACAGTAGCACGATTACGACCACAGTTATCACAGCGGAGATGGCAGTCCAGCGAAGCAGCAGAAGCACCATCGAATCCCAAGATCTCGACCATTATAGACCAGATTGGGTCTCTCACACTTCTAGAGACTGCAGACCTTGTCTCGGTACTCAAGGTCAGCCATCTGGCCCCTCTGCGTACGCGCATTCACTGACGATCACACAGAAACGTCTTAATATCCCTGATATGCCGATGGGTGGTTTCGCCGCGGCACCAGCAGCTCAAACAGCACCTGCTGCCGTAGAGGAAGAGGAGGCGGCGCCAGCAGCGCAAGAGAAGACGTTGTTCAACCTCAAGCTCCAAAAGTTCGACGCCGCACAGAAGCCGAAGATCATCAAAGAAATCAAGGGCATGCTTGGTCTCAGTTTGGTGGACAGCAAGAAGTTCGTCGAGAGCGCACCGAAGCTCATGAAGGAAAGTGTGCCAAAGGAAGAGGCCGAGAAGATTGTAGCGGCTCTGAAGGCCGTGGGTGGTGAGGTCGTCATGGAATAAGAGCATACATGGGCTGTAGAGGATGGAGCGTCGTCCTCAAGCAAGGCAGACGGTCTGAGGGACCCTCACCCGGAGGATTTGTGGCATCATTACAGCTCCAGACCGAGTGACTCTGGCCTGGCATACAGCAATTGCGCTGAGATCCACCACGCCAATAAACCGAGCTCGCCAGATCAAGCGAGACGTCGAATGTCACATGTACAATCATCAGTACACCTACTTTGCATATTATATGTACACTTCCAGTATCAAACCATAACTCCTCGTATATTATGAGTTCAGTCGCTGTTTAGCCGCATGCAAAGGACGAGCTGCGGTCGGCTAAACCTGCACTTCCAAGCTGACCTCGTTTCAATGTACGCCGCAGGCACCTCCGAACCTCTCCTTTCTGTACACCTACATGATGTCCACAACGCTCTGACGACCACAGATGCCCTATGTCCAGCACGTCAAGCAGCCGGTCGCGGCCAGAAGCCGCCGAGGCATCCTCGAGTCGCAGCCCTTACATCGAAGACCTAGATGACGACCTCGATGTCACCCAAGCGCTGGACGCAGACCAGACGGCCGACCTACTGGACAGTGATCCTCTCAATGGCAGTCTAGACAAGCGGTATGTAAACGAATGCTATTCCTACACTGCATTTCCTCCAGTCCCTACGTGACCGGAAGCACCAAATACTAACATCTTCCAGCATCTCATTCAAGCGCAAGCAAAAGCTCCCCTCCCTCCCCTCCCGCTTCCTCAACTCCTCCACGCCCCCTTCCCGCCCCAACTCTGCGCGCGAACAGCGCCATCGTGCACGTCTCTCCAACGGAACCCCGATCGCCGCATATCTCTCCTCAGGCAGCGCCTCTCAACCGCCACCGCTCGACACAAAGGACCCCGCCTCTTTAGACTGGTACATCGAAGGCCCCGGCCGGCGCGTGGGCTACGATGATCTGACAGCGATCGACTGGATCTTCGAGTACGCAAAAGAGCGGCAACGTTTACGGATCTTGAAGGACAACACGGCAGGATTCCTGGGGTGGCTGCGACAGCTTGCGGACAGTGGGCAGATATGGGTTGTCTTGGTCGCAACGGGAATTGCAGTGGGGACGATCGCGGCGGGAATCGATGTTGTCAGCGACTGGCTAGGGGATGCGAAGACGGGGTTTTGCAGTAACGTCAACGCTGGGGGAAGATTCTATCTCAACAAATACTTTTGTTGTTGGGGCCTGGATGATTTTGGGAAGTGTATGGATTGGAGGAGTTGGAGTGCGGCGATGGGAGTATCGAATCAAGGAGGGGCGTGGATCATAAACTTTGTGGTATTCCTAGTTTTTTCGGTGAGTCGAGACAATGGAATAGGAGAGGTAGGGACGAGTGCTGATGTGATCAGGTTGCGTTTGCGACGATAGCGAGCTTTTTGACGAATACTTATGCCGTATATGCGAAGCAGAGCGGTATGCCCGAGATCAAGACCGTGTTGGGAGGATTCGTTATCCGGCGTTTCCTTGGCGGTTGGACATTAGCGGTCAAGTCATTAGGATTGGTAAGTTGTTTCTCGAGATACGGAAGCCAATGCTGACCTTTTATAGTGTCTTTCTGTATCATCCGGACTGTGGTTGGGCAAAGAAGGCCCATTAGTGCACGTAGCGTGTTGTTGTGCAAATCTCTTTATGAAAGGGTTCGACTCTATCAACAGCAATGAAGGTGAGTCTAAGCGAGACCTCTGTACTGGACTGTGCTGATAAGCATATAGCGCGCAAGCGAGAAGTGCTCTCCGCTGCTGCGGCCTCAGGCATCTCGGTTGCTTTCGGATCACCAGTCGGAGGTGTATTGTTCTCACTGGAACAACTATCGTATTATTTCCCCGACAAAACCATGTGGCAGTCATTTGTCTGCGCCATGGTTGCAGCATTCATCCTTCAAGCATACAACCCTTTCCGCACTGGCAAACTGGTTCTATACCAAGTCACCTATCACTCTGGATGGCACGCCTTCGAGCTTGTCCCATTCGCCTGCATCGGTATTCTGGGAGGCATTTACGGGGGCTGCTTCATCAAACTCAACATTCGTATCGCCAAATGGCGAAGATCAAATACTTACCCCTTTAGAGGCAGGCCAGTCCTGGAAGTGGCAGCGGCAGCCTTGTTCACCGCCGCAATCTCTTTTCCAATCACCTTTCTACGCGCTCAGTCCACAGAACTGGTCTCGTTTTTACTCGCTGAATGCACAGACATTCAGACAGACCACCTCGGCCTGTGCAAATCCGGCAAGGCCAACACAGGGGTTATCTTCCTTTTGCTAGTCAGCGCAATCATCGGCTTTTTCCTGGCAGCGATCACGTTTGGACTCCAAATACCTGCAGGTATATTGCTCCCCTCGATGGCGATCGGAGCTCTCTATGGCCGTGTGGTAGGGCTCATTGTGGAGGTCTGGCAGCGCGAACACCCCAACTTTCTGCCATTTGCGTCTTGCGAAAAAGACGTTGCTTGTGTGACGCCAGGGACATATGCCATCGTTGGTGCAGCATCAGCTCTCGCTGGCGCGACACGTATCACAGTGTCCATCGTGGTCATCATGTTCGAGCTGACTGGTGCACTAACGTATGTGCTCCCAATCATGATCGCCGTCATGATTGCCAAGTGGGTTGGAGACGCAATCCACCAAAAAGGCATTTACGAAGCATGGATACAGCTCAATGGCTATCCATTCCTGGACAATCGCGACGATCGGCCTGTGCCAGACGTGCCAGTGTCACAAATCATGACTAGATTAGAGGACCTGGTTGTTCTCACTGCAACCGGCCACACGATCGACAGCCTGGAGGCATTGCTACGGACGCACAGGTTCCGAGGGTTCCCTGTCGTCAACAACACTTCCGATGCACTGTTGTTGGGTTACATTTCACGTACAGAACTGTCGTATGCATTGCGCACGGCTGTTTCTTCACAGCGTGGACTCCCCAAAAATGCGGAGTGTTATTTTTCGCACCAACCACTGGCGGACCCAGCAACGAGTCTTGATCTGAGACCGTGGATGGACCAGACGCCGATCACACTCAATAGCCGCAGCGGCCTGCAGCTCACGGTCAACATGTTCCAGAGGCTTGGCTTGCGCTATGTCATCTTCGCGGACCGAGGTTTGTTGGCCGGATTGTTGACCAAGAAGGACGTGTGGTATGTGTTGAATGAGGGCGAGGTCGATTCCAGAACGGATGACCCGGGAGATAAAATCAACCGGGGGGCCAATCTACTCCGGGTGGACGGTGAAGGGGAAGAAAGGGGGTTGCTCGGCACTAATGAAGAAGCCGAGCCTCCAGGGCGCCAATCGAGCAGTCGATAAGTCATGTAGAACGGACGATGATACCCAAGATAGAAAATATTCAAAGCATCAAGCCAGGATTAGGGGTGATGGTGTACTACTCTCAATCACGACGATACAATTGAAGGTTAGAGTGTTGCAGAAGTTCTGCCCAGCTGAAGCATCGCAATCTTGAGTCGCTCCAGTACTATTCGCTTTTTGCAAAAGATCCACTTCAACTACCACGGCATGGTGCTGCCTGTATGCTGCCATGATGCGCCGCGCGTTCGGGAAGCATGCATATGGCGATCTCTCACCGCTGCATGGTCCGTCGCAAATCCGTAGCTGCCCAGGCGATGATCCACCTGTCGGAGCGCACATCCCGGACCTCACAGACCTCACAGACCATGGACCTTTACAGACAGACGTCCGGAACGTTGTCGGAGCTTGTACTTCAGAGCCGCACGACGCCACAGATGGTACAACAGCCGTGGGGGCTCACTGACAAGGTTGACGCCATGGCCCTACATCATTGTCCAAGCTTAGGTGACGAAGCTTCTCAGACAAAGAACAACAAGACCTAGGACCGTAACTTTGACACCTTGTTACTTGCTTGTTTGTGCGCCATCTTATGCATCTGTCCGACCCACTCAGCATTGGCATAGAGCACTCCGAGACAGTGGTTTGAAGCATGCTCCTGGAAAGTCCGGGGACATGATGGAGTGGTGAGCAGGGCAGCATGATAAGGTGGAGAGAGGAATGCGGCTGCTATCTCCCGTCTTCACTATCCGGGCCATACCTCGGTCACTCCTGTCAGCCCTTGCACATTGCCGACACCACGATGTCTAGAGTGGATAAGGATTGTCTGTAACAACAAAAGCGTTGTTATAGATAACCTTGTCCATAGAGTTCTGGATCTCTGGATCTGTTGATGGCACATGCAGCAGATAGAGTGGCGGACAAATCGGTATCGCTGCCATCAGTGGACCGTATTCCGCCCTTGCACGACACTTGCAGGACTGGGCACCCCACGCCGGTGCAGCATGGATGCTGATTCGCCTTGTTCAAGGCGTCAACCAGATGCATCGATGCTGAGACATCACTCTTCGGTATGCACGCACTGCACAACAGACGTCCGCCAAGGCGCGTACGAAACTGCCACGCCCGCCCGACCCACCGCTCCCAGAACTCTCTACCGCTGGCCCTGCACCGCCTGCTCACCTTACCCGTTGTCCGTCGGTCATGATCGTTGTTGAGATTTGTTCAGGTTCTGATGTCACCGTATCTCTGAAGGCCGTGCAAACGGTGGTGAGAGAACTGGAATGGTAATGGCCCGGCCTACCGGTGCCCCGGGTTCATCTGTTCAGATTTGGCAACGGCCATGTCTTTCATCGCAGAAAGGGCAATAAGGGCAGGAATCACATCATCAAGGTTGAGACTATGCAAGTAATGTTAGTGGTCTTGCATAATCTCTTGGTTTGATAAGTGATTTGGCCCAGCTATCTCAAAAAGCTTGTGCTTCAATTGACTCATGGGCAGGTACGACTACACTGTTCGTCTTTCCCTCATCCGTCACAAAACGCTGACCTGGGCATTGACCCCTTGTTGAACTACCAGGGTGTCACTGCCTTGACAGACTTTCGTCACACTCCACAACGACATGCCTGCTGCGCAGAGCCATCCCTGGCAGCACATGTCGCCTTGGCAGAGTCGTTGCATCTGAGACTCCTGATAGGCTGAATGGCCCATCTTGCTTGGCCCTATCCGTCGCTCAACATGTCACCGCCCTGCGATACATTGCAGCAACAAGCAAAGGTAGGTCACGACTCTACTACGCAAGCTTTGTCGTCTTTGTCCGCCAACGATCTGTAAGTTTAGTCTAACGACTGAAATGCTGCCTACCCATCGATTGAGGTTGAATACCAAGCCTCCTGATATCCATGATCTATTCAAGTAGTCGTGTATCGACCATCCTACCCCCCATTCAGTTCCTCATTCCTTCTTTGGGTACCTACTCTGCTCACCGTTCGGATTGCGTTAGCGTTCACTACCATACATGCACGCATCTCCCCTACGTATCCTACCACTCACCTTACCATACCATCATGTTGTCCGCTCCCGGGATCCCTGAGCCTGCTCATCATAGCAACAGTGAGCCTCCTTCTCGTGCTACCTCTTCTGATTCATCACCATCAGAACGGACCCAACATGGTCCAATTGAGCTTGTCACATTACCAAAGCCAGTCACATTCACAGAAGACAAAAAGAGCTGGTCACAGAGATGGCGCTCCTGCGGACGGTCTACAGAACCAAAACTTCCCGAGCAAAAGAAGGTATGGCCCACGGACTGGCGGGCATACACAACCTTACTCGGCGGCTTCCTCCTCATGTTCAACAGCTGGGGTATCGTGAATGCGTTCGGCACATTCCTCTCCTTCTACCAAGAAGTCCTCCTACCAAATTCTAGACTTGAAGTCTTCAATCTCATTGGATCGACGCAATCCTTCGTCGTCTTGTCCCTATCCTTCATCATCGGTCGCTTACTCGACGCCGGTTTCCACCTCCCTCTCCGAATCATCGGCACAGTCTTGACCTGTCTAGGGCTCTTCCTCCTCAGCGTGGTCAACGGCGGTGGCATGCAAGGCGAAGGCTCCGCCGTCCTCGACTGGGTTGTGCAAGGCCTGGTCTGCGGCCTCGGCATGGCCTGCTTCTTCGTCACCTCCTCCCAAGTCGTCGCAACCTGGTTCCAAGACCGCAAAGGCTTCGCCATCGGCGTCGTCGCCACCGGCGCCTCCATTGCAGGCCTGATCTACCCCATCATGCTCCGCTTCCTAATCGACTCCTACGGCTTCAACACCGCGGTCCGATACATCACCCTCCTCTGCTTCCTCACCTGCCTCCTCTCCATCCTCCTCATCCAGCCCAACCCAGAGCACAAACTCCGCCCCCTCTCCCTCCGCAAATCACCAGACTATACCCCGCCCCCGTCCCGCCTCCCCTCCATCGCCGAACACCCCACAACCACCTCCTCCTCATCCTTCTCCACCATCTCCGCGCCGCAACCCTCGACCTCCTCGCCCTCCCCCATCCTCGCCCTCAAAACCTGGCTCGACCCCGTCGCCCTCCGCCACCCCTCCTTCCTCCTCTTCACAGCCGCGATAAGCATGATGTTCTTCGGCTTCTACGGCGTCTTCTTCAACCTCGAAGAATGGGCCGCCCAGCGCCGCGTCGGCTTCAAAGGCGCCACCCCGCCCCCTTGTCCCGCGGACCAGCCCGACTGCGTCACACCTGGTCTGCGCACGTACTGGCTGCTCGCTATCATGAACGCCTCGTCCTCCGTAGGCCGGCTCAGCAGCTCCTATCTCTGCGATCGCTTCGGCGCGCTCAAGGTGCATTCTTCCGTCACGATCGTGAGCGGTGTCCTGTGCGTGGCGCTGTGGTCCACGGCCAGGAATCTGAGCGGCGCCATCGCGTTCGTGGTCCTCTTCGGGGCGTTCAGTGGGAGCGTCATCGGCTTGCCCCCCGCGAGTATGGCTGCTATTCTTGGGCCGGGGAAAGAGGAACAGGCGAGGCTGGGACAGTGGGTGGGGATGATGTACACCGTTGCTGCGCCGTTCGCGTTGACGGGCCCGGTCATCGAGGGGTATTTCATCCAGAGATACGGGTATAATTTCTTCACGATCCAGTTCTTCTCGGGCGGGTGTTTGCTGTTCAGCGGGGCGTTTATGATGCTTGCGTTGTTGGTTAGTAAGGGGGAGAGGGCGGAGAGGGTGTTGAGGGAGATCAGGAGGGGGAGGGATAAGGTTAGGGAACGGAAGGAGAGAATGGGATCTGTGGTTAGTACGATGGGAAGTACAGTGGGGAGTAGGGCTAGTAGTTTGTTCAAGGGGAGGAGGGAGGAGGTATGAGTTTCGAATTTGTTCTGGTGGCTTTTAGAGATCAATAGACGCATATAGATATGATTGCATCAGACTGTTCAAACTTCCGATTCCTCTCACTGTAATCTGAAAGTTTGATCCATCTGAGCTGTAGATGGTCGTAGGGGTGCTTGGAGCAGTGAAAGCGCCTGACTGACGCGCGATAAGAGACATCGGCTCAGTCTATTGGCAACTGGCGACGGAGCCAACCAGAACGAGTTACCATGCTTTCGCATCGCTTTTTAACGCATTCGAGAAAATTCTTTTCGCTCAGCCGACTACCTTCAAGCTGCACACTAGCGATCAGCAACCCTTCGTCGCGGCGATTGTCCCGTCATTACGGACTAAGGAGCATTTTCTGTTCACGGATCGGCTATTTTTCTTACTCAGGCCTTCTATGTCGATTTCCTGTTACCAGATCCATAGCCAAGGAGGTTTCTGGCTGTGATAAGCGGTGCTCAGGCGGTCAGATTGATCAGAGCGGCACTCGTATCTGCCTTCTTACCCTTCAAGCGACTCTCTAACTTCTCATTGCATCCGTTCGCACGTATAGGTACCCCATCAGGCTTGGACAGTACATCATAACGGTATTCCTCAATCTACCCCAGAATCTACGGCTGATCCGGCGAGGTTGAGGATTTGCCACACCATGTAGTGTGCGAAGCAAGATCTGGAGCATGGAGATGTGCTCCCTTCGTGGTAGTTCAATCCTCTTGTGAGCTCTCGACACCGAGAGTTCTGCATCTGCGAACAGTCTGGCAAGGACCGAAGATGAGCGACGGCAGACGTCGGTGTTGACCTTGAAGCGATGCCACGCACCGGTCTTACGGCAGCGGACGCTGATGGTTGCGTCCCATGTTTGAGTACCACACACTCCGTGAGAGGTTCTGATCCGTCCACAAGCGGGAGACATAGCTGTCATAGAGGATACAGATTTTGCAGGTAGGTGCTGGTAGTTTCGGTGCGAGTAGTGACAATTGCGGTGACGATGGTAAAGCGTCGAGGAGAGACGGGAATCTTAAGCAGATGTACATGTTGCAAAATACTCCTTCTAGACTCATATGAAAATAACAAGTGAATGGACGAATTCGATACTTGACCATGAAAGTTCTCAAAATTGCAAACCTTGTCCACCTTTGGCCACACGGCCTTACACGTGGTGTACTACCAATAGCCAGCATCATCGGCCTCTGTTCGAACCGCACAGAATGAGTTGATCATGCGGCATGGATGAAAGCAGTATCTGACATAGAAGGTAAGCATCATCGCGGAGGAGGATGAATGGGAAGAAAGGGGGACTCTATAACACAACAAGGTTTGGAGCTTGAGAGGACTCCGGTATCGGAGAGCAGATCGGCATATCGACAGGTCTACCTCACTTTTGACATGAACAATTCAGCTCCTCCTCTTATACGCCTGGCTGTAGAAATCTTCAAGATACTGGACTTGGACTCTGAATCTTTATTTGCTTTTATCTATTGAATTCTACGCTTGGCTGACATTAATGACCTCAGCCGACCGGGTTTCATCCGGCGCTTCCTCCGCATCTATTCTATTTTCTAAAGGCAGTTCAAATGCCTCCGACAGGGAATTGACCTCGTCTAGGAGAGCCGATATCCTTCGACAATACGGCGGGAGGTCAGCCGCCGTATCCGGTCGGACAGGATAACCCTGCATCATCATCTCTATCCTCGTCCTCGCGAGGAACCGGGTCAACGAGCTCACGGACTCTCCCACCGACTGATCACCTGTATAGTATCTATCCTCTATAAGAAGCTCGTGCAGGTGACCGGAGAGTGGCTGCGTATTCGGCCAGGATGAGGTTTCTATACGGGCAGTCATGATGCCCACTCGGATCTTGTCGCGGATTGTCCTGCGACGAGTTTCCATCTCAGCTGGACGTACGTCAGTGTGGTAGTCTTGCAATACAGCAGAGAAAGTCACGTACCTGATATGGAATCGGGGATAATGCCCGCATGCCGATCCTCAAACAGCTCACGGAAGCCTCCGTTCCAATTCATCAGGACGTATCTGGTCGCCTGTCCGAACCATTCGTTCATCCCGGCCAAGAAAGCTATCACTACCATGCTTGCTTGTGTCGTCACTTTCGGATACGACGCTCTGCAGAGCACGTGTAGCGACCAATTCTCTAGGGCGGGCTGAATGGCGAATTGGCACTTGTAAGCCTGACTCAACCGTGCCAGCCGGTAGAGCGAATCGGTATGGAAGATCCTGTCAACCGATACAGGATCTTTGTGCAAGGCGAGCAATAGATTCTGCATATCCTCGAGGTTTTCCTGGACATGGACTGTACGTGGCCTGCTGCCGTTCTGTACTGATCTGCGGATAAGCTCCGCGAAGATGAGAGACTTCTTACTCAAGACCTCCCTGCAGGTACGGAATCGACAGACTCGTGTCCCTTCCTGGCATTCGACTACCATGTCCCCATTGGTCTCAAGAATGATGGGGACAATCAAAGTGGGGCTTGTCTGAGCCATGTTGTAAGGCAAATGTCTGGAGATGATGCAGAATGTGAAGGTATGGTCTTTCGTGTCAGTGAGCTAGCGATTTTGCAAACATGAATGCAGCGTAAGTAGACCATATTTGCTGGCTTTTGTATCGCTCTGACCACTTCTACCATAACCAACCCCTCACCATGTCCGCCAATGGATAGTGGTGAGGCACGAAGGATGATCAGCAAGATCAAATCATGTTGAGAATTGAATGTTATCCTGCTTTCATATGTAATTGAAGTGCAAGAACCGGCTTTTTCGTGTTTGTTTGCTCCTTCGAGACATCCTAGACCTGTAGCAGCAGGTACGGGTGCTTGCCGAAGACAATGCCAAATACATGTGCTACCGTGGCTTGATGGGCGGCGCCAAGAGAAGTCACCACAGTTGGGCGTGAATGGTTCTGGATCTGTGACCAGCCGCTTGTGTCAGCAACCATTGTGTGACCTACACGCTTTTTCGCCGCCCGTGGAGCCGGCAAAGTTAACGACAGGTGAATACGTGCTCCCTGGCCTACCATCAGGTTCTCAAGTAGATGTCCCACTCAGCAGACATACTCGCATCTCTATCTTTGGAGGAGAGGGGATGATGTCGACGGTTGCTGTCGGTCTTGCACGAGTGGAGGTCCAATCAGCAGAATGAAATGATCGTTCAAAGAGCGAAGAGCTTAATCGTATGTGCAATGTTTGGATACTGCTAGTACGTACGAGGTACGCGCTCGCAAAGCACTTATAGCATTTGCGCTTTTGACGAGAAGTTAATGCTCTTAGTGATGATATTCATGGCTAGCTATCTGGTGGAAAGGAGCATGACATATTAGCATGTCAGATACTCGTAGTGACCTCCTTAGCACTTGCGATAGAGTCAATCATTCGGCAGTAGTCTCGTTCTCCTTCGCCTCCTCCTCCTCATCGGTCTCGTCGCACTCTTTGTGGCAATTCCCCAGGCATCGATAAGGATCTCTGTCAGCCGCCGTGCAGCAGTAAAGGCAGAGCTCATGGCTTTGAACCTCCACCACAGCGAGAGTAGGGTCAGTGAGCAAAGCGTATGGCACGGCTACTTGACCACAGTCTTTGCATAAGTTCTGATCGGTGTGGCTGGTGCTACATTGGTTCAGGAATTCTCTGCGACATTCCATGAGTCCCAAGACGGACCAATCCTCTGCCCATTCTTCGTTGACATCCAGAGAAGTCTTGGTATATTCGATCGTCTTGCGGAACCCGGCGTTCGCGCAACGAAACAGGATGATCTTGGTGATGAACTTGCAGTACTGGATCCTCATATGCTGTCGGGCAACATCAGGCATACTGTGAAGAATGTTAGCATATTTGCGTAACTTTTTGCAGGAACGATACTTACTGAGTACGTAATCCGGAACCCAGGCGCGGTGATCCTTGGCAAGATGTTGAAAGGTACCGGCGTAGCTGAAAACCAATCTCTCAGTCGCAGTTCCGAAGAGTTCGTGTAGTCCGTTGAGATATGTCGCAGCAAGTATGTCGACCCATTCCGGGACGTGAATCTCGGCGCCATCCCAGAAGTGGCTGTCTTTGAACCTGTCACACCATTCTGTCAAGATAGATACCAGTGCTCGGCTGCAGTCGTACTTGTCGGCGATGATTGCGACCTTGAGTATCGTCTTCGTGTCACCAACTTTGGGTATGGCTTTGAACTGGTAGTGCAGACAATTGAGGACGATTCGCATTGCCTTCATGTCGTCGTCCACTAAGCGTTTTGTGATGGTGCCGCTTGAGGCCAGCTCCTGACCCTCCGCAAAAGTGCTGCCGAACATGGTGCGAAACACTGGTGATGCGCACGAAAGAACAACTGAGCTGACTCGGAATCGCTGTGGGGAATTGTCCGGGCCTGTGACGAGGACAACATCGCCACCGGCGTATAGAACTTCGTCCGCCATGTTGGATTTGTCAGATGTGCTGTATGAAAGTCAGAGATGAAAGGAAGGTGGGCAGTCCACTTCATAGCCACATTGTGGAGTCACGAAGGCAATCGACGTGAATTTCCAGGCAGCACTACGAAAGACGTATTATGAAGCAAATAGCAGGTGCCCAAGGTAAGACCTTTAACATCATCCAGGAGGCAATTGCGATATTCGGTATCCCTGAGAGTAGACATCAATGTTACCCGGCTCAAGCAGCAGGCAACGACTCCACCATGCAATACGTGATAAAGTGCGGCACCTTGCGTGTCAAGACATATCGTGGTATTCGCTTGATCAGCAAGGAAATCACATAGAAATACCGCTGTGTGACCGATCCTTCCAAAATTGGAAGATATAGAAATAGAGGGGTTTCGTGTTGTGAGTCGTGAAACCAAGTGAGATGTGCGAGACACAAGTTTATATTGGCGAAGAACTTTTCACATGTGTATGAAAGTTGAGGCTCAAGTTTGCGAAAAATCTCACTTGTCCTCAAACATTCACTTTAGCGACTGTCAGACAATGTATCGCACCGATCTTGATTTGCAAAATCGCAAGACAGGGCAATAGTCACGACCGGTGATTCGTGATGCAGCATGCACGAAAAACGGCCTTTGCGACCTATTGTCACACCCTACACAAGTTAGAAGTAGCTTTGGTCAAGAATAAAAAGATCTTTGTATGTGCCAATTGAGTGATCAACTTGAGCCCGTTAGGAAAGGTTCGAGGGAGCCGGTATAATACTACGTTACCTTAGATCTGGTTTGCATCCAGCGAACATAATCTACAGTGCCATGCAATGCAATCATAGTTCCATCTTGCATGGCTTGGGAAAGCATGCGATGTCATCGGGATGAAAAGGGAGTAAATATAGATGACAAAGTGCATCATTGACTGCTTGACTGTAGTTAGATAAGGATGCGCGCGCGGCCCGCCGCAAGGCTTGCTTTCTACAAAGCCCGGCCCGATGTCTTCGCCGACTACCAGACGCTGGTAGTTCATGATAAATACCGAACTTTCAAGCAGGCATTGTGGTAGTTTTTAGGAGCACGACCAGCTCTCATCCTTGATAGCTTGAAGCATCATGATCGAAGGATGGGATTGAGGTACTGATAGATCTGGAGGCAGCTTTTTAAGCCACCTGCGACAGCGCGATGCCGTCTTGCCGGCAAAACGACCCGCGAGATTTGAGATCTGCAGCATATCAATCTAACTACCAGCACTAACCTTTCTCGCCTTAATTTTCGATGATCTTGGATTTCGCTCGAACGAGGTTGGTCGATCCTTGTTAAGGGTCATCTTCGACATGGCCGTGCCTGCAAAACCCACGTGCCATCCTTGCAAAAGCTTGCATCGCCACTTCGTCCACCATTGACCTCCATTCCTGTGGCAGCCATGAAAATCCTGGACCATAGCCGTGTACTATTGTTTTGGACCCTAGCATTAACATGTACTGGTTCACACGTTGATCATCCATCCGTCTCTTCCACCAGTGGTGAGATCGTTGGCCACCGAGCTCCGAACCGAACGGCAACCTTCGAATTTCTGGGTATCAAGTATGGCAATGCTCCAGTGGGCGAATTGAGGTTTGCTGCCCCCTCGAGATACATCGCAGCGAATAGAACAGTCTACAACGCCTCTAATTGGAACCCGTGAGCTTCTCCAAGCAAATCTGAGCCCTGCTTTGCCCCACTTCTAACGCTTGTGCAGCGATTGTCCTGCAAACATCCCACCAGTGACAACCTTTCCGAACTTCACCGGCAATGGCTTTGCCATCTACAACCAATTCACTGCCCACAACAACAATACGCAAAGTGAAGATTGCCTTGCATTGAATATCTGGACAAAGTCACCCAAGGACCTCGGCCCTTCGAACAAGCCTGTCTTTGTCTTCTTCCATGGCGGTAGATTTACCATACCGGGGCCGCATAGTTCATTCTATAATGGCAAGTACCTAGCAGACCATGAAGATGTGGTAGTTGTCACGATCAGGTGAGTGAAACCACCGGCCAGAGCTTCTGATCGCAGCTCACATCTGTCCAGCTATCGTCTAGGCATATTCGGCTTCTCTGGTGCACCAGGCCTGGAACAGAATGCCGCCCTGCTAGACCAGCGTAGTGCAGTAGAATGGGTCCGTGACAATATTGCAGGTTTTGGTGGTGACCTCAAGCGCATCATCATCTTCGGTCAATCGGCCGGTGGCTCCAGTGTCGACTACTGGGCTTACAATTATCCGAATGATCCTATTGTTGCTGGTCACATCTCACACTCTGGTACTGCTTTCAGCTTTGTGCCCAACAACATCAGCTATGCGCAGAGTCTGTTCTATAATGTCAGTGGTACACTTGGGTGCGGTGACAGCTCAGCGGACTCTGCAGTTGTGGTCGAATGCGTTCGATCGAAGAACGTCTCGTCCATTCTTGCTGCAGCTCGCATTGCCCCTCCTCTACCATCTCAAGCACTGTCTCAAGCGACATTCCACCCCACCATCGATAACGTCACCGTCTTCTCCCTGGAAGAGTACACTACCAGATCCAGAACAGGTGCTTTCGCAAAGATCCCGTATCTGGCTGGCAACGGCGACTACGAAGCGGGCTTCTACCGCGTCTCCGCCTTTGCCGCTAACCGCACCCTGACCCCAGATCGATGGGAGCTCTTCAATCAGCGAGCCTTCACTTGTCCCACCAAGTACGCCACCGAGGCAAGGATCAAGGCAGGCGTGCCCACTTGGAGGTATCGGTATATGGCCGACTGGGACAATCTGCGCCTGTACAACGCATTCAATGGGTATCCCGATAGCGGGACCTACCATGGAGCCGATCTGGACATGCTCTTCGGAACTGCTGAGGATGTCACGGGAGAGGCTAATACAGCCGCTGAAGATGAGACTAGCAGATACATCATGGGCGCATGGGCGGCGTTTGGGAGAAATCCACGTCGCGGGCTGAGTGGGTATGGATGGCCTTCGTATGGCTCGAACTCGTCAAATTTAGTCTTGCTGGGCGACGACAACCAGCCAAAGCCGAGGTTTGTCGGTGCACAGCTCTACGATGATGCCTGTCCGCCAGTACAGGAGAACGACCCGCTGCCTGGTCGTGGTGCATTTTAGCAGACTAGCAAACGACAGGGGATTTGATCCTGTAAGCGAGGATCGAGTGAGGCTGATAGCACCGCTGAGGTTCATGCTTCAAGTACTTGTGAACACATTTGAAGCGGATCTCGTAGTGACTAGTTGGGTCGAGCCAAGTCTGGCGTGCAGAGATCCTCGACCTGCAACACAAACCCCGATGATGCAAAGTATTTTTCCGCGGCAGATATTGGACGAACCGCCTTCTGAGATACCTAAAGCCACGGCAGGATTAAGGGGGGGGGAACGCGGGGCATTGATTACGATGGAGACAATCTGTTTTCCAATCTTTCCAACGACAAGGCTGATCTCGCTGTGTTGGCACCCGAGCACACGGTACTGCAATCCAGATGTCGTTCAAAACCAATTTCCGCAAGATCCATTGGCGAAGCAGCACAACGACCGTGGCATGCAGCTTCTAGCACCCATGTACTTTGCCATCACTACACTCCTGGCTGCTACGTATCGCTTGCACGAGGCCACTGATTGTAGAGAGCTGTCAGGAACGATGCACTCGTACAATAAAGGGTTTTCAAGATCGACATTGGGGTGTCAATCAGGAGGACTGCAGAACGCTTGAATCATTGCGTTAGCGTGGAGTCCAACTCCGCAAGTGTGGGGTGCAGCAGCAGTCAGGGCACACGAGACATGAAATCCGGAAGCTGCCGCAACCACGGGGCTTTGGTATGCAGCCCGAGGACTTCATTTCTAGTTTCCTCGGACTTCGATCTGCAAGGCTCGACTGCTAATGCAGGTACTTTGCTCTGTCTCAATGCTTCATATACCTTGACTTGATGCTCGCAAGCATACTTGTTCATGAAAGAGAGACAGGATTCGAGTGACACAACAAGGCACGCACTTTGCCTGAACATTGGCGCCGAGCCAGCAGTCATACAACACCGGTGCATCTTCGGCGATCTTTACCCCGGACTGCCCCATGTTTCAATCAACCTCGGGGCTTAGCCTGAACGGCGGGACTTGGAACCACGCTGGTCTTCACGATACAAGGCCTTGGCTGTCCCAAATCAAGACGCGACACCGGTGCACCCAGACCTCTGCGAAACATGGGCACACGTCGGCCGCGGGTTAGGGCTTGCCTTGACTCTGATCTATTGCGACCTTCGGGTCTATCTTTGACCGAACACTTGGGGCGCTGAGGGCATAAGATCGACCTTCAAAACCTCCTCAATATGACTTCCCCAGATCTTCGATCATTGCGATTCGACATCTATCACCATGGCTGTCAAAAACGCGACTCTCGAGGACGAAAAGGTGGCGGCGCAGCATATCGACAACACAGATGAGCCTCATCTCACTGGCAAGGATGCTGTCCATGAAGCCGCTGCCCAGGGTCAGGGTCTATCTGGATACGAAACTCTGTCGTTGTGGGCAACCGTCAAGGCTTTCAAGATGTGCACCTTCTACTGTGCTCTTGCCGCCTTCAGTGCTGCGACCGACGGGTATCAGATTGGGTGAGTGACCTCTGTCCATATATGGCATAGTGAGGTCGCTATATACCATAATCCACTGAACTCCTGGGTCCCTGCTTGACCTTCGCTAACATGCTCATAGCATCAACTCTTCCATCATCGCGAACACCGGTTTCGTGAACGAGTTCGCAACAGCCAGAAATGCTGACGGCGAACTCTTCCTCGAATCTCCCATTCTCTCTGGCTGGGGTGCCATCATGTCTGTCGGTCAGATCATCGGCATGACGACCCTTCCCTTCATCTCTACACCATTCGGCAGAAAGGTGGCCATGTATTGGTACTGGTTCATCCTTGCCATCAGTATCACCCTGGAAAGCGTCGGAAAGAGCTGGCCAGTCTGGCTCATCGCCAAGCTGCTGGCCGGCGTTGGTGTTGGATGCTTGCAAACTACCATCCCGACATACATCACCGAAGTCGCGCCTACCAGGATCCGAGGAGGTCTCCTCATGAGCTACAGCTTGTGGTTCTCTCTTGGCCAATTCTTTGCCGCCGTCGCCCTTCAAGATCTCAACCAAAACAACCCCCTGAACTACCTGACCGCCATCTTCACCCAATGGGGCCAAATCGGCCTCATGCTCGTCATCTACCTCGTTCTCCCCGAATCCCCTGCCTGGTGCATCACCCGCGGCAAAACCGAGCGCGCCCGCAAGAGTCTCCTCCGCCTCAACAAAGGTGTCAAGGACTACAACGTCGACGAGCAGATCCACCTCCTAACCATCGCTGTCCAACACGAAGCCGACTTTGCCGCCTCCCAGCGGTCCGAGAAGTGGTACGCCATCTTCAAAGGCATCGACGGCTTCCGCACCCTCGTCGCCCTCTGGACCCTCATGTCCCAACAATTCACCGGCCTGAAGCTCTTCTCCACCTTCTCGACCTACTTCTTCCAACAAGCCGGTCTCGAAGACCCTTTCCTCGTCACCTGCATCACCTCCGCCATCGGCATCGTCACGAACATCCTCCTCATCTCCTCCGTCGACAAGCTGGGCAGGCGCAACATGGCCTGCGCAGGCTGCACCATCGTCTGGGCCTCCTGCATGTGCGTCGGCATCCTCGGCGTCGCGCCCCAGGTCAACGCGACGAACTACCTCTTCATCTTCTTCGCTTGCTGCTGGAGTACGTACCCCCTCATCCCCTTTCCCCCCCACCTTCTCCTTCTCCCTGCCCTCATTTTCCCGCTCAGAAACTAACTCCTCCCAGGTGTCGGCATGCAAGGCACCGGCGCAACAGGCTGGGGCTTCATAGGCGAGATCTCCTCCCAGCGCCTCCGCGCCTATACGGCCGGCTTCGCGGCCGCCTCGACCTGCGTCGCGGGCGTCGTCATGGACGTGCTCACGCCGTACATGGTCAACACGAATCAGTGGAACTGGGGGCTCAAGACGGGCTGGTTCTACACTGGGGTGGGGCTGCCGTTCGTCATTGGGATCTGGCTCTTGATCCCGGAGACGGCGAAGAGGACGAGCAGTGAACTGGACGAACTGTTTGAGAGGAAGGTCAAGCCGTGGAGGTTTCATAAGACGGAGACGGCGACGCAGAAGGCGGTTAGGGCTTGGAGGGTGGAGAACGAGGGACTTTAGTCGGGCTGGGGTGATAGTGGGTGGTTAAATCTGACTTTCAGAATCTTGATTACTATTTCGATCATGGGTGCCTTCTTGTGTCTATTCACTTGCTGTCCTCTGTCTTTGAGAGACATCAGGTGTCTGTATCTGATCCTCCTCCTTACACCCCCACATCCCCTCCCTCTGCACCATCGGCGCCTTCCCGTACTCCGCTCCAGGAGCCGCGACCACTTTTCTTCCCTCCACCTTATCATCCCCACTGACACGCCCAATAACCTTGGCCCACCCCAATCCCTTACCATAGCTCAACCCCCTATACGCAGCGATACACCTATCCCTTTCCCTCATGAGCCCCGCATCATCCTTCGAGAAAGCCGTGAGGATGAAAGTCGCCACTCTCATCGGCAGTATGAAATTCTGCGCCGCCATCCAGCCACGTGCGTCGTCGACCATAAACGGCGCGGAGCGGGTGATGAGCGTCGCTATGTGGATCACTTGATTCTTGAGCTCGGTCTGCATGTTGGTCTGCAGGGGGATGTGGACGGGGAAATGGATCCGGGGTTCGAGGTGGCTGGTCCGGAGAGAGAGGAGGGAGGTGGGGACCGAGGCGGAGACTGTCAGGAGGCTTGTTAGGATGATGTTTTGGATGGACCATTTGCGGATGAGGAGGAGGGCGGTGTGGAGGTCGGGGAATGTAATTTCGTAGGAGTCTAGCCAGGGTTGGGAGGGGAAGGGTGTCGGGATGAGGTTGCCTGTGAGCTTGTCTATTATTGAGTATAATGGCCCAATTGTGGTGGTTGCGAGGTGGACTTCCCAGTCGAGTAGACGCTGGTGAAGTGCGAGTATTTCCTGGGCTATTTCATCCATTGATGCCTCTTTGTCCATAGAATCCGGGCGCCTTTTCTGGTAGTCAAGGCGCTCCAATGATGCACCAAGCAGGAGACCGATGCGGACGAGATCGAGATCTGGTTTGAGATACTCGTCATCTTCCAATGGTGCGTCCCATTCTTCGTTGGCAAGGAAGGATCCTTGACGTTTCGTGAGAGTGAATATCATCTACAGAAATCAGCCACTGTCATGCTGTCTGACATGTAAGAACGTACTGCACTCCACTTGGTGTCCATTAACATGGCTTTCGCAAGTGGTGAGTAATGCGCGCTCACTCCACGCATCTGCACCAGCTTGCACAAGCCCATAGTGTGCTGATGAAAGCCATTAGTATCGTCAGTCGTAGATTCATATAGCTGGTAATGTCAGCTCACTCCACTACACTTTCCATCACACAAACATACCTCATAGAGACCCAATGCTCGGCAAATGACCAGTACATCATCCTGCTTTCTTACCACCGGATCCACTAGAGCCTGATGCACTTGAGACAACGCCCGACCATACATGACCCTACTTCTCGCAGTATAATTGCTATCTCCAAGCAGCCAGCCTGCACGACTCCAAGCTAATGCCATCAAGGATGTTTCGAGTGCAGATCCAGGCGCAGACTGAGCCATGGCTATCTCAAGCCAGTGGCCTTTGAGCATACCCCGATCCACTTGCTGAGTTGGCATGTACTGCTCGACAAATCGTCCCAGAGCTCCCACAGTAGCGATCGCATGTGTGTTCACCGGAATTGGCAGGTTCCATTCCCAAGAATTGGCTTCTGATTCATCAGAATAGTCGCTTGGTGAGATGGCTTGCTGTATGAATATTCCGCTGTCTGGTGATCCTCGGCCCGTGGCTTTAGCACTTTCCTGTGTGTGCACTGGTCGTACTTCTTCCAGTCGCGTGCGCTTCAGTCGTCCGGTAGGAGTGTTGTTGAGGAATACGGCAAACTTTTCGTAACCCTCACAGGCACGACCGGTCGAAGTGCATCTTTCGCATGCTGGCTTTTTGGCATCGCACTACTTTCGTCAGTATTCGATAAGCAGGCGTGAGTGTCCGGCTCACTTTGACCTTGCGACGTCTGCAGGTGTTGCAACCAGTCGACTTGCCTGCGACACCAACCATAGGAACGTGTGCAAATATTCCTTACAAATCACGCAGAAACAGCAATTCAGCACTGTCCTACTCGGGCCCTTTTATGCCTTATGGGTACTTCATGGCCCTTTCCCTGCCACATCTCAGCTCTGTGCACAAGGCTCCACAGTCCACCACTCAATGGACGTCGATATCTGAGCAGAGTGGCAAAAAGAAGTCTCAGTACATGGATGTAAACAATTGATCGCACAAGACGAGTTTCTCGAAACAGTAGTCAACTCGCGAGCGACAGCGGAGTGATCAACCAAGGGGAGAAGGCAGAAGGATCATGACGTTCGACGTTCGCTCAGCCGCACGACCAAAGTTGACTTCACGACCCAATCACCTGTAGCAACAGAGTCCTGGTGAAAATAATGTACAATTGGGGTATCTAAGCGTAACAAGTCATTGACCTCATGTATGCCTCATGCTATGCCCTTTTCCGTTCTTCGTCGAGCATCCTGTCGATGACTTGAAAGACACCGGTAACAGCCTCCATGACCTTTTCCCCAAGCGCATCTCTGCCGCCGAATCGGTGCTGGACCTTGTCCGGATGCCATCTGAATCGTTCGGCTTTTAACATCGCCACCTTCAGCTTGCCATCGACGTGCTCCTCGTCTTTACCTAGCTGCCGTGGTAGCACCCACTTCATTACTGCCTCCAAGAAGGCTTGCACCTTTTCCACAACGACGGCGTCCTCCATCCTCCTAGTCTCCACCAACCACGGTATCTCGGGCTTCCCATCTCCTCCGCTCTCCTCCACGCCCTTCCATGCTTTGATATACTTCTCCCAAGCCCTCTCCCACCTCTCCTTCTCTCTATTCCCCCTCAACCTCTCCGCCCTTCTCCTCTCGCCTCTGGCCAACGCAGCCTCCACATCATCCATGAACCCGCCCCTCCCACTGAGCCCCTCCCCACTGGGACTCTTCTCCCCCCTCCGTCTCCTCTCCCTCCTCTCCCTAGCGTCTCGTTCCCTCTCCTCTCTAATCTTCATCTCCCTCACCAAATGCGGATTCGCCTTCTCCCACATCCTCCTCTTCACATACTGGACATACTCCTCGTCCCCCATCTCCTCAAGCGGGTACTCCTCCCCGTTCCCGTCCCCATCCCCAACATCCTGAGCCCTCCTCACTCTTGGCCGCGGATACACGTTCAGCGGCTGAGAGTACACCCCTTCCCAATACGACGCCGCGCCCTCGTCATCAGCCAGCGCATCGAACAAGCTCGTCTTGAACGCCTCGTCTGGATCCTGCACCTCTTCCTCCGCAGGAATAGCTGGCGTATTCGACCCGTGCCGTGCCTTCCTGTCCCTCCGTGCACCGTCTGCTTCCCCGGAAGCGTCCAGGCTGGGATCTAACCACCCACCCCCCTCCTCTGGCCGCGGCAAAGGGTGCGCCGCATACCGCTGCACGTCCTCCTCCCTGCCCCTGTACCTATCCGCGTCCCCGTCCTCCCCTCGTTCCTTCCTCACCTTCTCCCCCTCCATCCCCTGTCCGTCCCTCCTCTTCACATGGCCCCTGGCCCCCTCCCTGTGACGCGCCCGCGACGCAGATCCCTTATCCTTAAATCTAAATCGTCCCCCCCTCTCCGAACTCTCCCTATTCTCCCTCTCCTCCCCGCGACCTTCACGGCCCTCCCGGCCCCCACCGTTCCTCCGCCGTCGCTTCCGACTATGCCGCTCGATCCCCTCCCTGCACCCCTCGAGCTGCGCCTCGTGCTCGCGTATCGCTTCGGCATAGGCGTCTAGGATGTGCGCGTGGGTTGCGTCCTGCTCGTCGTGGTCTGCGAGGGTGCTGCGGACGCGGGCGAGGTTTTCTGAGATGGACGTCATGGTTTAGCATGCGGAGCGCAGGTTGCTTGGGGAGGGGGCATATCGTGGTGCTTTTTGGAGAGAGAGGATGACTCGGGTTGTGAGGCGGGCAGTGAGGGGGTTTTGGAGGGTGTGATGTTGGAGGGGCAGGTTTGTCGTAGTGAAGGTGCTTTGGGAGCGGGCTTGGCGGGTGTTTGCGGGGAGTTTTTCTGGCTGGCGGACGAGGGCAGCGTCCTGACTTCACGAGATCACTTTACTTTTTGAGTTTCTATGAGACGAGATAGATGTAGTAGACAATTTGTCCATTCCTATTCACACTATACCTATCCACTTCCCTGCCGTCCTTTTTCAAAGCCTCGTATCTTCCTTCCCTCATTCTCACAGTCTGCATATCCACACTTCCCTCCCTCCCTCCCTTCATAATTAATCTACACGTTTGGTATTAGCCATCGATTCCCCTCTGAACCAATGGGTCTCAAAACAAAAGGTATCTGCTAGTAATATCTGTAATGAATGTGATAGACGAATGATGGTTATGCCACAGCAATGCCAATGAGCCGCCCCCCAAAAAGCATTTCTGGTGCCCGAATGCCAGTCCGCGAGTTTCCCGTTAACCAAAGATAAATAAGAAAAGGTTTGTGGTCAAGAAGTGGTGTTCGCCGTCCTGCTGACGATGATGGTAATGATGACGCTTTTGATGATGATGATAGTGGTGTCGATACAATTTGAGAATAGGAGATGGTATATCAATGATTGAATAATGCATGCGCCAGAGCGGTGATCATGCTGAAAGGGCATTTACTCCTGCTGCAAGAAAGTGGGCAGGTTTCCCTGGTCTTCGAGCGAGAGGTTGGCAAAGTTGTTTAATCCCGAGCTGGCGCCAGAGATGCTGCCGAGTCCAGCGCCGAGCCCGGCGAACGCTTGCCCTTGAGCGTTGTTTGCGCCCTGCCCTGGCACACTGAAGACGGGCAGACTGACAGTCCTGGCGTGGCTCTTACCCACACTGAGGTTCTGACGGTGACCCGACGAAGGGGGCTGGCTGGGTTGACCGAAGCCGTTGATGTTGACGCTGTGGGTGGACTGGTGGCCCATGTGTGGTGCTGGTGCATCAAGAGAAGACCCTACAGAGTTGCGTGTGGTATTGCCGCTGCTGTAGAAAGCTTGCTCGGCTGACAATTGCTGTGATTGCTGAGAGCCGTGTGCGGGCGTCATGGAGAAGGTAGGCGGTGACATGTCGTTATCGTAGCCTTGCGGCATTTGCTGCACCTGTTGCTGTGCAGCGGCCAAGTACATGGTCAGAGGGTTTGCGTTGCCAGAGTTGATGACAGTGGAGGCGGTCGGACCCTGTAGTGGGTTTACATTGCCTGAAGCTCCCGATGCAGGAGAGATGGAGTTTTGGCTACGGTTGGGCTGCAGGCCGTTCGCAGGGTTGCCGTTCTGCTCCTGTTGCTGCTGCTGAGCCTGCTGCTGAGCTTGCTGCTGAGCCTGCTGGAGATTCTGGCGTGGCGGGTTACCACATCTGTCCTTTCCAAAGTTGACCTTCTGCCTCTTGTAGTCGTCCTTCCCGCGGATAGCCTCAATAGCCTTGATAGCATTGGCAATGTTGGTGAAGTTGACGAAAGCGCAGCTCTTCTCACGCAAGGCATTGACCAGCTCGATCTCGCCATACTCCTGGAAGTCCTGTCGGATACGCTCTTCTGTCCAAGACTCGTCGAGGTTACCAATGTAGACGTTCCTTGATGCACCACCGGCGACTGCCATGGAGATAGCAGGTGGCAGAGGACCAGAGTGCTTGCCCCAGCCAATTTTCAGCCTCCTGTTGTGAATCATCAGACCCTGCAAGTTGGACAAGGCAAAGAAGGACGCCGCGGCAGTCGGGTCAATGAAAGTGACGAAACAGATGTGCTTGTCTGGAATGTAGCGAATGTGGTGGAGAAGACCTCCTCGGACCACGTTGCAAATTTCCTCGATGGTGGTCTCGGGGTGAATGTTGCCCAGGTAAATGGTACGATTGCCAACGTTGCTGGCGCCTCCTGCCGTACTGGCTACAGCAGCTGCAGCGACAGACTGTTGAGCCAGAGCGCTCGCTACCAAGTCCCGATCAACACTGTTGAGCACATGAGCATAGCCAGGAGCAATACCCAGGTACTGAGCCGCGTTCTGCTGTTGAGTCTTGGACACATAGGCGCAACGATCCTTTCCGTAGAACACACGCCTCGGCGGCTGCCACTTCTGCTCCTGGGGAAGCTGAGTCACAGCCTTGATGGCGTTGCCGATGGAGAGGAAGTGAACAAATCCAATAGCCTTTTCGCGAACGATCTTGACAGTGTCAATGGGTCCAAACTTGGTCAACTCATCGCGCAAGTCCTGCTCGCTAGTCTCTTCTGGCAAGTTGCCAAGGTACACATTGCGAGAGGCGCCAGATTGCTGAACAGCAAGAGCCACAGATGTAGGTACCGAAGAAGGCTTTCCCCAGCCGATCTTGATATCCTGACCCTTGATGCTCAGCTTCTTAAGGATGGCGTCAGAGTGGAAGTGAGTGGCTGATCCACTGTCGAGGAAAGAGATGAATGCGCAGTTCTTGTCTGGGAGCAACCTGACCGATTCGATCTGACCGCTTCGTACATGGCTCAGGATCTCCTCAGCAGATGTGTCAGGCGGTATGTTGCCGAGGTAGACGGTGCGGCTTTGAGAAGAGATTGGGTTTGGAGCCATTGGCATGGGAGCGCCATAACCACCCATCATATTGCCGTTCATCTGGCCGCTGAAGCCGTATGTAGCGGTTGGCGAACCTGGACCGGACATGTATGAATTGCCTTGTTGTCCCATGGGCTGAGCGTACATGTGAGGAGACATCATGCCTTGCGGATGCTGGTTCCTCTGGTTCTGGTTTGGCATCTGGTTCAAAAAGTTCGAGAATGATTGAAACTGTGGTGAAGCGAAACCAGGAGACTGGGCCTGGAGTGGGCTACCAATGAGCAAGTTTGACGGAAGGAGGGGAGTGTAGTTCATGTCAAGGGCGGTGCCAGGTGTCGGCATGTCGGCAATGCCTGAAGTGTTGATACGTGAGGTATTAATGTGCATGTTCTCCCTCTGGGGATGCCTGTCGGCGTATCCAGCGACTGATGGAGGATTGTTGCTGAAAGCAGCCTGCGAGAAGCCGAAACTGTCGGTGTTCATGGTGGGAGTGCTTGCCTGATGCTGGCGAGCAGTAGCAAAAGGAGAGAAGGAGTCTGCCTCTGGAGAGGCTAGCAAATGAGGAGGTAGGACAAAGTCCTCTCGTGGACTCTGCGGAAGGACCGCCGTTTTGGTGGTTACAGGCCCGGTATGTTGTAGACCGGACTCTGGAATGATATGGTGTAGAAACTTGCTCTTTCTGCCTAGCCTGATGTCTTCTTATACAGGGTTACTACAATACGATATTGTAAAGTATGGCGGAACAAGGCTGTAGACGGCGCAGTTGCTGTACAGAAGTTGCTCGATCGTAGTAGGCTTGATGGACGAAGTTTGCAAGAGTCAATTAGATGGTGGCAGTTGGCCAAAGTTGCAAACGCTTGTGCGCTAGTTGTAAGGATTAAAAGGTATATGCAATGGCTCCGAGGACAATAGCAGACCAAGGTAGAGAAGTCGGAATCAATTGGTCCAGAAAGCGAGTGTCTGAATGAAAGAGCAAGCAGGAGAGAAGAGTAGGAGGGTTGAAAGAAAGGTTGGAAAAAGGATGGCAGCTCTCAGGGGAGTACAAAGAAGTAGCCGAAAACTAGTATGGAGGTATGGAAGAACGATTCGAAGAGCAAATCTGGTAATGAGGGAATTTAGTGGGAATTGCGAGCCGGGGAGGCGTGGTGGTAGAAGGTCAGTGTACAACTAGCAGTGAGGCTACGCTGCTGCCACATGATGCTGTCTCTGAATTTGGGCCATTGGGCCTGGCAGAGTGAAGTCGAGCCGAAATGAGCCCTTCCCGAAACGGCCTGATCTCTGCAAACCACCAAGAGCACAACGCGTCTGATTGGCCTGCGCGACCAACTATTCCACGCGACCGTCCATTTTTATCACTGACATCTGAGCCCCCAGGGTCACTCTTGGTCAGTATTGGCCGCGTCCTGCATGCCGACTGACGTCTCGTGCTTGCCCTGCGAGCACCAGGGGTTGCTCTACGACAGACATCCTTGACATTGGCCAAATCAGGACGAACACTGACCAGATGCGTGAGCCAATGCTGGGGCACGAACGGGCAGACGGCAACAACGGAGAGAGACACGTTGTGGAAGAATCAGCCTTCTACGTACGACGCCAATCTGTCCGCCTTACTGCCAATCTAGATACACACACGCGCGTGTGCCTGACGAACCAATATTCACATGACCACATCTCGACCGGCTATCGAAAATCCAAGCTTGTAGGACCCAATTTCGAGAACGCAGATCATTGATCGACAGGCACTGCCGCTGGCAACCCTGCACATGGCGTCCCGCGAGCTGTAGCGGCACAGATGGCACACAGATGCCACCTAAGACATGCACGGTTCAGCCCGACATCTCCCCGGGACCTGGCAGTGACAGGGGTGCAGACGTCAATCATACCTTGCAAACCTGTTATACACTAGTTGATAGCTGGTCTACTGTAGTATAGAATCCCGTATTCGCAGATCACGAACCTTGTGGCCGGTCGCGCTACCCTTGCTCTGCTTCTCGCGCTTGCTCATACTAGCACTCGTGATCAACACCACATGAAACAATACTCCTCTCCAGAATCCAGTCAGGAGGTCTCTATTGCTAGTGATGCCATAGTAGCTCCCTCCGACATCGGGACCACAAGTTCATGCAAAGGGACATACTTCATTGCTGGAGCGCTTTGGTCATAGTGCTGCCTCTATGGTATGCAATCATTTCTCGAGACCGACGACAATGCCGCAGTAAGCCATCCGGGTCCTGGCCTGTTTACGCCGCATCACTCATAGTTCCATATGATGCCTATTCCAACCCAATCATCATCTACCAAGAACTCCTCCTCCGCCTCCCTCCCCTCCCCTTCCCCAGCCCACGCGCAGCAGCAGACGCCTAATCCGCCCCACCAAAGCGCTCCACTCCCTTCCTGACCTCCTCCACAATCTCCGCCGCCTGCGCCCTACTCTCCGCCTCAAACTCATACCTCTTCGTCTCCTTCTCCCTATACACCAACACCCTCACCAGCTTAGGATGTTTCCTCGCCACCTTACACCCAATGACATCCCGCAGGTGCACGCTCGTCGTCTTCCCCCTCGCCACGCCCTCCTGCCCTGGCGCCTGCGGCCCTCCACCTGCCGCCGTCGTGCCGTCCAGATCCATGTTGCCCCCTGGCATGATGTGGATGTACTCTCCATCTAGCGCCAGGACCTTAGGATGGCTGGGTGCAAAACTTAGCTGCTGGCGACGCAGGACGTGGTAGCGCTTTCCGCCGGGGCCGAGCTGGTGAAAGCCGATGGCACCGACGTCGTATGCGGGCTTGCTCGCGAATGAGGACAGACCCTTCTTGCCTTTTTTGGTCGGCGTCGTGCCGGCTAGGAGTAGCGGGGCATTGGGGCTTTCAGAAGACGGCGAGGCGGCACCTTCACGGTGCTCCACGCCGATGAAGCGCCGACGTTGCAGGTCCAGAGACGCGTTGTCGCCCAGGGCTTCGACGGTGCGGTCTTCGGGCACAACGGTCGCGGTGCCTCGGACTTTGAGGACGTAGAGGGCTTTGTTGGGGAGCTTGAGGGCGTCGCAGGCTTGCTGGAAGATCTCGGCGATGTAGGCGTCTGTGTTCGTGTTGATCTTGAGGACAGTCGAATGGAAGGTATCAGGGTCGGTGAAGTGGACTTGCAGTTGTTTGGAGATGCCGGTGCGGTGTCGGGAGGACGGACCTGTCGTTGAAGGAGCATCTAGAAGGGGTGCGGTCGAATCTTTGCGGATCATCGAGTTCAGTGCAAAGGAGGGTCCTGTGATAGGATTGCGGTTCGGGACAAAGGATGGTATCGGGGCATCAGAGCCGGTGCGGAGAGCAGAGAGGGTAGGCGTTTCGGACTGAGAGCGTTCGGGCTGTGGTTGTGCCACGGATCCCGCACGGGGAGTTGAAGTGGCAGAGTATTCGGGAGTGAGCTTCTCGTTTTCAGCCAGCTGGGCTTCTGTCGCCTTGACTATGGCGAACTCATCCCATGGCTTTTGACCTGGACGAAGACGGCCAGGCTTATTGTTATTGGTCGTAAAATCTGTAATCGGACGTGATCGGGTGAGAGGTGGAAAGTCGTATTCGACTTCACCGAAATCGACCATGTAGAGGACCCATTTGTTGACGTTCAGATCATCACCTGTGACCGGGGGATCTTTGGTTTCCTCCTTATACCGCCACAGACAGAGTCCTATAAATTCGGCCACCGATATCGGGCCGTTCTCCTTGCTTCTCCGCGTGGGTATCTCGATGTGTGAGTCTGGTTCTGAAGATGCCGGGTACATGACCTTGATCCATAAAGGACTCGTCTCTCCCTTGCCATAAAGTTGCGCGAACATCTGTGTCGGATCTTCGTCCGCTTGCGTATTCGACTTGAGCGCTTTCGACAGGAGACTGACAGACTGGACCATACTGACAGGACGACCAGATGGCAAGCGAGGTAGCTCTGGTGGCATTTCCTTCCGCTTACGTGGTGATCCCGAAGCAGGTATCGCAGCGGGTATCTTTGCCGGAGGTTGAGGTGGCGTTGAGTCGAGAGTGTCTACCGGCGCTAAAGGCGCGCCGATGTTGAGCAGAATATCAGCATCCGCAGCGTCGTCCATGTCCGACAGATCAGATGCTTCGCTAATGTCCTCATCATCCAGATCGGAATCTCGTCGCTTTGCATCTTCTTCTTGTATGATGTCGGGCAGAAGCATGCTTTGAGTTGTGGTTCGACGCTGTAGTTTCTGCCGTCTGAATATCATGGAATCTTCGTTCTCTGATGACATCTCACTGCTAGTGGCTGTATCTCTTCTTGACCGTTGCTTGATAGTATCCACAGCACTGAGAGAACCACGTCTGATCCCACCCGTCTCCGGAGGCCTTGAAGGCGAAGTCACCATTACTTTCACATCGTCCTCGTTCACCTCATCTTTCAGCTTAGACGGTCGTGCTGGAGATGAGCCAGATCTTATTCGGACAGGCATCTTGTTGAATCTGATCTTTTGCGCATCGCGCTTTTCCTCTTCGTCATCGCTATCATCGCTCAGCTCGCTGCTGTCGTCGTCTTCTTGTTGTTCCTTCCTTCGCCGTCTTCGAGGATGCAACGTCGGTCCAATAGTATCATTACTACCATGGCCTGTGAGTAATGTGCCTTCTTCGTCTTCATCTTGCCCCGGTGGTATCGCAGATCTCGGTGGAGCTTGGAAGTACTCCGATGTGACTGCTGTGGGGATGGGAGGTGAGTAAGTACGCTTGATATCCGACGGATCTGCTACCCATCCTGCGGCTCGGAATGCGGGATTATTGAAGACTGCTGGGTTCAGAGTGATAAGCCGCTCGCCAATACCGTCCTTGAAGTTGTTGAGATATCCAGATCGTAATTGGTAGATAGCGAATCTGATTTCGTATTAGTCGCAACCCTAGTCAACCACCTGAAGTCGTACTCCTCATTCATAAGCAGTGACATGATCGCGTGATGTGAAGGCTCTCGTATCCTTCTTTGGACCGGAGTTATGGTCTTAGCGCATCAAACGAGTGTCGTCAGACCAGACCAGCTGGTCTTGTTGAGAAGCAATGGGTATGTTCTGCATGCGTCTGCTTTGTCGATCGGACGAAGTGTTCCTTGCTTGACCCCCACGACCCCACGGTCGGGAAAGGTGCAGGTCGGCTATTGCCGGTGAACGAGTGCTCAGAGCTCACAGAGCCGCATAAGCTCAGATTCCACAGCGCAAACTCCACCAGTCTTTCATGTGACATCAACAAGTTCCACAAAATCAGCATGGCACTAGTTGGATACTCAGACAGTGAGGACTCAGATGCCGAAGTACCCCCTAAGATCAAGGTACCGGCTCCGAGCAAATTGAACAAGCCTACGTTCGAGAAATTGGTCGATCCTGCCGGTCCTCGCAAAATCAAAGTCGACTTACCGTCTGTCACGCCGCAATCGAGCAAAGAGGAAGAGAGACCAGCAAAGCGGGCAAGAACAGGGGGAGGACTTTCGGGATTCAATGCACTCTTGCCAGCACCCAAGCGAACCACCGAAAATGCGAGAAAGAGCGGCCTGAAGTCTGGAGTCAGCTTGAAAACAAGTAGCGCCGCCGCGTTCAGTCGAGAGCCTGTCGAGCCAGCATTCAGTGAGCCCATGGAGAGTATACCAGAGACATCGCAAGGGAACACCGGCAGTGGCGCCAATAATCATGACCAGGCCTCAAAACCAGTGGAAGAGGTCAAGACAGTCGGCAATGCGATGAGGTTCCGACCACTCTCTGTTGCGAACAAGAAAAAGGCCAAGAAGCCTGTCGTCAAAAGCGGTATTCCTACGGAGACCAAAGACACAGCGAGTGCTTCTCCTGCCCCAGCAGCCCCTCCACCGAAGCCGAAGGTGTCATTATTCTCGGTATCCCAAGAACAGGAAACTCAGCCAGGCACCGTCGGATCTAGTGCCTATGAACCTCTGATGACTGAGGAAGAGACAACTAGGGAAGCCGAGGTGTCCTATCAACAGCATAGGGAGCAGACGCAAGTGAATCCGAACTCATTGGACGCTGTGGCGGCAGATTTGAACTTGTCTGCTGCCGAAAGGCGGCAATTGTTTGGACGGAACGGCCGAGACGGTCAAGCTGTAAACATCACAAACTTCAACATGGATAACGAATACGCCAAAAATGAAGAGCTTCGGGCGTCAGGCGAGACGGTACAACATCGTGCAGTAAGGGCTGTGGCACCAGGCAAGCACAGTCTGAAACAGCTGGTCAATATGACCAGTACCCAGCAAGAAGCCTTGGAGGACTCGTGGGCAGAAGGGAAGAGGAACAGGGGCGAAGCCGGTAACAAATACGGCTGGGGGCGTTAACGACATGTCACGATCAAAGATACCCAAAATGAAATTATCAATACATATATTTGAACAAGTCGTGATCTGGGTATTATGCCAACTCCTCTATCCCCATGCGATGGAATTTTGCAGCCTTCCTGCGCTCCTCCGCTTCTTCTTTGATCAGTATGAAGTCGTCCTCATTAACGTCGCTAGTCTCATCCCAGAGACGGTCAAATTCTTTATCACCCTCGGCCTCTACAGCCCAAATGCTTTCACGTAATCGCTTGTGCCTTTCCCGGTCCTCTTCTATTCTTTGCTCGATCTGCCGCTTATCCAGCCTGACACCTCCGGGCGGTCTGCTCCTCCTTCCCTTGTCCGCAGGTGTGCCCGAGTCCACAGCCATAGGACTGCCTTCCTCCACTCTCATGCCTCCGATTTGATCTCGATCCTTGATGCACTCCTCCAGCTCACTGACCGTCTGTGGTTGTAGATATGCCTTTTCCCTCATGCCAGCCAGGACCTTCCTTACGACCTTCACATTCGCAGCCCCACTACCGTCCTCTGGCGCGACCAAGTCCACGATCTTCAGGATGTCCCGCTCCATCATCCGGATGAACTCAGGATAGTCTTCCCGTGCCGCCATGTCGCACAGGTGCTCCATGAAGTAGAGTATGTTGGCTCGAAGGTTGAGGTTGTTACGCTCCAGTTGCTCCAGAATGCAGCTGTGCAGGTCCTCGTCCATGTCTCGGTATTTGAGCGCATAGTGTGCTGCTTTTTGAGCGGATGTAACTGAGGCGTTCAGGTGTTGAAGTTGTGAGGTGAAGCGCATACGCACTTCGAATGGGTCCGCCATGGTATTGAAGCGATGATTGGGCGTTGCACAAAGGCTATATAGTGTGTCATACCGGTCATATGAATTTCATGTTGCATATGTTTGAAGCTGAGTTTATGGGTGAGCCGTGGAGCATCTGCAGGCATGTCGTTGGTTGGCTCCGGGTCTGACAGAGCCGCAGAGCCGCATTCCTGCTCCTCAGCAATCAGGAATAACTTACTTGCACGCAATTTCTCCTCAAATTTATTGTACTGCATCAGCACGAGTGCATATCTCACAATATTGAAAGGCTTGCACAAGACTTCACAAACTGTTCTGGGGATCAAAAAGACTGGATTGTAGTGCTCGCGTCTTATGCCGAGTAACCTTTCTGATGCCTGTTGTCGTCGGCTGGATCAATTTTTCAAGCCAACAAGACAATTTCACAGGAATTGGCTAGCCACGAAAAGATTACCATGGTGTTCGTCGAGCCCCGAGATTGACAGAATTATGCATTTGATTCACAATAAATTTCAAAAGGATTAGCCCAGCTATACGATCCTCTGTCTAGACTTCAGGCTTTCTCGCGGACACTGCGACGTATCTCCCCAGTCCCAGCCCCCACCAGCTCCATATGGCGCAAGTTGTGTTCGGAAACCGTTTCTGCAGTCCGAACAGACTGATGAAGAGGTACGGCAGATACGCCATCTGGAAGAATAGCCTCAAGTTCGGTTCGACGTTGTCTGTGTAGTCTCTGAACACGATGTCCACGAAGCCTGCCTTCTTCAGTTGCGCTTCCATTACTCCAGGCGTCCACTCTCCCATCGCCGGCATCGAGGATAGCTCTTGGCCAATGCGCCAGTAGTTCAAGAGTTCCCTTTCCTTACTCGTCTTCTTTTTGGCATTAGCCTTCACTGCAGGAAGAAAGTTGTACCTCTTCCTTCTCTTGTAGAATCGTTCGGCGTGGTCCGAGATGTCTACAGGATCGACCATGTTGTACTCATGCATAGCGATATGGCCTCCTGGCTTTAGCGCCCGGAACATCTCATCAAAGACTGCTTGAGGTTTGCTTGAATGCACGATTGTTTCCATGGAATATGCTCCGTCCAAGCTAGAGGCCTCGAAGGATGCAAGATCATGGTAGTCGGCTTGTTCAAAAGAGATCCTGTCTTGTACGCCCGATTCTCTAGCATGGTCGCATGCTTTCAAGACATGATGCTCCACCAGATCAATACCAGTCACCTCTAGACCTTTCTTTGCCATGGCCACAGCAACTCGACCAGCTCCACACCCGAGATCGAGAACTCTGGATCCTTTGGGGAGGTCTAGTATGTCGGAGAGGCGATCTTCCATCTTTCGCAGCCGCGGCTGGATCGGAAACGACCATTGCTTTGCGTCTTCGTAGTATCCAAAGTGTCGAGCGTCCCGCAAGAGTAGCTTGTAGTCTAGACGACTTTCTAAGGAGTCGTACAAGCGTTTCACCGCATCAGTTGTTGCAGGTCGCCGACGTTTTTCTTCAGTCATGCTTCGGGCATTCATTTATAGCTGCCTTGAGACGATATTCGGTGGTCACGCAAATCAGACGTTTTGCTTGCTTGGAGGTCGTGGCCCGAAGGAATGCAATTTGAGTCTGTGGAGGGTACTTATACTTAGGCAAGGGCCGTCCACACTGAGAGTGACCAACCACGCCGTATGCTCGGCTTGAAGCATGAATCACATTTGTGACGGCGTCTGTGGCACAGCTGGGTATTGAAGGGACGTAAGGTGCCCACAAAATGCTTGACTCGTACGAGCGCATGTAGCTTGCGTTCATTGGCTTCCATCAGGTCTACACTGCTCCATCTCCATACTTGGTGTGAGAACGATTCTCTTCCAAGACTCCGATGTGCTCAACATAGACGTATACAAGACGGAGTTTGCGAAGGCAACATATCCACATGGAGTTTGTGCGCCTCACACCTGGCGCAGAGTATGCAGGAGCGGTCAAGATCAGTATGTCTCTATTCTTTATAAGAAAATTCACAATATTTCTTTCGTCACACAGAGGTATCGTTCCTCGTCCATCTGCATGCAGTAACGTTGTGGCAGATAATTTGATTGAGACCATGATGCGCAAAGTCCATCTCTTGCGGACAGCAGATCTCTGCTCTCATATCCACACAGACCTTCATTTCCCCTACATCGACGTAGTCCACTCGGCAGCCCTTTCATGATAATGTCGATGTCTCATTCGCGGTCGGTTTCCTGGCGGAGACTGAAACGTAGCGCCACTCAGTCCGGACCCTGTAAAGGTAGTAGCCAGCGACAGTATTGGGAAAGTGTGATTGAAGTCCCAGCAACGAGATGAAAAGATAGGGGACGCAAGCCAGGACGAAGAAGAGCCTGAGCATTGGAGTGATGTTCGGTCCAAGATCTTCCACCTCGATATCAACAAATCCAGCCTCCTCCAACATAGTCTGGTAAGTACCTTCTTCAAAACGATCTAGTGAAGGCATTGCCGCATACTTGTTCATCGCATCCATGTCGGCGATGTTCTTTCTCCGTACCTTGTCAGCGGGCTTGTGCTCGTACTCATGCATAGCTAGCCTACCGCCAGGACGGAGAACACGCATGAATTCCTTGAAAGCTTTCTCTGGCTCTGTCGCGTGTGCGAACGTCTCTATGGTCCAAATCCCATCGAATGAGGCGTCTGGAAAGGCGAGCTCCTGGTAGTTGCCAGCCTCGACTTTGATCTTGTCGGACAAGCCAGCCCTCTCAGCATTGATCCTTGCTTTCCGTACGTGTCTGTCGACAAGATCTATGCACTGAACATCGAAGCCTCCCTTGCGGGCCATGTACTTTGCGACGTTCCCGTACCCACATCCAGCGTCAAGAACGTGGGATCCGGGGCCGAGCTTCAACTTGCCCAACAACTTTTCCTCCATAGCTTCCAGACGAGCAGTAATTGGGAAAGGCCAGTATGTATCGTGATCGTAGTACCCAAAATGTCGCGTGTCGCCGAGCAACAGCTTGTACCCCAACCGGGATTCCCATGAGGCGTAGTACTTCTGGAGCTGGGGATGCCTCTCAAACAGGGTCTTCTTGTCGGCACCCATTTTGTGTTACAGATTCCGTACAAAAATGTGACAGGTCTTTCTCAGCAGGACACAGGATATCCAGCCATTCTTTATTGAAGCGGCACAGTCAATTGCGCCTCTAGCCAGTTACGCGGCCAGCAGGTTATGAAGAGCAATCAAGCTTTGGCCACTGCGCAGAAAGTGAATGCCTGTCGACTGCATCGCCGCGGGCGGCAAATGCACCCCCCGATTGGACAGACTGGCCTGCCTAGTTCTCGTGCCATGATTAGCAACCTTCTGACCGAGTTCTGTCCTTCTCGCTTGATCATCTCATGCACCTGCGTATCAGGTACGCGCCGCCGAGCAATGTGTATGCAACCGCGCCACCGACATGCAGCTTCATGAATCAGGCAGGCAGAGAAATGACGCAGTCCAAAATCCGGGTAGCGAATTGCTCAGGGTGACATTGTGGTAGTAAAGCCCCCGAACAATCGTCTGCTCGGTGTCAACGCGTCTCAAAGGTCGGAATAAAATCATAAACCTTCGCCAGGTGGACAATGTGTCAGTATTAGCGGTGCAAGTGGACAAATCTTACCTTGGAGCAGCAGACCGGTCGTTCCGCTTCCGTAACCGCCATGTCGTACAAGCGCGATATTGACCCTGCACGGCACCTTCAACGATTTCAGCTGCAACCACTCATTGTTGCTGCTTGCTCGGCCGGCTGGAGTAACTGGGCCTCGTGGATCGACTCTGCAGCGAGTGCACTCAGATTTGTGCCGTATCAGCACCGACCCGTTCGTTGCAAGGTAGGGGAGATATGCCCATTTTCTTAAGTGTTTGATTCTGCCAAGTAGGTATCTTTCGTGATCTTTCGCGTTTCCTTCCTACTCGTGTACCCATGGGGATGCCATGGGGAGAACAGTAATCGTTTTCATTCTTCTCTTCGCGGCATATTGTCATGCTGCTTGCTCCGATTCTGCCGAGTGCATCAATACGGTAAAAGAACCTACCACGATTCTCCCTAAACAGGGCTACACCAAGCAGCCTGATGTACGAGGAACACTAAAGATATTATGGACATGCGGTAGGCAGAATACCAGTCGTAGACCATGCCGGGGCTAATGTCCGACAGCTTTCACTCTCTTCCTCTGCTCATGGTCGACTTTGTGCCTCGCGCTACCGGGACCCGACGACCACTGGTGGACCACCTTCTTCAGAAGACTCCTTTTGACAGGGCTGGCCCTTCTCGCACCCGAACTCGTCTTCGCAGGAGCATTAGATCAATTAATGTCAGCACGGAGGTCAGTCAAGGCGTTCCACAAGAGCGACTACAACGATTGGACCTTGACACACGCCTTCTTCGCCGACGCTGGCGGCTTTGTACTACACACAAGCGACTTTGTGCCTTTCCCCTTGAACGCGCAACAACTACACTACCTCGTCACAAAAGGCTACCTCAAAATGCCCAGCACCTCAAAGAAAGACATCGCAGATAAGAACAAAGTCGACACGATCCTGCGCCTCATCACCCTCTGGCAAATCCTCTGGTTCTCCCTGAACATGCTCCTCCGCGCCATCGAAGGCCTTCACATCACCACCCTCGAACTCACGACCCTAGCCTTCATCCTGTGCTCATTCGGGAGCTTCCTCTGCTGGCTCGACAAGCCCGCCGACGTGACACTCCCCACCGTCCTGTCCACCAACATCACACTGCGCCAGATCCTCCAAGACGCCGACGTCACCCTCTCCGCGCACAACTACCGCTTCACCCCGCTAGACTTCATCTCGCGCAAAGAATGGCACTGGTCCCGCTCCTGGACCCACTGGATCAACATCGCCCGCCGCCTGCGCCTCGACTTCAACCCCCAGCGGAAACCCATCGATCGCATCCAGAACACTATGACCGTCCCTGTCACGGGGTCCTGGTACGCCCTCATCCTGCTCATGTCCTACGCTTACGCGGCTGTCTTCCTTGTCGCGTGGGACCATGAGTTCCCGACCGTCACGGAGCGGTGGCTGTGGCGGTTCGCGAGCGTCTCAGTGCTCGTCACGCTGCTGCTGTATGATTTGGTCGAGAAGTGGGGGTTTAGGTGGTGGCCGCGGATAAGGGAACGGTTGTTGGGGGACCAGAGGTATAGGCGGTGGAGGAGGAGGTTGGAGTGGTATCCGAGGAGGCCGGTGGAGAAGAAGGTACGAGGGGCGGTGCATTTCGTGGCGAAGAGGGTGAGGAATAATACCGTGAGTCAGGATCCGGAGTTGGGGATACCGCTCAAGGTGCAACTGCCGTTGTATGTGCTGTGTTTCTTTTACATGCTGGGCAGAGCGATTATTAGTTTTCTGGATATCATTGAGTTGAGACTGCTGCCGGTCGATGCGTATAAGGAGGCGGAGTTGACGAATCTGTTCCCGCACTTGTAGGCACGAGTTATAATGACTGAATGAATGCGACTGAACCACGTAGGTGCATGAATTTATGCAACGCAGACAAGATTCTTGTGCCTTCCAACAAGCTAAGCAAGGTAGAGAATACCAGACCAAAGCTGTTAGTTACCACAGGTACCAGATCTACTTGTAGTCCGCACTTGATCCACAGTTATTTACTACCAGACAAACGCTAGTAGTGCTTGATCATCCAGTGTACGCTGCACGACTTTCTGCGTCTGCGCGAAACAATAACTTGTGATTGATAACATTTTCATTCTCCATTTCTACAACCACCTCCCCTCATTTCTCCACTACCTACCCAACTACCAGACTATAATACAATCCCCCAACCCTGCACCCTCCACCATCTCACCACATCTCTCACTCTATCCAACCCATTCCAGCCCACTTCAATCCAAAAACCCCACCACCAATGCCCATCCAAACGAAAGTCTGACAACTCCGCGCTACCGATTTGCCTCCAATGCTCTAGTATAACGTGATCGGTGTCGTCCTCGCGAATTCCAAAAAAGCGAAAGATAAAGTAAATCGCCGGCCGTTGCGCATCGTAACCCAGTGATCGTGAGTGAGCGATCCCGTCTTTTCTTCTCCGCGGGAGAATTGTATGTATCCAATCTTGTGCTTTTCCTTGCCTTTCCAAGTTGCCTTTCCAAAGTTGCCTTTTTTGCTTTCTTGCAAGTCTCCTCAGTATAAAGTCATCTTGTCTGCTCCTCCGTCGTGTCTTCCTTCCCCTTGTTTCCTCTCCACTCACGACCCCGGGCTCAAGACCCACCCCCCGTCGTCCTCCCTCCTCCTGACGCCACCCTCGACCTGCACGCCCTGCTTCACCCACTCGGCCCCCTCGACCCTTTCCATCTCCCACCGCCCCATCCTCACCTTCCTGAGCAGCCCCTCCACCATGCCCCTCGCGCCCTCCCACCCCTTCCCACGCACCTCATCCCACTCCCCCTCCTCGTCCCCAAACCTACACCAGATCCAATCGCACCGCGCAATGCGATGTGTATTCTTGCTGCGATCCGGCCTGCCCGGCGGACTGTCAAAGGGCAGTCGACCTTCCATGAGGGCGTACAGCAGGACGCCTAGCGCCCACGCGTCGGTGCTGCGGCCGTCGTATGGCTGGCCCAGGAGCAGCTCGGGGGCGGCGTAGTCTTCGCTGCCGCAGCGGGTGGTGAGGAGGGGGGAGGCCGGGGGCGGGGGAATCTGGCGGGAGAGACCGAGGTCGGTGAGGGTTATGAGGGGGAAGGGGTGAGTTTGGGGGTTAGACAAGGTGGTGGGGGCGAGCTGGGGGAAGGGACAGTTGACTAGGACGTCTGCGGTTTGTTAGTGGTGGATCAATGGAGGATGCAGGAGGGGGAAGGGGGGAAAACACGCACTTTCTAGCTTAATGTCGCGGTGCACGATCCAGTTCTTGTGCAGGTACCGGACCGCGCCCACGAGCTCGGAGAACATGCGCTGCACGAGGGGTTCGCGGAGGAGGTCGCGGCGTTCGCTGGCGAGGACGAAGAGGTCCCCGCCTGTGCAATAGGTTAGGACCAGCAGGGTGCGGCCTGGCTCTTCTTCGAGGGCTTTTAAGCGCACTACGCTAGGGTGGCTGACTTCTTTAAGGATGGCAATCTCGCGGTCGAGGGAGTGCTTGATGCGCTGCTCGTCTGCGCCGCCGGCGGGACCGTGTTCGCATATCTTGACCGCGACGAGCTTGGCGGGGTCAAGTTTCGACTCGTCTATTGAGTTGGTGGGTGAGTTTGGGGGGAGAGGTTGGGAGGTTGCTAGGAAGACTTTGCTAAATGTGCCCTTGCCGATTAGCTTCAAGCTCCTCCATTTGCGCTTCTTCCGTGGTGTAGAGGGGTTGGTAGATATCGATGTCGCCTTGAAATACTCCACGCCTTCTTGCTCTTGCTCTTCGTCGCTGATCTCGGACTCGGTGACGGACTTGTTGCTCGGTGGAGGAGACGGGAGTGTCTTTGCCGGGTCGAGGGAAGCGCTGGGTTTGACATGACCGCGTCGATTCGCGAGATACTCCTCCCTGTGCATGCCTTCGTTCCTCGCGCCGATTGCCCGCGCTTCCTCTGGCTTCAGCGAAGAGGATCCTAAAGTCGCGACCCGAGGTCGCACATTGTACAGCGCTTCTGGGACAAAATCACTAATACTTCTGTTGCGCCCATGACCTTTTGCTTTTCCATCACCCGAGCTTGTACTGGCGGCGGAGGCCTCGACAGCGGCGGAGAGAAGTCCGTAATTTTTCTTCTTGCGCGGGGACGTATTGTGCGAGTTCAGACTGTTGCTTCTAGAAACACCTCCCTCTCCAAACGATATAGGACGCGCACCGAGACTCGACTTGCGAGAAGTTTTGCTAAGCGATCGCTTCGGAGTTCCATCACCCGGGTAGATCGGAGACGGGAGAGGTGTCAGGTCGATCATCGCGCTTAGCGCGGGGGATGGTAATGCAGATGCTGGTGAGAGGGACGAACCGTAGTCGAAGGAATGCGAGCCATGGAGCTGGGGATTATAATTGCTAAAATATGAACTCATGGGTGACAAGCCCGTAGGCTGCTGCAGCTGCTGGTGGTTCGGGGAAAGGTGGTGAGCCGCAGCAGTAGTAGATATCGTATCTGCGCTTGGCAGAGCTTTGGCGATGTGTGATAGGCCGAACGCCTGTCTATTTGTCGCAGGTAGATCTGTTTGTACCTGTAGATTGCCAAATGCTTCTTTGCGAGACTGACGTCGTTGGTGCAGGCCGGGTTGTGCGCTGGTGGATTTGTTGGGTGAATGGAGGACCTCCAGATTATCCCCCGGGTCTGTCGTTGTTACAGCTATGTCGTTTGCTACAGACGGGCTTGTAGCATTCTCCGCAACGGCGTGAGATCCCTGAGTCAGTCGCGTCGTCAGCTCTGAAGGCCGGTCGTGTAGAGGCGCAGTCGGCGAGTCGCCCTGTGGCGCGTGTTGTCGAGTTGCAGCAGTAAAGCTGCTAGGTGCGCGCTCGCTCATGATAGAGGAGAAAGAGGGGGATTTCGAGGTTCAAAAGGCGGGAGTCCTTGCGTCAGTACCACACCGAGGGAAGAATGAAAGATGCCCTGGATTTTGGATCAGCGGACAGGCCAGCCGCTCCTAGCGCGTGAAGGAACCGTGCGAGAGGGCGTGTTTCTTCGATTGGTGTGAGCTTTGTCTGGACGTTTCCCAAACGGGGTTGCAATTTGGGAGCTGATGAAAGCTTGCGGAAATGATAGACTCGCTTGACTTGTGAGTTTGATGGTAGCTTGGAGATCCCATCGAGTCAAGCACGACGGTCATCGACGGTCATGTCCTCCGAGGCTGGAATGCCATGGTATGCGCCAAGTTAGTGGTACGCCCTATTCTGAGGCGTCTAGAATGCGAGTGGTGTTTTGAAGTGCAAGCCTGGTGTTGGAAGGGGTCGCGACCAGAAAATTATGCTTGGACCGGCTGTCGAGTAGCCAAAAGCGGCCCAGAATCACTGTATCAGGTTGTTGGATATGGTTAGAAGTGATATTTATGTCGATGGTCAAATTGAAATGCAAGACTGGCTGGCACCTGTGCTCGCCACGTGGTGTTGATGCACGTAAGAGGAGCAGTCACGGAGCTTTACCCCTTGCCCGTCACAGCACCTCGAAACAACTACCCCTCCTCACATGTCAACAAACTAGTATAGGTCTCATGAAACAGAATCGCATTCGTCAAATGGCATCGCTCGAAAAGCCATGAGATACTCAAGTCTAGAATTGAAAAAAAAAGGAAGAGAACTAGACGAGTCGAGTACGCATGAGGATATCTCGCTGCTGTCCATGATTCCCTGTGAAGACGACAATGCTTGCGTTGGGTTTCGCCCTTGTACTCCAATCGAATGAACAATAGACGTCAAAACTGTCTTCCCGTCCCGGTGATGCCCCAAGCCTGTGGTTCCATGTAGCGAGTTTGGATTCGTTGCCTCTGCTGTACCTCGCCAACAGTCGTCGTGTCGTTCTAAATGCGCTCGCTTAGTCTGCGTCTACTTGTCGTCGTTTCACTTCGTTACAGGATGAGGCATTTACTGCCTTTGCTCTTACTCTTACCACCTTTGCCTGTCGACGGTGGTTCAAGCGCAGCGACAATTGCCTGCAGAGTAAGCTTGGGCTCCGGAAGAATAAACGCGTACTACTCACCTCATCGAATACATCCTTGAGCTTGTACTGTGTGAGTGCTGAGCACTCGACGTACTTGACAGCACCCAATTCCTTTGCCATCCTGTCTCCGTCCTCCTTCCTCACAGGCTGCATCTTCTGCTTGGCAAGCTTTTCCCTGACTGCAGCGTCATCTCTCAAATCCGTTTGCGTTCCAACGATCAAGCAAGGTACGCCAGGACAGTGGTGGTGCACTTCAGGAAACCACTTTTCCCGTACGTTTTCGAATGAGGCTGGTGATGTAACGGAGAAGCAGACGAGGAAGACATCGGTTTGTGGATACGACAATGGTCGAAGACGGTCGTAATCCTCTTGTCCAGCGGTATCGAAAAGTCCAAGAGTGTATGGTTCATCGCCAATCCTGTATAAATGTGAGACGTGCATGAGCGAGGGGTTTCCTCGGCTACTTACATGACAGTCACGGCGTAGTTGTCAAACACGGTTGGGACGTATTCTGAGGGGAACTTGTTCGTCGTGTAGCTGATCAGAAGACATGTTTTACCAACGGCACCATCACCAACAACCACGCATCTATGATCCAGTTAGCAATTTGAAATATAGACCATGATGCAGCATTTGCATATGACCAAGTGTCAGAGATCCGACACCTGCGGCGAGAGGTCCACACAGTTCAAAGGATATACGAACTTTATCGTTGCAACCACCATCGTGTGTTTGTTTGTATCGTGTGCTCAGAATGTCCAAAACAAAGATGTTTATCCCTAGCTCTTGCAGATCGAAACCCGTGGAGTAATATAGTTGATCGGAATTATTCTATTGGATGAGGTTGCACGAAAAGGTGAACAATGAGTGAGAGCCAGTAGGCTGGGAACTGTCAGCACCGCGCAGGTGGGTTGTGGCACGTTGGCTGTACCTGTACCGGCGTGGGTCTGTGTCGCGAGTTGTGCAGGTGCGGAGCGATAGAATGTCACACGGGGCCTTGCAGGAGTGTCGCACGGCAGCGGGAGAGCGTGACAGATGTCTTGATAGATATCGTGGTGCAGTCGGAGCTCAAGATGTCAAGTGTAAACACTGCTGATCAGGTTTTGGAAACGAGGTCGAGATGCGATGTGTCCAGGGTCTCTGCCTGGTTTTTGAGCGAGACTGGGGATGACGAACTGGCCTCGTGGGCAATGATTGGCGGAAGCAGACGTCGTTCGGTGATCACTGTAGTCCCTGTAGTGTAGAGCGAGGTCGAGGAGGTGTAGTGAGCGTCGTGGTGTTTGTATCGGGCGGACTTGTCTCGGATGGAGGTTTGGGTGGTCGTAGCTTGTGGTTGAGAGAGGGCGGCGGTCGCCAATGAACCAGAGAGTGGATGACTGATGGCTTCTTTGGCGCTGCTGTGGCTCTGGAGGGAAAGGTGATTCAAGGCGAGGAAACGTCTTGCTCCAACAGGGTTTAGCCGCAAAAGTTGGGGTCTGCTGGTCTTGTGCTTCGTGCGGTCGGGCTACCAATTTGTTGCTGCAAAGAGTTTGACATCCCCCACACCCGATGCGCTACCATGGAGCATCCTTGTCGTTTGCGGAAATTGCTGTCCTCTTTTTTCATCTCTGTGTCTCTGTCGATTCCCTTTCCATAGCTGTTCGTGATGATCGATCACCCGTTCCTATCCTTTCCTCACAGAGCTCCCACGTCCCGAGTGGATCATGGCCGGTACGTGCTTTGTGGATCAGCAACGGCGCCATCACCATCTCGGATCTACAGTCTGCCCGTATGGTCAGGTCTCTGATCAAACAGGGGAAAATTTGGTACGAAAGGCAAAACGTCGGGCTGCAATGCCAGGGTCGATGGCAGTATGTATTGTGCATGTACAAGCTATTAGGTATCTACTTTCTATGAAACGGCGAAGTTTCCTCTGCACCTGCATCATGTAGCTGCATGTGCAAGTCTAAACCTGGGACCCAATCCGAAGACTTGCATGATGCCACACAAGGCTCGCCTTATGCGAACTTGCTGCGAAGTCGCGCGACAAAGCTGTTGTTCTGTGCCGACGGGGCGTTTTGCACGCCTGCGCTGCTGCCATTGCGGATGGCCTCTCCTTCGCGAGTTTCTGACTGACTTACATCACCACCAACCACGGTTCCCTTTACGTGCTGGTCGACCTGTATGAATGTTAGTGGCAGTCTGTCACTGATCGAACGCTGATACTCACCTGGTCAAGTCTGTAATTCTTCATGAGAAGACTGAGTGGCAGAAGTGGAATGGCCACGCAGATGGCCACCGTCAGAAGCTTGGTCATAGTCTCTTGGTAGGCCCTGTTGATGGCAACGCGGGTAGGGTCGCCCATGGGCCATCCGGTAGATGCAAGAGTAATGTTACCGTAGATGAGGGTAGCCTGATCCTGAGTCTCTGCAGGCAGGTATGCTTGAAGCTTAGCGAGAAGGTTGTTGGTCCAGATGGCACCGGAGATGGATGATCCAACTGCTCCTCCGATTTCTAGGATGGTCAAGAAGATAGCAGTAGCAGCTGCCACTTGTTGATGGCTTGCCGAAGCCTGTACACCGAGCTGCGCTGGCACGTTGAGCATACCACCACCGATTCCGACCGCAATCTGGCAGCCAACCAATGTGCCGGTGGATGCACCCTCTTGACGGTAACGCAACATGAGTCCCAGACCGATTATGTATACTGCAGAACCGAGAGTGACAAAGTATTTGTAGTGTTTGGTGTACTTGATCAGGACAGACACAACAATGGATGTAACGGTGGAGGAGAAAGTGAACGTTGAGGTGATACGTCCTGCAGTGACGATGGACGATCCCTGGACCACCAGCAAATAGGACTGGAAGTAAGGGAAGACCGAAAGGTAGAAAGCCACTGTGAAATGGTCAGTCGACGAGCTTGACTAAGATCGAATGTCGCTTACTGAAGTAGAAGAACGCAATGCCGACACCAGCCAGAACAGTCCTCTTGGCGAACAAGTTCTTGGGAAAGAAAGCATGAGGTGCCAACTTAGCACTACGCTCCCAGAAAGGAAAAGCGACAAGGCAGACGGCACCGATGACAATCATGGCAATGATGCTGGCGTTTGACCAGCCTCCAGACGCGCGGGCAGCGAGTGTGAGAGGAATGAGAATGAGCGAGATGGCGGCCGACAGGAGGATCAGACCGAAGATGTCAAGATCGTACCAGAGGTTGACAAAGACCTGCTTGGCTGAGTATCCGGCAAACGGGGATGGTGGCAGTACTCCACGCTTTGCAGCTTTGCGTTGATTCAAGAACAGAGACAGAGCCAGGGGTAGGAAAGCGACCGGGAGGATGATGGTCCAGATACCATAACCCCATCGCCAACCAGCACCGGCTAGAATGCCAGAAGCGACTTCAGGACCGACCCAGACGTTGATCAAGAAGGGAATGTCGGGAATACTGGACACCAAAGCCCTGTTCAACAGATCACTTGTGTCTGCGACAAAGATCTGCTGCAAGATCTGAAGACCAGTCTGACCTGCAGAGTAGAAAATGGCCGCCGAGGCGTAGGTTCTGACATTGTTGGAGCCCGCCTGCATGATGAAGCCAATGACATAGAAGAAGACAGAAAGCGAGAAAGCTTCCAGACGTCCAAAGACATCGGCAATCTTGGACATGGGTGGCTTTACGACAGCTTTGTATTGTTAGTACGCAAGAAGCTAAGGTACTCTTGGACTGCTTACAGAGGACTACACCCTGGACGACAGTGACTGTAGAGACAAGCGAATGAGCCGCAAAGGCACTAGTCGCGAAAATGGTAAAGTTGAATGTAGTCTGCTGCTCGAGAGAGGTGACATAGGCCATGAGATAGAGCGACACATAGGCAATGATGAGTGACTTCTTGCTCCATGTCGCTGTGGTCGCCTCGAGCCTCTTGACACCAGCCTGGGCGGACCCTTCAGAAGAGCCCGATGTGATAGAAGATTGGTCGCCCAATGGATCCATGGCGGTGTTCTTTTCTCTAGCATCGATGTGGGCGACGGCGCCCGACGATGAAGTCGAGCCTGCCATTATATCGAAAAACAAGCTCAGGAGCTAGAATCTGGTCCAATGCACGATAAACAAGGTTATATGAAGATGGACGGGGGGTTGTGCAGGGCGGAATGGTTTGATAATCTAATCAGATGTATGAAAAGTTTTATCTGATGGGGACTGGGAACGGCAAGAGCGGGAAGAAAAGAGCTCTGACCCGGCTCTGAACCTACCTCGTCTTGGGACTTCAGGGCCGAGTCGGTGGCTCGATGCAGGGCACAGTTTCACCTCGTGGGCCTCTGGAAAACGCGCCGCCGCAGGCTAGACCGACCATTGGAAGGCTTATCTGGGCCGATCCGGACATTTGCGAGTATGCACATGCGTGCGATGGAGTCTTGGAGCTCTGAGTTGGGTCGATCTAGGGCAAAGTCGAGGGTGAGAACGGAGGGAAATCCTTGAAGTGGCAGCTGGGCATCATCAAACTGAACCACAAATGACCCGTTATCGAATCAGATCATCAGCCACACTAGACCTCATCCAGCAATCATCGGCACTCCTCGGCGGCACAGTCGACATTTCACTTCGAGTCCACCACAAGCTTTGCAACAAAAGGAAGACCTCGACCGAGATCGGCTCAAAAACATGCGCGCCAGTCATGCCAGATGATGTTCTCCTGCATCAAAATCGGAATTGGCATATCCGGGATCGAAAAATAGAACCATGATTGCTCAATGGGTGCGGCACAGACGGAGTGCACGCATACAACGTGACCAACTTCTCGGTCACATCTCCGTGCATAGTCTTGCTCAGAAAGATGAACTATACGAATGATGCAGCATTCGTGTCAGAACTCAATGTAAGCTGAGCCAGGATCCTTTTCAGTTTTAGGCCTTAGCCCCTGTCCTTTTATCATGCGAGCATTCGAGAATCACCTTTTGAACAACATTACACCGCTCGTCTCATTCCATGTTTAGTCCGAATTGCCTTGGGTGTCTAACTCCCTTTGGCGGGATATTCTACCCACGCTCAAGGAACCTGTGCACACAGCCCGAGTACCTGTCAAGCGCGTTCAATGAAAAATTCGACTAACATACCTGCCTCGCTCAATACAATTTGGAAGTAGGCAAGACTCTCGAGCATGTTGCCCGAAATTTACTTCTAGTCATCTTGACGATGTTGCCTACCAAGACAGTGGGTAAAACGGGTCGCTCTACAAACCTTTGACCACCCTCCGCATCTTGTGATAAGAAGAATTGGAGCCAAAGCCGCTTCCTACCACTTTGACGAAATCTATCTTGCAAGCCACAGTCTTCTCGAAATATGGCTCATGGCGACCTCGTCGCTGTCACCCATTCCCTCCTACAGCAGTATCTGCTTGGGTAAGTCCGTTCGCTACACGCTTGCGCGACCTGTCGTAACTTGAGTAAGTTGCAAGCCCCAGTTTCAATAGCAGCCGCTATGCCACCCCGTTTTCTGAACCTTCTGTTTAGCTGTATGGGATAAATATGCGGCCTTCCAGTGCTTGCACCTTCCCAGCAAACTCGGTAAGAAAGGCCTCCCCGGTTCTTGTGCTCCTCTCCTTTTTAGCACCATGTCCATCGTCACTGCATTTCGGCCCTGCATGCACACCACTACTCTCAATCAGGTCGAGCATACCACACTCGGCCATCCACCTCGCCTGTTCCAGTTCCTCTCCCGTGTCCAAGCCCTCTCCTTCGTCCAAATACTCCGCCCATCATCTCAACACCCAGCTACTCAGCCTAGAGCTGCCGGTCAAGCCGCAACTGCTCCACATACAATCACATCTCACGGTGTCATCGCTATATTATCACACTAGACCAATAGCGCATCCGCAGCTGCCCTCCTTGGCGCCCCGGGCCTCTAAATCAAAGGCTCCCGCACCACCATATCACGCTAGTACCATGACCGCTGCAGCTCATACCACTAATAGCAGCGCTACGCATTCGATGACCAATCGGCCGCGCCCTGTTCATACATTGTCACCCACTGCTACGGCGACTGTATGAATGACTAGCTATGCTGCTGCTTCTGCGGCCACCCTCCTTCTGCGGCATTCCTGCTCCTGTAGCGCCTGAAATTTCGACAAAGAGATTCGCCCTTTCTGAGATGTTATAGTCACTGGGGAAGACCGGATAGCGGAGCCATTCATAGTTGCCCTTGAAATAGAAAGCATCGCCACTTAGGTAGCGCCACAGTAGAATCTGTATTCTCAGGTGTGACATTACTGACGCTTGTTAGAATAGTATTGCACAATTTAGGTCTATCTGATTTTTTCAACACTCAATACTACATCCATATACAGACTTGGTATTTCGAAAACATCTGATGTGGTCGATGTGAAAGCGTTGACCAGGACACAACAATTAGTCAGAGAGGAATTTGTGAGATTCTGTGACGATAGACGAGACCACTGACCATCATTGTTTTTCCACACAACCATACGAACAACTTTTCGTATCGTTCATTTTATCAGATGCTTCCATCGAGTTATCTGCAATAGATTATCAAGACTGTATCAGTCAGATGTCGTTGCTCGTGGACAACTCCGGCGGGTTTCGATTTAGCCAGCGACCGGTTACGACCCACTCTCGAGACACTACACCCGCGTCAACACAATTGGACTCGACGACGACGACCCACTCGTGCAACACATCTCTCGGTCCAGCCGACCTGACTCACATGCAATTGCGAATGTCCCGGAGCCTTGCGTACTAGCACAACGTTCAGGTACATGTACAAATCCATCCTTACCAAGCAAATGAAAGAACATGTTCTACTGTCTTGTCCAACGTCTTCAACGGTATTGCCTAGATTGGCACGTGTTGGCACTGGTACCGCCCACATGTACTCGGACACAGTTCAACAGTATTTCTTGCAACGGCTAGGCGTTGGACTGACGAAGCAATATCGAAGCAATCCAGACGCCACTGACTGAGCATCGTTGAAGAGTCCAAAACATGAATATAACCCGCTCCGTATCCAGGTAAGTATCGTTCTTCCAGTTGTGCCTGTCCCTGAACCTCCTCTTCGTTCATCATCAGAGTTCTTAAGTGAAATCTCTATACAACTTCAACATGAGGTTCTACACCGTTGCCATCCCTCTCGCCCTCGTGGCCAACGTGGCGGCACTGCCTAAGGCCCCTACTACCTCTACCCTGGACTTCAAGGACATTTCTCACCAGGGTTCTTTCGTGCCCTTTGTCAAGGCAGCCTCGTCAACTGCAAGCACTACCAAGGCCTCTACTTCGGCAACCAGCAAGACCTCTGCTTCAGCAACCAGCAAAGCCGCCGCTGCCAAGAGCAAGAACACCTCCGCCAGAGGAAAGGCCACCAAGGCCGGTTCGTCCAAGGCAGCTGCTACTACCACCCCGTCCACCACCAAGCCATCCACCACCAGCGCCCGCACCACTACAAGCGTCCGTCCCACAACCACCAAGCCAGCCACGGTGAGCCCCAAGTCCGGCTCCAGCAAGGGCACCAAGTCTGCCACCGGCTCCCCAAGCCCCAAGACCCCCTCCACCTTGGCCACTTCTGCCAGCAGCCACTCCAGCTCCGTAGAGTCCAAGAGCAAGCCAGCGCCCACGACCACCGCTGCCGCTTCCTTCTCTTCCGAGAGCTCCACCTCCGCGGCCCCCAAGCCCAAGAAGAGCGGCGACGGCGAGAAGAGCAAGACCAGGAGCGAGGACGCCCCCGCCACCACCACCGGCAGCTCGTCCCTCAGCTCCGGCTCCAGCTCCGCCTCCGCCTCCGCGCCTCCCAAGCCCAAGAAGTCGGACGACAGCAAGAAGTCCAAGACCGAGGACGCGCACACCACCACCTCCATCCTGCCCACCACGACAACCCACTCCGTCGCGGCCGAGACCACCGCGGCCGAGGCGTCCGACGAGGGCAGCGACGAGAGCGAGTCCACCGCGACCGTCACTGTGTTCAGCACTAGTGCTGCGACGCTGACTACCACCACTACTACCACTACGACGTCGGTGTCCTCCGCTGGGTCGAAGGGGAAGAAGGCTGAGACTACCAGCAAGAGTGAGGACTCCAAGGGGAAGAAGGGGAAGACTACCACTACTACCACCACCAAGGGAAAGAAGGGGGACAAGACGAGCAGCTTGACGAGCACTACTACCACCACGGCCGAGGAGGTGGCTGAGACGGGCGAGGCGCAGGCGCAGGAGGGTGAGGGTGAGGGGCAGTAGATGTATGGTAGGGATTAAGGAAATGAGAGGGGAGAACTGAGGCGACGGGAAAGGGGTGAGGCACTGTATAGTATTCTACTTCGATATATACCGTAGGGACAATATACTTATTAGATGACTATCCTTCCAAAAACTATGCTCATAAGGACTCTGCTTCACAAGCACATTCAGCTTTCAGATGCACATCAATGAAATGTAAAAACCACTGTATAATCCAGTCCCAGAATCTCGCTATGCAAAACCAGCTCGCTATGCGCCGCTGCACTACTGACTGACTCGACGAATCGCGGTGATACAACGCCATCATACTGAATGCGGCGCAATGAAGTAGAGACCCGTTTCGCTCACACGCTTGCTCGCTCTGTCCCGAACGCCGTAGTCCAGCTATGTACCTATCCCCAAACCCTGCTCGCTCGCACGCTCAACCTAGCAGCAGCAGCCCACCGGCAATGTAAGGAAAGAAAAACGCAAAAGTGGGGGTATCGAGCCTTCCTCCTAGTCAACACTGCCTCGCCTAGCCGCGCTCCACCGTCGTAGCACTCTCATCCATTTCCCCCTGCTTACTTCTTCACCACCACCCACTCCTCCCTGCGCGCCATCGGCACTCGACTTTCTCATCTTCTGTAGGCCCGATTCCTACCCGACCCTACTCCCCCTGACAGACCCTCTAACACTCCCCTCCTCCTCCTCAATAACATCGCTCAGTCTCGTGGGATGGTGGTGGCGTGTCTGCAACGTCTCCCACCCGCCTTGTCCCTGCCCCTGTCCCGCACCAGTAGCAGGGGGCGGTCCCATCGCGCCTCTACCTGTCCCACCCCTTCCATTCCCACCTGACTGCCCAACGGCAGTCTCATCCTCTAGCACCTCCCCACCTTCACCATAGGTATACCCGCTCCCACTCCCACCACCATTCCCGCCGCCCCTTGCCGCAAGCGCACTAGGCGGACTCGGCGCCTGCACGCCTACAAACTCCTCGCGTCCCTCGGTGGAATACGCCCGTCCGTACCGCTCACGGTACTGCCTCTCGCGTTCCACATCAGCCTGGACGTCGTAATCATCGCTGGCTTCGCTGCCCATTGCTTCGTGCCCCCTTCTCTCCCCTCCATTCCCTCCCGAACCAACCCCGCCGGCCCTGCCCTCCCCAGCCCTTCGTCTCCTTTCCTCCTCCTCAGCAGCGGTAGGGATCCTCCTCCCCTCGCCGATATCGCTCCCAGGCGTGCGCGCCGCGTCCCGTCTATCAGCGGGCTCGTTCCCGCGCCTGTAAACAAGCGGTCTGCCTTCCTCGTCGCGCCGCAATTGGCCCCGCTCGTCGATCTCGTACTCTGTCCCCTCGTCGCTGACGACGCTGCTGACGTAGCTGGGCTCGCTACGAAGTTCGCGCGCGGCGCGGGACGCGGCGTCGGGACTCGCTAGCCGTGCTTCTTCGCCGGCTTCGACTTCTCGCTGTTGGCGTCCTTGCGTGGCTGGAGGGGCGGGGCTGCGAGACTCGGGCATGCCGCTGGGTCGGTAGTGCCCCCTTGTCACGGGGGCGGCGGGGTCGTGGAGCATGGCTTCGCGGGGCGGTTGTTGGTAGAATCTTTCTGGGGGTTCTTCTTCGCTTTCGCGGGGGTAGCGGCTACTGCTTCCTGCTGCGCCGGATGGTCTTGAGCTGGTGGTGGGGTTGCTCATTAGTGGTGCTGGGCGGGTCGCTTGCGGGGGGATGGCGGTCATGACGCTCCCGCTCGTGGCTGGGGTGCTGCCTTCGTAGGGCGCGTAGCCTGGTCCTCCTCCTTCACGACGAACATTCAGGCCCTGCATCTCGGGCTCGTGATGCAGCGTTGGCCCTCCGCTCCGCCCATCGCTAAAGGGGTCCGTATTCGCGCTACCAGGTCTATTGTCATCATAGTACTCGCCATAACTCTGCGCATTGCTAGGCGGGTATCGTCCGGCGTCACTAGTCGTGTACGCCGTGCGCCCGTCCTGCGACATTGTAGCGGCTGTGTACCGCCCATCGCGCGTCTCGGGCCGCTGGCTCTGGCTCTGCGATCCCTGCCTGCTCACACCCGCGGACTGCGAGGCGTGCATGGGCACGACCTGGACACCGCCGACGACGGTGGGCATGCCTTCTTTGAGACTAAGTGTTCGCTCGCGCTCTTCTTGCTCGCGCCGCCCTAGCTCTTCCCATGCCCGCCGCGCTTCTTCCTTGCTGATATTCAGCTCGCGTCGCATTTCTCGGAGCATCTTGTCCGAGCGTTCGCGCTCGCGTTTGGCTTCTTCTGTGTCGCGGCTGGATTCTTCGCGGGTGGCGCGCTCGGTCTTGAGAAGCCGCTCGAGCTCGGCGATGCGTTCGCGGTCTTTCTCTTGCTCAGTGCGCGTCTCGAAGAACCAGCGTTGAAATTTGCGCTCACTGCTGGCGCGGAGGCGTTGGAGCTCGACAACGGCGTGGAAGAGGTTAGCGCCTGCTGCGGAGAGGTCGGTGATTTGTCGAGACATGGCGGAGGCTGAAGGTACGTTGCGCGCGATAGCTTCTTGATTGGATTCGAGCTTGTGGAGCCAGTATGAGGTCAGGCCTTCCCAGTGCGATGACAGTTGCTCCCAACGCTCGAATGCGTGTGGGAAGGAGGAGACGTTTGATCGTGGTTGTGTGGCATTTGCTGTGTTGGCCTGGCTCTGAGCAGGCGTGGGAGCAGAGGACTGTCTGATATTCGACGCAGGTACGGGACGTCGTGACGTTGATGTCGTGGCTGCTCGCGGCTCATCTCCTGTCCTTGCAGATGCTCGCGTCCTGCCCAGAGGCTGAGGCTCATCAGTCGTACCTCCCGTGGAAGGGGTAGGATAGGCTTGTTGAGCTGTGCGCATTGGTGTCCGACCTGTTGACATTGGATCTGCTCTCTGCGAAGACGACTGCCCCGAATCTACACCAGAGATGGGTCTCCGTTGCGATGTGCTAGTCAGTGGTGTAACCCCTGCAGCAGCTGCAATTGCTCTCCTCTCCGCCGAACGTCTCCGCTCCTCTTTGTCCAACTCCGCTTGCTGTGTCTCCTGTCTTCTCCTGGCTTCTCTCTCATTCCTGTCCTTCATGATATCCCTTGGTGTCCTGACCGAAGAAGAGGATCCTTGCTGAGAGACAGGCACAGGGCCAGTTCCACGCGATGTGCCATTATTAACGCGCGCGTTGCCCTGACCGCCCAGATCGGACATCTGAGCGTTCTCCTCGGCAGGCTCAGATGTGAACTGGTTTGGGCCACGAAGGGCTTCTTCGACGGCGAATAGAACCGCTGAAGCAGTGCGTCGACCAACGCGGACAGCAGGGTGAGCCTTGAAGCGTTGGGTGCCTCCTGCGGGATCAGAGTATAGCTTGGTCTTTCCTAGTGCGCGACTACCAGAGTCGAGGGACTGCGAGCGTTGGTGCTTCGGACGTCGAACGTCGTCGAGTCGGGGTGTACGACGGAGTGGATGAGAGGTAGTGTCGGAAGAGCTCGAGGGTCGGTCGGTATTATCGGCAGGTATGTACTCGAATGCTACAGGTCTGCTCTGCAGGCGTGTCGAGGTCGTAAAAGTTTCGTAACGGTCGTGGGGATCGTTATGTGGAGGACGTTGGCGTAGGTCCGACACGTTGACCCGCGTGCAACGGAGATGGTATGTCGGACGTTGTGAAACTCAAAAGCAGAGCGGATTATGTATGTGGGTATAGTCAAGCTCTTCCAGACTGCACTGGCGCGCCAGAGACGGAGCAAGCGTTGCGAAGTCCAAGCCGCAGGCTAGGATATGCTCGAAAGCGGTATATGCAGTGTGAAAGGACGTTCCCGGCCGATGGGAATGCTGTAGTGAGACAAGGTCAGCGACGAATCCATGATAGTATGGTGTGAGAGTTGGTCTGGCGTGCGCAAAAGTATTTGAGGTGGCCGGAAAGCGCATCACGGATGCGCTGTAAAGAGGTGGCTGGGAGAGCGCAAAGACGTACCTCCAAGCAGGTAATTAGGTGTATCCACGAATCAGGCGCTCAATGACATGCAGACAATATTGTGTATTGCTTTCAAAATCCAATTGGATCGTTCGATGCGTGCGCGACAGCTTTTGTTGTCAAGTTTGGAGCGAATGAGGGTGCTGTAGTGCTTGCAGGTATCGGAAGTCCACTCGCGCGGCGACCATGCGCCGGAAGGCTGTCGCGTGTGGATAGGAGGGCGCCGGAGAAGAGCAGCTGCTAGACTGAAGCAATTGAGCGCTTACTGCTCTCATGTTCATGGAAATAGATGTTCAGAGTCGAGTTGACTGCTGTTTGCTCGCGGAAAGGCGCAGGTGCTCTCGGCCAATGACCCAATCGCTCAGACGCGACCAAGTTTCAGGATATTGGGCTATTATTGCAGGTGCTCCAAGCGTTGGCAAGGGATCACGGAGGGAGGTCGCCGTCTAGTAGTAATACTGTTCGCATGGAAAGGCTGTGGTCGGGCAGTAATGTCGACGAGGTGAGCTCTGTATGCAGCGTGTCGCAGCAGATGATGGCATAATTGGGTTTGCCAGCGCAGCAGCCGACGAGAGGGAGCATTGACAGGCTTGACAGCTGCATCTGTGGTTCACCCATCCCAGCCGATCCGCCCGATCGGTGGCGGCGTGTTATCCAGGGACCTGTTTGGTGTTGCAATGAAGAAGAGAAGAATATGATTTGAACAATTTTGATCAAGTCAGAGATGCAAGTTGGAATGTCCAACGGTCGCTTCAAGTCTGGAATGACATAGCTCCACTGCTCACCCCCTCTGTTCCTGGTGAGCTTCCTCTGGCACAAGACCACTCCAAACCGTAGCTGCAGATGCGATGTAGCCAATCAGAGGCCAGAACCACAATCTCATGAATCTCACGTCCGTGGCTCGACTCAGACCATGACCTACATCCTCTAGCCTCGCCTTTTAGAGCATATATCATCAAGTCAAAGTGATGAACTAAGCTATTTCGAATGGAAGGTAGAATTTCTGATGTGGAGAGCAGTATCTGCAATCGACCTTACTATGTTCTTCTCATACTACCACCAGCAGCCTCACCTATACCGCACTCTCCCCTCCCTTCTCCCCCATCACCACCACCGTAACATTCACCTCATCCTTCTTGGTAATTCCCCCCTTCCCCTCCACCCCATCAAACACATCTCCCTTCTCCCCCATCTTCGTCCGAACCACACTCTTATTCCCACTCTTATGCGTACTCTTCCCATTCCCATACGTCTTCCCGGCACTGCTAGCCCCATAACTCGTCATAATCCTACTGAACCAGCTCCTGATCAACGGCCTCAACGTCGCAAAACTCGCCGCCGCAATCGTGATTCCCGCCTCCATGGTACTGTACCTGGCAATCAGCACCCGCTGCTCATTCAGCGTCTGCCACCCCATGCCCACATAGGTCATGACGCGCAGCACGCTCGCGGCCGCGCCCACGGACCCAAAGCACAGCAGTGCCGACGCCCAGATCTTGTTCCGCTTGGACATGGTGGCGCCCCAGATGAGCTGGACGCAGAGGGCGGCGTAGACGACGTCGACGAGGGTGTTGGTCACGGACCACGCGATGGAGACGATGTTGGTCGCGGCGAGGAGCGGGCAGGTGCCGTGGGATTCTTCGAGGAAGGTGACGCCGCAGGTTGGGGTGAAGGCGAGGAAGACTAGGCCGAGGAGGGAGGAGAGGATAGTCAGGGACAGGATGGTGTAGCGCTGCCACCGCGAGGAGGATTGCGAGAAAATGGCGAGCATGAAGAGCGTGAAGGAGGTTTTGCAGAGGATGGTGCAGAGGACGTACACGGCGTTGAAGGTGGTGAGGAGTTGTTGGATTGAGGCCAGGACGGTGTAGTCTGCGCGGAAGAGGTGGCGGAAGTCGTGGCCTACGAGGAAGTTGCAGACTGTCAAGCCGATGTAGAGGCCCTGCAGGGGAGGGTTAGCTGGGACGGATGAAGGAGGGGATGTGGATGCTTACGAATGCTAACAGGATGGTCCAGTCATCTGCTCGAAAGGCTTTGAGGACAAATGCTTTGACGTACACCCTCAGACCGACGGCGATGAAGCAGACGATCGCGAGGGCGGTTCCCCATCGTTCGTTCTCGGCGTACTGGTGGTCCAAATGCTTGAGCAGCACGACTGGATCCCATCCCTTGTGAGCCTCTGCGATGGTGAGGTCGAGCTCTTGACCGAACCCGGAGGACACTTTGTTGTTCATCATTGGTGTATTACCAAGGGCCAAGATGTGAGGTAGGTGAGCGTGTGATAGGACAAAGAGCAAGGTAAGCCACCTACTTATCTAGATGTCTTGGTCCTCGACCATAGCTACCATGTATCTCGCGCCAAGATACACATGTCTGGCACTTGGTAGCGTTGGAGGCTCGGCAGCGGTCACCGATAGTATTCACGGTCCTGTAGACTGTCTCGGTCGCCCCGTCTGGAGAAGACGTTGAACACATCGTCGGTCCAAACTCCGTAAGAACGTCTGTGGCTTCAATGAGCAAGGCGTGTCGAGAGACGTTCTTGCACCATTGTGCGTGCAGCATTCGACTAGCGAATGGCAGTCTAAGTTGCAATTGCTCCAATCTTACAGCTTGCGAGGCCCCTGAAACCGATCCATAGAAACACAAGCCATGAAGGAAGCGGCGTCAAGGTCCAGAACGATGCACCTAATCCCCGCAAGTTCGCAAGACAAGACACTGGCACAAGCTAATCCAAGTGTCCCAAGTACTTCACTAAGAGCTTGATCGGTGGTTCGGGCAGTTGATTCCTGTCAGCCGCCGTCCGGGATACATAACGGTCGTCCTTACGGTAGATATACCGACAACGGCCGAACGCATTCGAAGAAAATGCCCAGGACTTGGTATGAAGCAGTATCGAAACCTTGAAGCCACACTACCAGATATTCGGTGTCGACTATGATGTCTTTGAGCTGCGTACTGGAGTGATGGGAGGACACAGGGGCTATATGCTCCAGACCTTCTTCTGAAAGTTGGTCTCACCTAATCTTGTCGAAACGTTACACGATTTCCAAGAATATCAAAGAACTTAGCCAAGTAAGAGTCCTGAGCGAGGATCTCTACTATAGTGAGGTGTTCTTCGACGATATGCTACAAAGGATAGCTTCACCCAACATCCGGATGGATGCAGCAGCGTTCGAGCTTCTCGTACTACCACTAGCCAATTGTACTACAATCAATAGATATGAAGCAGCTCATGTCTCTGAGTTCAATATCAGAGCCGGGAACCTAACGTTGATAGACGCGGGTAAGCTATCTGTGCCCGTCGCCAGGCGTCGCTGCGAAAGCCGTTCGGTACAGGTTCATTTCATGAGCCGGAAACGCTCAACATCACCCTAACGACGGCTCCATAATTGGGACTGTACTCGAAAGAGTCCAGATCGAGCAGCAGCTATCAAGTCGTTGTGTAAGAGCTCTCGTTCCTCCGTAATTAACGGCGAGTGGAGCGGAGAAAAGGTCAAGATGCGGAGTATGGACCTTGGGGTGGAATGTAAATCCAGCTTCGCTTGTATTTATACACAGACAGGTCCCTCTGATAGCACTCAACATCAAGAAACCTCGTCCTTATTTGGATAGAACGTGTTGCACAGTATTCTACATTTCTATCTCGATACAAATCACTCGCTTGCTCTAACGCTATGCATTCATTGTTCGTTTCCATCATCTGTTGACCCCTTTATGCATTGTCCCGACGACACATCTTCCTTAGATCTTCAATGTCATCAAAGATCGGTATACAACCTCGTCATGCCCGGCCGAGCCTCACCAACGCTTCGTACTCTTCGATGACTGCTAGGTTTCCGGCTGTGGCCATTCGTTGCTTGTATAGGCAGCGACGGGGCCATCACCACCACCCCGTTACCTTCCCACATCCCACGCGAATCATCCCCAAGGATCACGAGTTCGATCTTCTCGCCCCCTGGGTATGCAGGTGGTAGTGAAATCTTCTTCCTCAGAGTCTTCGTCGACGTAGAGGATGCAGTGGACGTGGTAGTTGACGTTGATTGTGATTTGCTGTGGTGAGATTTGCGTGGCTTTGGGGGAAGTGCGTCCGAGGCTCCATAAGGCACATGAGTAGGAGGAGAAGGCGGCTTTTGTATCGTGTTGGCTCGATTCCGATATTGAAGTGACGATGTGCGTGGGGGAAATTGAGGTTGTGCCTCGGAACGGACCCTGCGATGTGTCTTGTGTTGCGGACGCTCGACCAGCTGTCGACGTATGTCGCTCGGTAACTGGTCGTACGGGACGGGGTAAGCGAGGTCGTCCGAGCCAACACGGCGTGGCGGATGCTGTGGGGCAACCACATCTGCTGCAGAGGTCTGGAGAATCGGTACCCTGGGTGGTAGTATCGGTTCTGAAGGTCGTCGTGCGCGAGTCGTTTGTCGTTGTGTATAATCTATTTCCCCGTTGATCAAGCCCTTGCGATCTGACCGGGAAAGTACAGAGTCGCTACCGTTGTGGGCCTCTCGGGTATGTCTCTTGCTTCGAGGATCCGCAGACGATGGAGGAAATAATGACACATGGTTTGTCGGAGCATGGTGGTGTGTATGTCGATGTTGTGTAGAGCTGTGCAATGGTCGTGCCCCTTTTTGTAGTGCGAAATCTCGCGTTGAAACATTGAAACTTTTGTTGATGTCGTTCTGTGATCGACGTGTTCGTACCATTCGGCCCTGTCCGTTAGTGACCACTTCCGTTGCTGGCGTACGAGAGCCGCGCGGGGAAATATTACTGTTCGCTGAGTTAGTACGGCTATGGCCTGATTGATGGTGACCACTGTGGTGGCGGCCATGACGGTGGCTTCGACGCACGTAGTCTGACGTGTTCTTGTTCGAACTGCTGACCGCCCCTGTCTCTGCCTTTTCTTGAGCCTCTTTCATGATCCAGACACCTGCGCTAGTTCCCAGACGTGTAGCCCCAGCCTCGAGCATCTTGATCGCATCCTCCAAAGTCCTCACACCTCCAGACGCCTTGACTTGCATCTTGTGGACCAATGTCTTCGTCCTAGGTGGTGCGTTCTCTTCAAGAGGTGTTGCAGGTGCCTCGACCGCAACACCGGCAGCCGTGACAAGATTCTTGTACTCTGCAAGCAGACCGTGTCCCGCCCATCCACCGACCGCAGCCTCGCCCAGAACCTCGCAGCAGGCGCTCATCAGCCTGACATGTTCAACAGTAGCGCCGTGTCCAAGGAAGCCAGTGCTGGTCTTGATGAAGTCGAAAGAGACAGCGCGGGCTATCACTGCCGCTGCAATAATCTCGGAGTCGCTCAATTGGCTGGTCTCGAGGATGAGCTTGATCAGCACAGGGTGAGGTGCTACGCTGCGGAGAGCGGCCAGCTCGTTGTAAACCTTGCCGTACTCTCCTGTCTTGAGATGTGTCCTGTTGAGTACAACGTCGAGCTCGAGGGCGCCATGGGAAACTGCATGTCTAGTCTCTGCCATCTTTTGAGCGAGGTCATTCTCGCCGGTGTGGAAGCCAATGACCACGGCAACCTTGACTGTAGTACCCTTGACATTGTTGACTGCTTGCTGAGTATAGTTGGGTCGGACGCAGACAGACTAAGAATTCCCAATGTCAGTCTAGTCTCTGCTTCTCCTTGCAATTGCCGGGTCGGCGACGATGCGTAGGGAGAGTACTCACTGCAAAGCCTGCTACCCTTGCCTCGCTGCAGAGATCATCGATCTGTGCCTTTGTTGCATCGAGCTTGAGCAGCGTATGATCAATTGTTTGTGCGAATTGAGGGGAGTCGACTCTCGGCACGGCCTTTGGGATTTGAGTGATAGCGGGATGGACGACCTTTTCGGTCGCCGTGATGATCGAGGACCATTCCTGGTCGGTGTATCTGGTAGTCATCTCTGACCAACGACGGACCAGTCGAGGTAAGATAGCCAAAGGTGTAATAGAGAATTGCTCGAACTCAATGCCGCGGTAGTTGCGGGAGTCTCTCTCCCTCGTGCGAACCGTTGAACCGTTTAGTACCCTGCGTTCCTAGTCAAGGTGAGTATGTCATCATATGCCTACCTGGTGTCAGAGCGACTATTGGGTTGGAAAAGGGGAAGACCGTGGCACTTGACAGGTTTTCCAATATGCCACTTTCGGGTCACAGACTAACGTGGACTTGCCTTGGCTCGTCACGAAAAACAACTGCCGCATCGGCCACGCAACAAGATGCAGCCACCCGAGGACGTGATGAACGAGAGCGTAATCCTACATGGCAAGCGCTAGAAGTCATGTCGAATGCCAAAGTGGTAAAGCAGGTCTCTAGTCTCATCAAACTGGGCGAGAAAGAGACCGTAGCTCGGGTGGGAGAGTTCGGCTATAGGGCTAGTCTACCGAAAGACCATCTATTGGCCCAAGTGGGATCGAATTGTGAAGGTCGAATCAAGCGAATTCGGTAATTGACATGTCGGGAGAAGGCTTGTGGAAGTTCGAAATGACACTGGCAGGTCGATGGATCGAGATCAGAGGCGACATCCTTCACTCGAGAATGTTTCAACCAAGGCCAAGTCCCATCATCAAGCCATTCCGGATGAAGGCACATGAATCGTGGTGGAGTCAAGTATCTCGACTGCCATTTCACGTCGGCGAGATGCGAAGCTCAGATTAATTCACACTAGTGTAGAATGTATCACGAACATGTTCACGAATCACACACAAAGACAGAGAAATTGCTTTGACTTTGCTCGATTGACGCCTTTCTAGATGCTCGGTAGGTATCCTTGACGGTATCATCCACAACATCACCATGCGTGTAACCGCCTCTCCTCCATAGCGTTTTTTCAAAAATGAGATATCCCCTTGATGATCCCCAGATCAAACTCGACACGCAAAAAGAGACACTCCCCCAAAACGACTGAGAAGTGCCAGGAGATGCGATGCCAGCTGGGATATCCGGAACCCCTCGCTTCGTCTTCCGTACTGTACAGTTGACTTTTCGAGCTCCCTCTTCTATCCTCTCGCATCGCTGCGCAAAAATGCAAAGTATCCGCAATGCCCGTGTGTCGTGCCGCATCACTTGTGGTCTCGGTGCATAAGTCTACCGGGGTGGCAAATTCATGTCGAGATCACACTTCCATTCCCGTATTGACAAGTCTACTTCCTCCTGAAAGAGCAGCCCTCGGTGAGCCTGGCCTTGCCACCAGTAGGCTGGCACAGGACCTGGGAGCAGCCTGCGCAGACGACAACGGTCTGGGCGTGTGAGAAGACGGTGGTGATGGTGAAGCAACCGGGGCACTTGACGTCCATGAAGAATGAGCGGGGAGCTGGGACAAGGGTCTGTTGATATTGTTAGACACTGTCATCGTGGGTTGGGATCCTTTGGAGGTTGTAATCGTACCTTCAGCTTGTGCTTCTTGAGCTCCGCCTGAGGGGAGGGGTTGAGGAGATCGACGGCGAGAACCTGTAGAAAATTCCGTCAGCGTAACTCTCCAGAAGACTTCTAATTTCCAAGATGTTTTGTCCATCGCACTCAGTGAAGATCGAGGCATTTCCAAAATTGTCGTCCAGACGCCTCCAACCGTTCACTGCGTGCGCTCATGCGTCGGACCCCGCTCGGTTTGACGGGATATGTAGAGCAACTAACCATATTGACTGATCGCTAATGGATAGTTCGGTATGTTTTGAGTCGATCGAGATTCGTTTGGTGAGTTTGGAGATGGGTGTTGATGCGGCAGAGGTGCTTCTCGAGGTGAGGTTTTGAAAGAATCGAGGTCACTGTGGAGATGGCAAAAAGGACTGTGTGCGATCGAGAAAGCGGGTCGCGCTAACAGAATTTGGCCAAGCGTTCAAAAAAAGCACGTGCCCACTTCACTTCTACAACGTTCCTATGCTAACTAGACGCCACTGAAACGACCATGTCCCATGGATTTTGTGAGTAATTGGTGTTGTATCTCCGAGGCAGATAGTGTGTGGTCACACGGTGGCAGCGAACTTGTGAAAATGCTTCGAGTATCTGGTCAATTGCATATGCTCAGGTTCGTAGTGCCGTCATATCTACCTAGACTGGCTGCTCACGAGTGACTCCTCTGTAGTCATAGCCATCAACTCATAAATTCGCAGAGCGACTTGCACCATTGCAGAACCTCGAACCTTCGAATTGATTCATGACTCTGTAGCAACATCTACCCGCATGTTTTCGAGTGAAGGACCATTCACATCACAATGGGTTTTGGAATTCCAGGAACGATGCAAACTTCCTGCACATTGCATGCATGGAACTATGAGAAATATCGACCACGATTGCTCTTTACCGAAATGCTTCAACCGTCACCATCGTTGCTTGCACGCTAGTAATGTTCAGATCCATGAAACTCGCCAAAGGAAGGACATAATCATGCCGTCGAGGTGACTCGAAATCGTTCTATCAGATGAAAACCATGGCATACGAAAGCGTGAGTCATGAGTCGTTAGGTAGGAGAGTAATCCGTCTTAACGCCGCATCTTGAAACCATGTCGTAAAGCAGCCTTGTCAAGTCATTCGCGCTTCGCTGATTTGCCCTTGGAACTGGAAGGGCCTGTGTACTGCACAAAGTTGTGCGAGTCTCCAGAACCTCCCGGGCCTCCAGGACCTCCGGGACCTCGTCGATGTAGGCCACTGGCAGTGTCAGCAAGTAGAATTGCGGCAATAGTCCTTCATGACTTACTGTGGCCTACACGAGCCGCCCCCTGATCGCGGAGTGGTCTTTGGCAGTTCCTTCTGATGCTTGTACTGCATTTCAGACTCGCGCCAGCGAAGACCGCCCTGTCCAGTGCCCGATGGATTCGTAATGTTCGCAGGCCTAGCCTGATCGGCTTCGTACTGCGAAGTCTGCGGTGCTTGAGTGGGCGAGGCGTCCCGCTGCGGTAATGGTTCGGGTAGGTCAGACACCACTCCGGTCATATTGAGGTCTTCATAGACATGGTCACGCCCGGCGAAGGCGGTGCCGAGAGTTGTCTGACCATAGTCTTCGTAAGAGGGGTTGATCTGTGGGTTGAATTCTGGGCCGAGCATGTCAGTGAAGGTGGTATGCCCATGATGGAAAAACCCGTCGAGCAAGTCCGGCATCATGGTGCTGTCTCGTCTTGACGGAATGTAGGTCGCAGGGAACGGTGTCTCTGCGTAGGTGTGAGTTGCTCCGGGGTTGAGTTGACCCAGAACTTGCGGATATCGGTCGCCGAGGTGAGTTTCGATGAACTCCGGCATCATGGAAGGGACTGTTGCCAGCGTTGGGTACAGGGGCTCCTGTCTGGCTACAGTGGGATGAACGTCGGAGCATGGTGGCTCACCATGAGGATATAAGACGTCGTAGTGGTTCCTGTTGACATCAGTCGGCATGCCCTTATGTAAGTAAGCGTACACATACCTCGTACTGAGAAGGTCAATCGCGGGTCGGGGATACACGTCCGTCCGAGGATGCGATGGTAGTACGGTCTGTCTGCCCGGAGGACCAGATCGTAGGTAGACAACGTTGACAGTCACTCCAAGCATATCCGCAAGCGCTTGAAGACCACGATCGTCGAGATCATGGTTCTGTAGGTCCCTAAGTTGATTGAAGTATGGCTCCACATATGGTTGAGATAGGTAGCCATAATGCTGCCAGTTCTGCCACACATAACAAGCCAAGAGAATCTAACGAGCATTGAGTCTTTGGTCGAAGGGTTGATCTGCATTGCTACATACCTTGAAGTGATTGATCATTGCTGGCAGACGCTCCATATCCTGGAAAGCCTCCACCAACGTTGACATACTCGATGAATCTTCAATCCACCCAAGAGATGGTCTTGCCGATGCGTCAAGGGCGGAGAGTAGATTGGAGGTCTCTTGCTGATACGCGACAAACAGCTGTGAACGAAGGCGTGCCTTGAGCACATTGCCTTGTAAAGAGCCGATAATACCGCGGGTCTCCCTCAGTTGTGCTGCGTCTTGAGAGGAGACGACCGATTCGAAGTACCGGAAGAGAAAAGCTGCCAGACACATGAGTCACATTATATATCGTCTTCAGGAGATTCGTCTTACCTGTCCAGAGTCCGTTCCCGTAGCCATGACACCTTCGAACATACTGTAGTGCGGTATCAGTATCGGGTTCCATATTTGCTGAACTGGTTTGCTTGACTGACCTGGTAATCAATGCCCAGTGTTGTCAGATCTACCCAGCTGCGAAGCAAAGATCCAACAAATGGCTATGGGACAAGTCAGTAGTAGTTACATATAGGTCGAAATATTCAAAAACAGGAGCATGGAAGACCGTAACATGAGGACGTTTCATGCATACCTTTGGTGTTGCATTCGTCGAGGCTTCTGTCACTGGGGAGTCTGTGGCAGGTGTTTGACCGTTATGAGCCCTTCCAGACATGTAGTGACGATATGGGAAGCACGATCCGTTGTGAGGAGCATAATGTTGGTAGTAAGGCGAATGTGATTGTATATATGCTTGATGATCGAAAGCGGCATGTCCAGAATAGTACCAAGCAGGCTCCGCGCTTGACGAACCGAAGCTGCGGGTCGGCGGGTGTTGTGTGTATAGTGGCTGCATGTTAGTCTGCATAATTTCTGATCTTGACCGGGTCATGTAGAGATCTGGAGGTCACTAATTTGCTTTTCGGTACTTTGGTTGACCAGACACTAGCGGCTGAGGATGCCAAAGAGTATACACGAGAAGTTTGAGATTTGATGAGCAACACGAACGAGGATGAAGGGTATGCCAACCTCTGGATCAACTCGAGTGTCCTGCAGAGCGGGCCCGGGACCATGGTTCGAGGCAGCTCTGCGGTAGATATGTGGCAGACATCAGCGACGACGGGCCAGAAACACACAAAGGGGCCATGGGACCACTGTCCTTGTGGTTGTACGCAAGGGATGCTGGTGGTTCCGAGGCACTGGTAGGATCTAAGAATCGTGAAAATCGAGTGGATATTGAGAACGACCGGATGTCCTCTGAGGCTGTTTTTACCTAGACTGGAGACTAGTGTTACATCGTTGGAGGGCTGGCAGTGATTTGTGATACTCGTCCATGACGGAGCTGGGCCAGTCGCCCCCACCCTGAAGGATACGACAAATCCCATGGCTGTGTTGCACATGAGAACAATGAGACCTGCTGCTGTCAAGCGGGGGACGTCCGGTAGGCATTAGCAAAGAAAGCACTCAAGTAAGGAAATTGCGAGTATACGAAGTAGAGAGCACTAGCACTGTGGCTTAGTCTCCCCGAAGATAGCATTGCTAGTTTTTTCGATTCCCGATACTACGGCGTCTAGATCGGATGCAAGGGAGAGGTCTCTTGGTAACGGGGAAGCAGATCCACGGTCTGCGCGGCATCGATAGTGAGATGAAGCGCATGATAACCCATGATCGTTCGGTAGCCACAGAATTGCAGCCGCGGCCCTACCTTCGAGGGCGCTTGTCAGCCATCAGAATATTTCCCGTGTGGCCGTTGCCTGTGAAACGCCGAATGCATGCACGCCAAGACGAGCCCTCCTCGTGAGGGTTTTGTGCCCCCATGCTCTGTCATCCGTCAAATGCCAGTAACTGCTGCCATTGTGCCATCTCACCGGCACTCTTTGTTCTCGTTTTCATCGTAACGTAGTCGTTTTGACACTCGTCATGCACCGAGGTCTTTGTGCGAGGCCGACGAAATCCGGACGTCGCACAAGCTTGCGGGGCTTGCATGAAATCGCGTATCGCTTTTATGATATGTCCGACAGACATCCCTGCTCAATGCGCCATCCCAGCCGAGCGGTACGCCCTTCGTCTGCCGCCGCTGGCGGGTCCGCCCCGTCCTGTGGGAGCGAAAAAGGATTCTGGACGCACCGATGAGCTGTCCTCACCACGGAACGAGTCGCCATCGGTCAGGACAAACCCAGCCAGCGAGCGGATAGCGCTGGTCCATTCCGCCACGGCACGAGTGCGATCCTTGTCCGCACTACTTTCGATCTCAACGGTGCCGGCATCTTGGTTGATTTTGCCGCGTAGCTGCTTGTCCATGATGAGGAAGCCAACGATTTCTTGGACCTCTTGGTCGGAGATCTTTAGCTGCTTAGCCACAAATGATAGCTTGAACCTGGTGTAAGGAGCCACTAGCTTCAGCACGGCCTTTGTTCGCATGTTTCTCGTGACTTCGTCAATGTTCTCGGCGATGAACGTGTCGGAAAGAAGATCTTGGTTCTTTTGCAAGATAGACTCGTATCGATGAATGTCGTCCCTTTGGTAGGCGTCCACGAGTTCCGTCATTGCAGCAATGCGGGGGTCGTTTCTGTATGGCTTGGTCTCCTGCGAATCGAAAGGGTTGATGTCGGACCTCATCAGCATTGTTGTCAATACCAAGTACTTGAGCACTTGGATACGCTGCAACGAGCCAGCCTCGTCGTAGTTACGAAATGATTCGAAGAAATCACTCTGGGCCTCCTTCCAGTTCTCTGCGTCATTGTCAGCAAGGGGTCAATGTGTAGTTTGAGAGTCACCTGCCTTCGCTCATATGCATCTTGCCGCCACATTCCCGGATAATGCCCATGATCTTTGGATGGGGCACGGCTGAACGAACCTTGAGAGCTCTTTGATACAGCGCCTAGAACAATGGTGAGACATGACAGTGGTTGATGGACCGTATTGCATACCTTGAGGCGCTTGTTGTTCCTGGTCTCGGCGTACATGAGAATCTCGAGAGCGTAGACTTCGAGCGAGTATGTTCCTTTGCTCGGATCGTCCGACCCGTCTTCTCTCTGACAGGCCTTGTGCAGCTCTCGGACTTTGTCTGTCAACCTGCGGTAATCTTTCTGGTCAAGCCATAGCCTCGCAAGCTTCGTGTTCGTCTTGAGCCAGAGTCTCTCGTTATTGGTGCTCTGGAATGATTCGAGTGTTCTAGAATAGAATTGTTCCATGCACTTGTTGGCCTCCTCGTTCTCGGCATTCTTTTCGATAAAGTCGAGCATGTTGTTGATAGACTTTTCGGAGTAGTTGCGAGTGACCGCAGACTTGACATATGTGAGGAGCTCTTGATAGTGCTCGACTGCCTGTATAGGTGTGAGTGGGGCGAGTTACAACACTGAGACCTCCATCGCCTACCTTGTCGTATTTTCCCAGCTTGAACTCGAGCTTCACAGCCTGCTTCAGCCCTTTAAATCCCCAGTCGCCCTTCTCAGGTTCCAGAGCAGGTACTCCAAGGAACTCTTCGATGGCCTCCTCAGGGTTGTCCTCTCTCATCTGCTTTGCGTTGTAATACTTGTTCTCGATGTCGACATCTCCTCCCTGATCTTCATCTTCGTCCTCGTACTCAAAGTCATAACTATATCAGTCAGCATGCGCTCGTAGCTCGTTTTCACAGGAAAGCTTACTCCTCCTGATCGGAGTCCTGCATGAAGTCATCATCGTCCGACATCCTTGCAGCCGAGAAGATGCGCTCTGCCTGGCGCCGAGCGATGCGTGCTTCTTCGTATGTTACAATTTCCTGAACCAGCTGCACTGATATTGAAAGTGAATTGTGAGGGGCTGAAACGTGCAGGTAATTGTTTCCCGTGACTTTGCAGCTTGACAGTGAAGCTGTAGACCGGTGGGGCCGGGGATAAGCGGGGGAACTGGAGTTCGTCGTGTGAAAGAGCTCTAAACCTAAGTAGGTAATACAAGCGAGACAGCCTCTGGTTGAGCTGTGTGTGACAGAAGAGTCCAGTCAAGACCAAGCGCAAGGCTCGTTTGTGGTCCGACTCGTTTTCCGATTTTCCTCTGCTTCAATATTGTCGCCACATAGGAATGGTATTGCGCAACAACTGATGGAATATCACGAGAGACGTCAATACAGGAGGCCTGATTGACCTGGTGAACACATCCACCTCTTGCGGGCGAGTCACAACCCCGCACAGCGCTACCTTGCCCACCGGTTCAGGCACCACAGAGGCGAGATCCTGGGATCACTCATCTCTTATCTCAACATCAATCAATCAAGCTTCCTGTGTTTCTCTTGACGTGCTCGTATTTTCTTCGCTTCGCTCTCTCACATGCTCAAACTTTCTTCTTCTGTGCTTTGCTTGTTTACCGATGCGACGTCCTGCAGGCAGTATCGACGGCTTCTCCGAAAGACGTTATCGATCGACGTCTTCCATCAAGGAGCAGCTGCATACAACATTGACCAAGCTTTTGATGAAGCATGTCATGCTCTTTCATGATTGGTAGACATTTAAATGCAAGCTTTGCCCAAGCTTCCGGCTTGAGTGCTTCGAAAGCTTATCCATTTGATCACAAGGGGCGACTAGTGACCGCGCCGGCAAATTGCGATATCTAAGCGACGCGACCTGCCGATCAGAGCGACCCTTGACCCTCGTTGACCATGCCGGAAACCTTCGAAGTTCCTCAAGTGGTCTCGACACATGCACATGCGCTAGAAGGCCACGAACTTTCTTCTACGGATCGACTCGTCCCGACCTCCCATAGGCTGTCACCTCAAACACAAGCCTTGCCAGGAACAGCAGGTGCCCTGACGGCGATCGACCGCTTCACTCCAACTTCATGTCCTTCTACAGGAACAATGCTGTCCAGACTATCAACCTTTCCCCCTAATTTCACAAGTCTGTCCAGTGGGGGCCGTCAACCACTACTGCTCGGAGCACGGCTTCTGCACATCATCGAAGGACGAACACCTTGACTCCAGACCTGACCGTTTCGGGCAGGTATCGGTATACCCTTCGATGCAACCATGTACCTGATACTGGCGTGATGATCAGCAGCATGGCGTCTTGCATGTCTGGTAGGTCCGAGGCCAGAGGTCGGCATCAAACACGACCGTGACAAGCCGCCAGTGACTCTGTATAAGAAGCCTGTCATGTCCCTTGTTGTTTGTCTATCAGCCAGCAGCCAACAGTCCTCACTTGATCTACTCCTTGCCAACACTCTTCTCTCAATATGCACGGTACTCAGACCTCCGCCGTTGTGGCGGCCCTTGTTGGGCTGTCCATGGCCGCCCCTGCCGAAGTGGCTGGCAAGAAGGCTTTCTCCGTCGAGCAAGTCGCTGCAGGACCAAGGAAGGCGCTTCACCCTGCGCAGTCCATGCTCAACACCTACGCAAAGTACGGCAAGCTCGACGCTGCTCCAGCAGAGGTCAAGGCTGCTGCCGCTGCCGCTGCTCAGTCCGGCACCGTCCCCGCCAACCCTGAGGACAACGATGTGGTACGTTTTGCCTGTATCGACCGTGATCCAGAATGTGCTAACTATCGCAGTCCTACCTCAGCCCTGTCACCGTTGGCGGCAAGGTCCTGAACCTCGACTTCGACACTGGCTCTTCTGACCTCTGGGTATACTCTACCCTCCAGGCTTCCAGCCAGACTTCTGGCCACTCGGTTTACAACCCCTCCACCAGCGGTACCCTCAAGTCCGGCTACACCTGGAAGATCAGCTACGGCGATGGCTCTGGTGCTGCCGGCCGTGTCTACGCTGACAAGGTCGTCGTTGGCGGCGTGACTGCCACTTCGCAGGCCGTTGAGGCTGCCACCTCCATCTCGGCTCAATTCGTTGCTGACACCGACAACGACGGTCTTCTTGGCTTGGCCTTCAGCAGCATCAACACGGTTAGCCCCCAGAAGCAGACCACCTTCTTCGACACGGTCAAGTCTTCCCTTGCCGCTCCTCTCTTCACCGTCCGCCTCCGAAAGGGTGCTGCAGGTACCTACGACTTCGGTTTCATTGACAGCTCCAAGTACTCTGGCGCTATCACCTACGTCCCTGTCAACAACGGCCAGGGTTTCTGGGGCTTCACCGCCGGTGGCTACCAGATCGGCTCCGGTGCCGCCGTCAGCACCAGCATTGGCTCCGCCATCGCTGACACCGGTACCACTCTTCTTTACCTCCCATCCTCTGTCGTCACTGCCTACTACCGCCAGGTGTCTAGCGCTACCTTTGACAACGACCAAGGTGGTTACGTTGTTTCCTGCTCGGCTACCCTTCCCAACTTCACCGTCAAGATCGGCACCGGCTCCTTTGTCGTCCCAGGTTCGTACATTAACTACGCACCCATCGGCAACGGCCAGTGCTTCGGTGGTATTCAGAGCAACACTGGCATCGGTCTCACCATTTTCGGTGACATCTTCCTCAAGGCTGTCTTTGCTGTCTTTGACCAGAGCACCGGTAGCCCCAGGCTCGGTTTCGCCACTGGCAAGTAAACATGCTGCGGTTGGAAATGAATAAGAGTGAAGAAGGACTAGAGCATGGGCTGAGGTCAAGATCAAGGGCTGTAAATACGGAGAGATACTTTGATAGTGGATACTTGACAATGATGAACGATATTACCACTATGCCTTTATTAGGTGCCATGGCTGCAGGTTCCTTGAGGTGATGTCTGACAGACTCGAACTTGGTGATAACTTGACTTTGAGCTCCAGACCTCGAGTCTGAATAGAAGTCAGGGCAGAGTGAAATGCCCTTGTTGGTCCGAGCGTTCAGCGCCTTCGGTTTTTCTCCGCGCCCCACGCTTCTGCCTTCTGTCACAAGCTTAAAGTGTACATCATACACCTTCACCTTCTTCTCTTTTACCTCCCCCCGGAATCAATTTCTTCTTCATTTGCCAACTTGGCTGCGCTCATCCACCGCACGAGTAGCATCCAGAGTCCATCGCCAACATGGGTGGGGATTTGAACTTGAAGAAGTCATGGCACCCAGTGCTCATGTCCAATCAGAAGCGGGTGTGGGAGGAAGAAAAGAAGGCTCTCGATGAGAGAAAGAAGATCGAGCAGGTGATGAAGGAGCGCGCGGAGGAGAGACAGATCTTGGAACTGCAGCAAATGCAGGAATCCGCCGGCGGCAAGAAGCGAGTTGAGAGGGTGGACTGGATGTACAACGGACCAGCCGACGGTCAAAAGGGTACCACTGAGGAGATGGAAGGTTATCTTCTCGGAAAGCGAAGATTGGATGGACTGGTAAAGCGCGATCCGGTCGAGGCGATTAAGAAGGATGCGAAACAAGATGGATTCATCACTGCACAAAGCGCGAACAACGCGAAGGATACTGCGAGCAAAGTGAAGTCGGATCCGATGCTTATGATCAAGCAGCAAGAGCAGGCGGCATATGAGGCAATGATGAAGGACCCTTCGAAGCGACGGGAACTCCTGAAGATTGCAGGACAGGATGAGCCAGGAAAGAAGGACCGCAAGCACCGACGACACTACAGAGATGACGAGGAGCGATCAAGTAAACGCAGGCGCCACAGCGACGAAGACCGACACTCGCGCAGGCACCGCAGTCGTCGAGAGCGCTCCTATTCCCGTTCGAGATCACGATCCAGATCACCCGCACCCAGACGACACAGACATTCAGACTACCACGACGACAGGCGCAGTCGGAGGAGGCGCACTCCTTCTCGGTCGCGTTCTCGGTCTCCAGATAGGCGTAAGCACAGAGAGCATCGCAGAGACGAGAGGCGCACATCATACCCGAGCCCTCGTCGGTCCGGCTCTCGCTCTGACTCGCGATCACCTTCACCTCCTCGGTCCCGTCGCAACGATGATCACTATCGCGGTGACGACTCTCGTCGACCTCGAGACAGCTACCAGTCCCGACCTCGCCGCGGTTCGCCAGATCGCAAAAACTATCAACGGGAGCGCAGAGACGATCCACCAAAGAAAGGCGAAGCAGAGGAGCGTGCAAAGAAGCTGGCAGCCATGCAGAGTAATGCTGCCGGTGTCGAGGAGGACAGAAGGAAGAGGCTTGCCGAGATCGCGGAGAAGGAGAAGATGCAGGCGGAAGAGGACGCTAAGATCAGATCGGACAAGGGCAAGTTCCTTGGTCAAGTCAAGCGGCAGGCGGACGAGACGGGGGATCTGAGGTCGAGACTACAAGGTAGAGGAGGCTTGGTGAGAGATGCGGACTAGGTTTTGGAGACCTTGTGCACATGGGCACTTGGGATAGAAGAGAATAACGAATGACGAGACATGAGCGAATGCATGCATAGTGAAGCATCTCAACATGTGGTAATGCAGTCCACTAACAAAGTCAATGCTTGAAAGTCCTACTAGTTTTCCTCCACAAAGCCAACAGCGCCAGTCAAAATTGCCAGAGATTGGAAAAACATGTATACACTGGAGCTGCATGTCTCGATCCATGGTAGCGATGCTCTCGAAATGTCTCGGACAGACCAAGCCCCTCGACGTCAATGACATGACCAATGGCACTTTTTTTGCTTGGCCGGATATCCGCAGCGCCGCGAGCGCCTCCGTCCGCAGCAGCCAAAGCCGCCCAAAGCCTGCCGGAACCAGAGTCAGTCAGAGGGGGTCAGTGTGTCTGACGTTGACAAAAACAAGAAGGAACCTTTGGGCCTAGCTGCACAACCAACCTTTGACTTTGTCCATTGCGACTCGGCTTCCAACTTGCTCTGCAACACTTGCGACTCTGCTGCTGCGGCCTTCGACTTCCCTCTCGATTGTACTGAATATCGCTGGGTTATTGGACCGCGCGACAACTCCGCCTGAATCGACGAGGCTCACATCTGGCATTGCGCGTCACTCGCTACAACTATACTTTGCTCCCGTCTCCACTTCCCCAGCCCGCCAACCGACCACCACCACAACGACTCTGCTCAACGGCGCCTGGCGCTGATACACGAAATAACTCGATTGATTGCTTGGATAAGATAATTGGAAGGCGCTCAGAATCTGCATATCACAAATCGACAAAATGCCTCTCTGCGGCGGGACCAAGACGGTGCAGAGGAAGCTGGTGCTACTGTATGTCGAACCCAACAATTGCGGCGAAGAAGCCCGGCGAGCACAAGTCGCGGTACATGTATGGAAGAACAATCGCTGACCAGAGCAGAGGAGACGGTGCCTGTGGTAAGACGTCGTTACTGAACGTCTTTACGAGAGGATATTTCCCGACAGTATAGTATGCATGCCCAATTGTCGCGAGACTTGGATTTGCAGGATATACCGAGACTGACACGCGACCCAGCGAGCCCACCGTCTTTGAGAACTACGTCCACGACATCTTCATCGACAACGTCCACGTCGAGCTATCGCTTTGGGATACAGCAGGACAGGAAGAATTCGACAGACTACGGAGTCTGTCCTATGACGACACACATGCGATTATGCTCTGCTTCAGTGTACGCTCTCCTTATACGTGCTCCGGCTTTTCAGCACCACGAGCTTATTCGACGGAGCCAAGACTGACACAAAGACCAGGTCGACTCCCCGGAATCACTCGAGAACGTGGAAGCGAAGTGGGTGGGCGAGATCGCGGAGAACTGCCCTGGCGTGAAGCTGGTGCTTGTAGCGCTCAAGTGCGATCTGAGGGAAGCGCAAGGCGAAGAGGATGGAGAGGCACAAAATACTGAGCCGAAGAGGCCGTTGATCGACTATAAGCAGGGGCTGGCTGTTGCTGAGAAGATCAGGGCGCTGAGATATCTTGGTACGTTGCTTTCCCACTGAGGTCTTGCACACTTGGAGAGCCAAGATGCCGAGAGTCCGCGATTCAGTGAACGGTGTTTGGGAGGCGGCTACTTGACTGGACATACCCAATGCCTCAAACATCAACTTCAAAGAATGTACGCTGACGAGCCACAGAATGCTCCGCCATGAAGAACCGCGGCGTCAACGAGGCCTTCACCGAAGCCGCGCGCGTAGCTCTCCAAGTTAAGAACGTAAAGGGCGAGAAGCAAGCCGGCTGCTGCACCATCATGTAACGGCTTGACTACGACTCGTTTGCACAAAGGACACGAGACTGGCACGAACCCTTCACTTATGCACAAGAAGATGCCCGACAATTGAGGACGACCGCAACTTAATCAACGTCTATACGCCCGCGCGACACCGATTTCACACGCCTGTCTGTCTGTTTCAATCATGTCATTATGAAAGAAAGCCGTTGTTACGAGATATACTTTCTTCTTGTGTAGCACATCTTGGAGGAACACCTTGGTTTTGTTTTAATTCTAGATATCCATAGTTTTTGTTGTCTGAGCGTGGTGGACGTATTGAGCGATGGGCATGAGGAGGACAAGCCTGTTGGATGATAGGGGGAGATATGCGTTCCTGGAAACGAGCGTGGAAGAAAGTAGAGAAGGGCATGGGAATATGAACTTAAGATGGAAAGAAGGAAGGCCAGGAGGCAATATGAATATATGTCAATCCCATCCCTTAGCAAATGCACTGCACTGGATTCGATATTACTTAGCACGTACAGCACGGCAAGTCATTCGCGACGCACGTCTCTTGCATACTGTGCCGGCCTGGCCTTACCTGCGAATACGGGCTCAAAATTACTGCATCCAATCCCCCCTCTCCGCCTCATCACACCACCAAGTCGAGCCGCAACAGTCGAGTCCCTTGACCATGAGAACCGCGTCCGCCTAAGCAGCCAGTGAACTACAAGGCTACGCCACTACACCAGAACCTCTTCCAAAATTACAGCTTGATGCGAGAAGCCATGCATACCGTAGATGCAGTCCGCGGTCATCCCAAATCACCTAATGCTGCACAGCGACCAGTGAAGCTGCAGCAGATGCGCGGCAGCAAAATGCAGTATGCAGCTGCAGCTAATTTATATCGATAGACGCCGTGCATGTGCATGCATATGCGCCGAGCTGGCGCTATGACCGGGTCATGAGGTGCACGACCTTATGTGTAGAGACTTGGTGGCAGTTCTGAGTGTGTGGATATGGGTAAGATGCATCTGCTGTGGTATGTCTGTTCTTGATGAGAGCACTGATCTGACCACCCGTCGGCGCTAAAAGACCCATGTGGCTGACAGTCAGGATACTGCAGGATACTGTCAGGTCACTAGCAGTCATCTAACACACACGTGCAGTCATGACTTAGTCTCGTCTTCTTGCTCAGCTTACAAAGTGCACTTCAACATGCCGTCTTTGCACCAGAAGTGATAGAGAGTGATATTCGTGACTTCACTTAGACATTATAGCTCATCCTATCTACATGGTCTATCACGCCAATAGCCTGGTCTAACATTACAGCATTCCCTGTCTTCGATCATTATAGTATGTACTTTTCTTTTTTGTATGCGGTACACTGCCCAGCAGTCCTCCAACTGCAGCCAACAGGTTCCAGCTCCTTCTTGCATGGCCCCTCCTTATTCTCCGTGTCGAGGCATATAAGATAAGAAAGGTCCAGGATAAACCCTCTGCGCGATGTACAGGTGTCAGCCCTGCGCTGTGACATGTTTCAGCAAGCGTATATCAGTCCCCCTTTCCCCTCAAACGAGACGAAACAGCCCGGCAGTACCAGCTTCAAACCCCAATGGTCTGCCCAAGCCTTGCGAAAGTCCCCGGGAGACGAATATCGCAGGACCGCCCATAGCACGTGGCATGAAAGAGGGACACCACGGCCAGCTCGCAGGCGCAGGGCCTCGATCCAGGACCAGAAAGAACGGCACAGCCACGTCTGTGGTGGGCGGTACCTGTAGAGCGAAAGTATTGGCTCTGTACGAATAGTACCGATTGGTCGAACCCCGTGGACGACGCGGTATGCTGGCAGTGAAGCGATCGACTAGCGGACATCTTCGAACCAATCCAGCCTCCAGATTGCTCCAAGCAGCGGACAGGATGGACGGTACACGGTCATGCTCAATACGAGCCCAAGCGCCTACCCCAGCACCGTCCCGTTCCTCACCTCCTCAACAACAGCGACGGCTCCAGGACCAGGCCTAGGCCTCACCCCAATCGCCATCTCCTTCCTCACGTCCGGCAGCTTGACCTTGGGCAACTTGGACGTGTCCACGACCCTGTGGTGCTCCCCCGCCATGAAGGAGCAGTAGAAGATGTAGAAAGAAAAGATCAGCGCAAGGGCGAGAAGGTACCGCTGGTGTTTGCGTACGAGCGGGGGGAGGGTGGCGATGGAGCTGCGGGTGCGGCGGTGGAGGGCGGGGAATTTCTCCGAGAGGTGGAGGGGGGTGGAGGACATTTTTTTGGGCGGTTGGAAAGACGTTGGAGGTTTGTTTAGGGAGGAAAGAGGAGGAGGAGAGAGGGGGAGAGGGAGAAGGATGGGCGGACGCGTGGTAGGCATGAGAGAGAAGTTGGTGACGCGGCACGGGAGATCCGAGACAGGGACTGGGATTGAGTGTATGTAGCCCGTCTTTACGTAAGCATTTTTATATTGCTGTCTGTATTTGGGATGCAATGTATTAGTGAATGAATGAATGAATGACTGAATAAACGGATGTTTGGTAAAATTGGTTCTCGATTCGAGTTAGGTCTATACATTACACTACGTATCATACACATTACGCTCCCCTGCCTTTCCCGCATCCCTGAAACTCTCAGAATCACCGCCCCTCCTCCATCTCCTCCCTCCCCTTCTCCAAGTCCTCCTCACTAGCCTGCACATCCCCAATACTCATCATCCGTTCCCTCAACCCATCACTCGCCTCACTCGCCTCACTAGCCACACTGCTCTCGCTCTCGCTCCCCCTCTGCCCACGTTCCCGTTCCCACTCCCCGCCTCCAAACCCATGCCGCGGCAACACCGGTACCGAACTACTCCTCTTCTCCTTGCCGACAGTCAGATACTCCCCGTGCGTCACGGCCACGCTGACACGCTGCTGCACCCTGATGCCCTGCAACTCCTTCTTCGTCTCCTCGTCCACGACCGCCGTCTGCACGTTGTAGCTCTTGCTCCTCGCCATGCTGGGCCTCCGTATCACCGCCTGGGCAATACTCTGCGCGCGGCTCTTGAGCGTCTGCGTCTGCGTGCCTTGGCCCGTCTCGCCCGCTTCCTTGGTGGAGCCAGTGTGCATGAGATTGCGGCGCGTCAAGGCGTAGAGGCAAGCATCGACGAAGCCAGACGAGGACATGAGAGTGCCTGCCACGAGGAGGTAGGAGTTTGGGAGGAAGGCGCCGCGGTGGGCGAGGGACCACATGCGGCCTGCGGAGAGGGGGAGGGTGAGGAGGACGTAGAAGACGGGATACAAGACCATGGAGCGGGCGGCGCGGTTGATCTTGCGGTGGGTCGTGGATTGTTGGGCGTTGGTGAGGACCAGGGACATGGTTTGGCGGACGGTGGTTTTGATGTGGATTAGGAGGATCAGGTAGATGATTACGGTCGTGAATTGGACTAGGAAAATCCAAATGTAGTGCAAGGCGAGACGCTCTTCTTCGTAGAGTGCGGAGACCCAGCACCAGGCGCCTGTGCGGACGAAGTACGTCCTGCCGTGGATGGCGGGGCCCAGCCAGGTGAGGGTCAGCGCGATGAACCAGGTGCCGAGCACGAGAGCGAGGAAGACGCGGTAGTCGAGACGGCGGCCGACGACGGTGGTGTAGAAGGTGTGGGCGGCGATGAAGAGGACGAAAAGACCTGAGGAGACGTCGCCTACGTTGAGGAACCAGCCTTGGGCGAAACAAGCGGCGCTGGGGGCGAGGATGGAATTTGTGCGGATCCAGTGGAAGGAGAAGACGAAGGCGAGGGCTTGTTGGAAGTCGGCGATTAGGAGGTTGATGAAGAGAACTAGATATTGGTTCTTGGGATTGTTAGTAGGTATTGGCGTCAGGCAAGTAAGTGAGTACAGTACATACGTAGCCGAGATGTGACTTTGCAGTCTTCTTCCACTGAAAGAATTTGGAGAAGAGGAAGCAGAGAAGGCCGAAAGAGGAGAACATGGAGATGAGACCCATCAGCGCAGGGGCATAGAGACCCTTCTCGAGGTCAGGTGGTAGCTTGGCCAAGCTGAAAGGGTATGCAAAGTATGGATTCGTCGCATTGGTGTGAAGAGCTGCGAAGCTCGATCCCGTCCCAGCATTGCTGATACCCATCTTGTGGTTCTTGTGGAGGAATGTCAAACAGGTGTAGTGTCGGTTATAGAAATAGGCGTGTGTTAACAGTAGGTCTCGTTCCAGAACATCCAGGGAAGTGCCAGCACTAGCCAAAGACAGGAAGTAGAGAATGAATTCAACGAGTGTGTAAGAGGTTGACTCTTGTATGCCTCCCTATGCTCTGCTTCGAGAATAGTTGCTACCACGTGGGATATATCCGAGCAACGTGGACGCTGAAGGGATGAACACAAAGAGAAAAGGAAAAATCGGCCCAAGTCTGAATGATTTGTATAAGTTGATGATCTTCAAATACGTTCGCTGGCACCGTTGTGGTACCATAGCGACTTCCAGCCAGCCCGTTAGATCGCACGTGGGGGAGGCGGACGATGAGCCCTCGATCATGGTATGCGGGTTGTGGAATTGCCTCGAACAGGTGTTCGAGGGCTTGCGGTATTATCGTGGCCCTGGAAAGAATATCTTTGCGAAGATCGCAGCAAACAATCGTCGAAATATTTCGGATGACAGTGATGCGTATTGTTAGGTATTTCTGTGATGACAGGTTGACGAAGAGATTATTTTTGAACTCACTAGAAGCAGTCCATCAGAGCAATAACATGACACCAGACTACTATGGGGCTGCGGGCGAAACCTTCCGTGGAACACCTGAGAACGTGCCGGTGATTCTTTCTGTAATCATTTAAGAGCCGTTGGCTGCTATTGAAAGAACCGTTGAAGGGCCAAATACATTCGTCCCTGCGAAGCAGTCATGATGAGGTGGACTAAGGACATCTCCCGCCAAGAGGTGTCACCATTTCATTGCTGGGCATCTCGTGGGGTTCTGGTAAGCGACGGGGGCTTGCCTTGGACACACGTCGAAGTAGTGATAGTCACAGTTGTAAAGATGAAGTGAAGTCGAAGAGTTCAACGGGTGCTCTGGCCAAGCAACCACCCCGAGCTGTACGCTTCGTGTGGGGTGCATCGACTTATTTGACATGTCTCGGCACTTTCACAAACTGCTACAGTGGCCTCGATTCAATATCAGCAAGCCGCGGAGATAGTCCTGTATGAAAAGAGAGTTTGTCATGTTCCGATTGACCCCAATGCTACCTGGTATCTGTGCAAGTGTCCTGCCCTTTACCCGTCCCAAAATCACCTCGTCCTGTCTGGCGCAACGCCTCGCTCCAAGTCCTCCAAATCCTCTTCTCTACTCAGAGGCTCTGCAGCAGCCGGGTCGTCGTTCCTGGTCGCGACGGCCTGTTCCTGGACGCCATCAACAAGTTCATCATCGTCGTCATCGTAAGAGTCGTAGCGGCGGTCAGGGGTATTGACCGCTGGGGTGTTGGAGTCTGTTCGAGCAAGTGATCTGACAACGTCGCCTTTGCAGATCGGGCAAGTGCGTCGCCTTGTTGTAAGCCAGGGTGTACTGTATCAGATTAGTGATGATCAAGGTGACCGGTGAGGAGGGAACACTCACATGCATTCCACATGGAATTCGTGACCGCAAGGGAGACTCATAACCCGACTGACACCATCCACGTACTCCTCCAAGCACACCACGCATTCGCGTTGTTTGCCGCCATACTTGCGTCGCCATTCCATGAGGCCCGCCTCCCGCTTCTCTTGGATCTGATCCAGACTGAGATTTGCCGGCGTCCTGTTGGCAAAGCTTGAGCTAGCCACGGGGACTTCGCTGGTCGTTCTCGAACGCGGTCGCTGGCTGATTGGTCTTGCACTGGAGTGCAGCAGTGGAGTTGTAGAATTCGGCGATGGTGGTGTGCCAGGCGGTGATACTTGTGCGCTGCTCGTCGTGGCTGTAGAGCTCGCGATAGTATGATAGGTGCGTACTGGTAATCTCTCGACGACCGACTTTGGCGCCCGCCATCTACGCCTTCGAATACGTGATCGAAGCAAAAGAAGCGCATAGACCACGGTCAGTGTGACGAGAGGTGATACTACCAAGACGAGCAGAGTGTCGAAGAAGGGTGACGATGACATGGTAGTAGGTGACAATGTGACCCAGAGGCCTTCGTGAGCAGCTGGCTTAGTCGTCTCCTGCTTTTTATCGCGGCCCTTGGAATCCTGTGCTTTTGCACTACCGCGTTGAGCAGCTGGTGACGGCCGTTTGCTGTTTCTGTCCGCAGAGGGCTTACTCTTGAATCTGCCCATCCACGAACGTTCTCCAGAGTGCTTTTCTTTGCTTGGTGTTGTACTCTTTTTGGTCCCAGCCCCAGCATCCTTTGCATTCGATTGGGGTTGCTTGACTGCATGGCCTTGCTTGCCATACTCACCACTGCCGGGAGTGATGCTGCCTCCACTTGGGGATGTTTGACTTGTGAGCTTCTGCTCATCTGGCTTGGATGCACTGTCTTTGCCTTGCTCGTCGTTCTTGGGTTTGGCGTCGATCAGATCAGGGTCTCGCCAGTCCTGAACTCCAATTTTGAAGCCATCACTGGATCCTTTGCCTGTTGATTTGGTGTCCGACTTGCCTGCTGGTTTCTTTTGTCCTGCAAGCTTTGCATCTTCTGCGCTGTCAAAGTCCTTTTGAAGCACCCAATCGATGTGACCACTGCTTGGTGGGCGGTGGTTGTCGCGTCTCGAGGCTGAAGACGAAGAGCTCGAGAAGAGAGATCGAAGCCAGCCCTGACCCTCCTGATCGTTTTCTGCCTCTTGGTGACTACGAACGGTGTCCTCTGATTTAGAACTTGTACCTTCCGACTTGGAGTCTGTTTTGGACTGAGAAGTGGTTGTCTTGGCTGAGGCTTCGCTGTTGCTCTGACCTGGTTTGTCTCCTCCTAACGCAAGGCCCAATCTCTTAACATCTTCAACCGTGATATCTTCCAACAGACCACCCGAGGGAATGAGAGATGAGAGAAGATGAGCAGTGGTGTGTGAAGTGAAGAGGGAAGGTATCGTGACGTTCGAAGTGTCGCCGCGAGCATACATGGTGACAAGCGCGCCGCCTCGAATGTTGTCGCCAACGATCAGTGCAGTACCGCCCCTTCGCTGAACCCATTTGACCTTTTCCAAGAAGCCGCAGCCCCCTCGGCTAAGCAAGACCACCTTGCCAGCAATCTCGGCACTTTCTTGAAGAGACTGGATATCTGCATGACCCTGCTTCTTTCCTTCGGCAGACGTGCCAGTCTCCGAGGATGTCAGAGGATGGTGCAAATGATCATCTGTGCCGTCTTCCTCCGAAGGAGTTTCCTGCTGTACGTCGTTGGTAGACGAGTCGGCAGCGCTCCTTCGTCTCATGTTGTTGCTCTGCGCAGCAGCGGCCTTGGGCTCAGTTGGGGCAATCTTGCCGTTCTTGTCACCGCTATCACTTGTCCTACCAGAGGATCCTCGACCTCCACTTTCACTCCACCCGGGAACATCGCTGCAGCCGAGTTCTCCTTCGACACTTGCTGCTCCTCCTCGGGAGAGATCATCATCTCCGAAGCCACTTCCTATCCACAGCTGTCCGCTTAGGCCACTGGTAGGCAGTAAGGGACCAAAATTGGCAGGCCGCGCCAGGAAGAAGGTCGAGTTGTCATCCGTAAGGCTGATGATGGCGGAAGGAGGAAAGAGAGATGAGGGGGCGCGCCAATCAAACATGGCACGGAATCGACCTTCATGGTGAAGGTTGGCGTCTGTGGAGCGTCGGGCGGCGATATAGGAGAGGAGCAGGACGGTGAGGAGGCACAAGGAGAGGGTGAGGACCAGCCGCACCGCCCTCATCTTGTTGTATTGTGAAAGACTCCCCGACTCTTGACTATAATCGGACGACCACAGATGATGTGCTTTGCATCAAGGGATAGGCGTTGGCGGATGGAAGGGAAGAGCGCGTTGAGGGGTTGTACAAGCTGCTCGGGCGGAACAGGAGACCAGGGTCTAGCACCGGCTGGCGAAAAGTCAAAGTGTCATAAGAAGAAAAGAAGATCCTAGGCGGCGAAGGAGAGCGGTGAAAATGGAAGCTTGCGGAGAGAAATTCGAGAAGGCGTATGTGTGCTGTAGGGCTGCTCAGCAGACCATGTGCGCGTGAGGGCTGCAGGTTCTAGAGGCGCAAAGATGGCAGTTTGTGGTGTGGTTGTCGAACCTCGACTTGGCCGAAACGGAAGAGTCATGATGAACCGACGCGCTCCACCGCTGCCGGTTCCCGAGTCACGTGCGTCGAGTTTTGCATCCAATCAGGCTTGCAAGACGCTTTGATTGCCTGTTGGTGGTATTTCTTGTTATATCTGATATATCTAGATTGACTGATCAAGAATATCTCTTTGACCTTTGTCTAGTACTGCCTTTTACAGATCTATTATGCTCTGCACTCACTAGGGTAGACCAATGGAACAGAGGCACCATCTCCTAATTTGGCGCCCGTTGATCATGCTCCTAGAAGGATCAATTCATTCTTGTGCCGACATCCACGCTCTACTTCAAGATGCACGATATGTGTGGATAAGGTGTACATGCTGCAGGGACTGGCTGTAGTAGTAATGGTCAGAAGGACTAAATTTTGCATTTCTTTCAAATTGCTCAGAGGTCTGGCATGTATGCCGAATGCAAGCAAAAGGGATCATCTGGATCTCCAGTCTTTGACCCCGCCATGCGGGCGGACCTCCAACTGAGCACGACCTTGCTGCAGTCGTTCTGGCGTCATGCTCCCAAAAATTTAAACCAAAGCCTCTCGCCAACCGCCCTCCGCTTGCACCTTTGTTTTTGGCCCACCTCCGTATCGGCAGCAATTGCACAGCACTCCACTCGATCACCCGCTAGTCAGATCGGAGGGCTCCAACCCTCCCGTCAAAACCCATGGGCATGGATAGATCGACGGCACGACGAGACGGCACAGGCTGATCTTCCGTGCCAGTGCCGCGGGTGGGCTTCACTGGCTGCTGACGTACCTTCAAAAATGTTTCGGTCTGCACGCCCTCCGCGCACATCACCGCATTCGACCGCCGATCCCGTATCTTGCACCTCAAATCATCGCCGGATCTCCTCGTTTCGAACGCGTCTTACCCTCTAGCTTTGTTGACTCCCACTGCTTCTGCTGTGGGACATACGCTTCGTGGCAGCATCCTCTTTCGTCATGCCTGAAGGGAGGCGCGAACTACCACGGGCCGTTATACGTAGTTGCCATGCCTGCATCATCTCAGATCTGTCATGACCTTGGGTTCACCTCCGTCTTAGCCATTTCTTTCCATTATCTCTTTGCCTTTTTCAAATACTTCTTCCGATTCTTCGTTCTGAGCTTACTTGCATTACTACCATCTTCAGCAGCAAAGAGACCACCTAGGACCTATTAGAGCACAAGCCCGCTCGCCGTCCTGTCTCACCGACTCAAGCCTCATCGACCTCCAAAGCGAAACAATACACCGAGGACCAACAGCACTCGCCTATTAACATGAACGTCGACGCTCCCTCTGGAGGCCTGCACCTCCCATTTGTCAAACAGAAAGGACGAGGCCCAAACGGCGAACGACGATTGCCAGGCTTCGAATGGCTCCCTAACAGGTTCCGCAACCACTTTATTGCAATGATGGGAGAATTCTGCGGCACCTTCCTCTTTCTCTTCTTTGCCTTTTCAGCTACACAGGTCGCGAATGCATCGACGATAGGATCAGACACGGGAGGTAACGGTTCCCTCAGTCAGGTGCCAAACACTGGCGCTCTGATGTACATCAGTCTTGCCTTTGGCTTCTCGCTGGCAGTGAATGCATGGGTGTTTTTCAGGATAAGCGGTGGCTTGTTCAACCCGGCGGTACACTCTCCTTCACTGTATAGCACAGCAACCATCACTAACGTTGTTTAGGTCACTCTCGGCATGTGCCTTATCGGCGCCGTAAAATGGTCAAGAGGAGGGCTTATCTTTATATCTCAGATGTTGGGTGCCATCTGCTCGGCAGCTGTCACTTCGGCTCTGTTTCCTGGAGATTTGAACGTCACCACTGCTCTTAGTGCTGGCACAAGTCTCGCGCAAGGAGTCTTCATCGAGATGTTCCTGACAGCTATGCTGGTCTTCACCATCTTCATGTTGGCCGCCGAGAAGCACAAGGGTACCTTTCTCGCTCCTGTAGGCATTGGCCTCGCTCTGTTCATTGCCGAGCTCTCTGGTAAGCATAAGCTCTCGTATCGATCATGGAAGGGCATTCTGACAATCAGCCAGGTGTTTACTTTACCGGTGGGTCCCTGAATCCAGCTCGATCCTTCGGCCCATGTGTCGCTCTCCGCGCCTTCCCCAGCGAACACTGGATCTACTGGCTTGGTCCTGCCCTCGGCGCTTGCCTTGCTGTTGGACTGTACCGCTTCATCAAGACCCTCGAGTACGAAACCGCCAACCCAGGCCAGGATTTCAACGAGAAGGAGGCAGAGGTCTTCAACCCAGACGACGATCCGGTCAGAGCATCCGAAGTTCAGCGACCGACTGTGGCTATAGGAAACCCCGACTACGTTGTCGACTCTCAAGGTGTTAGAAGCTCGCGGGACCTCGACAGTCTGAACCGGAATCGTAGCACTGCCTCGACTGTGTCTCCCGTAGTCTCCCGCAACGTCCCCCGCTATGATGGCGCTACGACTGACCAGCAACCCACAGCGCCTGCACCTACCAGAAAACCTGTCCCATCCGATAGATTTTCAGCCGCTACACAGGTAGAGGAGGGCACCATGGGCGGCAACTACAAGGTATCAGGTCTATGAGCTCTTGCAGGTCGGTCAGGTCCGAGACACGGCCGAAGGCGAACTTTATCACGCATTGCTCCTCCCATAGAAATGCCTTAGCCTGTACTTTTTGTAATAACGAATTGAATGATTATGGGCCCACCTGCCAAAGACGTTTTGTTACTACAAGGTTCAACCTCGTGCTACCTGCCCTCGTCATGGTTCAAGTTGAGAGACAGGGCATGGTGCTCGCTGATTTTGTCCAGATCAAGCAGGTAGTGAACACCGGCAGCAAGCAACGTCCAAGAACGCCGAGTTGCAGCTCTTCGTTCTTCCAGCGGCCCTGGCTACCATATTCGACGATTCTTGAACGGTTGTAATGAACCATTCAAGAGCTTTGAGAACGCGTATTCAGTCGGAATTTGTTTTCCGCGTGCACGTAGTATTGTCTGCTTCTCAGTACTGCTATTGAACGAATCATTAGCTGGACGTTGCTGAAGAAGATGCCAGCAGAGCTGTTTCACCAGAAGCTGTGCTGCGAGCTTATTTTCGATCTTCTACACCACAACAGCCGAGGCTTCGTTGAAACGCATGAACCCATCCGGCCCTTTTCTTGAACTCGCCGTCCACAGGTTACTGCTCTATTCCAAACGACCCTGACAGCTTGACAGACCTGGGACAGTGAGAGGACAAATGCTCTTATGCGTCATCTACAATAATTCCCTTCTCTACTTGTATATAGTTGCTGAGCATCTCAATGTGCGATGAGACCGATTGATGATCGTTGGAGTTTGGAAGCCTTCCGATTCGCTGAACCAAACAATCGATCCACCACACGGCTCAACAAGCTCATCAAGTCATGAAATGGTCCTTCGCAAGCAATATTATGGAAGCTCTAAGCCGTAACGGCCATCGCCCATTTGCTGGCTGTTGAAATGGACTGCCGGGTACCGGTTGGCCGCCGTTGGCCTCCAGGCCCGTTTCCTGATCGGTTACGACGCCGCGTCCGCACTCTCATGATGAACCACCGTAGATCCGTTGATGCTATCGGACATACTTTGCAGGATCCCCGTCATAACACAGACTTTCTCAGGTACCCGTGGTAGCAGGCCTCTACCAGCCGCCATCTCACCAACGGCCCAAAGCTTCTGGACGCCTATTCTCCAGCTGATCGAGTAGCACGTCCCCGGGTATTCTCCGCTCACATGCTGCTTCATACCTCACGGTACGCCATCCGAGACTACCGATCTCGAACGGGCGATCAACCTTTATGGTGACGGCGCTGTCCCCCGTTCGAATCATTCTGTATTGGGTAGAGACACCGAAGTAGGGTTGGGACGTACTATGTCCAGGGTCGTATAAACAGCTGTCCCCCGTTCGAATCATTCTGTATTGGGTAGAGACACCGAAGTAGGGTTGGGACGTACTATGTCCAGGGTCGTATAAACAGGCTATTTGGGCTGCACCCTGCCGCGTCTTCTCCCTGAGCTCAACCTCTGTATTCTGACAGCACATCATGGGGCTCGACCTTGCTGTCCAGATCCCTACGTTGGTCGGAAGCTGCTTGTCATTTGCTGCAACATCCACTGTCATCATTCTTTATGCTCTCCACTGGAAAGAATGGTCGAGCTTTCGTCACAATCTAGTACTTAACCTCACTATTGCAGGTAGGACTCAATTGTCGCCAGTATCGGACACTTTACTGACAATCTATAGAATGGATCAACTCTGGGAACAACACTGTATCAGGCATAATGACTTTTATTCGTGGCTCGTCCTTGCCACCCTCACCCGGCTGCACTGCTAATGGCTTCATCGGCCAGCTTTCGGTCCAAGTTCGTTCTCAATTTCATTGGAACTATGGGTGCCATATTAATCATCACCAGGCTGCTGATTTTGGTATCCTCTCCATTGCCATATCCACTGCCATGGTCGTCACCCGGAATAAAAGAGTCCGAGACTACAGCCATTTATCCAGGTTCCTCGTATGCGCCGGAGTCTGGGTGATCCCCTTCATTACAGGTGGGTCAGCTCATGACATGGTCATATTCCACAAGCTTACACTGCAATCATAGCCATTGTCGCGACTGCATCCCATGCCATTGGGCCAGTGTCTGGTAATTGGTGCTGGATCAAGGCCTCGCGAACGGATCTTCGATATGGTTTGACTCATGGCTGGCGCTTTGCTATTATTATCATTACGCTCTTCCTATACGGATATGTCTTTATCATGTTGAAGAAGCACTTTGACAAGATGAGCGACATGATGTACGGCAAAGGCTCTGATCCCACGCAAAAGACCAAGACAGGCAACACGGGGACCGTTGACGAAGACGAGATTGGTCTCACCGCGGAGCAAGCCAACAACCATGGTAAGTCTACATGTGCTTGTATCTTCATCCCAGGGACTAATCCATTTAACAGAATCAGTGGAGCTTGGCGCCATCAAGAAACAGACAATGGTGACCGTCCAGGTGAACCCCGACAACCCGCAGAGCAGCAAGGTCACGGTGCAAGACCACGGGATGAGGAAGGCCAAGGGGCGAGCTACTCGTCAAGACGTAGCCCGCATTATGCTTCTGAAAGCGTATCCGCTTGGTTACATCATCCTCTGGATACCAGGCATCATCAACCGGCTCATCGAGGCCTCGGGATCTAAGTCCAGGGTGTTTGCTATCATGCAGGCCAGCACGCAGTACATAGGGTTTGTGAACTCGGTCACGTACGTGCTGCAAGCGGTCATCACTGAGAAGCTCAAGAAGTGAGAGTAGAGAAAGGACAACAGTACCAAGCAACGACTACAGAGATACCCGCGTGTAACATAAAAAGCAATCAAAAGTCTCCTTTCGACAATGTGCAGAATACATACCTTACCTATGCGCAAAAGTTGGTGCAACGCCGAGATACAAGATGGACTAATAGCTAGTAGCTGGGAGTTCCTGGCTTTCCGGATCCTTGTGCTCGGAAAGCGTAGCTTGTGCACCTACAGATACCACCTTCTGCCCAGTACTTTCTGCCCATGGAGTTGGTAGTGGACAGGTTCTCACATAATGCAAGTGTTACCCCTGCATGTAATGTATGGAACATATCGGGCGGGAAGAACTCCGCTTGCCGTCTCGCCGAAGCTTTTTTTTTGTGAGATTCAGATTGCCGATCGATCGCCTACAACGTCACCACATCTCGTGCATCTCGTGCATCTGACGGGGACAATTTTCCCACAATCACCAACCAACACCCCATACTCTCCATGGCTGTCTCATAGCACTCTTCATATCATCCACACGACCAAGACCTGCCAGGTCCCCAGCAAGAGCAATGCTGCTCTCCGCCTCCCCAACCTGCAGGCGGTGCCTGTCCCACTTCGCCCTCCGAGCACCAGCACCATCCCCTACGACCCGACATCTCACCACCCTCCGCACCCTTCTCAGCACCTCCGCCCTCACCACCTCCCGCCAAACCCCACCCCTCTCCCCCCTCCGTGTCTCCCTCCCGCGACACAACTCGCAATTCTCCCCGCTGCGCCCCCCCTCCCCCTCCTCCCTCGGCGCGCCCCAACCCGCCCGAACCTACCGCCGCACGCGCCTCCTCCTACGGCGCCTACTGCAGACCTTCGTCCTCAGCACCGCCCTCCTCTACCTGGATCGCACCTTCTACGACGCTAGTCTCACGCGTTCCCTTCGCACCTTCCGCGACGGCCTGATCACCGCGCTCGACTACAAGATTAATTTCCGGGAGAACCCGCCCTTCGCCGACAGTTTGGGCGACGTGCACCGGCGGTCTGCGGAGCGGCTGTTCCATCTGCTCAGGGAGAATGGTGGCTTGTATCTCAAGATCGGACAGGCGATTGCGATGCAGTCTGCCATCTTGCCCCCGGAGTTTCAGAAGATGTTTGCGAGGATGTTTGATGATGCGCCGCAGAATGGGTGGGGGGATGTGGAGAGGGTGATTCGCGAGGACTTTGGGAAATCCGTGGAGGAGGTTTTTGGGGTCGGGTTTGAGATCATACCACCTGGAGATCAGGGGGAGGAGGGAAAAAAGGGACTGATGGAACGGACGGCGAGGGCGAGCGCGAGTGTGGCGCAGGTGCATTGGGCGAGATTGGCGGATGGGAGGGAGGTGGCGGTCAAGGTGCAGAAGAGGGAGATTAAGAGGCAGGTGGGGTGGGATCTGTGGGCTTTTAAAGTGGTGGCTAGGATCTATACTTGGTGGTTCGATATTCCGCTGTATGGGCTGGTGCCATATATCAGTGAGAGGTTGTTGTTGGAGTGTGATTTTAGGGAGGAGGCGAAGAACGCGGATAGGATGAGGCAGTTGGTGCAGGGGGAGCCGAGACTCAGGGACAGGGTGTATATCCCGAAGGTATATCATGAGTTGACAAGTGCGAGGGTCATGACGGCAGAGTGGATTGAGGGGGTTAGGTTATGGGATAGGGAGGCGATCACGGGGAGCTGGCAGGGTGGATGGAGGAATGGGAGCCCGGGCGCTGGAGGCGCGCAACTGGCACCGCCGAAGCATGAGGAGATGCATGCTGTGAGTGCGGACTCGAAGTCACAGCAATTTAAGCCATCACGAGACGACTGGAGGGGGAAAGACAAGAAGGGCGGACTAGGACTATCCTACAGCCCAGTCATGGAAACGATGGTCTCGCTCTTCTCAGCACAAATGTTTCTCTGGGGTCTCGTCCACTGCGATCCACACCCAGGCAACATTTTCATCCGACGAAAACCAAACGGCAAGCCCGAACTCGTCCTGATCGACCATGGTCTCTACATCACCATGTCCGACAAGTTCCGACGGGAGTACGCCGAGTTCTGGAAGGCGCTCTTGACGTTCGATAACAGCACCATCGGCCGCATCGTCAAGGGATGGGGCATCAACTCCCCTGACCTCTTTGCTAGCGCTACATTGATGAGACCGTACACAGGCGGGGACAACAGTACCAGCGACGAGATACGACAAATCAGCAAGCAGGAGGAGCGGCAGAGGGCATACGCCATGCAAATGCGAATGCGCCAAGGCGTCAGAGATATCCTAGGCGACGAGAAGAAGTGGCCGAGGGAGTTGATCTTCATAGGCAGGAACTTGAGGATCGTGCAGGGCAACAATCAGTTCTTGGGTAGTCCAGTGAATCGAGTCAAGATCACGGGTGTCTGGGCGAGTAGAGCATTGGCGGAAGAGAGAGGCATTGGGCTGAAGGAGAAGACGAGACTGTATCTCAGCCACGTTGTGTTCAGGACGGTCCTGCTGGGCAGTGATCTGGTTTGGTGGTGGAGTCGGCTAAGGCAGTGGGTTGGTCTGGGTCAGGGTATGGATGATGATATTGAGCAGAGTATGAAGGCTATGGCGAAGGTGAGTTGTCCTAATGGCGTATGCTGGATTCGCCGTGCTGACTTTCACTAGGGTTTTGGAATCGAGATGCAGCATGGTGTCTTCGAGGGTTAAGGAATGTCAGCTGCCTTTTGAAGGACTATGAAGAGCTCGATTCGCTAAGCGATAGTGACTGACGGCCTGGTGAGTTCACAGAAGCTCATTGATAGCATGGCTTGGGATGATAGACATGTACAGTAGAAGATAGACTTGCTATGCTACTATTCATAAATAGGAATCAGGTCACATTCCACCTCATGTCGAGCATCTTCGATGGAGCGCAGCTGCTTAAAGTTACGACTCGTCCAAAACAATTATAAGCACACATCGGAGTCAATGTGAATATGTTTCATAGTAAAGCAGCCTCGCACTGAAAGCCACGACTACCAAAGCCAATACCTTCCGAGACTCGTGACCACTGGAATCCATGACTACTAATCCAGCACTCCCTGACTCACTCGCTACGTGATTGCAACGTGTGCCCATTATATCATTACCTTTCTTAGGATGCATTATTTTCTGTCTAGGGGTCAGAAAGACAGACTTTTTCGGCCGCGGATGTAGTCTTAAGACACCCATATGTTCCGCTTCCAGTGGCGGCGGGCTTGGTGCTAGCTATGAGGACCACAAAGGGTTCGGAATATCCAGACTGCCCAAAGTATCCGATGGTCGAACGTGCGCAGGCCTGATGTCTTCATTGCTTCTCACTGCTAGGAACGCATCGATCTCACTTCCGAACTAAGAGCCAGGTCCAACATCATGATTGTTGCGAGGCCTTTTCTAGGATTTGTGAGTAGGGACCACCGAACTAGGGGTGCTAGTTTTGCTCAGCATGTGGGATAGGCGAAGACCTTCTTCATCTTCCAAGGTCAAGTGCTAAAGTCCACGGTCTGGTAGTACGTGGTTGCTGAGCTGGCGTTGCAAGAATCGGATTGGAAAGCACATACTATCAGGCTGAATCTGGTAGTTGCGACCATCTCTACTCGTACTTATAGAGCATAATCAGTTGCAAGTCTGCACGAATTGATACATCCTGGTAGTTCCTGGTGACGATTGCAATGTTGCACATATATCTTTATGCACAAGTCTCCGTTTCCAATAAGACAGGCATGCAACATATAATCCCTCAGAGCATCGCCGGACAAGAGCCGAGGTCCGACCAGCCCCACATCCACAGAGCAGTTCGAACCTCTCTCTTTTCCCAAACTTGTGTAGTGCACTATTACTACTCTTCACCATCTGCTAGTCTCATCTGGTAGTCTCATGTATAACGCGCTTTATGCGTCCAGGCATGAGAGATCTTGGGATAACTACGACGCCTCTCGGCACACGCACGCGCGCCACTAGGCTTGCATCTCAGCCGCAGTCGTGCAGGATACATGCTAGCGCTATCCAATCATGATGTTGAGGGGCGCTGGTCACTCCGCTCCCCAGACAGCGCCTAGATAAGTTTGCCTTGCTTCCTTCTCTGTCCTTACGTACACATCTTCGGCTGTCTTCTTCCATTCTGTTATCTGTCTGATCGGCTTCCTTGCAAGACTTTCGCGAACAGCGGTAATGACATATCCGCCTCGCCGGGCGTGCGGACATGCCAGGACGAAATCTCAATCTCCTCTGCATTGATGGAGGTGGAATTAAGGGCCTCTCGGCCCTCTCAATTCTGGGAAAGCTCATGGAGCTTATCGATCCACAAAATCCGCCAAAACCATGCCATTACTTTGACATGATCGGAGGTACCAGCACTGGCGGGTTCGTAGGTTGCATCTGTCTTTCGCTCCTGCTTCTCACGCTCTCCAGGCGGATCGCAATCATGCTCGGCCGCCTAGAGATGTCCGTGGTGGAATGTACCGAGGCTTTCATGCGACTCCAGTTTCGCATCTTCAACCAGCAGTCTAATGCATCGAGGGGCGGAGCGCCATACGACTACGGAGCTCTGGAGGCAGGTATCAAAGAGATCATATCGTCTCGAGGGCTAGCTGCAGAAGCTCCATTCGAAATGAAGGCACAGAACGCCTGCAAAGTGTAAGTGCTGCGAAGTACCGTGTCAGTGCTAGGACTAACTGTTCTAGTTTTGTTACAGCAACGGTTGTGGGACCCTCCACGGAGCTCCTGACGTCCTACTATCGTCCCAGAGGGTCTAGAGAACTTTTCCAAAGCACGAAAATCTGGGAAGCAGTCCGAGCCACTTCCGCGTCATCAAATTTCTTTGGCCCGATGGAGATCGGTATTGCGAAACGAACGTTCGTCGACGGTAGTGCCGGAGCCAATAACCCTGTTCACAAACTATGGGAGGAAATGCAAGACCTAATGGGTTATGACGATCGGCTAGAAGACAACCTGAATTGCCTGGTCTCGCTTGGCGCTGGTATCAAGTCGCTGAAGCCGTTCGAGCAAACTCCTAGCGCCTTGTTGGACACTCTCATGGCAATAGCGACCGAGACAGAAAGATCTGCACAGCAGTTTCAAAGAAGTAAGGCCAACCTATTCCGCGAAGGCTTGTGTTACCGCTTCAGCGCACCAAGCGTTGGGGACCTAGGCATGAACAGGCCTGAAGATCGAGGAGTCATCGAGCAGATGACAGACAGGTACGTTGAAGACGAGAGCACCTGGAGTCAATTGAAACGGTGTGCATCTGCCATGTCCCGCCATCAAGGTAGGTGGTAGTCATCGAGACATGTCCGCGATTCCCAACGAAATCTCGGCGAATCTATCTTGAGTGCTCAAATACATTAACAGGTTGCTCAGCGAAGCGCCCCGATCTGGCAAACCTCCATGACAGGCAGCTACGACTGGTGCAAAGTGGCCTTTGGAGCATGGTCCGCAGCACATGTCGGTATGCGCTAGCCCGGTCCTAGTCCTGGTAGTTGACGTGATTCAGGGACGATGAATGGGTCTCCATTCGACATATTCGATAGCATGTCCAGGTACGACAGAGAACGAGCTTTGCGTCAAATACGTAACAAGAAGATTTCTGGAACAACACGATGGATCGTCGAGGAGCCACAATTCCAACATTGGCTGAATTCATCAAATGGGGCACTCCTCCTGCTCAACGGTATCAGTAAGTCACCACGTACACATGAATTCCCTTGAACCACGCTGATCAATACAGTCGGTTCGGGTAAGACTCTTTGCATGTCAGTCATATGGTCCTTTTCATTGGATTCATCATGCTCACGTAACAGGTCGACTGCAATCGATTATTTGCAAGAATTGGACACGAGCGAAGACCCCCAGCTTTTTCACTATGTCTTTGAAATGGCAACGCCAATTTGCCGTGGCGGAACTGACGCCCTGAATGCGCTTGTCAAACAGAATATCCTGCTCAACCCGCAGCAAGGAGGTGCCCTACGGTCCGATATCCATCTCTATTATGGTCCGACTACCCATCAGCCCAGTTTCAGCGAAGTCTGTGAGTATGTATTTCTGCCCTTGATTCGAGCATCCAAGGCACCGATCCTAGTAGTCGACGGTCTTGATTTGTGCCAAGCGTCATCATTGACGACACTCATGCGCTCCCTGATATCTGCTACGAATATTGGTGCCCGCGTTCTCGTGTCGGCAAGAGGAAGGGAGAGTGAGGCCCTCAACCGGCTGCGACCTGGATTGTCCGAAATCAAGATCTCGAAAGATATCCCAGGGGTGGCGAACGATTTGAGGCTGGTAGTGGAACGCATTGCCCAGTCTAAGCGAGAACAAAAAAACATCACGAGCGATCATATGTTCAGAACAGTCCAATCTGAGCTCCTGAACAGAATCGGGGTTATGTAAGCATTTCCTTGTTTTCTGCTCATTACATTACTGATTGACAAAGGTTTCTCTGGGCCAGACTACTTATTGACGAGATTTGGCAAGACTGCCTTGATGATGCCGGCGTCGAGTCCTATCTGTCTTCTCGCTTACCCAAAACTCTGGAAGAGACCTACAAACGTTGTCGAGAACGCTTACTGTTGCGTGCCGCGAAAGCAAATTTGAGCAAACGCGTGCTGATCTCAGTTTGTGCTGCTGTGGAACCATTTCATCTCGATGAATTGCAGCACTACATGTCTTTACTGGAGGATCCTGACTCGTTAATGTCAGATCCTGAAAGACAACCATCCAGAGATACGGTAATCGAGTGCGGCGCTAATCTGATTGTCGTAGATCATGCCGACGACCTTGTGCTGCCTATTCATCATTCAGTCATTCAACATGTCATACCTGGACAAGAGCGCGAAGGCGCGGAGCGGAATATCGGTAGGCTGTGTCTGCTCTATCTCGGATCGATGGGTGCGATACAGAAAGCAAAGCTTGCTCGGCGTCCAGTCGCCCGGGTACCTGTGCTTCCAGGTCTTCCGAATTTTATGCACAAGCTTCTAGGAGAACGATCTGTTGTGCATGGCACGCTTGCGATCGACTTCACTACCAGAAACCCTGTACAATCACCTGTTCCAGGTCAACGAACCTTTCTGAACTATGCACAAAGAGCATGGTTACAGAGTAATCGCTCAATCCATAGCCGCTGCAAGGATTGGAACCACTTTTACAGCATGGCACTTAGCCCTTCAAACGGTGCAGAATGTCCATGGCCGGTGCAGGAATCGTCTTGGACAAGTCATATCTCTGGACTGTTTACATGGGCGATTACGCAATCACATCTACCTTTACTTCAAGTCGCACTGAAAGAAGAGAAAAGTCGGCGTGCCAGGGCCGCAAAACTCAGTCTGCTGGGACTACCTCTCACAGTGGAGAGACTGGGCTCGGCGCTTCATCTGGCCGCGAGCATTGGGCATAAACCTATCTTCGATGCTATATGTCACACTGAATTCATCATGAATCAAGATCTGGCCGGTAACACCCCTCTCCACATCGCAGCGTCCAAAGGACACTACTCGATCGTGAAAACGATCATGGATCAATGGCTGGCGATCGAACACAAATTGCGGAAACCATTTAATTCGAACGCTCGATCAGAGAGCATACTTCACTTAGCCGTCGCCGGCAAGAGTATCGATTGTATACGTTACATAGCTGATCACTACCCGGACGCAGGACGCACAGCCGAGTCGCTCAATGCCGAAGGGCTCTTTCCTCTACAGATCGCCGCAAGATGCGGTGATGCAGTATTCTTCGACAGTGCCGTAGACCACCTGCGTTTCGATGGACAAAAATTCTGGGAAATACTGTCACTCTGCGAACAGGACATTGTGAAGCGTGGCGATCTGCCCCTGTTTCAGATAATTCTAAAGCAATACAACGCGAGCGATACCTACAGCTGTTTCAAGTATTGCTTCAGCCACGCGGACGAGACTGCAGGGATCGCAATTGCGATGGATGCCTGGGAATCTCGACGCGTGGCTGTATTATCAGCTTGCGTGTCTGTACGCAATGAGAAGTTGGGTCTGTCCAGGCTAATCTTCTCGAGGCTACCCGCTCATCCCAAAGATTTGTGGCCTAACGCAATTCAAGACGGGCTCCTATTGTCTTTTGCGTGCGGTGAATATGAATATTTCTGTGATCTGGTTCTTTGCAGACAGGAATATTTTTTCAACGCAATACTAGAGGAGGATAGCCATTTGCGGTATGCTTCATGGGCGATCAAGAATGGAATGTATCCAAGAGACACGGCGAGAGCAGCCGCGACGTTTCTGATCCAAGACAGGTACTTTCGGACACCTCAAGACGACGTACTTGAGCATTCGTCGCTGCTGTTACTCAACTGCATATGCAATCTACATATACCAGAACTGGATCTGCTTTACAACTGGCCAGACAAACTTTTGGAACCGAGTGTGTCAAAAGCGCTACATGCACTCGTCGCCATGACGCAGCAGCTTCCAGAGGGGTTTGCAGCCTGGTATCAGAGACAAATTGAGAATAACAGCAGGACACTTCGAGAACATGATTTTCTTGCTGTGATGGACGATTTCGCCAGCGATTTGGAGGGCGATTTCAAGGTCTGGGAATTCGGCCGCAAACACGCTGTTACCTCTATTCACGCAGTCTATCTTTGGCTTGTAGCAACACAAGATGACGGTAAGAATCTCACACACGCTCTTGAGTACCACAGCCTCGCGCTGGACGTGGATCAGGCGTGCGCTGCCGGTACAACCCCACTTTGGCAGGCGTGCCTTAGAGGTCATTTCCAGCATCTACAGCCGCTTATTGTCAAAGGAGCCCACGTGAACCAGATCAACTACAGAGCCTTTCGAAGACATTCAGACAGTTGGAGTACGGACAATGTCGTAAAATCAGGCTCAACTCCTCTGGATCTTGCGGTAAGGTACCATGCTAAGCGACCCGGTTTTGAAGAAG